>OX411728.1:23272429-24472429 GCA_948252095.1 Dicycla oo
CGGCCTCAGAGTTTGGGTCGCTGCCAAGTTACAACAGGATTACCCACCTGCTCCATAAGTCAGGTGATGCCACGGAACCCAAAAATTATAGGCCGATCACTTGTTTGCCGACGGTCTATAAACTTCTTACATCCATTTTGAGAGTGAAAATTAATTGTCATTTAGAAAATAATTCTATTATGTCTGCCTCTCAAAATGGATGTAGGAATGGGTCCCACGGCACCAAGGAGCTACTCCTCATTGACATGGCCACAAGCCAACAGGTCCGTCGATTCCGAAAGGATTTGTCGACATGTTGGATAGACTATTAGAAGGCCTTTGATTCGGTGCCTCATACATGGCTCTTGAGGGTGTTAGAGTTGTACAAAATTGATACAACTCTCAGCACCTTACTGATGATGTGTATGGGGCAGTGGAGGACGGTCCTTCGCTATCCAGGATGTCGACAAATTCGGGGGAGCGACGAACCTATTAGGATTAAGCGGGGAATATTCCAGGGCGACAGTCTGAGTCCACTGTGGTTTTGTTTAGCCTTGAACCCTCTTAGCACTCTGCTGGAGGGTACAGGGCTGGGCTGTCCTTTGCGGAGAGGGGGTCAGGTAATATCCCACCTGCTTTATATGGATGATTTGAAACTGTTTGCCATCAACAAATTGTAACTGCTGGAGTCACTAAAAGTAACTAAAACTTTTAAGTTCCATCAGGATGGAATTTGGTGTAGATAAATGTGCAGTCATGCATGTAAGGCGGGGCGGGATTGTCCTACAACTCTCAGATCCTATAAACCTGAGATTACTCTCCGCAATTGATACCTACAAATACCTGGGTATGTCAGAGGGGTTAGGCATTAACGGGGCTGACATGAAACAATCGTTGCAGGAGCGCTTCTTCGGTCGCCTGAAAAAGGTACTTAATAGTTCTTTGTCAGGCGGCAACAAGGTGCGCGCCTTTAACGGTGGGTCATGCCGGTCCTGATGTACTTCTTTGGCATACTAAAGTGGACCCAGACGGAACTAGACGCCCTGGATAGGAGAGTCCGGTCACTGCTGACCGCAAACCGAATGCATCACCCACGTTCGTCTCGTCATGAGGCTGTACATTCCGCGGAAGTGCGGGGGTCGCTGTTTTTTAAATGCCAAGACCCTCCACAACCGCGAGGTGTGCAGTCTCAGAGAATATTTTCTCAAGGCTGACGTGGGTATGCACCGAGATGTGGTTGCAGTGGACAAGGGACTCACCCCGTTGTCCTTGGCTAAAAAGAACTGGCGCAAACCTATGGTGCTTAGTATCAACGACCGCAAGGAAGTATGGCAAAGCAAGGAGCTTCACGGACGCTTTTTCCGGGCCCTTCATGAGCCCGACGTAGATTTCTTAGCGTCCGTGGCCTGGCTACGCTTCGGTGACCTCTTTGGAGAAACCGAAGGTTCAGTCTGTGCGATTATGGATGAAGATATGCTAACGAATAACTACCGGAAGTATATAATGAAAGACGGGACGATCGACATACGTCGGGCATGCCATTTATGTGTAAAGAAGTTGAATAAAGGAAATAATAATAATAACCCCACCGCTGTATCTCTACGTTGACGTCGAGGTGGGGCTTGCGCTCTCCGCACTTTAGGTCTGTGCCGGTAGTTTACTTGCCGGAATGGGTCTAGGATGAGGAGCCAGACCAAGAGAGATACAGAAACCCGCAGGGCAGCATGTGGCGAGCCGTTGGGCAGTAGCGACCCCACGGACCCTATCTCCCGGGAAAAATCTTGCCCTCATCTCTGGCTTGCCTTTATTAGCCAGCTGGAGTGAATTTGTAATACAGAACTTATCGCAACATTTTTTAAAGGACAGGAGCCCAAGGAATTAGTTTCCATAGCCCACTATGTAACTTACAACGACAACATTGTTTTTGGGGTGGCTAAACTTAAATCGTCCGTTTTGTAAAATTGCAGAGTTTCCAATACAATATTTAAACAAATAAGTATATCTCCGTAACTACACATCTTAGGAGCTTGATCTTTTTTATATCGACAGCTTATCAATTCCAGATTACTATGGTATGCATAAGTCCATACGCACCATAAGGTACCTTTACCCGTGGAACGTCACATATTGTCTACTAACCTTATCTGACCTGTAGGCACTGCACGTAAGAGCGGCAACATCGCTTCGGTAGTGTCAATGGCGCGGGCCCGGGCCCGGGCATGGTAGGGGTGCGGGCGGGCGTGCGCGGCTGTTATCCCCCCCCCCTCCGCCCCGCCCGCCACCCGCCAGCCCGCGCGACTTTTCTATCAGTAGGTTCACGTTTCATTTAAACACATACAACATTAAATTAGAACTTACACACTTTAATCATGATAAGTACACTAAATTACCACACCACACCCCCACACACACCACAGAATGTGCAGGCGCTCCGTCGAACTGGTAGGTACCATAGCTTTCGATGGACATCAATGGATAATTCATCGTTGTATTCCGATATAGGGCCACTGAGGAGATCCAGGAACTTGGCCGCTGTGAGGTTACCCTCAATGAACACCGGACCAATGATTTGATTTCAGTGAATCCCAGCCCACACGTTCAGAGAAAAACTGTAGTAAGAGAAGATTCTCGGAACAAATGTGGATTTTCTTGGCTCCAATAACGGAGATTTTGTCTATTCCAGATACCATTTCGCGTAAATGTGCTTTCATCTTTCCACATTACTTATTTTACTCTGTAACCAACGGCAATATTCTCGGATTGGCCTATCTCTCGGTAACAGCGCCTGAACTTTATTTGTATGGCCGCCGTTTATCTTTTCTCAATATTTTGAGCACAGTTTTGTGATGTCCTTGAAACTGGCGTGCGGCCCTCCGCAGACTTGAAGTTGGGACGTGCGTAAAATAATCTAAAACTCTTTGTTCCAATGGCACTGCTATTTCTGGCGGAGAAACACCCTCGCGAAGTGGGACCAGAGCCTGATTTTACCGTAATCTTTGAACAGCCTGTGCAATCGTGCGGGAATTTACCGGGCATCTTCGGGGGTTACCATATCTTTGAAGATATAATGTTCTTAAAGCTAGGGCCGCGTTTTGTTGACACTCACCATAAATCAAGATCATATCGGTATACTCCATAGCAGTGTAATTGAATCGATGCATTCTGATCTTTCAACCATATATCACGAAGTAAGTAACTATCACACTATCGGTTGTACCGTAACCTACCAAACTCTTTTACACTTAGAACGTATACACCATCGAATTATAAATAACACAACAGTAAATAAAACTACTAAAGCTCCAAAACAATGTTCAATTTTACACAAAAACAATATATTGCGCGCGCGGCAAACCACTCTTACGCATCGAAAAAAAGAAACATGCTGTCATAAGGGTTGCTGGTCCCGCACTGGGCAAACAGTGGGCCGACGAAAAAGTAATTGCTACGAGGTGTGGGAACTCGTATGATACCCAAAATATAGTTTTTAGAATTTTTGTCCGTTTGTCTTGATTTGGATGAAATTTGGTACACAGATAGTTTATAACCTGGATTAACACATAGGGTACTTTTAATCCCGGTAGTACGGTCTCGTGGGATATTTTCCAACATCCACGCGGGCGACGCCGCGGGTAAAAGCTAGTTTAAAAAAAAATTAGATCGTTGGTAGGTTAAAGACAGTTTACAGACAGACAAATTGAACAAGAATGTGGAGGTCCGAGTTCTGTGGTTCATCTTTACGTTTTGTTGAATCGTAACTTCGTAGTCAGGCCGACATAGTAGGTAGAGATGTGGAGCTCTGCTCTGGACTGCAATAGGTACAATCAATCAATCAACTCAGCCTATCGCAGTCCACAGCTGGACATAGGCGTCTCGCAGGCTGCGCCACAACACCCTGGCCTCCGCCTTCCGCATCCAGTCTGTCCCAGCCACCTTTTGTAATAGCAATAGGTGGACTTTGGAGGTGACGAAATAAAAAGTCCAAATGCGGATAAATATATATTTAGAGAGGCCAATTAAAATCTATTGTTATTATGTGAAATAAATTGCAACATTAAAATTGGCTTGTTGCATTGCCTTAACAATATTATAATAATGTATGCTGTATCTCTTACACATAGAACCTTACAAGTTAAAAATACATTTGTTTATAAACTACAATAAAAGAAAATACTAAGCAATGAAAATGCAACTGTAAATGAGATGGATGATACTTAGGCGAATTTAAATGAGATGAATGATACTTGGGGGAATTTAAATGAGATGGATGATACTTACGCGAATTTAAATGAGGTGGATGATACTTGCTCGAATTTAAATGAGACGGATGATACTTGGGCGAATTTAAATGAGATGGATGATACTTGCGCGAATTTAAATGAGATGGATGATACTTGGGCGAATTTAATTCCAAAATCTATACATAATGAGACATTTTTTACATAGTTTACATGCTTACAAGTCCAATAACATCTATGAAGAAAAAAATATATAAATATAAGGACTATTTTGTTCAAAGCACCATACTGGCCGCATTGATTTATTTCTAAATTCAATACACTATTTTATTAATAGACGAGAAATATATTTTTTATATTAAATTATCCTTCATAAGTTTCCACAATTTCGTAAGTTCACATTTCTTTTCGTGAGCGATCCTTAATTAACACAATTTACCCAATATCTCCACCTCATCTGAAAATAAAAATTTCAAGCATTAATAATTTACTTGTTAACTTCTTTAAGATTTTTAAAACTCATACTTTGTTACAGATAATCAATTTTAGAATTTGATACTTCCCGTACCTATACACGGTATAATTTAAATAACACACAACCTCTTAGGGGTAATTTGTACTCATCATTATGAACAACTTTTACCATGGGACAAAAAGAAAAATCTGCTGTTCGCTACATTTATGTTCGCATAACTCGTCAAAATGTAGGGAACAGCAAATTTTTTTCGCGATTTTAAGTTTGGTCTCATAGTAAAAGTTGCTTATATTGTAGAGTTGACGAGAGAACCTTAAGAGTTGTGCGTTACCGTAAAACGGTGTGAATAGAAATCGCGGGGTGAATGGAGACAAAACCGAGAAAGTTTTTTTGTCCCGACCTCCAGTCTTTTGAAATAAAACTGTTACTATGTTTAAGTTTTTTTTTAAACGGCAACATTATTTTTATAAGATGGCAATTCCAGTCCACCGTGAAGTTAGGCGAAAGTTAAAAAAAATACGTTTAAATATCAACCGGCCTTCGGTGACAATTTAGCCTCCCATAATGTTGGTGATTTTGTATAGGAAATACTAAACATTGTGTGAGATAAGTTATATAAAGTGTACACTAGTTTGTCAGGATCAAGTTTTATACAAGTAAGTACAATTTTGATTTGAATTCATTGATATTATTGGCGAAAATTAGTTACACCTTGTATCGGTTTATGTAGGTACACTGCTTAAAAAAAAAAAAAAACTGCTTTAAATAATCTCCCCATTTCCATACAAGTACAGCAGTTGCTTTGGAAAATAATAAAAACAGTTGTGACTACTGCAGAGTCCGTACTGGTAAAATATGCTTAATCCAATAGAGGTATATATTTAAAGGTATTTAGGTGGGGTGCAGCATAAAAAAAATATGGGACAGTTAAAAATAACTGTTTTCTTCAAGCATGTCGAGAATTCTGAGCCGACTTCATTTCGTTCACATTTAGATAAATATGAACGAAATGAAGTCAGTTCCTGTAACGTGCAGACAACAGGACACGCAGGATACGATATTAAGTGTTCTATCGTTTATGGAACAACTCAACATTTACACTGCAGGGCGGAGTCATCTATAAACCTCCACCTGAACAGGTTTTCCTTGCCAACCTGGCTCCGAAGAATTCCAGGTTAGCCAAGGCAACTCGTGTCCAGGTGGGATATCTTCAGCAGGTGAAACGAATGGTTTGGGTAAGGAATCACTGTCTCGCCACAGATTCAGTATTTCTTTAGATTAGATCGTTCGCCAGTAAGGAGAGCAGTGCTGGCCCAGTGGTAACGGTCGGGACTTCGAGTTGCAGGTCGTAGGTTCGAACCCTGACAGGCGCTTTACTTTGTGTAAATTATTTCAAAACGTTGAAAGAAAACATTATGAGGAAACCGGCTGTAACGGAACGTTACATGTATAATCATGTTTTGGTAATGGTTCGCTAAATGACAATATAATTATTATAAATTAATGCTTTGTTCTTTGTTTGTGTACGACTTGGAACGCGCCGGGTACGTGCAGTGCGGGGCGGGGGTTCGCATAGAATGAATGATGTGAAGGCATTGCGCCCGCGCAGCTGACGCGAGTCCAGAGAGTCGCTTCTAGACTGAGGTGAAACTTCACGTATCGCTTGGTGTCCTGTCGAGCGCCCTAGCAGACACGACAATTATTTTTTGTCATTTGAAAAAGTACTTCCGAGTTAAAAGTGCCAATAAGTGATCAGTGATAATCCCGATCTAGGGTGTTATGTTCACGTCAAACTATCAACGGCAGCAGCTTCGCGGACGGACCGAAGATCATTTCGGCGCTTCGCCACTGGTGTGCTGAGCAAGTCGGACGGCCGGGCCACTAGTGACGTCACCGTACAGCACAGCACTGAACTCCGGCCATCTTTCATCTCTGGCCAGCAGCGGGATTTCGCCTGCATCTACAGGGGAGTACCTATCCCTGCAGGAGTGACAGCAGACGTTCGCAACCCACGACCTACAAATATTTTGTGTGCCTCCGGCTTAACTGGTTTGGTTATTTACAATTAAACATTTTTTATGGTACACACCCGTTTTTTATTCAGTCGCCAGGTGGGAATTAAACGGGTGGAGGCTACATGGCATGTACTAGAACCAAAATTCGAAGACATGATGTGACATCTACCAACCCGCACTGGGCCCGCTTGGTGGAGTACAGCCCACTCCCTCTCACAGAGACACAGGCCTCCGCCTGTGTCTCAACAGTGGGAACATTATAGGCTGATTATTCAGTAAGTATTAAAAAAACATACTTACGTAAACACGGCGATGCACATTGGCAGGCGTTTACTCAGTCGTCGCGAGCGACGTGCCTGCGTTGTAGCGCGACGGCCAAGTCATGCTGCAGGGCCGCCTTGCGACGCACCACCTCAGCTGGTACCACGGACCGCAGGCCGTTCACTATGTCCTTCGTTTTTCCTGTTCACAGAGAAATGTTTGTAGAACTTGGCATAAAAAAAATACAAAAGTAAGAATGATAAGGTAGGTACCCAAGAATAACTGGGTTGGGTTGGATTTACAAAAGTTTTAGAAGAAAAAAAAAATAATTTCAAAACGAAAATAGAAATCCAAAGACACCGATTAAGTTATTTTTCAATTTGTACTTAGTGTTTTTTTTTTGGAAGATTATTATTTTTAAATTTTAAGTTGTGATACCTACCCCACACAAATTCCTAAACCACTACTTGCTATGTAAATAACAGTGACAAAAAGTTCTTTATAACATTGTCAACCCTACACTAAATCTTAGAGTATATTATATCACTGGAGATGCCTTACGAACACTTCCCCTCTGTCAAGTACAAGAACACGTTCTAGTACGTTCATAAAAACTACTTTCAAATCGATTCGGACGCTCATTGTTAATCGTTTTCGAGACGCGCGGTCATTCAGTGCTCCGTGAAAATGCCTGGTTGTGCTGTTAAAACATGTAAAAAGCGTCAAACTTAAATAAAGCTGAAATAATCTTCCATATGTGTATTTTAAAAAATATTTTTATTGAAGTTCAAAATCCTAACCTCTTAAATAATTTTCTTTTTCATTCGATTCAATGTCGATTCAACTTGGCCGACGCACTATGGGACCAACCGGTATTTTCCATCTCAAAAATCGATAAGTCTGTTGTTTTGTGATTTTTCTCCTTAAATTTTTTTTCACGTATTTGTGAATATCTAGGCAATAAAAGAAATCAAACATCATCATTTTAAAAATTATATATTTTTCGTAAAAAAATGACAAAGATAATGTTATACGAAATTTTATACAAAAAATTATACAGTTATATTAAAATAGCAATAAAACTTACACTTTTTCTTAAAATAAGTTTAAAACTAAATTATTATTATTAAACAAACAATTACATGACAAAAAAAATTTTTTAGCGCTTAACCTATTCATCACTTTCTACTTTTAACAATTCTTTAGCTTCGTCAAACAATTCTTTGGATATTACAAAACTTGGTTTATTTAAGCTAGATATATAAGGATCAGATGTATATAACAAAATATGCAGAACGTCTTCGTTTGTTGCTGATCTGGAACACTTCCTAGCGTGATGTAACCTATATTTCTTGTAATCTTTATTTCGGGCTTCCTGGGCATCTTCGGATAATTGTCCTATAGGCAAAACTGCATAATGCTCTATTATTTTAGCACCATGTATAGGTACTTTATGGACCGAAGATGGCATGTAGTACCAGTTATATTTGCTTACATATAATTGCGCGGTTATCAATGTATACTGGCCGAATTTTTCTGCGTTTATAGGGAATCCCGATGACATAGTTTGAAGAATTACATATAATCTCTTGATTAATTCTTCATCAATTCCAGTTATCTCTGCAGAACATTGGTAATTTTGGAAAAATCTCCTTGCCGTATTTCCGTCATTGCTGTTACCGGAACCTTGACGTGGTTTATCAATGTGCAAACCAAGCACTTCTCGGAAACGTTTTTGGACATATTTTTTCTTGTCTTCTTTAAGTTGCTTGTTTTCTGGAGTTGTTGCAGACCACTTCTCAAAACCTAAATTGTAAGAAATATGAAGGATCATTTCCATAAATCTTATCCATGCGTGTAGTGTCGACAATCCGTATTTAAACGCATTTTCATTTTCAACTCTCGTTGTAACTTTTAAGAGATCATTCATTTGTCTGGGAGTTGCTCCACAAACAGTGCAGGTAGCACTGGATGATGTGTTTGTTAACACTTGAGCAACTTTCCCATCAATCATTGTCATAAACAGTTGATGTTTAACTTCGATGACTTTGTCGTCTATTGACACAAGAGTTGGAATCAATTGATTAATTTTGGCTTCAATTTCACTGACAACCGCTGTAGTTTTTTCGGGTGTTTCTTTTGCAAATTCTAATGAAATTGGTCTGCAATATCTAACAGATGAGCAAGTAGGGTTCTGCCATATAACTGCAGAAGTTTCTTCGTCTACTAGTCGCAGTGGTACAAGGGACACTATAAACAAATTAGCATCCGATATTTGTTCGTTTTCTTCCGGTAGAGTTTGTTTATACTCACTTTGCCCGGAGGATCCATCACATCCCCATTTAGTGAACAGCTTGAGACGATTGTAATTTGTCGATCTTGACGTTATCTTTATTATACGGCAGACTGTATGGTCTAAGAGATCTTGCAGATTGATTTTTGCGCTTATATTTGTCACCGTTATGCTGGATGCAGGCGGATAGCAAGCCATTTTTGCTTCACTTAGTGTTTGATACGAAGGTAATACAGAACTTAAATTCTTATCAACGAGCCTTTTTCTTAGGTACGCATATTGGGCTTTGGTTAGATCTGTTTCAATACACATACTCAATGCCTCCTCTTTTGTAAAGGAAAGTGCATTATCTGGATTGAATATGTTTTGTAGAATTACTTTTTTCTCTTCTTTTTCCTTATTTCTGATAATAGTCACAATCGACGCTTCGTCATTTTCACCCATGGATCGTAAACCTTGTACATAAGCGTTACGGACATGTCCCATTCCATATTCCTGGACCAGTTCAATATTTTTTCGTTTCTTTGTGTTTTCCGAACACTCGTCATATGGTTTTGTTGGTCTACCACGATCACCAGAAGAATTCAAGCCAGAATTTTCAGATGTTGAGGTACTGCAAGAATTCAGTGATACTTTAAACTCACCATTTAACCAATTAGAGTATAGGCTCTCGAACCTGTCTGGCTTTCTTTGAGCTTTGGTCCATTTTTGGTTGCAACTTGAAGTTAGATTTTTTTGAATACTCTCTATTACAGTATTAACGTCAAATTCCGATAATTGAAAGTTGTCCAACAAATATTTTTTCAGGTCTGAAGTACTTTTCCCTCTTATTATTTGATCACAAAGATCGCGTCGAACACAAACGAATTCACTCATTGTTAGGTAATATATGTTTTTTGTCTGTTAATTGTTATTGAAAAGAAGTATCTGAACACTTTGATGAATAGTACGCTGAAAACACGGGTATATAAAGGACCAATATATTAGTGCCTTGTGCAAAAACCATGGGACAATTGATTATGACAGTTCTCATCGAAATTGTGTAATCAGTACTGATTGTAATTAATTACCACAACAGATAAATAGAACTTCCGCAGCAATATAGTTTATCATACTTGTGGTTAAGGTGATCACCGCAAGCAAGTGTCATGGGAACATTCTTTCAAAGTAATATAATAGTAGTCTAATAATTTGTTAATGTATGCTTCTATCATAGAAATGGAAAAAAAAACAAGATAGACACAACCGTAATTTTCGTGGATTTTTTTATTTTCCCCCGATTGACATTATTGCTTCTAAATCACCACTGGCGCAAAAAACGCGCAAGTTTTTTTTTTTAATCCTCATATTACTGAATAGATAAGGTCTCTAATAGAGTGATTAACTTGACACCGGCAGCTTTCGGCAACTAGGAAAACTCCAATTGAAATAAACAAAGACTAAATTTTCTTTACTTCACTAAAAAAAATATTAAAAAATAAAACAAAAATATTTTTTTACAAACACCGAACGTGTTTGTAAAGTGTACATTCTAAGCTATCTAATGATGTATAACACTAACACGCTTCCTTGGAAAACTTCCGAATAATTTTGTGTTGAACTTCCTTTACGGTAATTTAATTGGCATGAAAATATTTATGTCCAATGTTTGAGGTTCATTTTATAAACGTAAAACTAAATTATTTAATTTTTTTTGTAATTTATTCGTAAGTTCCGTCCTTTGAGAGTATAAAACCATAAATAAATCTATGGATTTACGACTTTCGTCAAAACCATTTTTGAGATGGAAAATAATGTTTGGTCCCATAGTGCGACGGCATGAATCGAGTAGTTCCTCATATTGCTTTTGTGACGTCACCATGTCTCACTACTCCTCGTTTTTATGTTCATAAGGTCCAAAATATTTGTCTTTTGGATTACGAAAATATGCGCCAAATCGTCAAAACTGACCTGCATTTGACATGCTATAGAGGTATGAGGAACAGGGTGTAAAGTTCACTCATCCTCCGACCAGACTGGTGTTGTGTCTGGTTGTATATATGCAAGTCGCGTGGTAAACTCTGATTTGCGTGATGCAGGATTTTGCGTGACGTCAGTGTGATGCGTAGTTCGCATGTGGCGATGTAGATGCCGCCACAATGTGATTGTCTTTTGGCAAAAATGTTAGCGAGGCTACCGAAGGTTGGGGTTTTTGTAAAGGGGTCGAAATTTGTTTTTTCATGAATAAAATTTTTTTTTTCGACTTTTCAAAACATCAAGCGAAAAATTCGAAAAGTTTATTTCCAAAGAATTCTTTCGTTAACTTTTCAATTGGAAAAAACGGAAAAACCACAATTTGTTTTTTTCGTGAAATAAATTATAGTTTAGAAAACTAAAAAACACGCTTTTGTAGTAGATCGAACTAAAAATTTGAAAATATATTATAGTTAAAAAAACTAAAAAAACACGCTTTAATACCATTAAACAACTAAAAAGTAAAAAACAAATTCAATATAACAATAAAGTGATTAACGAGAAAATTAATGTCATTGTAAAAAAAGCGTGGGGTGCTTTGTACGACATTCTTACACTAAATAAAATACAACAATTAATATCAAGCACCCCACGCTTTTTATACAATGACATTAATTTTCTCGTTAATCACTTTATTGTTATATTGAAATTTATTTTTTAATTTTTAGTTGTTTAATGGTATTAAAGCGTGTTTTTTAGTTTTTTTTTTTAACTATATGTTTTTAATACAGAGCCATCTAGTATAAGTTCTTAGCAGTCCCTACAACCTCCTAGCAGGAATAGGTCGACTAACCAGTAACACTGTTATTTGATAAGTCCAAAAATTTGATTTTACATTCAGCATTTGAAACTTATAAAAAAATCTTTAAAAAAAAAAGTAAAAAAACCGACTTCAAAAACCTAAAACGAATAAAACAAATTTCATAAAAAACTTAACACTTCTGGAGTCGTTGCCAAGCTAAGGTTCATTGAAGAATTGAAGACATCAACTTCAGAAGCTGTTAAGTTTTTTATGAAAGTTATTTTAGTAGTTTTAGGTTTTTGAAGTCGGTTTTTACTTTTTTAAAAGTAAATTTATTTTTGCATTTTTAGTTAAATATACAATTATATAAGCCCAAGACGAACAAAAAGAAGAATCATCACAAAACCCGCTTAGAAATGCCGGAGATACAGTACATTTATGCATATAACCTCGTTCATAAGAATTACCTAATGTTTTATACTAAATACCTTCCTGCAAGTATGTAGAACACGTTAGTGAAATAATCATCGAAATTGGTTCATAAGTTTATGAGAAAATCGCGGACAAACAAACAAACATACAGACAAACGGGTCAAATACAGAACCTCCTTTTTTGAAGTCGGTTAAAAAAATGCTACAAATCTAAGTTCCGCCGATTTGTGTTATTTTCATGTTGCACAAAGAAAGTTATTGGACATTGCTGTGGCCATAGAATTTGTGCATGTAGAAATATTAAGATTTTTGAAATCGTAAATACTTTAAAATCTACGTGTATTGATAGTCCAAACCTGTTGTTGGAGAAAGCTGCTGTCTACTTGTAGGTACTTGGTGCAAGAAAGCTCTTAGGAAGGTTTAATGAGTTTGCCCATGAGAAGCCAATATATTGCCTATTTTATCATCATCTGCCTAGCGTTTTCCCAACTATGTTGGGGTCGGCTTCCAGTTTAACCGGATGCAACTAAATACCAATATTTTACATGGAGCGCCTGTCTATCTGACTTCCACAACCCAGTAACTGGGTAATACGCCTTACCCTTACCCTTGGTAAGACTGGTTGTCAGACTTTCGGACTTCTGACGACCCGTAACGACTGTCAAAGATCCACAAATGACAGCCGGGACCAATAGCTTAACGTGCTATCCGATCCACGGACCAACCGCGCCAAGCGTAGCTTAACCTGATCGATCGACCCGTGCGGCTGTTATCACCTATTGCCTATTTTATATGCTACAGAATTCATATGAAATCATTTGCAAGAAAGTTAACTTGTATTTAAGATGAGGTGGTGAACTAGGCCACTAAATTGACATACTCAGTCCCTTCAAAATTCAGTTACCAGCTTGATGAGACATTGATTACCAAAATAGATATCGTTGAGCGTGTTCCTGATCTTGTTCTCCATATCCTCGACCATGCGGCCGATGTTCACGATGTGCGGCGTCACGTCGCTCACTGCCGAATCCTGTTCTGCCTGAAATTGTAAATAACCTCTTGTTACTAGACTGTTGGATGGCTGTAATTATTTTAATATCGGAGCAAGGTGTATCTATATCAGCGAACTAGATTAATTAGCCATTCAGTTAAACGCCTAGCCTTTTAACTAAACGACGCCGTTCAACTAGCGGCCTGAATGATATTCAATTGAAGACCTTGCAGGAAAAGGGAGGCAGATCCAAATTTTTGACTGAAGAAGGCTGTTGACTCTCACTTTGAAGAGATTAGGGTTGTATGCGCTCGGAAACACAGACGCAGGTAGTGAGTTCCACTCTTTTGCTGTGCGCATTATAAAAGACATTTGGAAACGCTTAGTGCGAATTGGTGGAATAGCAACTAGGTAGGGATGGTAACTGGCAGTGCGTCTAGATGTCCGATGGTAGAAGTGGGCCGGCGGAATGAGGTCGTGGAGTTCTTGAGCACACTCACCGAAGTACAATCTGTAGAAGACCGACAAGCAGGCAACCTTGCGGCGATAAGCCACGCTATGAAGCTTGGCATCCACCAGTTTTACGTCGCCAATGAGCCTCTTAGCTCTGCATTCCACCGAGTCAAGCGCGACTAGTTGGTACTTAGCTGATCCATCCCAAAGGCGGCTGCAATACTCCATGCAGGATCGGACTTGCGCTTTGTAAAGAGTTAAAAGCTGTCCAGGCGTAAAGTATCACTTCACCGTATTTAGGATGCCCAGTTTCTTGGCCGCAATTTGGGCCTTATACTCGATGGTGGCGCCAAAGTTGAGATCAGATGTCAACTTGTTTGTGTGGGAAACCCAGCCTACCTCTTTTTAAAAGTAGAAATTGAAAATATAGTCGTAGTTCGTACCATGAGGTAACATTTAGTCTTTATTTCATTAAAATCGGTCCATTCGGTCAAAGTTATTTGTTGATAGAGTGTGACCGGCATAAGTTTAACTAAATAAAATCCCCCCGCCGCGTCTGTCTGTCTCTCTGAACACAATACACTCAAAAACTACCGAACGGATTTTCATACGGTTTTCACCAATGCACGGAGTGATTAATAAGGAAGGTTCAGGTGTATAATTCATTAAAGTTTTGTGTAAAATGACTGAAAAAACCATGCCGACTGAGAGCTTCACTGGAGTGCGTCGCGTAAACCAATAGAGTTATATGAAAACGGATTGACACACAGGGTACTTTTAATCCCGGTAGTACGTTCCCGTGGGATATTTGCAGACAAGCACGCGGGTGAAGGCAGGCAAAAGCTAGTAATATTATACATATAATTAATATTGTATAAAATATTGTATCATTGCCACACAAAGTTACTGGTTATTGTCAGCCTGCATTATCCCACAGATGGGCAAAGTTGAAAAGCAAAATAAATCATAAAACTAGCCTGATTATGCCGGTCACGCGCTATACAGGATGTTTGGCAGAACGTTGAACATACGAAAATGGTGGATAGGTGGGGTCATCTGCTACTTACTCAGCCCTAATTTATTTGGCCCTGGCCCCCTGGATATTTTTTTAAATGTTTTTTTTTTGCTTTCTTCTAGTTTCACCACTTTCTTAACTTTAAAGTGTAACCTTTATTAAAAATGGGTAAAACAGGCAATATTTTTTTTAAATCTTTAATGTTGGCAGATTCTTATACTATTTCTTTATTCAGATGTTAGCTGGAAAAAAAGTTATGAGTCCTCAGACATACAGGAAGATGTAAAAAATACTTAAATCTTAATTTCAACTTGCATTGAAAAAAAAAAACAAAAAATGATTGAGGAGTTCCTATTCTAGCAAAACATCCCTAGTGTGTGACCTTTCTAATGGTATGTAATTTGCTTTTATATAAAAAAACTTAAAGAGTTATTTCATAATTTTATTAAGTAGGAAATTTTTTACGAAACTCTACCGTGAAATGTTTTGCGAAATTTAATACTGCAAGGTTTGTAAAAATTAAATGATCGATTGAAATTATGTAAGTTCTTGAATTAAGTACAAAGAAAATAGCTGTAGCAGTTAGGTGCGTTAATGAAACAATTAAATAATTTTAAATAATTTATTTAATTAATAAATTACAGATGTTCGAATTGACGCCCTTCATCTACAATACAGGCGCGGCATCTACGTTTGATTTTTACAGTTGTTGTGCGCAGCAGCATCTCCTGTCGCATAACTTCGAAAGCAGCATTAATTCGATTTATCAAATCTTCTCGACTTTCTACTTCTGTAGTGTAAACTAGTTCCTTTGCCCTTCCCCACACATGAAAATCGAGCGGAGTGAGGTCGGGCGATCGCGGAGGCCAGGGAATTGGTCCTCCCCTGCCAATCTACGAATTTGGGAAACAATTATCCAAACGCTCACGTACAATCAGACTACAGGAGTCTGATTGTACGTGTTTGGATAATTGTTTCCCAGCTCACTGGAGCTGGGCAGCCATCGTGTTGAAAGACAATAGGCCTGTTTATGTCTACTTGGAACACTTCTTCCACTAATGGTGATAAACCATTTACCAAAAAATCCAAGTAGTTGTTCGCATTGATGTTGTCGGGCAAATAATGAGGCCCTATTAGCTTATCGCCAATCACTCCTGACCAGACATTCACACTGAATCTCCTGTGGAAGCCCCTTTGTCTGCATGCAGTCGGTATGCATGTCGGTATGCAGCAAATTCTGAGGCGTCACGGTGCCACGAGAGTGAAAGAGAGAAAAAATACGCTATGACTGCGCAAGAGTGAAACAAAATTTCTACCCGTTTTGTGTAACCATCCCAAGGGATTAGTGAATGTCAATTTGCACCACTTCTACTTGCAAGCCGTCGATCATTTAATTTTTACCAACCTTGCAGTATTAAGTTTCGCAAAACATTTCACTTTCCGTAAAGTAAGTTTCGTCAAAAATTTCCTACTCGATAAAATTA
The DNA here is from genome assembly GCA_948252095.1 of Dicycla oo. Taxonomy (NCBI): domain Eukaryota; kingdom Metazoa; phylum Arthropoda; class Insecta; order Lepidoptera; family Noctuidae; genus Dicycla; species Dicycla oo. Next base: position 23,288,821 of record OX411728.1, read on the forward strand.
TGAAATAACTCTAAGTTTTTATTTTATTGTATAAAAGCAAATTACATACCATTAGAAAGGTCACACACTAGGGATGTTATGCTAGAATTGGAACTCCTCAATCATTTTTTTTTTTTTTTGAATGCAAGTTGAAATTAAGATTTAAGTATTTTTTACATCTTTCTGTAAGTTTGAGGACTCATAACTTTTTTTTCTAGCTAACATCTGAATAAAGCAATCGTTTTATAAGAATCTGCCAACATTGAATGATTAAAAAAAAAAATATTGCCTGTTTTACCCATTTTCAATAAAAATTACACTTTAAATTTAAGAAAGTGGTGAAACTAGCAGAAAGCAAAAAAAAAACATTTTAAAAAATATCAGTGGGCCAGGGCCAAATAAATTAGGGCTGAGTAAGTAGCAGATGACCCCTCCATCCACCATTTTCGTATCAACGTTCTGCCAAACACCCTGTATATAACTTTTGACCGAGTGGACAGATTTTAATAAAATAAAGACTAAATGTTACCTCAAGATACGAACTATGACTACATTTCCAATCCCTTAAATCTCTTAAAAAGAGGTACAAAAATTTTGATATGATTTGAGAATTTTAAAATCAAGCCCTACTTTACCCCCTTAGGAGATGATTTTTCGAAAACGCTGAACCACATAATTCTTTATTTAAGAAGTGCTGGGTTTCCCATATGAAGTTTCATCCCCTATATAACCCCCTGTAGGATTATTAACGACTTCAAAAAAAGGAGTTATCAATTCGACACGTATGTATGTAATATTATTGGAACTGCATTATATTCACATATGATAATCTAGTAGGGCTTTCAAACAAACATACTTTAATAGATGTATGTATGTTTGTCCACGCATTTCTCCGAAACGATTAATCGGATCGTGACCATTCTTTTTTGTTGGCTTACATTTATTTCAACTTAGGGCACAGTGAAAGTTTAATTAAAATCGGTTCAGCAGTTTTCAAGATAATGGACTAATACGTGTAAGTATTAGTCCATTATTTTATTATTATTATTTTTCCATTAAGCCCAAAAGTCTAACAACCAGTCTTACCAAGGGGTATCGTATTAGCCAGTAACTGGGTTGTGGAGGTCAGATAGGCAGTCACTCCATGTAAAATACTGTTATTCAGCGGCATCCGGTTAGACTGGAAGCCGACCCCAACATAGTTGGGAAAAGGCTAAGCAGATTGTTTGACGTGTAAGTGTGACGGCCTGGCTTATTGATACGAGCTACGGGTGTGGTGTCACAGGTAAAACATCTCAAAACCTTGATTAAATTCTAGTGCAATATTTATAACAAAACTATTAAGTATTCCAGTTTTTCCTAAAAACTAGAAATTAAAAAAAAATTAAATCGTCTTCAAAAAGAAATTAACTCAAAATTATGAAATAACTTTAATTTCAGAAGTCGGTGGCAAAAAACTAAAATACAGATCCCAAGACACCGACTTCCGAAATTAAAGTTATTTCATAATTTTGAGTTAATTTCTTTTTGAAGTCGATTTAATTTTTTTTTTTTTGAGACAGATAGTAGCCTATCTTCTTCCCCAGGATACCATATATCGCCTTTATCAAAATCCTTTCAGTGGTTTAGGCGTGAAAAGGTAACATTTATACCTACAGACAGACAGACAGAGTTACTTTCGAACTATAATATTAATATGGATTCGCACGGACTCTCGGTGTTGAGCTAATCATTGAGGATCTAACAGAGCGCATTCCAAGACTTCAAATAAACTCACTATGGGATTTTCAACTCTTGGCACTAAGCAAAGCGTTGAAACACCAGTGCGCGAAAAAAAATCGCCGCGGGAATAAATCGCCTACGCTAACCTGGGCCTGGGCTTAGTTCAAATATTGAGTATTTTAACATTCAGTATCTGGACACCTACCGCGACGGCTGGTTCAAGGTGGAGTAGGAAAAGAGTTCATGGAAGGACTATGAGGAGGCCTTTGACATTCAAAAATGCCTTTTAAGTGACTAATTGAAATAAATGATTTAATTTGACCTTGTGCAGTGGGACGGAATGGGCAAAATAAAATAAAAAACCGGCCAAGTGCGTGTCGGACTACGCACAATGAAGGGTTCTGTAGTTGGGATGAATTTATTCCAAAAACAAACTTAACATTGCAGTTTAAAAACATGGTCTCCCATATATTTCAACTGAGACAACATTGAGAGATTCATCATGACATTTTAAGACCATAGACTTCTTGTAAGTTTTCCTGTAATCTATAAGTATAGAAATATTTTCTGTATTTTTATCCAAATTTTAGGCTCAGTAGTTTCGGAGTTAAGGGGGGGGGGGGGGGGGCAGGTCAATTTCGTCTATTATCTTAAATAATTTAAAAACAATTTATTTTAAAATAATTGAAAATATATATTTGAGACGCTCACAGTATGCCCTTTCATTTGATATGTCACACGGTACAGATTGCAAAACTTTTTTTTTATTTTCTTATTTGCCCTCTAAAATTGACCCCCATATTGAAAATTAATTTATTTACGTAACACGTCCGTTTTTGGGTCACACAAATTCATATGTGTACCAAATTTCAACTTAATCGGTTCATTAGATTCTAAGCAAATTGGCTGTGACAGACAGACAGACAGACACAAGAGTAATCCTATAAGGGTTCCTTTTTTCCTTTTGAGGTACGGAACCCTAAAAATGGATTTAAAATAGATGTGGCCCTTAGCCAATTTCTTTACCTGTCTAGTAAGACTACCGCCAAGGTTCATGGTCCCGCTGCTTTCCTTATTCGTTTGCAGCCACAGCATGGCCGTAGATGTGAGTTTGTAGTGAGCGTTGCGGCCGGAGCTCTTCTCAATCACCTCAACTACGTGAATGGAATCCCAGCAGCCTTTGATCTTTTGGGATCCGTCACCGGCTTTCTTTATCAATATTACACCTGGAAGATTGTGTAATATGGTTTAATACATTAGGCGCGGCAGAAATACATGCGCAGAAAACATCGTAAAATAAGGGTTGGTAAGGGTGTCTACACTCAAGATATTTTTTGCACGCACCCGAGCGTTTGCCACACAGGATTAGTGTAGCATAAAGAAGCGTTTGCATACATTTCGCTAAGAATTAAGCAGATAATGTGTTAAAGTAATATACAATGATTAATTACTGGTATTTTCCACACATAATCGGAATGGGATGGAACCTTGTCAAAGTAAATCGAAAATGACAGTTGTAAAGCGAAGTAGTGTTAGCAAAGAGTTCTGGCAAAGCCAAGAGGGATATAATGATTTTAGCAGATTATGTCTGTATAGCCAATTAGGCATGTATGTTTTTTACTTCTTTGCTAACACTACTTGGCTCGAGAACTGTCATTTTCAATTTACTTTGACAAGGTTCCATCCAATTCTGATTGCGCATGGAATATATGTATATTTATTTGCATAAAGTGTGGGACAAAAGGATATTACAGAGGTAATTATAAGCAATGCATGAATGTAGTTTTTTTTTTAAGTAGACCATATCAAGAAAATAAAAAAAAATGTACAGGGTGAAAGCAGCCATACTTTTAAATTATAAACCTTTTCAATATTATTAACAATTAAACATTGCAGGTAATAAACATATAATACTACTTTCCTGGTAACTTCTTGTTTTGTTGGCTGAAATATTAAATCATTTTGTTTCCTGTTCCTAACCTAAATTTATGTCAATGAACAACTAACCAGCAAACCCATGATCCATGTCCCACAGGTATACAGAGCTGACACCACCTTCGAAATACATTTCTCTGTACTGGTCGAAGGCGTGATTAGCATCGATTTCTAATTTCCTGAGCCTCTCTGAAGGCATTGACCCATCTTCTAATGGAGGGTCGTATGTGTTTGACCATGGTGATCTGTAAGAGTCGCCGTCGCGATTGTAGTCACACAGCAAGTAGTCCTTTCCTGTGCTACGGTCCTGAGCAATCTTTAGAGGCTGGTCTACTGATGATAGCAGGTCATCGCACATACTAGGCACTAGATCTATCAAATCTGTCAAGTTTTTCTCAATCTGCTGCGGAGGAAGCCTCCGCATCAAGTCCAACGCACAATCCATTTGTTGATCAGTCTGCAATAATCATAAAACATAGCACAGATTTAGTAAATTCCGTTAATTTTGGTGCATTAGTCATCATAACAAATAGTGGTATAAAACATCAAAGCACTTCTAGTAACCAAAAGGGCAACTTACCATGATTAAACGAGAACGTATAAAATGCAAATAAATATGTAAAATTAATAATAAGTGTTTTTATTGTTAAAATTCTTTTATTCCAAATATTAGGAAACCCCAACCCGAATTGATAACTTGACGTAATTTGACAGCAAAAGTTAGCGTCCGGAAATATTATTTAGGTTAGTATTTCATTGTGAATTTCCTGCTTGTGTTTTAGAACGTATTTTTTTTCTGGTACTCTCGACAGTTTTACCAATCAAGTGAAACAAATGTAATTTATTGAATCATGAATTGGTCGATAGGGAACAAAACCAATCTCATTGCAATAATTACAATGTATTGTACGTACATACAATGCATATACAAATTGTTATCTGTATAAATTGTTTTTGTAGATTTTATTTGAGTATAAAAAATAGAGTCGATAGTTGAACATTAGGTTTGAGGCCGGAAACAGCTGGCACGTCACTATAAACTTTACAATGGAATGTTGCCTGGGTTATGAGACGCCGGTATACCTGTTTCACTCCCTCTTCTTGAAATTCCTATAGGAAGAAAGAAAGCGTCATCTTCAATGAAAACATTAACTGCTTCCTGTTGAATGTCAGTTTGTGAATTATGTTGTGTGTGTCAAAGTTTTGTTGTTATTACATTTAATTTCGATAATTACCGTGTATTACATAAATTAACACTTTTATCAATGGAATTGTGATCCCTTTTTGTGTTAGCACTGAAGGACATAGTTACGTGAAGTGTGAATTCTCGTAAAGGTTTGCATTGTGTACTTAATTATACTTATTCAAATGATTCACGTTATGGGAATGTTATCACAGTTATTATTATAAAGGTTCTATTATACGCGCCTAAACGGGAAGTTGGTGTAACGAAGCCGCAATTAGCTTTTGTCAGTAAGGTATATAGTGGTGCAGAGATTGCATATAAGGTAATCCTATTTGCACTAGGTTATAACCAAGTTGTGGCCTCTAGAAACCCTAGGATCGTTGCTACTGCATTTCTTTGTCATAAATCACATGTTTTTAGTATATCTAGGGAGTTTTTGAGAGAAATATGATCTGAAAATCTTTAAAAACTGGATTTATCAGTTAATAACCCTATAGTTATGAAACAATAGGGCTTTGTTGTAGTAATTTAGCATTGTATTCAAATAAGTAACTGCACTATTATGTAGAGTTCCTGTCATAAACATTTGGGTGGGTTGAAGTTTTAATTAAAGTATAATCCATGATTATATAATATAATAATAATAATAATAATAATAATATTCCACAACTATCACACAACGCCGTCTAGCCTCAAGCTAAGCAGAGCTTGTGTTATGAGTACTAGACAACTGATAAACATACTTATATATTTCTAAATACATACATATATAGATAAATTACACCCAGACACAGAACAAATGATCATGCTCATCACACAAACATTTGTCCTGGGTGGGAATCGAACCCACGACCTCCGGCATAGCAGTCAGGGCCACTAACCACTAGACCAACAGGCCAGTCACATTATGCTCATGGTCTACTTTAAAAGTTGATGTCAGGATGATTATGATAACATTAAGTACTTTATAAAATTTTGAATGGATAGTTTATCAACATGAAGTGTTGATGGGAGCAGAAGCCTTGAAATATCAGTGTAAAAATGATCACAGTGGAATATGAATTGTTATTTCAACTGTGTAGTTCATGCATTAAAAATCAATACTGGCAAGTCTTTTTGGCCAAAACAAACAAATAATTATGTATTATGGTACAGTACAAATCATGTAAGAATATTAAACATCGGAAAACATTTTATAGGTCAAACACCCATATTTTCAGAGCAGTCAGTTTACTATTAAGTGTGAGATGTGTAAACACCCATTGTTTACACATCTCAATAAAACCTCAAATAAATTCGTTTTAACTAAGTCTCTTTAAAAAAGGAATGTCTTTACACCTTAAAGTTGCTTTTTGTATAGCACTGATTCATGGAAGACACGCTGCCAGTATGGTCCTTAGTTAACAACAGAAAGTCGGAACGGCACAAAGAACAGGAGGAAACTCCAGTTGTGCGTCGGAGCTGACACACACACTTCTTATTTTATTATTATTTCGCCAGTTACGTTTAATTGGCGAAATAGTAATAAAATAAAAAAGTGATTCTGGCACTAAAAACCCTGTAATGGTTGATTGCTTCATTGGGTACGCAGGGACATCGACGCACAACCTGTTACCATGGATTCAGTACATGATTTGGACAGCATTGAAATTACCATTGTTAATTAAAAAATAAATTATCTGTTCCATATATTTTGACTGCATAGGTATTGCACTTTTGTAGGAAACAGCAGGTTTTTTGATGTGTAACATCTTTCCTCTTGCTTTCCTGCAATCTGTGGGAGTGATTTCGTGAAAAGGGATGGAAGTGTGTAACAGGAAGCTGGGGCGTGCGCTATTTGATTTGAAAAAAAAAAGTATTTAAAAACATTGTGGCAGTACAATTAAAAACTCTGAAGACATGTAAACACAAATAACCTTGGGTTATGACTTGAATTTGTTTTCTAAAAATTCTTACATGCATATTAATTTAATTACCAGACCATTAATGCATCCCGCTCCACGAGCAACCCTTTGTGAAGTGTCCCAGAACATTTTTTTCAAAAAAAATTCTTGTCATAGAGAAATAACTATTTAAATATCTGAATATTTTTTTTTCAGGATATAATGTTAATGTTGCTTTATTATCAAGGTGTGATATCCGATATTACACATCATTTGCGACTACTGTAAGGCTAGCTCGTTTTGTTTTTTTTTAATGACCAAAGAAAAGTTGCAACTCCTATGCAGTCAAAACTTTCACAGCCCGGGTCCAGAATTATGTATGGAATCCATGGAAACAGGTTGCGCGTCGATCTCCCTAGCATCCTGTATAATTGACAATTTATGTGAACAATTTGTTTTAATACTTAATAGGTACTTAGTTTCATAACTTTGTTCTACATGGTTACTTGACATAAGTGAGGTGTTAATTGTCTGTACTTATCATGATATACGCTTCATATACCATACTTCCTTGTCTATAATAGGTGCTAATAAAAAATATTTGAATACTAATTCATTTAGAAATGGTGACAGAAATAGATGAAATTGACTTATCACTACTTAAATATTGCATCCTTATCTATATTTATGGCTTTTGATAAAAGTTCCAGATGACACATTATCATTGATATTTCATTCAACCTATAATAACATAATTATTGATGGTCTGTGCTAGATATGAGTCTAATAGAAATGAGTTGAGTTGGAGTATTGAGGTTGAACCAACATGAAATAGGCACATTCCATAGAATTCTGTCTCAACCAAATGGTGATGATGCGAACAGTCTGTTCAGGTTCATGGCCCAAATGTAAACTGTAGCAGTGTGTGTTTAGGGTACAATGGAGCTGTCATACGCATTGCAATTATAAAAGTCCCTAATAAATAAAGAAATTAAACAAAAATCCTATAATAATAGAGATTTGTATTATACTTATTTACTGTCATTTGCAAAGAAAAAATAACATGGAAGATTTAGTTTTAAAAGTACTTTACATAAGTGGCAACATTTTGTTCAATGGCTAGGCGGCAACTCCTTTCAATACGCTCTCGCTAGTACTCTGCAATCCACTTGCTAGCTGTTGTTATTGCCACATATTCTGGCACAACAATAAATATATTTTCTTGCTTTTTTTTAAACCGTTTTCTGAAACAAACTTGTTAAAAGTAACACATTCAGTAGATGTACACAGACTGGTAAGGTGATTGCGCAATGATAGCCCGCGAATTTCATTTTTTTCCGTTTTTTGCATATTGCAGGTCTATGTCAGGTTGTATCTTGATCAAAATATGATTTGCGACAATAACAAATATGTATTTATACAGGGTGATTTTTAAAACAAGCGACAAAATTTAAGGGGGTGTTCTACCCATCAATATGAACAACTTTTACTATGGGACCAACTAAGAATTCGCAAAAAAAAAAATATTACCTTCCCATGTAAAAGCACATACCCGATTGGACCATTTTGTATAAAAAGGTCGAAATTTTTTTGCGAATTCCGAGTTGGTCCCATAGTAAAAGTTGTTCATATTGATGGGTAGAACACCCCCTTAAATTTTGTCGCATGTGTTAAAAATCACCCTGTATAATTATAACCATAAGAATCATCAATATATCTCTCTAAGTTAGATTTACCGCACAAAAACATTGAAGTTCACGGGCTACTGCTGCGGATCCACCTTAACAACTTCTCTTTTACCTTTTTCAGGCATTAAGGTAAACGGAGAGTGACGTAAACCTGTCATGATGCCGACCCAACTGGTGAACCAGGACAACCATCAGAACGATGTGCGAGTGAAGACGGTGTATAACGGTGATGTGATGATTACGTACATCAATCACAACATCAACTTTGAGGAGTTCACGCAGGAGATGGTGGCGATATGTCGGTTTTTGCCTGATCAGGTTGGCATATTTACATTGATACACTATTATTAAATGTTTATATCGGCAGACCAGCCCAGCAGTTGCTAGTAACATTTCTATTGTGTCACGCATGCGATATTCCATCAAATAAAGCCATCATGCATGCCATTAAGAGCTTTAACACCTAATACGGTGCTTTTTATTGGCTAGGGAGTTGCCACTATGGTCTTGGTTGTACTCATCATTATGAACAACTTTTACTATAAGACCAAACCTGAAATCGCGAAAAAAAATCAGCTGTTCCCTACATTTTGACAAGTTATGGGAACATAAAAGTAGGGAACAGCTGATTTTGTTTTTCGCGATTTCAGAGTTGGTCCCATGGTAAAAGTTGTTCATAATGATGAGTACAACACTATCGTGGCAGCTCCTTAGCCAATAAAATAGCAGTGTGTATACATGAGGGTCAGCAAAGTTCAAAGTTAGCAAGGCCTGTACTTGTGCAAACTCATAGGTCATTTAATATTAGAAAAGTTAAAATAATCTCTCTTTTTACCTGACTGCCCCAGAAGGAGTCGATGTTTTTTGACGGCGCAACAGATGGATTCGATTCCCGATTGAACATTATTTGTTCCAGATACTATGAAGTTTCTTGTCCATTCTTCTCCATACGAAACTACCTTATGAAAGGGCCAACTAGATTTAATTCTTCTTTTTTGTTGCGAATTTTGTTTTTAATGGTTTAATTCAAATAAACGATTTGATTTTGCCTTTAACCGGCAGAAAAAACAAGATAAAATCCTAAATAGGGAACCTATTTTTGGTGTTGTTGGGCAAAGGCCTCCCCTGTTACCTTCCTAACCTCTATTTTGAGCGATCTCTGGCCATGTTGGCCCCCGTTGATCAGATTGTCACGCCACCTATTTATTCAAAGATTTTTTTTTAAATTTTAGGTGTTTACTATGAAGTGGGTGGACGAGGAAGGTGATCCGTGCACTATATCAACTCAGCTGGAGCTGGACGAGGCGTTGCGTCTGTACGAGATCAACAGGGATTCCGAGCTGACTGTTCATGGTAAGTCCTATGATAATAAGTAGGTACAGTACATGACGTACCCTTGCAGTATCGACGATAATGGCGGTAAAAACAGTTTAGTTGGAGCTATTTTCTTTTCTAGATCTATTTCTTGATCTATAGTTTCGAGCGAATCGATATGCTAAATCACGTTGTTTTCGCATGTGTATTATTTATCCATTATGCAAGGCAACAATTTTATAAACAAACAAAGGAAGACTTATTTTATGTGGGGTACAAGAATTATATGAACTAAATCTGGATTTCTTTCATACTTTTGCGGCTGAAAACTGATGTACAACGTGTATGTGTTATGTTTTAAAATGAAAAACCCTTTAACGCATGAAATAGCAAGCACTATATTGTCAAAAGCAGATAACGTTTTGTTCCTTAAAATTCTGATAACCTAAACAAACATGCCGTCAAATCTCCCGTCGACTCATGAATCTGATTGGTCGAATAAATCCCTACATCCAGTCAAATCAAACGACAGCACATTAAAATTAATTAGGCCTTTTGAAACCGAGGATTTCAGGATTAAACACTTATCTCTAAAGAATCAAGCCTGAAATTTTCAAGCGTAAAGCGCTATTATAAAATGAAATAAAAAAGCGTTTGATTAATTACATCGCTTTTAGTTTAAGTAGAGACACTTTGTCAGCGTCTGTCTCAGGGTTTTATAGCTTTAGTAGTTCGCGCTTAGCTTGATAGATGGCGCTGTCAACGTTGAACAGACCCACTGGATTGTTAATATTGTCCGAGTTTTAATATCTTCGAAGAGTTTTTAAGCTTTTGAAGTGAGGGATTTGTAAGAGTTATAAACTAGCTGTAACTAGAACATAAAATTGGGACTGTGTTGTTGAGTGAAGGTAGAAAGAAAGCATTATTGGCCTGCGACGGTCTGTTATACTGCCTATCCTTTAGCTAAAGAGGTGTTTGTATCACTAGGCTGTCATTGTCTATTATCCAATATCTTCAGAAGATCTAAAAAAACCCTTTCCTGCGTCTGCCCGCCCTCTAGCATAGATACTTTTTTCTCGAAAACTGCATGATGAATAGCATAGAGGGAGTGAGTGGGCTGTAATCTACCACGCGGGCCCAGTGCGGGTTGGTAGATGTTACATGTCTTCGAATTTTTTAGTTGTAGGTTTCTTCACGATGCTTTCTTTCACCGTTTTGAGAGCAGTGGCGATTAAATTATTTCCACGAAGTAAAGCGCCTGCCTGGGTTCGAACCCATGACTTACAACTCGGTAAGTTGGGGCCGTTACCACTGGTCACCACTTGTCTCATGCAGGAGATTATAGGATAAGATGTGTTCTAGAAAGCGCTCTTTGTCTACAATTTAGACTGAATCACAACAAACGAGGTGAGATTAGCTTCGTGTTCAATACAAAACGAATAATAGTGCACATACGTCTCTATCCGACTGTTGTGGATGCTACAATAGAATGCATTTAACCACAAATTATCAACTACTAGCACTCGTCAATTTACAGTAATGCATAATGTGGACAGGAACTGCGTGTTTATAAGTATGTATGGACAACAAAAGAAATAACTAACCAGGCAGCAGTGGCGTAGCTAACATGGGTGGCACCCGGTGCGCATAAATGTGGTGTCACCCAAGAATGAAATCTGTTAAAATGAATAAACATGCAATAAACGTATAGTATGTTTTTATTTAATTATTATAAATAAGTGTTTCATAATTACAATAGAAATTTTGATACAATAGTTACTAATTACCTACATTTGTTTATACTAATCTAAGTACAAGCACTAAAATCTCTTTTTTCTAGCTTTAGCAGCTGCAAACTCGGAAATCACATCATCAAAATTTATATTTTGTGTTGCCTCATGTTCTATTGTTAATATGCCAAGATTTTTAAGTCTGTTTTTGGTCATTGTTGCCCGCAAGTAATTTTTAATTAATTTTAGTTTGACGCAATTTGTTTTAAATAACTTTAGTGCGACCATAAGATTTGGAAGAGATTCTGTAAAGTCCCATTCCACGATGAATTTCAAAAGTCTAGAGTCACCCAGCTAGAAACTGTAACATTAGCCGCTTTTAAATGTCTTCTCTACCTCGGTATCTCTAAAAAGAGTTCTGTTTCTGATATCTCATCATAAATACCAGTAAATTTTAAAAATTCGCGAAAGAAATGAGCAATGACACAGGCGACAAGCAACGACTATTTCAGGGGAATCCCCAATCAGTTAGTGTAGCAGGGCTAAATAAAACGACAACATTTTGAGGGGCTCCCCGATCGATCGCGCCATAGAGCCATGAACATAAAAATAACAGTGTGTACACTGGATAAAATCATGGTCTAATGTGTGGTCAGAGTGAATAATTTCTTGTTAACATTTATTTCAAATAATAGGTACGTGCATTTATAAATAATCACAATTGATAAGTTAAATTACAGTGGATTTCATTTATTACGACCTTGGTTGTAGCGACCATTTACGTATAGCGACGTTAAATCTAAGTCCCTTGAATTTAAAGCATACTTTAGTACAAAATTCATGTGGCTATAGCGACTTTGGATGTAACGCCGAGTTCGGGTGTAGCGACAGTTTTTAATGAATCATTTGTAACAAATTCCTAGAAATCCCATGCAGATATTGCGACCGGAGTCGGCCGCCAAAGACACAAAGATTTTTTTCTTTCACAAACATTTCTTATCTTTTGTTTACATCCATTGCACACAGATGGTCAGCAAGTGTGGAGACCTTTACCTTTTGTTTATAGATATCAACTAAGTAGGTAGGGAAGCGTGTACGTTTCGGAGCTTTTATGGTTCAGTTACAAAGTGATATTCTGAGTAGCAACTGGGTGTAGTAAACTTTTGAATAAGTATGGCTGCTAGACGCGTGTCTGTATCTCTTTACCTTTGCCTGTAACGACTTCCGGATATAACGACGAAAATAGAGTGGTCCCTTCATTGTCGTTATACCCGAAATCCACTGTATTTTGTTCGGATAACTTGATTAAAATAGCTTCAAACCCATATTATTTATCATTAAAAAACGTGACAGTTTGTGTAAATTTTTTTATACAGTCAGGTGTCACCCCGGAACCGGTGACACCCGGTGCGGACCGCCCCCGACGCCCCCCCCTAGCTACGCCACTGCCAGGCAGCTAACTATTCGCTCCTGTTTATTACCATGTGTGTGTGTGTTCAGTTAAAGGAAAATTGTTGACATTATTTGTCTCTAAGTCTCTCTCTCTCTCTCTCAAACAATGCTATGACGCCTGTCACATTTTATCACCTCTGTCGCTCACACGGGACCATATTTTTAAGAATGTTAAATGAAAAGATGTTTTTTTTTAGGGTTCCGTACCTCAGAAGCAAAAGACGGAACCCTTATAGGACCACTACTGTGTCTGTCTGTCCGTCTGTCACAGCCACTTTGCTCCCAATCTAATTGACCGAATAAGTTGAAATTTGGTACACGTATGAATTTCTGTGACCCAAAAACGGACGTGTTACGTAAATAAATTAATTTTCAATATGGGGGTCAATTTTGGGGGCAAATAAGGAAAGTTAAAAAAAAGTTTTCAAACTGTACTGTGTGAGATATCAAATGAAAGGGCTTACTATAAGGGTCACAAATATATTTTTTTATAATTTTCAAATGAACTGTTTTAAAGTTATCTAAGAAAATAGACGAAAATCGACCATTCCCCTCCCCTCCCCGTATTTCCGAAACTACTGAGCCTAAAATTTTGAAAAAATACAGAAAATAGTTCTATATCTATAGATTACAGGAAAACTCAAAAGAAGTCTATGGTTTTAAAATAACATGGCAAATCTCTCAATATTGTGCGTACAAACTTATTTGCATTTGGAATGTATGGGAGAACATGTTTTTCACCTACAATGTTAAGTTTGTTCTTGGGATAAATTCATCCCAACTACGGAACCCTTCATTGTGCGTGGTCCGATACGCCCTTGGCAGGTTTTTTTTTTTAAATTTAAGTAATCGTATTATTGTTGTTAATAAATAATTTTAATTTAATCTGTAATTATCAAAAACACATTTCTATTGTGTTATCTAATAAACTCAGATCAATAAGTATTATGATCAGTTTTTGAGCCGAGTTTATTAGATAACACATGTGTTTTTAATAATTACTTATTAAATTAATATTATTTATTAACAATAATAATAGATTATTGTGGAGTATGAATAGGAGGAGCTCGTGGCTAAGTAATAACAGCCGCACGGATCGATCCATCTGGTTAAGCTACGCTTTTGGGGTTGGTCCGTGGATGGGTGACCATCTTTGTTTTTTCGACCTCCATACTTCAACATACCGAGACTCCTCCGTGCCTCGGAAAGAACGTTAAGCCGTTGGTCCCGGCTGTCATTCGTGGATCTTTGACAGTCGTTACGGGTCGTCAGAAGCCCGAAAGTCTGACAACCAGTCATACGACTGTATGACTACACCGGTAGTCGCTCCATCTAAAATAGTGGTATTCAGCTGCATCCGGTTAGACTGGAAGCCGACCCCAACATAGTTGGGAAAAGGCTAGACAGATTGAATAATAATAGATTACATTTGTCAATTAACAATCTTACAAATATGGTCCTGTGTGAGCGAGAGAGGTGATAAAATGTGGCAGGCCTCTTAATTTCTCTGCTGGAAGATTCTATACCTACTCTTTTGTTGAAGTGACTGTACTTACTTAGAGTCGGTATTTAGGTAGTTCTTCTACACAATATCCTCCTCTTTCTAAATGAGTGTCGTTTTACGACTCTATATAAATAAATAAAATTTAAGGGTGTTTGTAATGTCATAGTAACAGTTTTTTTTACTAAATGCATATGAAAGTATACGGTAACAAATTATTTTTTTAAATGTTTGTCTGTGTGTCGGTTTGTTCTGGCTAATCTCTGAAACGATTTTGACGGGACTTTCCCTGGCAGAAAGATCATGTTTTAAGGAGTAACTTAAAGCTACTTTTATTTTAGAAAAAGAACTAGCATTCTGCGCAAAAAAAATGAAATTGTGAACGAAATCTGATTCAAAGTAATATTGTAGTATAGATATATAGATATTAGGATTAGAAGATGTTAAGGCGAAAGCTCCAGGTAGCCCGCGAAATTCAAATTTTTTTACGTTTTTCAGCATCAGGTTGCATGTTGATCTGAATACAATTCGCGACTGTAAAGAGTATGTATTTTTATAGAATTATAATCATTAAAATCATCAATACAACTCTCTAAGTTCATATATACCCTCTGCTACAGAACGTTCTCGAACCTTTCCGAAAATTCTAGAAATTATAAACTAAAACGCTCATTACTTATTAGCCAACCCGATATTTCCCGTGGGATATTTTCCGTCATCTACCCGGGCGTAGCCGCGGGCGTCAGCTATTAAATACCTATATTCAGAGACAATTCATAGACAAAATGCTGCATGTTCTCTAACGCTGTACCCACAACTATCACAAGCAGTTATGTACTTTATAACAAGTAAGGCAAAAAGCCAAAACTTAATTTTCCAAAACGGCGCCAAATCACTAATCGTTTCATAAAACCAATGCGCGTCATAAGGTCAGTAGGTTCGCCGTTACAATAAACGTGATACGGTCATCCTCTATATATACGTATAACATTGAAATCGGGCACTGTTCCAACCAGTGTGGTTCGGTAGCTTATATGCCAGAGTTTATTGTCACATTTTGCCATGATAACTCTATGGTTGGTCATCGAAATACATAGCAGGGGTAAGGATAAGAATAGAATACTGTTTATTAGTAATCAGTCAATCTACCTAGCCTTTTTTCAACCATGGTGGGGTTGGCTTCTAGTCTAACCGGATGCAGCCGAATACCAGTATTTTATATGGAGCGACTGCCTATCTGATCTCTACAACCCAGATACTGGTTAATACGATACCCCTTGGTAAGACTGGTTAATCAGACATACTGGTTATTAGACTGTCATAGATCCACGAATGACAGCCGGGATCAACGAGACACGGAGAAGACGCAGTATGAAAAGATGGTCACCCATCCACGGACCAACCCCGGCAAGCGTAGCTTAACCTAATGGAACGATCCGTGCGGCTGTTATTACATAGCTCTTTATTAGTACACCATACGAATTACAGATATAAATAAATGTAGATATTTTACATAGGGTGGTCTTGCCTAGGGAATCCAATACCGCATCAAAATCTCAATTCCGCAAGCATGCGGGATCGAGGTCATCAATCCCGCGGATTCGCGGGATTTGCAGGATTGCAAATACATTTTGTAGTCTACTTTTCGTAGTATCGCGATCGTAACAAAAGTATCGAGTATACTCTATACTACTCGATGTAAAAGTATTGATTCTTTTTCTGTTTTCTAGTAGTCTCGCTCAAGAGTAGGTACAGTCACGCGTTGTGCATGCTTTTAAAGACAGCATAGGTATGTCACCCATTTTTCTTCGAATTCCATTTTTTTTTCAGTCCCGCATATCCTGATCTTGCATGTGTATCCTGCATTCCTGGTCACACAAGAACAGTGCGGGATCTCGCAGTTACGGGATTGTATTCCCTAGCTTGCCAGAAGCAATCATGATATACTTATTGGGGCTGGCATGATTCGGCAAAGCGCCCGGCATAATCGAATACAACATGGAGACATCAATTCGACATTAAATGACAATACTTTGGTGACTGTGCTCAGGCACTCCACAATCTCATACCACCGGCCTACTTCTACCATCGAACATCTAGACGCACTGCAAGTTACCATCCATACCTAGTTGCCATTCCACCAATTCATACTAAGCGCTTCCAAACATCCTTCATAATGCGCACGGCAAGGGTAAGCTCACTCCATCGTAGAATTTGTCTCTGTCACCTCTGACCTAGACTATATTCAAGAGCAAACCCATCCCAAATAAAAAAAAAACTGTCAATACTAATGTGGGTACACCAGGATTATGTAGATAAATGTTCGGAAAAATGCCGCTTGGCATAGCTCGAATTGCGCAGAGCCGACCTGAACATGATTCAGCGAGGGTTGATGCCGAACGGAGTTTACTGATTGGCACGAGCTGAATGAAAGCCAGAAATGTGTAGTCATTGTTTCGGGACGGTTTTGTTGTTCAACAAATATCCACTGCCTAATCGCATGCACCGACCCGATCGGGGCTGTAGCATCCCTAAGGATGTGAAGCCTTTATGGAATTGGTTTGGTTGCATTAAAATAGCCTCCAAGAGTGGCCAAAAAGGTATCCAACTCTCCTTGTGTAGTCACCTTCGTTCTAATCTAATCAGCTTCCTCTCCCTTTTCCACACATTTTTTTCTTTTGCTAGTGTCAGCCAGTCCTTTGAGTCAAGCTCGTGGACCCAATCGGTGGTTTTCTTAACCCATTTGTCGTCAATGCCAATTAAGCCTAGGTGCTTTCTGGGTAACGTCCGTGATCTTGGTTTTGGCGCGCAGTGTTATGTTCCATACGGTCCGAAATTCGAATCCCCAGAATACTGCGCTCCGTGGCTCGCTGGCAAACCTCGAGCTTGGACCTCTGCTGAAGTGTTACAGCCCAAGTTTCGTTACCACCTATAAAATCTAATCAGAATTGCAGTTTTCTTTAGCAATTTCTGAAAATACTTTGCCTGGTTAGAACCGCTCTATGTTACTTAAACATCCGGTTGTCCTTTGTTAAAATTACTCTGTCGTTACGCTCGACTTATTTCAATAAAAACACGAGTGTAGTATGCAGTTATAAAATAATAGGATAATAACTCAACTAACAGTAAATTATTATTTTGTGACAACCATAAATATTACGCGTTACGGCTTAATTATTAAAACTTACTGTTCACTTGCATCATCGACAAGGATTTTGCAATAAAGTACAAAAGTTGTTGTCAATCAATTATCTTAACATTTTTATGACGAACTGTGTTTCTGTTCACGAAAACTCGAAGAAAACACGAAGTGTGGACGTCGTTTCACATATTACCATCAATTAATGATTTATTCAGTAAATAATTACCGCCGTATGTCCGAGCGGGGACGTGTCTCGTTTGTGGAATACAAAACGTTGTGCTGGGGTTTATCGGGCGAATTGTACCGATGACGATTCAGTAGCTCACTTATCGCAACATTTCGCACAATGTTTACCCGGCCGGGTGTACTTTTGCTATAAAATTCTTATCTACCCGCATTGCGAATCCGGGCGGCGGCCATTTCCATATTCAGATTGGCGTTACGTCGACAGCGATATTTCTCATTTTTTTGCCTTCCGCCGCAGCGATCAGACGTATCCAGTCACGTTCGGTAGATTCGGAAATGTGATAGCTTTGTTTCGGTTTCTGTTATTGTTTTCTGTTCCTTGACACTACGTTTTCAGACACGGAATTGAATTGAAGTTATTACATGCTGCAAAATGTCTCGTGAATTAGGGGGAAACTTTACAACGAAAGTCAGAATATGATACATATATGTATGTACATTATTACGTATGCAAATGCAGATGCAGTATTATAAATGGGAGTTCTGTCTCCTACAATTCATTAGCCAGGCTCGTAATTAATATACAGCGAGCGGGGCAACTAAGTTTCACACATAATCGTGGCTAACAATCATACATTCATGTCGCAGCGGACTGCGAGGGCACCCTCTCTGGAGTCCGAGGCACAAACGTCCCGCGAGAATTTAGTGAGGCGTCCGTGTAACTTGGCGTACGCTCCAAACCGTCTGTAAATAAAACGGAAGCGGTCCAAACTTGTATGCAAACAGGGGCGGAGGAACTTGCTCTAATAAAGTACAAACATTGTGGGAAATTTTGGCGCCCAACGCGGGGCACGGTTTGCTCGTTTCACCGCCTATAGTCGCTGCGCAATTAGGGATATTTTAATTAACTTTGTGAGCATTAGAAACGACAATTCAGAATCATATTCTGTTAATTGAATACGTGGCCCGCCCTCGAACGGGATTGCTGTTGTTTCCTAATGGCTATCCGTTTAATACGTCCGCCCGCTGTTAATTGATATTTCTGACGATGTAAGGTGTGTCTGATTAGTCCCTTTAACATTTATTGCGGAATCACACACGTTGACAATTAGTTAAAAAGGCTATTTTCGCTTGAAAAAATATGTTCTCGAAAAGGTCCAAATTAGAGGGCTTCGTTAACAGTCGTCTTTATAACGGTATGTAAGATAACAAAATTGGGTTTTCTCGGCGCAGGTGAGGGAACCACAGGGTCGCAAGATGGCGCCGCGAACTTCCACCCTAATTAATGTATCCCAGTGTAATTTCGCGCCAAGCAAGTTTCGTGGACCGCTATATTAAATTCATAGTTACATTGTCTCATAGTGGAATTCTGTTGCGAAGTTTGTCTTTACTCACGGGTTGCGACGCCGACGATGTGGTGTACTAATTAAAGTACATATTAGTGATTAAGCACGTATTAATTGATAAGCTTGTATAACGTAAACATACATTCTTGATTGTTTTGTATTACAAAAACTTCTTTGTATAGTTTTCTATACGAACATATACGTATTATATGTCTTGCTTTCAAATCAGACTGTCAACGAGGGTGTTTCGGGAAATTCCGACAGCGTACAGGAAAACCGTTTGCTTACGGAAACCCACAACACTACCGGTTGCAAGGTTCAAAGGTTGTAGATAAACATAGGTTAACAATTTTGTGGTTTGCCAATTTGCCATACATGACAATGGGTTGAATACCTTTCAATTTTAAACATAACATAACATCACGCCTTGTTTCCCAGAGGGTTAGGCAGAGGTATACCTACAGTAAAACGACATTTCGCTAGTTATGTTTAAGTCCCATGTAATAGTAGGCGAGCCTAGTGCAATCAACCGGACACAAATCCAAACTCAAGACAGCCACTGAGCATACCAGAGAGAAAACTCAGTAACACTGTCCGTCCCGGGGATCGAACCCAGGACCTCATGCTCAACAGTAGCGCTTGCGACCACTAGAGCAACCAGGCAGTCAATTTTACCATTCATCATACTTTCATTCATTATACCAGGCAGTCATTATACCTTTAAATCAATCAATCAATCCACCCGGCATTGTAACATCGCAGTCCACTGATGGATATAGTCCTTATATGAGACGCTTCACTCGAGTGAAGTTTCATTTTTACAAAAACTCTGTTGTTCCTTTTAACACATGATTGTACTCATCATAACAAACCCAGGAGTACTGCGACGCCTGCGAGTGTACGAGTATGTGTACCAGACCGCTATGTGTGGAGGCGGCACCGCCCGCCACTGTTGGCCGTGCCGGTTGCCAGGACAAACCTTCTCGCCAAAACACCATTGACTCGCGCTATTCGGGTTATTAACGATCTTCACGTGAAGATCGATGTATTTACATGCCATTTGAGTGAACTCGCAAAAATACTACTGTTCCTTTTATGTTATAATGTAGATTAGAGTAGGCTGTATAATATGTTGTTGTTTTTATTTTTATTTTATTTTGTTTTATTTCATTTAGGGAATTTGGTGCATACTTGTGCTAGTAGTATTTTTCCTTATTCATAGTTTTAAATTGTACTCGTACCTAAGTTAGATTAATTTTAAGACCACACTATCGCATTGGGTTACCTGTAATGATAGTGGTAGGGAGATTTTAATAAATAAATAATAATAATAATAACTTTTACTATGGGACCAAACCTAAAATCGTGAAAAAGAAATCTAAATTCAAATCATACGCACTACGCAACCTACGCAGGTTGCGTAGTGCGTATGATTTGAATTTCGATATTTTTTAACGATCTTTAAAGTGTTTTCAGAATTTCTGCTTTTATTGTTCTAGTTTACTTCAAATGTGTAGTATTTATTGATAGAGCAATTTCTGTCTAAACTATTGAAAAAAAAAAAACTAGGTTTGCCATAGGCTTCTACTCCGTTCACCTATTGTACCCTATTTTTTCAAGACGGTAAAAAAAATCATGCAGTATATTGTATAGGAACGAACGTTCTACGTTTTCATCTGCTCCTTTCATTTAATTTTTCGATCATTCGGTAGGCGAGTGAAAGATGCCGAGTGCCGAAATCCCACATCGTTGAATCGATTCACTAGTGAATTCATTTTTCACTTTTGATTCATTCTGTGTTCTGACGTTTCACTTGGAGTGAAAGTCAATCTGTCTCGCCTTTTCTGAACATGTTGGGGTCGGCTTCCAATCTAAGCAGATGCAGCTGTATACCAATACCAGTATTTTACTTGGAGCGACTGCCTATCTGACCTCCATAACCCAGTAACTGGGTAATACGATACCCCTTGGTAAGACTGCTTGTCAGACTTTCGGGTTGGTCCAAATTATCTAAATTAAATGGTCGAGATTAATACACGGTACTTAAACAATTTTTGTGTGCAATGAAGAGTGACATCATGAAATGTGGGCTATTGTCTATTTCAATTTCAAATATTTAATTGGCCTTTGTTTAACGGAAGGATATTATGTAATATGAAGTACTAGCTGTTGCACGTGACTTCGTCTGCGATCCAGGGTGAAAAATAGCCTATGTTCTTCTCCAAGTCATGGTCTGCCCATGTGTCAAATTTCATCTAAATCCGTTCAGCCGTTTTAGCTTGAAAGAGGAACAAACAAGCAAACACTCACTTTCGCATTTATATCTAGCTGACCCGTCGGACGTTGTTCTGTCAAAATTTAAATTTGGATTTTTCGGCTGTTCCTTAGGGTGTTTTGTAATTTTCTTTTTCCTAAACGACCCCAGTGTTGATGAGGCGACAAAACAAAAAAAAAAATGTAATCGGTCGAGTCATTTTCGTGTTTTTGCGAGTGTAATGCACGGCAATTGATTTTTATATATAGTATAAATATATAGATATTAGGATTAGAAGATGTTAAGGCGAAAGCTCCAGGTAGCCCGCGAAATTCAAAATTTCTTACGTTTTTCAGCATCAGGTTGTATGTTGATCTGAATACGATTCGCGACTGTAACGAGTATGTATTTTTATAGAATAATAATCATTAAAATCATCGATACAACTCTCTAAGTTCATATAATCCTAATGAGTGACTATTTCATGAAATCTTGACATTTAAGATTACACTAACTTAAGGGGGACGCGTCAGGGTAGCCCGCGAAATTCCAATTTTCTTACGTTTTTTGCAATTTGCAAGTCAGTATTAAGTTATATGTTAAATAAAGTATGATTTGCGGCCGTAACATATATGTATTTACAGAATTATAATCATTAGAATCAGTAATACAACTCCTTAAGTCATGTCAAGATTTAATGAAATAGTCATTCATTGGGATTACCTGGTCTTAAAGAGTTGTATTGAACACTTTAATGATTCTAATGATGTAAGTAGATACTTGTTACGGCCGCAAATTATATTTTGATCAGCGTACAATCTAATACCGAATTGTAAATTGCAAAAAACGTAAGAAAATTTGAATTTCGCGGGCTACCTTGACGCTTTCGCCTTAAGTTATTATAATCCTCAAATGTCAAGATTTCATGAAATAGTCATTCATTAGGATTACCTGGTCTTAAAGAGTTGTATAATTTATCACTTTATTGGTTATAATTATGAAAATATATAGTACTGGTTACGACCGCGAATTCCATTTTGATCAACGTTTACGTATACGTAAACGTTGATCAAAATGGAATTCGCGGTCAAACGCGGTCAAGTGGTTAAGTTATAACCTAATACTGACTTGTAAATTGCAAAAAACGTAAGAAAATTTGAATTTCGCGGGCTACCCTGAGGCTTTCGCCTTAAGGAGTTGTATTACTGATTCTAATGATTATAATTTTGTAAATACATTATACATGGTGATATTTAATTCATGGGCAATATTTTAAGGGGTCATTGTACTCATCATTACGAACAACTTTTACTATGGGACCTAACCAGAAATCGTGAAAAAAAAATCTGCTATTCCATACATTTATGTTCTCATAACTCGTCAAAATGTTGGAAACAGCTGATTTTTTTTTATATATCAATTGCATATCAATTGATATATAAATAATTATATATCAATTGATATGTAATTGGGGCAATCATTTGATATAATGTTTGCTTTACTTGGATGGAGACTGGGACCCCACGACACAGGGAATCCTAGGGTGGGGTCCGGGGTGTAAAAATCCTAACCTAAGACCCGACCTAAGACTTATTGTACCGTGTTTATTTTTTCTGAACTAAATAAAGTTTTTATTTATTTATTTTTAACCTAATACTGACTTGCAAATTGCAAAAAATGTAAGAAAATTTGAATTTCGCGGGCTACCTGGAGCTTCCCCTTAATCAAAACGGAAAGCAGTAGATTTTATGCGTGGTTTCCTACTAAGAATAGTTCCCATTTCATGGGTGTCTGTCTGCCCCTCATTTACGTTTCTTACCTGACTGACAACGAAGAAAATAAAAAAGACAAATCCTTTATTTTGCACAAATAAAATGCATATTATATAAAAAAAAAAAAAAACTTAAAAATATACAAGCACGAATAAAAAATAAAGTTTTTAGTTGCCAAATTAGATAAAAATAAAATGATTTGCAATAAAAGTTAAAAGTTATTAGTGTCATGTACTTTTAAACATTGTTAAGCATCCCAATCAAGTTTCTGAAAGGATAACTGCAGCCAGATTATGAGACTGAGGTGTTGTTGGTTTTTTATGCGTTCAAGAAAACGTCGAATAAAGCAAGACGAATCTAACGGTATACCAGCACCCCAGTTTGCGCTCCACACTTGCAATCGCAATCTGAATGATTTTGAAAGAAATTCATCATCAATGTTTGAGATATTCGTCTGCTCGACAACGTAATGTACAACGTGTTTTTTTTTGATATACCATAACTTCAGGGTATTAATGAGACCATCCTTTTGAACAACTTTTACTATGGGACTAAACATGAAATCGCAAAAAAAAAATCAAACATTTTGACGAGTTTTGAGAACATAAACGTATGGGACAGCTGATATTTTTCGCGATTCCAGGTTTGGTCCCATAGTAAAAATTGTTCGAAATGATGGTCTCATTAATACCATAGAGTTATACCATAGAGTTATACCATAGAGGTATATAAAAAAAAAACACGATGTATAACGAAATGAATATTTTTGAATTGTTCAAATTAAAGCAGTGTGTTACGCGTATCATCCAACCCGCGCTGGGCTCGCGTGGTAGATTACGGCCCACTCTCTATCACCGAGAGGAGACCTTCAGAAATAAGCTATGATGAAAGATTTAACTGCCTAACCTAGAACACACGATCTAAAAACCGTTAATGAAAAGTCCTAAGCAGTTCCGTATCGTCTTCAAGCACAACTTAAATCAAACTCCCAACCGTAAAGCCTCTTCATAGTACCAACTTCCACACTTAAAAACAGTTTTATTACCTCAGAAAGCATTTAAACAATTTCTAGAACTCCCAAGATCCTGCGGGGCAATTGCGTAACACGCTATCAATCGGAATCGGTTTCATTTTGACAGTTCATCAACATTCATTGCATTACAGCAGACAATTTTTCGAACATAATTATGAAGCAATGAATTAGCAATTTGCTTCAAAATGATTCAGACTTCGATTTATAGTTTGTTACCCAATTAGGGTGTTGGTTGTCCTAATTTTAGAGCATATTTAAATCAAACAATAAAAAATTTATTGCTGGGATGGATAAATAGATTTATGGCTATCTTTATAAGTATGTATAACATGTATCGCGGAAGGAGTGGGTGTTGTAATTGGTTCAATGAACATAGACAAGCCTGTTCTGTGTTCGTCCCGGTGAAGTCCCATATCTCAATTATGACGACGCAACTATAAATTGTACGAATGATTAACTTGAATTGGACTGTGGGATACTGGCTGGTTAAAAGGCAAGAGGATGATTTGTGCCCGATAAGTTGCTATCTATAAAAATTGGATTAGCGTGAATGTGGAATTGGATAATACAAAAATTAAATGTAGGTGGTTACGTACTTACGTTGTTCGTACTCACTGAAACCAGGAACTGTTGAATTTTAGGGTTCCGTACCTCAAAAGAAAAGGAACCCTTATATGATCACTTTGTTGTCTGTCTGTCAAGACAGGAACGCGTAGAGGTAACAAGTTGAAATTTATATCAAATACTCGGTAGTTTATGATCTCTTTCAGCTGTGAAAAAATCAAACTTGTAAGTGAACGCGATCAAAAGATATGACCGTTTATGTCGCATATTTTGCGATTTCACAAGGGAATCAAAACCTATAGGTTAGGTACTTCCAGTTGACCTAGAATCATGAAATTTGACAAGAAGCAAGGTCTCACAGCACAAGTAAAGCAGCACAAGAAAAATTCCTTAAATTGTTAATTTGTGGTTTTATTACACAAAAAAAAAAAAAAATTTTTGTCACTACAAACTTAATTTTGCAGTTGGAGAATTGACCGTGACGTATATCGATGTATGGGAGAACATGTTTTTCAACTACAATGTTAAGTTTGTCCTTGGGATAAATTCATCCCAAATACGGAACCCTTCATTTTGCTTGGTCCGACACGCACTTGGCCGGTTTTTTTTTAATATTTTTCCTTTTATTTTAATCGGCACGCTGTACCGGTACCGAACTAATTTTTATTAGCTTTCGTTTTGCGTCGTTCAGCACTTAGGTAATGCTCGGAAAAAAGATGAGACCATCCCATGAACACGTCAAGTTATTAATGTAAGTCGGGCAATGTCCGCGTGTCGTGCTGGCGCACCAGTCCCGTGACGTCACGCCGCCGCCCGCGCCAATTTCAACTCGTCATAAAAATTACGATCCGGTCTCTACTCGATATGATTACCAGCGGCAGCGACCAATCGCGATGCCTCACACGCACTATACTTATGAAGTTATGATCTACAAACCTTCTGCAAATGTTATGAGGATAGCGTTAAGTTATGTAAATCTCGGATCCGTTCATCTCATTGTGCGGGTGATTGTTCGCCGCGGGTGTCCGTCTGTTGTCGTATGGGCCGCGGAGTGGTGCGGAGGTCGCGCGGCTAATTGACTCGGCCGCCGGAGCCGCCGCGGCCGCGGGAAACAGTGGCATTGTGAAAACCGGCGCGCGTACGCGTGTTTTTCGCGCGGCGACGCAACGCGCCATCTGTGCGCGATCTCCCAGACGGATAATATCGCATGCGCGCGCGCCGCACCAGTGACAATTTCGCATTTCGAAATCTCCGCGCGATTGCAGCGAACGTTGTTCCGTTGCGCTGCCGGCCGTAGTATTTACGCGTTTAGTACCAGTGGTTACGTGAAACTTGCGGCTAGAATGGAAGCGATGACCTCGCCGCCGATACCATCGTCCGGCTACAATGTTGACAGTTCGACCGATGAGGTGGTTTTGTGTTTGTTTTTCGTCTGTCGATTACGGTTGGATGCAATTTTTTGTGTGAAGTAGTGTGGGGGCATTCGCCTCAGTTTTTCCTCGAGTTACCTTGTTCTTTGTTTATCCGTGACAATCCGTGTGTGGCGGTGGCGCCCGAGATAACGTCGCGTGCGGCTGACCCACATCAGGCCCGGGTTTGCACAAGGTGTGTGCGGATATTTCGAAATTTCACCCGTGTATGTATTACCGACCGGGCGTCGTTAAACACGCGCCGATAACACTGACTCAGTATTGTGCACGTGTTTGTATTGTGCCCGTCAACTCGCGATATGTTTCCGATTACGATCGTCCGTTTGCAAATTGAATCGATATCGAGTTCCATCGTGATCGGCTGTCTCGATCCGTGTTATTGTATTATCTCGGTTACGGTGAGCAAAAAACAAAGGATTTCTCTGTTATGCTATCTGGCTTACCGCTGTGGAGAAAACAGATACGACTGTGTATACGAGACTTGAATAAAGCTAGACTCTTTGTCCGTCCCACAATATAAGAGTAATATAAGTTGACCTCACAGTCATTGCTAAAAGTACAAAAAATGATGACGACACGCTGAGACTGCGGACTCCGGATTAAATAAAACATGTCTGTAGTGTTGTTCGCATTAGCCGACTGGACACAAAGGATTAAACCACTTTTGATCATATGTTTTTCAACTCGGCGTCACTTACTGAGAGAGCTTTTGCACATTTAATAGCCGAACACCCTCATAACTGTCTGTTTATGTGTTTATTAGCAGAAATAACTCACAGGCGATATGACACCGAAGTAGACCTTTATTTATCTGCCACTTACGCCCCAAATAATTTCACTTGTTGTCAGCTTTTCCCAGCTTTGTTAGCAGGCTTCCAACCTTAATGGAAGTTGCTGATTATCCTAAATTACTCCTGAATTATTTAGTGCGCTCTAAAATGTATCTTCAAGTATCAGGATTATTGTGATTAACTATGAATTTCCCGACATTCTACGTCCCTATTGGAATCTCAGCAAATTGATTTACTTACCTACTCTAAGAATGTTATACATAATGCGGAAGATAGGATATCGATACCGGGTGTTAGTTTAAGAGCTTTCTGACATAAAAACATGCAGGCTATCCACAAAGGACGCCTTCAGCTAATCGAGTTACGACTGTATGCTTGACGGTATAAGGTTTAGTGTTATCTACGTAAACAGTGATTTAACATATTGATAGGCCAATAGCCTCCCTTCTGAAGCCTTGACTTCACTACTCGGAATATTTCGGTATGACTCACATACTATGCTGTATTTACATATGATACAAATGCTACAATCAGTGTGTATTGTTTGTGCGATAATGATCTTTATGGAGTTCTAAATACAGGTGATAATACCATGATGATGGGTTTGAGCTTGCAGTTCTATAGCTGAACAAGTTTATGTAATGGCGACATTGTAATCATACTATGCGAATTATTTGTTTGAACGATAGTCGGTCGAGATAAGGATTATTTTTTCTTGTAAGTAGACGTTGCGAGTGTGTAGGCTTTATGTGTTATAACTTGCGTACTTGTAATAAATATGGGCCGAGGTACGTAATAACTTGGTGTCTCTAGTTTTTATAGAAAAAAATTATCATTTTCCTGCCCTTATCCCAATTTATTTGGGGTCGGCGCAACATGTCTCTTTTTCCATACTTCTCTATCAGTCGTCATCTGGGTAGATTTTTTATAGAAAAATGTGTGAGGAAAGTCGTGTTTTTTTACCTAAGTATAACTTATCCTTTGGATGCTTACAGTAGAGACAGAGATTATTAGGTAGATAGAAGTATCCCCTTGTAAACAACTATGACTCTGAAGAGCTTTCAAATCAAAAAGAAGTCATTTTGCTAATATTAATTTGATTGAAAAGTCAAATTGATTCACAAACTATTAATTAGGTCGACTCTCATCATACCAATAGAAATATAACTTAAATCAATACATTTTCTATTTACTTAATTCAATCATGGAAGTAGGAACTTATGGCCCAATACTCTTATAGTTACGTTCATTATCCAAGCTGCGTCGAAGCCAAATAGATGATAATGTGCTTCAAATGATAAAAGTACCTAAATACGTTGCAATTACTACCTCTGCATCAGAGAGGTGGTCTGAACCAAAAGTATCTGATTAAAATGTAAACAAATGGATCAGAAAATGTACCAGTGGATGCAAATTTATAGCGCCACTTACAAATTGATATTTGCTTTGATTTATAATTTGAATACTGAACCCGAAATTCTAATTTGAAATCACATTAAAGATGTTTTTCCTTTAGTGTGTTATTGCGTAAGAATTTAATCTGAACAGGGTTTGTTTACTCTTTCTTCAGTTACTTTTGGAACATACTGTAGTCATTGTTTTTATGTAGGTACCGTAACAAATAGACACTTGCAACTGTACTCGTAAAACAGTAACAGCAAGTCAATCGACCGAAAACTATCAAATCAAATTACCTATAAGTATCAGTTTAATACGTTATAGGTACCATTTGCTCGTTTTGCAACTGTAAGCGCACTTTCACTCAAGGCCGAAAATAACCAATATACTGAGTGGGCCACTGTGTAACCGGTTGCAGTAAGTCAATCATACGCAGCAGGAATTTGGTACAAGATATTTGCGCTTTGGTATTTCAGGTATTGTTATAAAGAATGCAACGTTTGCAACGAAAGTATTGCTGATCCGCAAACGTCTGGTGCACTCCATGTGCGTAAGATTTTTTTTTGAAATCTTTACATTATATGTATGTAAATGTAGGTATATGGGGACCGCG
Source organism: Dicycla oo (assembly GCA_948252095.1). Classification (NCBI taxonomy): domain Eukaryota; kingdom Metazoa; phylum Arthropoda; class Insecta; order Lepidoptera; family Noctuidae; genus Dicycla; species Dicycla oo. The sequence continues at coordinate 23,317,740 of OX411728.1, forward strand.
GGATTACAGTAGTTGTGAACCTATGGAGTTCGGCTGACATTCGAGCACACATTGACATAACCTTACATAATGTATGGGGTTTTTAAAACAGTTGACGGGATAATGCTTCGAAAACGAAACACAATGAGGCAAAGGCAATGTGCACAAAAAAAGCAAAGGCAAAGGGCATATGTGTTTAAAAAATGCAGTATCCTCAGCTGGTTAGTATTTTCCTTATCTGAGATACGGCATTTTTATTTTGAAAATATACGTTAATATAAGACGGGTAAATTGTGAGAAAGTAAGATACAATACGAAATCTTCCGTTTCCATTGTACCCATGTATTAACTACTAGCTGCTGCCTGCGACTTCGTCTGCGTGAAATTTCTTGTTTTAACATAAAATATATGCTATGACACTCGGCAATAGCTTCCCATTAGTGAAAGAATTTTCGAAATCGGTTTGCCCCCTACATACAAACTCACAAATTTTACCTCTAAGCGCCTGCGAGTCCTTTCACAATGCAACAACTGTAATTAAAATAATGGTCGTTTATTTATTTAAACCTTTGCTTTAAACGTGTCCGTTTCAATTTATTCAGATCAGTTTTAATTGTACACTCATCGTATTAACAGTCACGCTCCAAAATTAATTAAGCACTTAATTATGAAGAGCGGAACTATGGTATAGGACGATTTTTGCTTTTATGTGCGTTTTATGAATCTGCGCTTTGACTTTTAACCGAATTCCAAAAAAAAGGAGGTTATGTATAAATCTGTGCACATTCTTTTTTTTTAAAGAATGTGCACAGATTTCTTCGTTACAACTGGGTCGATGTACGTGATTCTTTTTTCATTTTTTAAGCTCTGCTCTTCTTGGCCAAATCTTCTCATGTATGATTGGTTTAATGTCTAATTGAACAAAAAGTATAAATATTAGTTCGTAAGTAGCTCACATTGCGAGTTGCGTCGGTAGACAGAGGATTGTCTTTGTCCAACAATGTGTGACAACGTGTTATAGTAACTACGGCTAGATTTAAACAATAAAACTATAATTCTCAGTATTAAAATAATACATCAAAAGTAGTCTAAGTCAGACATATAAAAACCAGCATCCAACATAATCTCAATGACAACATCGCGATACGCACTCGACCGCAACGGTCAATAACCTCCCAACCTGATTTAATACAAAACCTCTTTACAACAATCCAAGGACAAAACGTACTTTACTTACTGTGAATGTTGTACTACGGCTCAGTTCTGCCTCACTTATTATGCGTGCGGTAATGTGTCACTTTCCCGCTAATGTTAATTCATCAATGTTGGAGCGAGATGGAGAATTAGGTAGACGTTCAGAATCTAGACTTGGCTGATCAAGAGAAAGTACGTATCGTACGGATATATAAGTAAGTTATGTGAGTAAATTGATGTCCCACGTTGCTTGGTAACTTGATGATTATTGGCTGTGTAAATCTTGAAAGAAATTGGAAGAAATTTTTAATCAAACTCTTTTAAAAATATGGTTTATAGACTTCAAACGATACCCTGACATAAATCACGTTTACGCATATTGATAGAAGATTGGATATGTCATTTTTCCCCACAAATTTTTCAGGATTACTTAGGATTAGTGTCTAAAAATATCGAAGCTTTTATAATGAATCTTTAGACCTCATGACACAGGTTATTGCAGACAAATGTCTTGTACAGGTCAAGCTACCCGAAACTCAAATTTTCCCAATCAACTTTGAACCTAATGCTTTAGCGATAAAGTTGAAAATCTATTAAATAATTTTGACAGATTGTAGTAGCTTGATATGCTGGCGTCTGTACGTAGGTACTCAAAGATCAATTTAAATGGAGTGTGCATCATCCACAGCCCGTCTTCACTCACTGCTGGGCATATGCATCTCTTTTCTTGTACCAATCCCCACGTTCCTGTGCCAGCCTCATCCAGGTTTTGCCCGTGATGGCAACAATTTCGTACGCCCATCTCGCCGCCACGCGACCGACATCTCGTCTTCCAGTCCTTGGACGCCACTCTGTCACAGCCTTACACCACCTGTCATCACTGCGCCTTGAACTTTTATAAATCTACCCACACGTGACATGTCTTGCTTTGGCTTGGCTTTCAATATGACAGCCAAATTCAAGACATTTAGTGCGGATTTCACCAATGAAACTGAACGCGATCAGCACATCTAAACCGAGTTCACGAGCTGTCCAGTGTCAATATTCCAAATAAAATAATGATACTGACAGCTCTTAAACGTAGTTTATGTGCTGATCGTGGTGAAATCCGCACTCAGATAACGATAGCTACCGCGAAGACAATAAATATTGTAACTCATCGTGCATCGTTAGTTACGCTACATCAATACATTATGTAACTATTGCTATAAGTACAGCATTTCTCTTTTACTATAAAAAAAAAAAAAAAAATTAGTTATAAATTATTGGTCTTACACAACTTATATGGATAAAACTACATTACTTATTTTGCACGATAAAAATCGAAGCAATTATTTTCGCGATAAAAGATTTTACAGTTTTTTTTTTTTTTATAAACACAGTATAAGCATAGTCAGCGTATATCGTTCCGGTCTCCTCTCTGTGAGATCCCTCTCACAGAGAGGAGACCGGAACGATATACGCACTCCCGTGTGCCGTACCTAATCCACCACGCGGGCCCAGTGCTGGTTGGTGGATGTCACATTTCTTCGAATGTTTGGTTCTGGACATGCCGGTTTCCTCACGATTTTTTCCTTCAGAGCAGTGGTAATGATCTGAATTACAGATGTAAAGTGCCTGCCTAGGTTTGAATTTGAACCCACGACCAACCAATCGTAAATCGGGGCCGTTTCTTTAAAGTAACGGTTATTCCATCTTTGATGAACGAGATGTAAATTATAACTATTTGGTGTAGCCTATTAAAACGTACAATAGTAATGTTTTCAATGAGAATTTTCACACAGATAGTTTATTTTAAATCTTTTGTTTCGCCGGAACAGGAGTCGTAGGTATGCGCATGCGCAGCGCGTTGAACTTTTTGTGCGTATTACAGTTTTTTGTTTAGTAAAAATTAAATACTATAATAGGGATGATGACTAAAAAATGTTTTTTTGTCCGACATGTAGATTATTAAAATATATTGGACACGTATTTTTTCTTTTTGTACGTAATCAAAAGATTACAGCGATACATTGAGTTAAAATGTGGCATGACGTCACGTCTTCGTAGATTTTATACGTAGAAGTGACGTAGCAAGCCCCCACTCCCGAACTTTAATACGAGTTATCTAAGTCATTTTTTATTAATATGATAAAGCAAAAAATACGTGTCTAATATTTTATTATTATCTGACTGACGGACTAAATAGAATTTCTTTTTTTTACCCAGGTATCATCCCTATTTTAAATGAATGAGGTAAAATTATGTGAATGCCTGTTAACGATCTTTGAACTGCCGACTGTGTATTTATTTATTTATTAAAACATTATGCACAAGTAAAAAAACAAATACCGTACAAAGGCGGACTTAATGCCTGAGGCATTTTCTACCAGTCAACCTCAGGGTGATGCAGAGAGAAAACATGGCAGGTGCAATATAAAGGATAGTCACGAAAATAACTATATAATACAAGTATATACACATACATACATATATATAAACAGAATAAATTATCAGGAGAAATAACAATCAGTAGAGGAGAAAATGAATCGAGCAAATCAGCGCAGAGATGTTCCTGCCAACTTCTTACGTATATGCACACGTATCTTCAGATAATTGAGTTGATTGATGAAAGATGAGAGTGATTCTAACGTAACGGAAAATTAGTTTGTGCCTTCAATCATACGGTTATAATTTAGCAAGACTTTAAACTGACGTCTTCTGAAGAACTTAACGATAGTTAAAACTAACAAACTTTTCTTTTGGATATGCGTAGGACTTAGGGTACTTATGTTTTATACGAGTAGTAGGTATACACAACACATCATTAAGAAAAAAAAAATATCGTGGTCGCAGGCGTGTTGTAATGTCGCAGGTACGTAGGCCTATTCAAGCTATTAGGGCAAGGTCATAGTGTCCATTAGTCCGTCCATCATTACTATTTTATATGTATATATGGGTAGTTCGATGCCCAGAGATTATATTTAAGGGGATTACATGACCTAAAGCGCGGTCACTGTCAGACTGCATAGAAAAGAAAGAGAAGCGCGATGACACAACGCTGGTAATTTATTGCAAAATATGAAGCAATTATCGATTTACAAAAAATCTAGTGATTATACTAAAAAATTAAAACACTATCACGTTAATATGTTGCTTGTAGAATAATCTGACAAATAAATCTGGATAATTGCATGTATATTAGTATGGTTTTTAATCGTTAAAAGAATTTTTTAGAGGTATCTTCGTGATTTTTTGCTATCGTATCAAATTAATTGTATTATGTTTTCAACACACTATCTAACTAGCTGAACTGAAGAATATAATATATTTTTCTAATTTTGTTTACTGTAGTAGATCATATACCTACTTTTAGGCATTATAAAACTTGCGTTATTTGCGTTTAGGTCCTGTAATCCTCTTAAGTATCACACAGAAGACTTGCACTTTTTTAGCTGTTTAATAAATATTGTATCTGGTCGATCGAACTCTGCTTGGGTGATAATAGAGAAAACGTATTTTCCCAGATATGAGACCTAGCTAGATCAATTTTTCGCCCCGTAAACCCCTATATTGCAACTTTAATCGAAATCGTTAGAGCCGTTTTCGAGAACGTGAGGGTTATCGGTAAAACACCAGCAACCTCTTAAGGGGTCATTGTACTCATCATTATGAACAAGTTTTACTATGGGGCCAAACCTGAAATCGCGAAAAAAAATCCGCTGTTCAGTATATTTTGACGAATTAGGCGAACATAAATGTACTGAACAGCTGATTTTTTTTCGCGATTTCAGGTTAGGTCCCATAGTAAAAGTTGTTCATAATGATGAGTACAATGACCCCTTATGAGGTTGCTGGTGTTTTACAAATAACCCTGTATAAGTCCAGGTTTCTTCACGATGTTTTCCTTGACCGATGTCAGTGATACATCATATATACATACATAAGCTCACGCCTTCCCATGGGGGTAGGCAGAAACTACAGAACGCCACCTGCTACGACCCCTACACACTACTTTTGCTTCGTTTTAAAGGTCACTGATGTCCTTAGTTTAATAGTGAGAGAAAGAAGAAAGAAAGAAAGAAAGAAAAAAATATTTTACTTGGGACAAGCACAGGAAATACAAACAGTAAAATAAGCATAGGAAACAAACAAAATTAACATTAAAAAAAAAAAACAAAATAAATACAAAATATATATCTGCCTAGCCTTTTCCCAACTATGTTGGGGTCGGCTTCCAGTCTAACTGGAAGCAGCTGAATACCAGTATTTTACATGGAGCGACTGCCTATCTGACCTCCATAACCCAGTTACTGGGTAATACGATACCCCTTGGTAAGACTGGTTGTCACACTTTCGGGCTTCTGACGACCCGTAACGAATGCCAAAGAACCACGAATGACAGCCGGGACCAACGGCTTTACGTGATTTCAGAGGCACGGAGGAGCTTAGGTATGAAAAGATGGTCACCCATCTTCGGACCAACCCCGGCAAGCGTAGCTTAACCTGATGGATCGACCCTTGCGGCTGTTATTACTTAGCCACGACCTCCTCAAAATAAATATAAAAAAAAACCTGTGCGAGGCCAAAAAGGCTCCTATCTCAGCATAAAGCTGCGATATTTAAATAAATACCGCAGCGCTGGTATTCTGATAGGGCCCATGTGATGCCACGGACACACCTACGGACATCTACACCTGAGCCTAGTTCCTCAAGTCGAAGCTTGTAACCACGACATACTACAGTAAATTGACCTATAGCAAAGTACTTACACAATATTCAGTACTTAAGAATATAGATGACGTCACAACCATCATAATTCTTGCAGTTAATGTGACCATTTAACACGGCGCTGGACCAGTCTTTATTAGGGCGCCGACGCACCGGGCGGTCGTGACCGCGATTCCGCAGGTTCCCGTTAAATAAACGCGCGAAAGTAATGGGCGATTTTCTGTGAACCGTTGCTAGGCGACGACGAACGTGATAAATAAATCGAGCGATTTTAACAGAAGACTTGAAGCGTAGAAAAATTGTCTAAGTCATTTTTAAATAGATTATTTTCAGGTTTTATTGAAAGATTTCTTATTGAAACTAACAGTATTATAGTGACAATGCACTCTTAATTCAATGCAGTGGCGAAACTTTAAATATTTCTTGCGGAAATGTTTCCAGTTTCTAAGAATCAATAGTTATTTGCACATAAGTAGACAAGAACAAAAGCTATTGAATTTGTCGCGGAGTCGGCCTGTGCATTCGAGGCCTAAGAATTCGCGAACATAATTGGACGCAATTGAACGGGACCGTTGCTGATTTAGAGTCAATAAGGCAGCTTCACTTCAAATAACAATGCCTATTTTAATACAAGGAACTATTATTGTCTCCCAAGCTCCACTTCAGCGTTTTAAAGGCGCCTGATTCTCAATTTCTAACCGGTTCAATTGGCGTTTATGTTTATTTAAATTGCTGTAATTCTTAGGCCCTTTAAATAGGCTAGTGCCCGTTTTAACCAACCCTAAGTAACACTTAAAAGAATTCCTAAATTAAAATGCACTGTTGGATTTTCAACGCTAGGCTTAAGAGGATTGTGAAGTGCCGATACGCGGCGCGATTTTTGGAGGCAATTACCTACATTTCATACTATTATTTACATAAATATTGTTTCGGGCGATAACGGTTTTACTCCCCTAAACCTATATTAAATGAGACAATTTTGATTTCATTACATTCAGTATACTTTAATCTAGGTCTGTACGTTTTTCGTTTTTAGTAATTCAATTTAATTTCATTTAAAAAAATAAAAATGCTCGAGGATGTTTTTATGTCAAAAATATAGATATTTAGATGCTAATAACTTATATTGTATACAATATTTCTTTATAATAAAAACGTACGGACCTAGTTTTTCATAATACCTACAACATTTCCAAAAATTATGAAAATTAGATTATGTTTACGGGGAGAAAAACGTTATCGCTTTTTGTATGAAAATTTACAGCTTCACAATCCTCTTAACAGCAGCGCCGAGAGTTGAAAATCCAACAGTGCAATACTATTTAGGGATTTATTTAAGTGTTACTTAGGGTTGGTGAAAACGGTTATTGTTTGCGACTTGGTGTACGTTTTATCGCACGATTTCATGTTAATATGAGAGCGTACATGGAAGACAATGCAGGGATCGCACAAATGTATGAGCTGTCTCATGGAAAATGCTCATGTTTTTCTTTGTGATTAATGTTTCACGCACTATTGCATAGCTAATACGTGATAAATCTTATTAGTTTGACATAACCGTCTCTCAAATATGTCCAATATGGTTTCCCATAGAAAAACCGGCCAAGTGCGTGCCAGACTACGCGCAATGGAGGGTTCCGTAGTTGAAAAGTATTTATCCCAAAAACAAACTTAATATTGTAATTGAAAAAAATGATCTCCCATTTTCATACATTCATATACGTTACAGTCAATTCTCCCACTGCAAATTTAAGTTTGTAAACCCAAATTTTTTATATGTGATACAATTACAAATGAACGATTTTCGGACTTTTTCCGTTACTTGTGCTGTGAGACCTTGCTTCTTGCCACATTTCATGGTTCTAGGTCAACGGGAAGTACCCTATAAATTTCGATTCCCTTGAACGGCCGTATCTTTTTTTTTACGTTAACTTAGAAGTTAGATTTTTTCACAGCTTCAAGGAACTGTAGACTGTATATGGTTTTAATTTCAACTCGATACCTCACACGCAGACGGACAACAAAGTGATCCTATAAGGGTTCCGTTTTTCCCTTATGAGGTACGGAACCCTAAAAACGCTGATTTGTTGCTAGTGGCTTGTCTAGAGCTCGGCGCATTTGACACAGGACCTTGATTCATGACAGGCCAGTTGGCGTGGTTGGTTAAGATACCACCTATCACGCCGCAGGTCGTGGGTTCGATTCCCATCCAGGACAAACATTTGTGTGCATGAATGTTTGTTCTGAGTCAGGGTTTAATTATCTATATAAGTATGTATTTAGAAAAAAAAAGTAGTAAGTATATGTAGTATATCAGTTATCTGGTTTCCATAGTGGTTTCTGCTTAGTTTGGGACCAGATGACCGTGTGTGAAAATGTCCCAGGATATTATTATTATTATTCGTCCCAAAGGAAAACTGCCATAAAGTGCTGGTAACTACCTCGTTTTTAGCAAAAAATAAAACCGACTTCGAGTGTTTTGTTTTTGAAGTCGGTTTTATTTTTTGCTAAAAAGTTTTTATTTTTTACTTTTTAGTTGTGGTACCTACCCCACACAAATTCGAATACCACGACCTGCTATGTAAATAACAGTGATAGGAAGTTATTAAAACATCATCCAGATAAACTAAGTGGGAAAAATACGCATTATTGAAGATAACTCAAAAACTACCAAAGCAAAGTTAATAAAAGTTATATGGGACCACATTAGAAGTAGAACAAAAAAATAATTGTCAAAATCGGTCCATCCGTCTTTGAGTAATCGGGTAACAAACATACAACGAAAAAAAAAAACATACAGACGAATTGAGAACCTCCTCCTTTTTGAAGTTGGTTAAAAATTGGAATTGAGCCCTGTAACTACCTAAGTATTAAGCCTATCCTTGGGTCCTGGCTGTAAAGTCAGGGAAATGCTACGAACTTAAATGGTTCGTAAATTCAAACCACAACTGTTATTCTTTGACAGCGCGGAAACATAATATATGCATTCGGGGGGGGGGGGGGGGGGGGGGATCACCGTCAGAAACGAAGTTCCTTCTCACGTATGATTTAAAACAAAAACAAAATTTTCGCAGCCACCATTTTTGATTTTGATTTTGACTTCACTGTCGGACCTAGCACCCTCGAAAACCATGAAAACAATACACATGATGAATGCCAGGCCTCTTAGATTTACATTTCAATGTCACTAATCACTATCGACTTTAACACCCTCGAAAAAAATGAAAATTTTGAAAATTTTCGCAGCCGCCATCTTGTATTTTCATTTTGACCAAATTCAAACGTGGTTCATAAAATCATAACGCTCTTGCGTGACGTGACGATTTCTACCAGTTTACTCCTACCGCAAGCCGCGTTAAAGAACTTTCCAACAATAAATTTATCTGACTGAACAACAGTAAATATCTGCCCTTTACTATCGTGAATGTGGTGACGCTATAAATAAATATACTTACATAATATTCTTGGCTGTACAAGATTACTATTTTGTTCAAACCAAACACAGAGTAGTGCGGTTTGCCATAAAATTAACGTTCGTCTCACCGCATCACTGTTAGATGTGTCTAGATATAATTTTAACATAGTAGTGAGTATTCGTGTGTAAATGAGAATACGAAGACAAATTGTATACAGGACAATTTTTTAAGCAGTGCGCAAATTTTCACAGGTGGTTCTACCCATGAATATGAACAACTTTCACTATGGGAAAAACCCTGAAATCACGAAAAAAAATCTGCTGTTGCATACATTTTGGTCGAGTAGGTCATGAACTTTTATATGAAACAGCAGATTTTTTTTTTCGTGATTTCAGGGTTTTTCCCATAGTGAAAGTTGTTCATATTCATGGGTAGAACGCCCTGTGAAAATTTGCGAACTGCTTAAAAAATTGACCTATATTGGGTGTATCACTCACGAGTGATCAGACCATCAAACTGAACAACTTTTTCCCGGGGAGTAACATCGTAATCGTAAAAAAAAATCAGTCGTCCCATACATTTGGTCAAGTAGGTATTGAAGTTTATGGGACAACAATTTTTTTTTTTTACGATTACGATGTTGGTCCACGGGAAAAAGTTGTTTGGTTTGATGGTCTGTACCACACCCTTAAGTTTGATCACTCGTCTGTGATACACCTTGTATATCTTGGAAACAAGTTGCAACATTGAAATTAGCTTATCTTGAACTCATTAGATAACACAAATTATTGTTTGAATAACTTAAAAAATCAGAACTGCATATGATAGTATTAGATTGCATTTTATTACGTCTTGAGACATCTAAGTGACAAACGTGATTGTGATAAGTCTGTCTTATCTTCGTTTACAGAAGTATATAAGTAAACACGTTTGCTTCTTTATTGATCTTCAATTTACCATAACAATCGACAATTTAATAATATTTGCCTGCATATAGGGTGGCTTCCAGTCTAAAGGATGCAGCTGAATACCAGTATTTTACATGGAGCGACCTGTCCTTTTGGCCTCCACAACTAATTACTGGGTAAATAGCCTTTAGTAAGACTGGTTGTCAGACTTTCGGGCTTCAAACGACCCGTAACGATTGCCACAGATGAACTGCCAGAAATGACAGCCGGGACTCGATATGTAAAGGGTGGTAACCCATCCAAGGACCGACCTTGGCAAGAGTAGCTTAACTCCGAACGACCCGTGCGGCTTTCACTATGAAGATCAACCATAGAGCTTGCTAATGCAACTAAATCTATTTGAATTATGAGAAATGTATGCTGCTACCTATCAACTTGATATCCGCCCCTTAGAACCAAATCTCGTCTTACCAATAAATGTTAGAAACGTTTTACAGTGTATTGTTTACGTTAGCGGTTAAAACAGTGAGAAGTGTTCGACGTAAACAATTGTAGACATGAATCGGAACGCTTCAGTTGTGAAATGTTACGTAAGTCGTTAATTCGGAAACGTGAACTTGTAATTAACATATCTAATTATTGAGTCTGTACGCTGCTGATTTTATGTTCTTACTGTGGTTTTGTCTGTGAGATACGATTGTTCATCTCGTTGTAGGTTTTGTTATCATGGAATTCGGTAAGTGAAATTTGTGTGTGGAAATTGTCGCGTCGTGTTAGAAGAAGTGTGATGCATAAACTTAAATAACGAAGAATACAACCCCAGGCTTCTTCTGGGTAAGCTCCATCGTAGACTTTGTCTCTGTCACCTCTGACTTCAGACTATAGTCAAGAGCAATGCGATGGGTATCTCAAATAAAAATAAAAACTTTTTAGCAAAAAATAAAACCGATTTTCAAATCAAAACACTACAAAGTGAAAAATAACTTTAATTTTGGTAGTCGGTGTCTTTGGTTTTGTATTTTCGTTTTTTGCCGCCGACTTCCGAAATTAAAGTTATGTTTCACTTTGTGTTTTTATTTGGAAGTCGGTTTTATTTTTTGCTAGAAAGTTTTATTTTTCACTTTTTAGTTTTGGTACCTACTCCACAAAAACTCGAATACCACGACCTCCTATGTATCCATATAAACTAAATGGGTAAAATACGCATTATTGAAGCTAACTAAAAAACTACCCAAGTAAAGTTAATAAAATTTATATGTGACCACCCTTGGGATATCTCATTTTCAAAAAAAAAAAAAAAAGTACATCAAACTCTGTTCATAAACGACGAAGTTATCCGCGGACACACATAAATAAAAATATATATACGGTCGAATTGAGAAACCTCCTTTTCTGAACTCGGTTAAAAAAGAAAAAAAAGATTAGTTTCCTTACTTTTCAAAGCTTTAAATAATATTGTTCTTCAATTCGTCGTCGACCTAATTTGTTAACCCGCCAAGTTCATTTTTCCATAGTTTACAGGACGAAGAAAACCCCGACTAATATATATTTTTCTGAAAATCCCGTTGGTTCTAATAAGTTTCTTTGATATTTTAAAAGCATACCTTACATAGATTTTAGGAAAATTGGGAAAACAGGTATATAGCGAACTTTACTTGGCAAGTTAACAAATTAGGCCGACGAATTGCCAATTGGTGTCTCGTATATTAAGACGCAGATAAGTGCCAGCGGCCTTGAGTGGGGTTAGCTTGCGTGTTCTGTGCTGAGCTCACGCAACGCGCCCTACGTCCAGCCAGTAATATCACCAATCAAGGAGCGCTGTCCCAAATTAGACGCATTATTAATTTATTACACATAAATCGAAAAGGTATTATATTAAAACACTTATACGAAAAGATAAATATAAAATTATCTTTAAAATGGTGAAGGTTTTTAAGTTATTAAGAAAATGCTCCAGTTTAACATATTTTATCCAAATCATTAACACCGCTCGTTTAGGCGTGATCTTTAGATTAAAATCTTTAAAAGTCTCTTATCGTCGTCTTAAAGCCCACACTTCTGTACCCAAATTGCGTAACACTATCAATCGAAATCGGTTTCATTTTGACAGTTCAACAACATTCATTGCGTTTTTTCCGGTGTTGAGAAAACAAATTTTTCGAACATATGAAGCAATGGATTAACAATTTGCTTTAAAATGATTCAGATTCCGATCAGTAGTGTGTTACGCAACTAGGGTGGTAGTCCCAGTTATTGCTACTGCTAAACAGTACTAAGTCACTCACAAAAAGTACACTGTATTTGAAAATAAATGACCGCCAAGTAATCGTTTGCCAGTTCACCTTAGCATAACTTCTACGGAGAGATAACCGGTTGATACATTCGATGCTTTCAATTTAATTCTCTGTAATCTGTACTAATATGGATTCTTGATATTGCTACAACACTGGGGCACTGTGTTGGACATTGTGCACTTTTTTTTTATAGATCATGATCTGATGGCGTAGTTTTACTTAACAGTGACTTCCTGGAAATAATTACCTATTTCTCAAATCGGACTTTAAAATAACTGGCTAAATGTGGGTGTACTATAGGTACCTGCTTAACCCTTCGAGGTATATAGGCGTGATATTATGTTACGTGTTCTCAAAATTCTCAAATCATATTACGGACAGCATCTTATGTACTACTCACTATGTTATATGAGTGCAGAAGTAGTCCCTCCCTAGTATTGCATATTTTCACAACAGATTTACTTACGTTTCGTACGACCTTAGGTAACATTTTTGGGAAATGGAACATTAACCGAAATCAATGGGTATTTAACCGAACGCTATAGGAAAATTACCCGAATGCTAACTGAAATCAATGAAAAAATTACCGTTTTGAATCAGAAAAAAAGAGCAGCTTGTATAGTCAACATTTTCAAATTATGCTCTGCAAGTATCAGCTACCATAAAAACGTAATTTGTCAAAAACAATGTTCACACGGCTCGCTGTAATAAAACTCGAGATCAAAGCATTGTTTACGATCGCGAAAATCGCGCAAATATCGCCACGATTTATGAGCGCCTGTCTGTAAACATCCAACACTAGGCAGATTTGACACATACCTTTGCAGTCCTAGTGCAAATTTATTGCGAAGAAATAACGCTACGAATTTGCATTTCGAAAATCTGTGTAAAATGGTGCGCTGCGTTAATTTATGCGCTATAAAGGCTACTTTTGTACATTGCCTAAATGTGGATTTTATTTTGAAATGCAGGTACATAATATTATTTCATTCATAATGCTTCTTATAAACATCACAACCGAAAATGGAATCAAATTGCTGTTCAATATTTAAAACTCAAGAACAAGGTTAGTATCTATGTTTCGATTTGAATAAAGAACAGTCTGATTTATTATGCCAATCAAAACTAATTCTCAAGCATTCGCGAACTACTCGAATGTGCCAAATCGATCGACGTTCGGATATGTGTGGAATTATATAATAGTAATCGAGTAATCGAGATTCGGGGGAGACGCACTGTCCCCTCGGGAAGTCGAGATATCCAGGATATAGACTAATGCATAACATATATGTATACAAAGTTAAGGCGGTCTACACACACGACCATTAGCCGGCTACTTTTAGATGCTTCATAAACACGTTTGAATTTGGTAGCTACAGATGGCAGTTTGAATACGTTGTGATGTGATTTCTTATCATATCTCTTGATATTTTGGTCTCGAATAAGTTTCCAAGATGTTTTTGACATTAATTAAAACTAAAATGGATTTTGCTAGATTGTAAACATACAATGGAGAAGGACAAATCAAGTTTCCAAGATGTTTTTGACATTAATTAAAACTAAAATGGATTTTGCTAGATTGTAAACATACAATGGAGAAGGACAAATCAAGTTTCCAAGATGTTTTTGACATTCATTAAAACTAAAATGGATTTTGCTAGATTGTAAACATACAATGGAGAAGGACAAATCAAGTTTCCAAGATGTTTTTGACATTAATTAAAACTAAAATAGATTTTGCTAGATTGTAAACTTATAATGGAGAAGGACAAATCTATTGACACTCCGTCTCCGACATTCGTTGTAGGAATTTCTTTCAGAATACTTTAATGTAATTGTATTTTAACAGTTGATAACTAATTAAAATTGAGCGTGAAGTTTGCGATGAATAATGCACATATATATCTACAAAGGCGAATATTGCAACATGGCCTTGTGTTATGTTAACACGATTAACTAATATTTTACAAAGAACTGATAATAAACTTATGATATAATTGTGTGTCGTGAGTCGTGACCATTACTTTGTTGTAGGTACATAGTTGGTGGGTGTAACGACCGCCTAAGGGCACTTACGTCACATGGTACATACCTTGCCCGAAACCTTGAGTTTTTAAACACACTTTGATTGCCAAAACGATTAACATCGTATTTAGAACTGTGTGAACATGTAATAAGTGCTTATTATTGTCTGTGTGAATTTGAAAGTCAAATTCGTAGACCGCCTTCCACCATGTTTGTTTGCCATGACGTCATAGAACGTCGGAAGAACTTTATTGTGGCCACTAGAAGTATAATAAGTTGACTTTATTCCATAAATTATGTAGAAAAATAAAATAAAACAGTTTTGGTCATGCAATCGATCTTTTATATTATTGCATAGATATTAGAGTTGTTTTAGTTGCATAATAAAGCAATTAACTTTAGCTTCATTAATTAACATCGAATAAATTATTGTAGGAAAGAGAATTTTGTATAACTAAACCAAATGCAAAATCGAGCTTTTCGCAATAGATTCCAATCTGCAAAATATCCGGAAAACAACACAAATCAATCGGCTTAATACGTGTCCCAACTTTTCCCGAAAACTAAAGCGCTGTCATCGCCGTAATCCCGCGCGGGAAAAATAGTTTTTTTTTTTAATTTCCGCATGCAAAACACGTCCGTTAAACAAGATTAGGGCAAAAGCCGGTCGGCGGCCGTAAGCCACTGCATAATGTAGGTGATGGTACACCTCTACTCGACAAGCGGTCCAGAACTACTATACGGTTAACTCACTTGATACTTGACGTGGGAGGATTAGGGGAGTTGTGTAGGGTTTTGGTCGATTTGATGTTTTGTGCTGGTGGAGGTTTCATGTCAGTGTCTGATTACGTAATGTTAGGTATATCGTGAGCTTCAGGTAGTATAGTTCGCGTCAAATAAGTTTGCCGCTCTGAAACCAGGCTTTCCGATGCGCATGGCTTAGAGCGCTGCTGTTTTAGTATAGATATTGACTACTGCGCAGTCATTTGTAGCCTACTTCACGAGTGGCAAACTTAGAGCTTACTACTTTGGTACACGTTCAAAACTTAGTTTAGCTTAGAGCATTAAGGTCTGGTGCGATTTAGGTTTTGACCGTATGCTGGATAGATTTTTTCATGTTAGATGACTTTCGTGACGTTGTCATTTCGTAAAACGTATTAGTACTTAAACACGATTATCAGAAGATAAACATTATACATTTCTGTAATTTGTTCATACTATGGATAATTAGATATGTAGGTACCTAAATAATTATATGTATTATATCAACGACATCCGTATAAAAAAAAAAGAACTCGTTCCTTTGGTCTTAATAGCTTGATGTAAGATTACTTGTTTCATGTAGTTTAATTTATTCATTCAAGGAATACGTGCGTCATCACTGCATTCTATGAATTTACATAAAACTTTCATATTTCACATTTAAATTGATTAATTGTCAATGACGTATTACGAAAATAACAACTTATATTTCTACACACTAGAAGTAAACAATCCAAATTGTCTATAGATAATTATCTTATGATTGTTTCAATGCCGATTTCATTTATTGGCACAAATTGATGCTATGCCATGTCATTATATTTGAATAATTACGTCAAGGTTCTAATATCAATGCCGGAATTCAATTTAAATCGATTGTAGATTTTAGTTTTAGATTTTTGAACACAAAATGATTTACAGAATTGCTCAGCTAGTAATTTCTAGAGAAATATGAGTACAACAAACATTAATTGTATATATAACACAGAAAGCAAGCTCTAACGTACAATGTTCAAAGTAATTTTGATTTACTGTAAAGCTAAAACTGCTCACGTTGATAACTTTTACGTGGCTAGAAATGTTATCACGTCGGTGTCGCCGCCAGCCGTGGCTTTGTTCCTAGGTGACAGATGTGGCTCCGCAACCAATCTCATAAAGAGAATCCAACCGCCACAGATAAGCTAAGCTTCTCTCAACTCCAGACACTCAGTAAATTTTTCATAAAATAAATTACCAACCACATTGTGTCCCCTGAACTCGAATCACTTTTAAACCTTTGTCTCGTACGCATTAAAAATACCCTAAAACCTTCACGAAGGCTCCGGATGGTTTCTCTGCTGATATTTTATTTATTCAGTCGTATCGTGTCCTCCAACGTCGCTCCAAGCGAAATATCACACAAACCCCGACCGCTCCAGAATATTCTATACGCTTGAATAATGTCTAGTTTTCCATAAATAATGCATTTGCATACATACGTGTACGTTGTTGTGTTGCAACAGGCAGTTCTCGAATGCGAAACGAACAAACACAATACCACTTTATTTTTCGTTTAGTGCGACACATCGGAAACGGTGAAATGAAAAAGGAATGCAGTGATGGAATATTTGACCAGTGTTGGTGCATTAAAAACAGTGAAAATGTTAGTGCTGTCGAATATATTTCGTGCGAGCCACCCCCAAAATCAGATAATGTCGAGGGATTTGAATTCTATGCCGACAGAAAAAATTGCGGGACAAATGGAAAAGTCAAAAATAGTTTCACAAAATTCGTTAAGAATAAAACAACGAACGAAAACTCATGACAATATAAATGTCAGCCATGAGATGGATGATGCTAACGATGCAAAAAGTGCGAGACGAGACAAGTGTCTGTCGAACAGCGTCGATGCCATCGTAACACATAATGATGCCAAAAGTAAAGTGATATGTAGTGCCAAAGGTTTATTAGAAACTAATTTAGACGATCTGTTCAATGATGTACAAAAACTTGATGGCTGGAACGTGGAGCCAAAGAGTTTAGGTGCCAGTGAACCGACATTAAGTTTTAGTGAGAATAATTCTAATTATAAAGCTGTCAATCGCGAATCTCTCGTGTCAGAGGATGACACGGATGATGATACGGCGAGTGATAGTGATTGCACGGATGAAGTGGTTCGGGAGCAGAGGATATGTATGGGAGCTCGTCGCTTCGGTCACTTGCTGCGGAGGGTCATATCTAGAAATGGTAAGACGAAATTTTTTCATTATCTTTATCAACAACTGTCGGAGTCTTGACTTAGAGACTGCTGCATAATTATACTGGTTCTATTATAGGTACAGATATTTTTCATTGCCAACCCCAATTTATGGTAAGGGCAGGAGAATGATGACGATTGTTCATTGCGCATAATTGTTTAGGTAAAAGTCTTTCCAATCAGTGGTCCTTCTGCCCATGTGTCTATTTCAAGACGTCACAGTCACATAGTTGCTCATAGTTGATCAATGAAATATCTATCTATATCTATACAAATAAATAAAATTGAAGTGTCTGTTTGTAATGTCAAAATAACAGATTTTTACTAAATGCATATGAGATATACGGTAGGAACTTATAACAAAAAATAAATTTTTAATTTTTTTTTCTGTCGGTCTGTCTGTCTGTTAGTTCCGGCTAATCTCCGAAGCGGCTGGACCGATTTTGACGGGACTTTCACTGGCAGATAGCTGATGTTACGAGAAGTAACTAAGGCTTTTATTTTAGAAAAAGAATTAGGGTTTTGCGCAAAAAAAAAAAATTAAAACCCATGAAATTGTGAACAAATAGCGTGGGCGGGCGATGCAACCCTGCGGGTCGGGGGACGAGGGAGTTTTATTAAAAAATGTGGCTGTTAATTTAGTATATTTATTTATTTAATTAAACATGGAAAACTTACAGCTAAAAAAAAACTTAATAAAAAGGAATGAATAGTCAACCGGAAGCCAATTACAAGTCTTCACGTATATATTGTGTATCTTACGCGAACGAAGTCGCGGGGCACAGCTAGTTGTAAATAAACTGTGCGAGATGAGAAAGAACAAACAATTTCAAAGAAGACACTGCCTCATAAAATAACACCGACGTCGGAAGCACAGCGAATTGAGATGGTGTCGGTCATTTATTTGTTTTCAATTGTAGCAAATTGCTCCCGCTCTGATTGAGATGACCGTCGTAAAATCTTGTTACACGTTACATTTTTATCTTTGTCGTCCCAGCAGTTTCCGATTGGAACTAATGGAGGTTCTATATAATGCTGCAGAGATCGCGACTTTGATTTTTAACTCTTTTTGCGTCATTTTTGTAATTACGTTGCGCTTTGTATCCGGATTTGTGTTATGCTTTGTGGGCTTTTGGTATTAACGACTGTTGCAATGGTTTGGTTTTTGGATTAAATTTGATTTGCGACAGTTTTGCGTTGGAATTATACTACCTGCAACACCTACTGCAATAAATGTTATCTATGCGAATCTTTTTAACACTTTCGCCGCCATAGCGACACAAGAAAAAAAAAAGCAATCTTGTAGTATCTCGAAAAGTTGAACTAGGTACACCAGAGCCAAAAAACTATTTAAAACATTCATAACTCGTAAACTAGCTGAATCAGAGAGGTTATTTTTAGGGTTCCGTACCTCATAAGGTAAAAACGGAACCCTTATAGGATTACTCGTGTGTCTGTTTGTCTGTCCGTTTGTCACAGCCGATTTGCTCCGAATCTACTAGACCGATTAAGCTGAAAGGTACACATATGAATTTTTGTGACCCAAACAAGGAAGTGTGACGCAAATAGGTAAATTATTATTGAATATGGGGACTACTTTTGGGGGCAAATAAGAAAATAAAAATAAAAAGTTTTGCATACTGTACCGTATGACATATCAAATGAAAGGGCTTACTGTGAAGGTCCCAAATATATATTTTTTATAATTTTAAAATAAATTATTTTAAAGTTATTTAAGTATATAGACGAAAATTGACCACACCCGCCTTTTTCTCCAAAAGTATCGAGCCTACAATTTTGAAAAAAAAAAAACTGGAAATAGTTCTATACCTATACGTACGTAGATTACAGGAAAACCTATAAGAAGTCTATGTTCTTAAAATAACATGGCAAATCTCTCAATATTGTGAGTACAAACTTACATTTCCACTTGGAATGTATGGGAGAACATGTTTTTCAACTGCAATGTTAAGTTAGTTCGTGGAATAAATTCATCACAACTACTGAACTATGGAACTTCATCGTGTGTGGTCCGACAAACACTTGGCCAGTTTCTGGGACACGTATTTTTCATAATGAAATTTATCAGAGAGTAATGGTAGCATTCTAAACATGCGTTTTATAATAGTTACCTACAACAATTGGTATTGCAATTTCAAGCAGCAATTGTTAAGCACAGCACACGAAACATATATCAAACAACCTGCATGCTGTGCTTAGGCGGAGTGATTAGACTCTGATAGGCGGGGGTTATCGTCGTCTTTATGCAAATTAAACCAGTACAAGTATTCACAAATATAATAAAAGGGCACGTAAACACAATTCAGAAACAAAATACACATAAAATACAATCATAATACTTACGGCAATAATCTTACCTTCGAAACACTAATTATTGCAATAATATAAACATAATTGAAATACTACAGACACGCGACTACACAGGGCTCTATTGAGCATGTCACTTGATGGTTAGGTACTATTACTAACTTGCTGGATACAATTTATGAACAATTTATGGACTGACTTTCAATCCTAGGGGACGCATATATATTAGTTTTGCACCATAGCTATTGTAGCGGGTACACCTCACCCGAGTAAAACTATAACACCAATATATGTGGTTTAAACAATAACCACGCCCCTATTTTCTCGTGCAAGTCACAACCTGTCGACTTTTCTGAGCCAGGGAGAAACCCCTACGCAGTTTTGAGTTGATTCTCTGCGTTCAAGTCAAAACGTGTTTATTTCCTACGGACAAGCATAGTTTCGTGGAAAATTTATCAGTTAGGTGATGTTAAGTGTTTTCTTATGCTACTAGTACATTCTTATAGCTACTTATAACTAATAGCAAACGGAGTTAGGAGTATGGTGCTTCTCCTACATTCCACCCCCTGTAAGAGGGTTCAACCGCTTTACATCAAATTTCTGTGGGAAGCACAATAATCTTTGCAACTGGTCGACGCAAGACCCCGTTTGCTGTCTTAACATCTACAACACGGACGATTCCGTCATTACCCTGATACACAGATTGTATCACACCTTTTGTCCATGCACTTCGTTCTCTATTGTTGTCAACGATCACTACCACATCACTCACGCGCACATTGGGTCCACTAGTTGTCCACTTCTCACGACGTTGCAGAGTCGGGAGATACTCCCGCAGCCAGCGGCGCCAGAACATGTCGGCGAGCGCATTCACCCGCCGCCACTGCCGGCGGGAATCGACGTCCTCGTAGCTGCTCGGCGCAAACGGTGTACTCCCGGACGCCGTGCCCAGGAGCAGATGGTTCGGCGTCAGGACCTCAGGCTGCTCGTGATCGTCGTACACATAGCTCAGCGGGCGGCTGTTTACTATCAGCTCTGCCTCGGTGAGAAGGGTGTAAAGGACCTCCTCACGAGGGGCCCGCTCCTTGAGCGTGCTTCTCAGTGCATTCTTCACTGACCTGACCAGGCGTTCCCAGCAGCCGCCCATGTGTGGCGCTGAGGGGGGATTGAAGTGCCACTCGATGCCTCGGTTGGTGGCCTCGTCCCTCAGTGTATCCTGATCCAGGTCTTTCAGGGCTGCTCGTAACTCGGTGTTGGCCCCGATGAAGTTGGTTCCCTGGTCGGAGTACAGGTGTGCAGGTTGCCCCCGGCGCGCTATCAGGCGCCTCAGGGCCAGTATCGCCGAATCGGCGCTTAGTGTGGCGGCTAACTCTAGGTGGACGGCGCGCGTAGCGAGACAGGTAAAGAGTACTCCCCACCTCTTTTCGCGGCGCCGCCCTATCGCCACCTCCATTGGGCCGAAGTAGTCGACCCCTACTCGCACAAAGGCTCTTCTTGTGGTTTCTACCCTGGCGAGTGGAAGATCACCCATCTTTGGTGGTATGGGTTTGGCTCTGGTGATGCGACAATATTGGCAATTCGCGACCACGGTCTTTACGGATGTTCTTACCTTTATGATCCAGTAAGTTTCTCGTAGATTGTTGACTACGGTCTCGTGGTTCGCGTGCAGAGCCATCGCGTGATAGTGTGCGATGAGTTTCCTTACCAGAGGGTGACGCCCGTCGAGAATAATCGGGTGTTTTTCTCCGAATGTGAGCTCCTCGCATGCAGTCAGACGTCCTCGTACTCGTAGCAGTCCGTCGTCGGTGAACATCGGGTCCAATGACTTTATGCGGCTGTCGACAGGTGCGGGCAACCCTTTCAGGATGGCGGCCCGTTCTCGATGAAAGCTGTCGTTTTGGCACAACCTCATTAGGTGGAGGTGCGCTTTTTCCAAGTCATGTGGACGCAGCTCCGACGTCGCTCTTCGTTTGCGACATCGCTCGATGAAAATCAGCGTGCGCGCCATAACGCGCTGCACGCGCTGCCATGTTGAGTAGCGCTCGTATTCCAGGAAGGGCCCGGCAGGGGCCGCCGTAGTGTTGACTCGTTGGATGCGCTCGAGGTCTGCCTCTGCCGCCTCAGGTTCGCGACATGCTGGCCACTGCTCCTGTGAATCATACAAAAACGAGGGGCCCGACAACCACGCTGCATGGTCATCAGGCCAAGACAATCTGGTAGCCTTATCTGCTGGGTTGTCCGCCGTGGGGACCCAGCGCCAGTTGCCTCTGACTGTTAACCTATCTATTTCGGCTAATCTATGCGATATAAATTTTTGGAAGTCTTGTGCCTCCGAATTTATCCACTTAAGTACAGTTTCACTGTCTGTCCAGTAAAATTTTTCCCTGATTGGTAGCCCTAACTCTTTTTCAGCGGTGTCCGCTATTCGACACGCTAGCACCGCTGCCTGAAGCTCTAACCTAGGAATGGATATAACTTTCTGAGGGGCCACCCGCGCTTTACCTAATAGCATGGTGACCTCTCGATGCCCTTCAGTGTTATACCCTACAAGGTAGGCGACCGCGGCGTATGCCAGTTCGCTGGCGTCCCCGAACACATGTAATTCCAGATTGTTGAGGTCCAGCCCGTACCATCGCGGTATCTTAACTTCGGTCAGAATGCTTAGATGCTTAAGCCAGGCAAACCACATTTTGGCCTCTCGGTCCTTGAGAGGTTCATCCCACTGGATCCCCGACTTCCATATCCTCTGCATCAATATTCGCGTCTGGATGACGCAGGGATAGAGAAAACCGAGGGGATCGTAGATCGACATAATCGCGCTCAAAAACTGACGCTTGGTGGGTACCAGGTCGCCACTTATTATTTCAGGTGGTAACCGTTTGAACGACAAGTCAAATCCCAGTTCGTCTTGTTTGGGCGACCATGTCAACCCTAATGTCCGCTCGACCATCCCGATTCCCTTCTCGAGCGGGACTTTATCGGGCATATCTATTTTCAGCTTTTCCCTTAACTCTGTCGAGTTGGTTACCCACCCCCGTATGATAAAACCCCCGGAGGCGTGTATTCTGGCAACCTGCTCGATCAGGCTGTTGGCCTGCTCTACGGACCACGTGCTATCTAAATAGTCGTCCATGTAGTGCCTATCTCTTATGGCCTCAACAGCTTCGGGGTGAACGTTAACCCACTCATTGGCGTTTTTATTAAGTATATAAATCGCCGTGGTTGGTGAAGAGGCGGCGCCAAATATCATTGATGTCATGGCGTAGGTATCAGGTTCCCTACCACCGTTCGCGCCTCTCCACAAAAACAGCTGTGCGCCCTGATCTTGTGCCCTAATCTTAACTCGCAAAAACATATCAGCTATATCGCCTGTGAACGCTATGGGACCTATTCTAAATTTAATCAAAATACCTAGTAATGAATTTAATAGATCGGGTCCGGTCAGTAGGTTATCATTCAGACACGTACCTTGGGACGTAGCAGCCGCGTCGAAGACTAGGCGAAGCTTCCCCGGTTTGTTCGGGTTTACAACTCCGAAATGTGGTAGGTACCAAACCGGTGAGCTATCTACCTCGCCTTCCACCTTCCGTGCATACCCTTCAGCTACTAGACGCTCTATCTGGTTCGCGTACGTCTCAGCGAAACTAGCGTCCTTACGCATCCGTCTCTCGATACCATACAACCTCTGCCGGGCCTGTCTGTAACTATCAGGCAACAGAATGTTGTCCTGTTTCCATAAAAGACCTACTTCCCATTGCTTCTTATCAGGGGTGCGTTGACTCGTACTGTCTAACACCTGTACAGCCCGTTCTACATCCTTATGTTTGCGGGTCACTTGAGAAATGCCTATTGATTCTAATTCAAACTGTGACTTTACTAAATCATGCAAATCTGGGAGGGAAACTGTTGTGCAGTTCACTGCTTCGGTACTACTATCGTTATTAAATGGTCCATGTATGACCCAACCTAACTTAGTTAGTGAGGCAACTGGCTTACCGGATCGTCCACGGCGGGTGTCCCCGCCAACGAGCAGCTCCCAATTGTCCTGCCCGATCAGCAGCAGCGGCTTGGCTCCCCTCATCTCTGCGCAACCCAAGTCGCGCAGGTGCGCGTTATCGTTGATCACTGAAGAGGTCACTGTTTGTGTAGGCAAGTTCAAGTTTGCTAATGTCCGGCACTTGATATTATGGCACTGTCCATTGGGGCCCTTCACACATACTTGTACCACTCGCGAGGTAAGGTCCGACACAGCATGACCGCCCGCGGTCTTTAATGTTAGTGGCACACGTGGACCCGATAGGTTAGTAGCGAGCGAACTGTCTATTAGCGATACTGTTGCCCCGTCGTCCAACAACGCATAACACTGGTCGTTGTCGCTATCTTCGTTACACACTGACACTGGCACTATCTTCAATAACGCTGTGGCTCGCCACTCTCCTATGTTTGCTACACATTCTGGTTTTGACCTGTCCTCGTGTAACAACACATGATGTTTATAGTCGCACTTTTTGCACTTGTTTGCGCGACAAAACTGCTTCGTGTGTTTTGCTTTTAAGCAATTAAAGCACACTTTTTTCTTCTTGATCAGTTCCCAGCGATCTTGGATATTCAGCTTCTTGAACTGGTCGCAATCTTCTATGACATGCTTGCCGTGGCATATCACGCACTCCTTCTGTGTGATACTCGTAGCTTCGTCGCTCTGTGTATTCACACGATGAGTCATCTGCGGCTTGTTGGTGACTGGGCGTGCCGCGTTTCCAGGTCGAGTCCGTCCGCTGGTCTGCTGCAGCTTCACAGGGAATTTAGCCTGTTCTGGTTCATACACAGTCGGTTGTAGGTAGTACGAAGTAGAACGCGTCACGTGTATGAGGAACTGTGACAGCATTTCCAAGCTGGGTGAGATCCTCAAGTCCACCCCCTGTGAGTTATCCAGGCCCATCGCGAAGTCACCATACTGTGCTCGTTGAACTGGTGTCAGCTTGCTTAGCAGCTCGCTTACTAGTTGAGGGTTATTCAGGTACCCATCTGCTCTGACGTTCTTTAGCAGTGACACACAGTTCCTTACCGTCGATGAGAATTTCCTTAATTCCTGGCCACTATCAGACACTTTAGGTAAATTTCTCACCTTCTTTAAAGCATATTGAAGTATGACGGTTGGATGTCCGTACTCTTCTTCTAATGCACGCAATATTTCAGTGGGGTCTCTCGCTGACCGTAACAGGTCCTCCACTGCTATCTTCGCTTCCCCATGTAGAGACGACTTCAGACGCGCTAAATTCTCATGCGGCCTAAAGTTATATAATTCAGTAGTGTCCCAGTACATATTCCTATATGAAATCTAATCAGCTGGGTCACCACTAAAATGTGGCAATTCGTAAGCCTGTCTGGGTACCGGGTGCGGGCGTGCCATGTTAGTGATCGCCTCCGCCAGCTTATCGATTTTCCTATCTCTATCGCTCGACGATAGTCGCTGCCTTTCTACAGCCCCCACTCCGCTATTTCCCTGTCGCTGTGTGACCGACTCGAGTGTCGATACTCGAGGTCCACTTGCGACCGGAGTGGTGAAGGCGGGATAATCGTCGGGCAAACGGAATCTAACCGCTTCAGTATGGGCTGGCGTCTGCATAGGCCCCGCATTGCTCACGGGGTTCCTATACGGATGCGACACATTACTTTCACTTAACATAGCCGGCACACGGTACATATTAGATTCAAGATTCACTCTACTTACGTTTTGGTCTTGAATCGTAGGTGCTTCATACGGCGCGCTGCCCTCAAGCGGTACGTGCGACGTAGACGGCGCGCGAGACGCTGCCGCCGTAAACATCGCCGTTTCTGGTTGCGTCGCTTGGGGCGTTGTTTTCACCCATTCTTCTACTCGTTGCGTCGTATCCACCTCCGAGTTTGAGTCCTCACTTTCAGCATTTGCCTCGATCTCTGCTATAGCCACCTCCATCCTTTTCTTCACCAGATTCTCCCTGATGAGCACCAAATCGCGCTCAGCTTCGTATTCGGCCTTTTTCCTCAAGAATTCGACGCCTTTGCGACTACTCTTGGACGAAACTCTGCTGCTCTGCGGCGACCGTGCGACTGTCTGCCGTGATACGCCCTCTGCCGGCTTTTCACTATAGTCGATTACTCCCTACCTACCCCCGGTCAGCGGAATAATGGGGGCAGCCGCTGATCTTACCGTTGGCGCTATTGATGGAGAACCTGGTGGCACCTCCGACAGTAAGCCTGAGTCCGAGGCGATGGCGGCTTCCCTGCGCCGCGTGTCTGCTTCTTCCGTCATTTTGCGTAGTTTGCTTCGCGTGGTTACGGCACTTTTCTCACTCATTGTACCTGGTTAATTCGCCTATAAGCGTAATCCGATTCCGAACGCTAGTTTGTAAGACTACGCCCGGACAATCGGTTATCCGACTCGCAAGGACCAAATGTTAAGCACAGCACACGAAACATATATCAAACAACCTGCATGCTGTGCTTAGGCGGAGTGATTAGACTCTGATAGGCGGGGGTTATCGTCGTCTTTATGCAAATTAAACCAGTACAAGTATTCACAAATATAATAAAAGGGCACGTAAACACAATTCAGAAACAAAATACACATAAAATACAATCATAATACTTACGGCAATAATCTTACCTTCGAAACACTAATTATTGCAATAATACAAACATAATTGAGATACTACAGACACGCGACTACACAGGGCTCTATTGAGCATGTCACTTGATGGTTAGGTACTATTACTAACTTGCTGGATACAATTTATGAACAATTTATGGACTGACTTTCAATCCTAGGGGACGCATATATATTAGTTTTGCACCATAGCTATTGTAGCGGGTACACCTCACCCGAGTAAAACTATAACACCAATATATGTGGTTTAAACAATAACCACGCCCCTATTTTCTCGTGCAAGTCACAACCTGTCGACTTTTCTGAGCCAGGGAGAAACCCCTACGCAGTTTTGAGTTGATTCTCTGCGTTCAAGTCAAAACGTGTTTATTTCCTACGGACAAGCATAGTTTCGTGGAAAATTTATCAGTTAGGTGATGTTAAGTGTTTTCTTATGCTACTAGTACATTCTTATAGCTACTTATAACTAATAGCAAACGGAGTTAGGAGTATGGTGCTTCTCCTACAGCAATATTGTTGTATCTTGATAGTTGTAACACAATGGCACAATGAAATAGCTTTAAACTTGAAAGTTACAACAAAATATAACATTGAAAACTAGTTGATTTTCTGGTATGTACAGCATTTTGAAGTAAACGTTGCTCAGACCGTCCGACGCAGTATTTTTTCCTGATTTCAATGAAGCAAAAAAGTAATTTTGCCATTTTTTCGAGATACTACAAACTCGTTTTCCAGCGTCGATATTTATCTTTTTGTCACATATTGTCTGGACATGGTGTATACAAAAGTATACACATCTTCCTACTTGGTAAAAGCGCTGTGTATCTTTCAGGCACACGTTTTCTATACATTTATTATGCAAAAAAATTAAAGCCCGGGCCTGTCGCATTTGTTGGTATAAATGGTCTGAGAATCTGTTCCGGCGCTGAGGGCCAATGCCAACTATAACATTTTTTTTTCCGATTGCTTTCGTTCTGCCGGTCCTTTTTCCTTCAATCCTCAGTTGTTTTAGCGAAGTTGTTAAGCACAGCACACGAAACATATATCAAACAACCTGCATGCTGTGCTTAGGCGTCGTGGTTAGACTCTGATAGGCGGGGGTTATCGTCGTCTTTATGCAAATTAAACCAGTACAAGTATTCACAAATATAATAAAAGGGCACGTAAACACAATTCAGAAACAAAATAGACATAAAATACAATCATAATACTTACGGCAATAATCTTACCTTCGAAACACTAATTATTGCAATAATACAAACATAATTTAGATACTACAGACACGCGACTACACAGGGCTCTATTGAGCATGTCACTTGATGGTTAGGTACTTTTACTAACTAGCTTGATACATTGGAACTGTGATGGAACTCTGATGGAACTAACTTTCAATCCTAGGGGACGCATATATATTAGTTTTGCACCATAGCTATTGTAGCGGGTACACCTCACCCGAGTAAAACTATAACACCAATATATGTGGTTTAAACAATAACCACGCCCCTATTTTCTCGTGCAAGTCACAACCTGTCGACTTTTCTGAGCCAGGGAGAAACCCGTACGCAGTTTTGAGTTGATTCTCTGCGTTCAAGTCAAAACGTGTTTATTTCCTACGGACAAGCATAGTCTCGTGGAAAATTTATTAGTTAGATGATGTTAAGCTACTAGTACATTCTTATAGCTACTTATAACTAATAGCAAACGGGGCTAGGAGTATGGTGCTTCTCCTACAGAAGTCTTTACGTTACAAGTTTCATTAATATTCAAGAGACAGTACCTATAACTCCTTCAGCTCCCCATAATCGTTCAGTTAATAATCAAAAGTACGTACCACAACATCCGTACCCCCTAATAGACACATTCCACTCCACAAGTTACAACCAACCAGTAACTCTAATCTTGAAACACATGTGACCATCCAATCGGAACGTTGCAGCAGCAATCACGGGAAGATATCATCAATCCGTTGCGTGGTTCGTTTGCTAATAGAGTCAACGAGATACGAGGCGGGCGGGAGTGCCTCATCAATATCGCACGAAGTCGCGGTTACTAGGGGAGGAGGGAGATAACGAGATTAAAGATTTTTGTAAGACTTGAGGGTAATTGTAAGATGGTGAAGGTGTTGAATTTGATTTGGAATTGAATGTGTTTGGAGATAATGGAGGCGTTACTGATAAATTTATTTCTGTAAGTAGGTTTGTACCAACACTTTAACAACTCAATCATATTTTTAAAATAGATTAGGCCGGCGTTTCCTATCTGGAGAAAGGCCGAAACAAATTCAGAGGTCACAGTCTTTTATAAGGCGATGATAAACGACTTTTAATGACTTTTTTCGATACGATTAGTGCTAATGATTTGGACATAATATTATGTTAAATTAGAGCATTTTCTTAATAACTTAATATGTAAAAGGTTTTATGTTTTTATTACATAGTGTAATTAATTTGTACAGTTATATCTATCGGATAAAAAACCGAGAATCACGCTAAAACTATCAAGCGTATTTTTATGAAACTTTCACCATTTTATAGATAATTTAATTATTTATCTTTTAGTATACGTGGTTTTTATTTAAATACTTTTTGTTTTATCTGTAATAAAATACGAGTAATAATGCGTCTAATTTGGGACAGCGCTCCTTGATGGGCGAGTCCTATTGCTGGGTGGATACGACGCGTTGCGTGAGCTCAGCACAGATCAAGCAAGCTATGCCGCCCCAACCACTCAAGGCCTTTGGCATATACCTGAAGTCCTGACAGTAATGTCTTCGTGTACGCTTGTGTTTGTTAGAACATAGGTTGCCAAT
This sequence comes from Dicycla oo, assembly GCA_948252095.1. Taxonomy (NCBI): domain Eukaryota; kingdom Metazoa; phylum Arthropoda; class Insecta; order Lepidoptera; family Noctuidae; genus Dicycla; species Dicycla oo. The sequence goes on from OX411728.1 coordinate 23,347,047, forward strand.
GGTGGGAGTATTTTAAATGAAAAGAAGCTGTTGAATTGTAAGCCTACATTATCATTAACTTTAGTCAGCTACATATTCCTGAAGGCTAAACCTTGTTAGACGTTAGTCTAGTCAGTAGTTATACTGACTGAAAGATTATTTGGTCATATTAATGTGCAACACAAAAATACTTCAACTGCCTCGTATTACATTTCCACGAATGTAGTCTCGATCAATTGAAGGACTTAAGTTGTTATGATGTACGCAGCTGACGAAATGTCGTAATACCCCGAACTGCTAACTAGATGATGAGCTTCGTCACGATTCCTGTATATTTAGACTAATCAAAACCTAGAACTGTATCTATTAAGGTGCGTCCAGACTGCGAGGCAATGGTACGCCACGCATGTGAGGGCTGCCTCGGGCACATTTTTATATATTATTAGCTGACCTGACAGACGTTGTACTGTTTAAACTTCAAAAATTCATATAAAATTCTTATCTATAATGCACTTTCAGTTTTCCCGAATTCCAATTTCCCCGGGAACTTTTCTAATTTTTCTTCCCATAAAAACCGAATTAGGTTTATTACGAACATTTTAAAACAAACTATAACCAAATCGGTCCAGCCGTTCTCAAGTGATGCGTTTACCAACGAACAGCATTTCATTTTTATTATTGTACTAGCGTTTGCCCGTGGCTTTGCTCGCGTTAATTTAGAATAGCGGTTTAGGGAGTGAAAAGGTTTCAAGCAAACAAACTTACTTTCGCATCTTTAATATTATAGTTAGGAGGATGAAAAACCGGTCTATCGATACTCTAGACTCACAAAATGTATTAGGTACATAAATAATAATAATAAAAAAAAAAACTCTTAACACACTACTAAAGTTACTATGATAATATAATTCAATCATAATTCGAAAGACACGTGGCACCATCTATTATCATAAGAAAGTTATTGTTGTTTTCCTCGGGAACAGTACTTTCTTTCGGGACGAAAGGTACCCTATGTCCGTTTCTGTACACCTGACAACGTATATGCAAAATTTCAGGATGATCGGTACAGGGGTTCAGGCGTAAAAAGATAACAAACAAACAAACAAATTTACTTTCGCATTTATAATATTAAAAATAGTTAGGATACAGTGGCGATTACGTAGGTTATCACATTAATTGAAAGCACGTATTCAGTACATGATTCTGGACTCTCCTGCGTTGAAACGATTCGTCGGTTATTAAAAAAGTCAGCTGTTCTGTGGCGATTAAGTTATCACATTAATTGAAACCACGTGATTTCAATTAATGTGATAACTTAATCGCCACTTTGTATAAAAAATATAAAAATGCGTTTGCAGCGCTTGTCTCGCACTGTCTGTGTGCACCTTTATATTCTAGGTAATCTACCAGCATCGTGGATATTTATTCTTCTTTTGTTTACTAAGCGAAGTGAATAGACTCGAATCAATTTGATTGGAACGGTTTTGCCCCGTGAGTTAACTCAAGATTGGATTCACCGTTATGGATTGATTCGGTTGAAAAAGTGTTGCAATCAATTGCAGTGCACGTCAAAACGTACTTCTTAATTTGTTCAAGAGTTAATGAGTATTTGAATTTAAAGGTATGGTTTAAAATGTACAATATTTTAAAAATTCAACCATGCATCGGACTGTAGAAATATATCACGGACAGAAAATTCTTTCAGTGCACGAATTAAAATAAAAAGCTGAAGAGAGCTGGCGTTCAATTTCAAAAGATTTTGTTCCAGTTTTGTAGAGCGCGTGCATGTATAAACTAGATTTTTCCGTGTTGTGGAAACTGACCCTTACACTGTTTGTCGACCGTACTGGGCATGGGACGTCGACGAGAAAACATGATTGCGCCGAAGTACCGAAAGTACATTTAGTATGGCCGAATAATCTCGTTTCTCGTTGACGCTTAAATTCAAGCTTAGTTTACACTAAACTTCGTAATGGGTACTCATGAGGGACCAACCCTTTTTTTTGGGTGGGAAATTATCAAATAACTAAAAAAAAAAAAAAAATCTGCTGTTCCCTAAATTTTGTTATGCGAACATAAATGTAGGAAACAGCAGATTTTTTTTTCACGATTTTAGGTTTGGTCCCATATTAAAAGTTGTTCACAATGCTGAGTACAACACTATCGTGGCCTAGCCAATAAAAAAGCAGTGTTCGTGGTTTCATTAAGTTTTAATTAGTGAGTAGATACAGTTATTGCGATAGAAGTGTGCTCATTTTGTAGAGAGCAAAATGTATGCAATTTTTCAAAGTGTTCATTTTGTATGTTTATTTACGATGCAACCGAGACTACGTTATAAGCTTTGAAATAACTTAAGTTATTAAAGGCATTGAATCTTGATCAACGAAATATTAATAATTGTGCCCTTGGACGCCCATCACGGCGAAATTGGTGACAATTGGACAACAGCATCGAATAGTTTTGGTTATTGTTCTTGGGCATATCGCCTATACGGAGTAAGTGACATCGACGCCGACGCACAAACCGTTACCATGTGTTTTAGCCCATGCCAGAAAAGGCGCCGAATAGGGCTGATGGCTTCGTGACGGTGCAAAGGAGGAAGCGCCGATCGTGAACAACAAGAACCGCTGCGGCAAAGCTACGGAGCCCGAAGTGAGCCTGCGTGTGCCGCAAAGCCACTACATCACTAAGTTGGAGGATATCGTGAAGTACGTGCGCCAGAAAACGAGGTACACGCCCAGGGTGCAGTTACTGGAATCGCATCGGAACGTCAACTTCAAGGCGTTCGTCGTGCGTGTACCGAACTGTTATCTGCGCCTCGTCATGGAAGAAGACTTGGCCGCAGGAAGTGGTGTTCCGTCGCTTCCGCGGACAAGTTCCACAGGACAGCATGAAGTCAAGCTGGTGCAAAGTAATCAAATAGGGCTGTAACCTACCACGCGGGCCCAGTGCGGGTTGGTGGATGTCGTGTCTTCGAAGTTTTGGTTCTAGGACATGCTGGTTTCCTAACGATGTTTTCATTCACTGTTTTGAGAGCAGTGGTGATGAAATTATTTACACAAAACACCTGCCTGGGTTCTAACCCACGACCTGTAACTCGTAAGTCGGGGCCGATACCACTGGGCCACCACTACTCTAGAAAACATCGCTGGTGGGTCTAGAATCATGAACTGAATTCATGGTGACAGCTTGTGTGTTGATATCCCCTGTATAGTGTGTATCTTGATATAATTGTATCAGTAGATATTCCAAGAACGGAACTTCAAATATACTTATCTAAACAACCATCTACATTAAATCTATCGACAAAAACTTTAAGACGATTCGGACAATTTGCACGGTCTGGCAACCTGTTAACATGAGCTACGACCGGCCAAGTGGAACGTACTTACTGCCTCATGTAAGTAGGTATCAGTTCAAGTAGATGCCCTCAAATCCGCTCACATGACCTTCGGGTTTGATTATTGTTAATTAACGCGTTTTAAATGCGTAAACCTGGTTTTATCGGTAACTAGAGTAAGTATTAGCAGTGAAATACGATCGTGTTGATTAACGACGATATTGGATAGTTTTAGAAGAGTCAGATTTTTCTCATGGGAGTAGTAGTAGTAAAGTTGGTTATGATTTAGTTTTATTTGATTGTGACGGTTTTGGCATCTGACTGATGGTCCACGTCATTAGGTGGACCTGCAGTCTAAACCTTATCCTCTCTCCACTTTGTGCTTTGTTGATTATTGCATAGCGCTCGTTTGTTAAAATGCAAAAGTGTTATGGGCTTGGACTATCAGCTTCCAAAATTGCTTTCTGTAGTATTCAGTAGTATGAAAGGACTCATTTTCTTTAACAGGCTTTTGTAATAAAACTCCAAATTTGTTTCCCATAGCCACCTACTTATCGCCACTTACCTACAAACAGTTTCAACAACCATTTTTTTTACAAAAAGAACAAAAAATAACCGTTAAGTACAAAGTCCGTTATCTTAACTACGAGAGCGCGGGTAGTTCGGTAATTTTCAGCAAACTTTTACGTGTCGATATCACTATTTTTTGTAAACTAACGTTCAAGTCCCGGTGTTTCTTGTTGGAATAAACGGTAACCGCTGTTTAGTGGTTGACTATTCGTTTTAAACGGTTTAAGGTTAATGTTTATTTTTGTAAAAATTTTCGGTATTTCGTTTCTTTTCGCTGTTCCTTTTTACGTTATTACGGCAATTTTTATGTCATGTTTTTTTTTTATTGTTGACTATCTGTGATCTGTGATGCTATTGCTATCCAAAGAAACGATGGATGGACTGCGTGAAAGATGATATGGCCAGAAAGGGAGTGACTACCGTGATGACGAGTAACAGAGAAGTATGGAAGAAAAAGACATGTTGCGCCGACCCCAAATAAATTGGGACAAGGGCCAGGAGAATGATGATATCTGTCATGTTATAACTGTTAATCAGCTTGGCATATTAATGAGAACGTTACAGGTAGTCCGCGAAATTCAAATTTTCTTACGTTTTTTTGCAATTTGAAGGTCAGTATCAGGTTGTATGTTGATCTGAATATGATTCGCGACCGTAACAAATCTGTACTTATAGAATTATAATAATTAAAATCATCAATACAATACTACAAGTTCATATAATTCTAATGAATGACTATTTAATGAAATTTATTAAGGAGTTATGTTACTAATTCTAATGATTATAATTTTGTAATTATTTAAACTAATATGTAGTTTCGTTTGTATGTTGATTAATACTTTAATCAACATACAACTTAATAGTGACAATTGCAAAAAACGTAAGAAAATTTAAATTTCGCGGGCTACCTGGAGCTTCCCCCTTAAGATAAAGGGTTATCAAAAAATTGTTCATTTGTGCGGAATGTTCTCTCATAACATCCCTCTAGATGTGGAATCATATTTTGCTTTCTCTCACTATAGCATTAATGAAGCCCCACTTGTTAATTACATTGCAGCCTGCTGTCGGACCCTCGCACACTCGTATTCCCTCTAGCTTTTTATTTACCATCCTTCCACTCTGAACATATCTGCAGTTACTTTCATGTGCAATTCACAAATGCAGGAAATGTTACAAATACATACAGGCAGAAACTACAGACCGCCAACTACTACCTTACTCTTATTTACTCCTTTTGCTACGTTTACGTTCAAACATCTGGTTATAGACACACGCAGTTGCCAGTACTACGCACCTGACCTTTCTGAAGAACATCGCCAATAAAGTCACTATATGTCACTGTGTGTCCGTATGTTACCATCTTTTAAACAAGCCGTCTAAACCAGGAATTCCAACTAGTCACAACACAATGTTTATTTAGCAGTTTAGCTTTCGAATTATTTTGACTAGCCGCCGCGTCATCTCCGAATTTCTCGCCTCTGTGGAAATTCCTTTCAGCATTTGGCTTTTAATAGCTCGGATTTTAGCTAAAGATTAAAATTGTACAAAGCGATGTGCTTTGAAGCGTGATGGGTGGATCTTCATTATGTAAGTCGTGTTTACTTTTGTGTGTGAGCTTCTGATGTTGAGGGTGGAAATTACTGTGACATTTTCCTTTGAGGATGTCTTTTCGGTTTGGCGATGGAAAATAAAACTAGAAATATGTGTGCTTGTTGAATATCAATTTTGTTTACTGCGGCAAATGGGTAGCCAGAAGGTATAGTCGACCTTGTAAATGCTTTATCACTTTTGACAACCATTTTTCTTAAATTGAAATTTCATTAAAGTTGAAACTAAGTTCTTAGTGACAAATGCGTGCACTGACTAGACAGGTCCACTCAATATGTGTGGTTCTTTCCTCAGAATACCATTTCAGACACAAATATACATGGTCTTCACATGATGTGACCAAGATTATGTCTGGACTTTAAAAGAGACTGTGAATGTGTGTGTTCTGAGTTGGTTTCGGCCTTTCTTCTCAGAGTAGTCAAATAGGAAACGCCCACCTCATCTAGTTTTTAAAAATATGATTGACGTATAAAAGTGTTTATACGTACTTACATAAGTAACATAATTTATCATTTCTCTTTAACTGTCGAAAAGTGACGTTCAACCATAAGGTAAAGGAATTACGAGGTCGACAATACCACAAACAATTTGAAAGTAATTGTTTTGCTATCTACATCAGTTCCCCTTTTGAAGTCAAGATTGTCACCAAGATCTTAGGTGGTTACAAACGTAATGGAGTCACACCCTCACATTTCTGGAGTTCATCACGCAGCATTGACCTCGCAAGCCCTCGAGGCCCTGAAAGTGGTTGAGAAGGTTCAAGACAGTGGTCGCATCCTCACTGTTCAGGGTAGACGTGATCATGACAGAATCGCCGCTCAAATCCGCCTAAAGGCTAAGCAGGCCGACAGGCACCAAATCTTTGCTCTGTAATTTTATCACTAATAAAATTGCTCTATTTGACCTGAACTAAACTATTAGCATCTTTGAATACTTCGCCGCAAAACACAAATTCTAATTCATTGCCAAACATTTAAATTACACGAAGTTTTTCCCAATTCCGTTTGTTATCAACCACGTTATTTCGGATTACCATATAACTTCGTACCGCGGTGCCTGCTAAAGTGTAATATAATAGGGTAATCGTAAAAGTTAAAAACTCGTTAGTTACGTTGGACACGAAGTTTTCCGGAGCTCGGCTTTTGTACGGTTGTAGCGTCCATTTTACCTGCACGTAGAATTAAGCGCGGTGATACGGGAGACGCGTAAGCGACCGCGATTTTTTATTTGAATCATTGCTATACTATTTTATGTAAGGGACGTTTTTGGCAAGCAGCCTGTAATTCTGATAAACGTATTCGTATGCGCAATGGTAGTCCAGTGGAAGACATGCGTGATGCGAGTCTCGTACAACAATTTAAAAAAAGTTTTTATAGAAATTGTTCCACCAGAGTCGCGTCGCGTCTGTTAGCGAGAGTTTTCCTTTAAGGTTGTAGTTTCGAACCCAGGCAGGTACTCTACTTTGTATATACGTATATTATTTCATCATAGCTCTTCTCAAAACGGTGAGGAAATATCGTGAAGAAACCGGTATGTCCTAGAACATAATTCTAAGACGGCCTACTCTCTCTCACAGAGAGGAGGCCTGTGTCCCAGAAGGGGCAGCGTTTTAGGCTAATTATGAATTCGTATGAACCTAGAAGAGTCCTAAGAGTTCTGTAATATTTACCAATAGATTTATTGCTAGTCATGGGCATTACTCTATTTTTGCCACTACACCCGGTTATCCGTGCAGCATCAAGATTTTCTGGTCTTTCGGCCCAACAGCGGTCTCATAATACGTCTTACGATTCGCAGGCTACTAAGATTGGTCGAATATGTAGGTACTAGGATTTTGGTTACTTTGTATTAGTGTGTGTATTTTATGTTCATTTTACAATGTGCGCCTTATTTGTGCAGAATAAACAATTTTTCTTTCTATAATAGTAAAGTAAAAACTTATTGTCAAATATGTCTTTATGATTAGCCCACGGTATACAGAGAAAAATGGGCTAGCTAACGCCTTTTTATATTATACCGTTTTATCAGACAGACCGTACATTTGCATTGCAAATCGGATAAAATTATGGAAAATGAGGAAATGAAAATGAACTTTATTGTATTATTTTCAAATCCTTATTTTCGTGTCTATGTGTATAGAATGCATTTGCTGCTTTATAGGCTTGTTATGGAACTATTTTCGCTTGGGATTACATTAGCATTTTTCGAATATGTTAGTATGGTTGCCCTCTTTTGATTTGGCTGTTAATCCCGGGTACCCTTGATCTGGCAGAACCTTGATGCTCCGAAATTTATTTGGCATAACATACTTGGCATAATCTTCTTTAAACGAATATTTTTAAGGCATAACAGTTATTTAATATAATTATTGTTTGGTTGAATGTATAAATGTCCGAATGGCAATGGTGGTGGTTTAACATGGTAGAATTTTATTTGGTAATTGGGTAATTGAATTTGGTAATTGAATTTTATTTTATTTGGCAATTTTATTTCAGGCTGGCCTGCGGCCGGCCAGCCTCAGCCGCGGCGGCAAGCGTTAAAACCACCTGCTCCTCAGCTCACGGGCCGCCTTGCCCCTCTGTGCCTACGCGGGATTAATTTACACTCTAGTGATAGGATAGAGCAGACAAGACTACGTGGAGTCGGTTTTGCAGATTCGTTACTGTCATAAACTTTTGTAGCACAACATGTTGACTTTTAAAGACAATACTTTAATTTTAAATAATCGTCGCTCTAAATAAAAGTTATGCTAAACGAAATTATGCAGAATTTTAACTATACCAAATAAAATTCTACCATGTTAAACCACCACCATTGCCATTCGGACATTTATAGAAGCAGCAGAGGTGGGCTTTAAGACCATCAGCGACGATAAGCTCGCGTGGGACCGCAGGAGCCGTGACAGAAACCTTGCCTGCTGCATGTTGCATGCTTGCTTGCATGTTGCATGCTTGCTTGCATGCTGCATGCTGAATGCTTGCGTGCTTAGTGAATGCTTGTTTGCATGTTTACATACTGCATGCTTGCTTCATGCATGGTCTATGCTTGTTTGCATGTTTGCATGCTTGTATGATAGTTCTGTCTTTTAATGACTATCGATATGAAATGTTTGCCAAAAGACGATTCTGAATGTGAACTTTCTGCGATATGATCGTTCTACTTTTTAATTATTATGTTCTGGTTATGAAATTTATGATTAGAGATGATTCTGATGTACAAAATTATGAGTTTTGAATTTATGATAAATGAGTGTTTGCCAAACGATTTTCTGCGAAATGAAGTTTATGCTATCCGCTGTTATGCAAAATTATATTATGACATAAAAAGTTCTGCTATAAAGGGTAGACTAGACCAGTTAAACCCACCAGACAACTTTATCTTTCTCCTGCAATTCGTTTTGTCTTTAACCTATCCTGACAGTTTATAGAAAGAAATAAATGAAAAAGTATTTATTGGGACTCGCACAAACCATTGATACAAATATAGAAAAAAAGTCCTTTTCGAGAGCAAAAGGCCCCATCTCATTCAATTCACATACAGGCTGTACCAGAAAGGTGTGGCCTAATTTAAGGGTGTACTACAGACCGTCAAACTGAACAACTTTCTCCGCGGGACCAACATCGTAATCGCGAAAAAATAATCAGCCGTCCCATACATTTGCGTCGAATAGCTATACTGAAGTTTTGTGGGACACTTGATACATTTTTCGCTATGACGTTGATCTCGTGGAGAAAGTTCAGTTTCATGGTCTGTACCACTGCCTTAAACTTGACCACACCGTTCTGGTACATCCTGCATAATAGTGTTGAATCAAACCTTCCTTATATTTACCTTCCATTTCCCACTAACCTTGATATCTGTGTCAGAAATAAAGCACGTCGCCAAGACATTTGTACTACATCAGTCCATCAGGCTTAAGCTTTCCCTGGATACCTGTAACAGTGAAGGAACGGATGTACGTGTTGTTAGGTAAACCTCTCGTGTACCAAATATACCAAAATAGTACATTTTCCTGTATCTTGTCGGCAAGGTGACATGCCGTTTTTCTTACAATTTTTTTTTTTAAATATAATATCTTGGCTGTTTTGGCACAGACCAGAGCTATCTTGCCACGTTTAGCCATAATAATAACGTATAGGTGGTAGGCGTACTATCGGCCTTAATATTTTAGTGGAAAAGCATATCCAGTTGCCGATTTGCCTATAAAACTGCCTTACGGGTTTTTTATCTGACTTCCAAAAAGGGGAAGGTTATATGTTCGACTTTATATGTTATTAAAATACGTCAAAATATAAGGCACAGCTGATTTTCGCGATTTCAGGTTTGGTCACGTGGTAAAAATTAATTATAATGATGAGTATAATGACTCCTTAAGAGGATATGCGTTGTTTAAGGTACACCTTGTATAACGAAGGTGAGCACTTGAATAGGATCCTTGAAAATTCATCCTGTGTCGCATGATACCCCATAAGTTCATACGAAAAAGCTTTTGAAGTCCCCAGATATAAAATAAACGTAAAATACCATCATCAAATGTTAACCTTGGGCTTACAGTAGTTGTGGACCGTGAATGAGGTTCGGTTGACATTCGAGCACACATTGACATGAAACTATGCAGTATACGGCGACACTCAAGGGGTTGAGATGAAAGTTTATATGGAAGTTTGTAATTTTTACCGATGGAAAATCACTTCAGGCACACGGCTTGTTACAAAAGAAATCATAAGATTTCATTGATATTTCAATACCCAATAACTTTAACAGTCCTTTCAATTTACATGAGTTAGTGGCTCAGCCGAGTCATTGTAAGAGAAGAAGCATTCAGTGTTCTATTCATAGTCAAGACCACACTGCAACATTATAATATCTCTGCTAATATTCCTTAAAGCCGGAAGCACGAACAGTCAGTAAGTTCATGCAGCCACTGTTATATTCAGACGTGAAATAACGCTGCGCCATTCGTTAGTCTTAACCCTAGAACATCGTAAATAAACGCAAGAAATAAGTGAGCTCTCAGTCTTACCATTCCGGTTTACTAGTAAAATGTTTGTTGGTTGAAGTCGGAGTGGCTTGAGGTTTGTATTTATAGTACCTCCCTTTTTCGCGCGGTTATAAAGCTTGAGAAGTTATTAAGTATATTACAAGATCTTTGGCCTTTTTTTTTTTTGGATGGGAAGTCATCAAATAACTTCTCCCGCTCTGGGTAGAGCAGGAGGGCGTGTCAGACTTCTATTGACTAAAACCCACCCGTGTTCCTTTGTTCCTTCTGTTGCCTGTGCCAGGGCCACGGTAACTCTTTCGAACAACCCGCAACCCTGGCGGGCATTGGCCCTAGCCCTTCAGCTAATGGTGACATCTCTTTGAGGCGCGATGTCCCACAGGGATCAGTCCTAGGGCCACATCTGTGGGATATCGGGTACGACTGGGTGCTGCGCGCTGACCTCCCTAGTAGCGTCAGCGTGGTATGCTATGCTGGGGTTCACATCGGCGTCGAGCCGACGATGAAGTACCTGGGACTCGTCCTCGACTGCCGGTAGAACTTCGTGGAGCATTTTCGACGTTTGGCTCCCAGACTGGAGCGGGCCGGGGCTGCCTTGAAGCGGCTCCTGCCCAATCTAGGGGTCCAAACGCCTCCTGCCGAAGGCTCTACGCGGGGGTCGTGCAGTCCACGGCCCTTTACGGGACACCAGTGTGGGCGCGTTCCTTGAGGCGGCGACCAACCCGCCGGTTGATCGCGTCCCAAAGGGTCATGGCCATCCGGCTAGTTCGAGGATGATCTTTGGCCTAAAATCTTATCATAAATATGTTTTGAAAAGTCTGTGTGCTCATTTTAGTTAAGTATCCCCTTTTCTAAGCAACTTACTAAAACGCACAAGGCGGCTCTTATCAATTAATCATTTTCACCAGAAGCCCAAATAAAAATGCTTTCCAAAAAAAAAAACCGCAAGAATAACATTTTTGCAAAAAGATACATTCTGCCAAACTCCTATTTGGTTGGCTTTTATACTCACGTATCAATAATCGTATCTCAGTTACTACCTCCAAGAGGCCCGTAATTTAGCTTTAGCCCATATTTGCATGCGTGTTTTGCTATAAACATCGACGATAATTCGATTTTAGTGGGCATTATTGACTATATCTAACAGCAAAATGCCCACAGAATATCGGCGTAATGGCTGACTAAAGTCATTTATATCTAACGATATAATCCGTGTCGTGTCGCCCAACGATAATAGCAACAAAAACTACATAAGCGATGTTGTATAAATCATTTGTGGTGCGAAATACAAGAATGTTTAGTAGTACAACTTTATTTTAACGTGATCGCTTAACGGGTAGATACTTTGGTATATCGGGTAGTCAGATGCCCAAAAGTCTGACAAGCAGTCTTACCAAGGGGTATCGTGTTACCCAGTAACTGGGTTGTGGAGGTCAAATGGGCAGTCGCTCTATGTAAAATACTGGTATTCAGATGTATCCGGTTAGCCTAAAAGCCGACCCCAACATATTTCAGGGAAAAGGCTAGACAGATTGCTTTTTGACTTTGGTATTTCGATCTGGAAAGAAAACTTATATTTTGCCCCAAATCCTGAGGTCTTGCCTTTCATTATTGCAATAAAATGAAAACTGACAGTATTGTCTCTTCGCCAATTTTAAAACGTAGGTTCGTTCTTTCACGTAAAAGTAGCAGCAATTCCACAGAGAGCCACTTCGGTTAAAAAACTTTCGATTGGAATCAGACATTAAAGAACAGAGAAAACACACTCATTAACTTTTATTTGGTTATAAACACCTGTTTTAACTCGATTTCCAAAAGCATTGCACCGCAGAATTCTTAATTAGGTTTATTTACACTGCGGTGTAACCGCAGCCAACGATGTGCTACTAAAGTCCCCAAAGAAAATGGATGACAGTGGCTTTAAGAGGCCGTATACGAAATTATGCCGATTTCGCTGATTTACGTGTTTTTCAGACGTTATTTTCCAGTTAAAATACCGTATTTCTAAAAGTTTTAATGCACACCATGAAAGATCATTTCAATTATGATGTAATGAATGAGCGACTTCTTCTTTTGCGTCGAGTATTATAATGCGTGATTTAGGTTGTTTTAAAAGATTTTTATTGCCAGTTTTCGATAATGGCAATACAATTGTGTTATACCCACTTAGAGATTCGATACTCGCGAATGGGAATGTAGAGTGGGGGGAGACAACTAGCTTAATTAGCCCTTTAGTTAACAGCCTTTGGAAGTAGCGCTCACCGACCGCTACCGTGGCACCGCTCGCTTCGCTCGCTCGGCTCGCGCGCAGTTAATCACAGTTCTAACCTAACCCGGTCGGGGTGCCCTGGCTTAGTTGGTCACAGTCAAAATATACTGAACAGCTGATTTTTTTTCGAGATTTCAGGTTTGATCCCATAGTAAAAGTTGTTCATAATGATGAGTACAATGACCCCTTAAGAGGTTCCTGGTGTTTTACAAATAACCCTGTATACAGGGTGCAAGAGTAAACAGTGCCAATCTTTTAAGAGGTCATTGTACTCATCATTATGAACAACTTTTACTATGGGACCAAACCTGAAATCGCTAAAAATCAGTTGTTCAGTACATTTTGACGAATTATGCGAACATAAATGTACTGAACAGCTGATTTTTTTTCGCGATTGCAGGTTTGGTCCCATAGCAAAAGTTGTTCATAATGATGAGTACAATGACCCCTTAAAAGGTTTACACTGTTTACACGTACACCCTGTATTGGCGGTTTCGTTCATTGTGTCATTGCAAATACGTTATTAGCAGATGTTGTGATTAGCTCGAGGAATTGACGTGATTTCGAAGTTAAGTGGTCATAGTGAATTAGGGCCCTGGAATTACTCAGTAGTATCCCGGAGTCTAGATTTGTGCCCGGTTGATGGCAATAGGCTCCCCTTATTACATAGGACTTAAAAACGTAACTGGTGTACTTTACACTCCTCTGCCTAACCCTTCGGGGAATACGGGCGATACGTTTAAGTGTACGACCAAAAAATTTTGATCGCCAAGTATGCCAATAATCCACAACGGATCGGCCATGCTCGACCAATCACGGCCCAGTTTCATCGCTACTCGCCTCTAACACTTGCTTATGCAACCGTAAACGATACATACATACGAATCTAAACTACTGGTTTTTTTCTACTGTACTCATGTTTTCACTGGCCGGGCATGCGTGACCGCTCAAAAGTGTAAGAGTTCCTTTGTGGACACGCCTCTTGCCACCGATTCGGTCCATCAGCCAAATTGACTATGTCATTCGGGTGTGTCACAATACTGATGGTGAGTTCCGACGAAAGTGGAACTAAAAAGTGGAAACTGTATTTAGGAATCACTTTGTGAATTGTGATGAGTTGAACTGCTAGCATGTTGTTGTAAGGTTAGCGAAACAATGTGACGGTTTGAAGGGACGATGGCGACGTCAACATGTATTATCGTTATTTAAAGCGAATTTCTCAGCTTCAGTGTATAAAAGACACTCATCATCTGATTAGACTTTTACCAACTATGTCGGGGACGCCTTGAAGGCTAACCGAATGAGCCGATTGCCAGTATTTTACATGGAGCCTATCTGACCTCTACAACCCAGGCACTGGGTAACACGATATCCCTTGGAAAGACTGGTTGTCAGACTTTTCTGACTACCCGTAAACGAAAAGACATTGTAATAAAGTTCATATTGTTAGAAATATGTACCTGCAGCTTACAAACGTTGTAAGTAGTTATACTTTTTTAATAGAATTAAAACCAATTTTTGTTCAAATTCGCTATCGTTTGAATTTGGAATAAAATTGTATACAAATTCTGTTTCTGAATGTCATTTTCCTTTCTCCGTAAATTATTCCGGATCTTTTTGACAGCGGTCATAATGTTGACCTCGAATGAATTAGCATACTGTAATGAGAAATTAATTTTTACACCGTTTTTCAGTCCTTGATTCGCGGGTGGTTTTTAAAATAAATGTTAGGCTTAAATGAATTTGGAAAGGAATTCATTTCTCTTCCGTAACTCGGGCTTTTTGAACCAAGTGCATGGCGACTGGCTTTGGGTTACTTTTCTGTATAAAAGATATCGGAATAGGGATAATGAGTGGTTTAAAAAAAATTGTCCGTCAGTCACATAATAAGAAAAATATTAGACACTTTTAATAATAATAATAATATCTTAGGACATTGTTCACACACGGTCATCTGATCCCAAACTAAGCAGAGCTTGTACTATGGAAACCAGATAACTGATAAACTACATACACTACTTTTTTTTTGTAAATACATACTTATATAGATAATTACACCCAGACTCAGGACAAACAGACATGACAGACTTGGTTTTTGCTTTATCATATTGACAAAAAAATATTAGATAAAACGCATTACAGGGGACTGGTGGCTCGCTACGTCACAACTACGTATAAAATCTAGCAAGGCGTGACGTCATGCCACATTTAACCTCAATGTATCGCCGTAATCTTTTGATTAAGAGAAAAAGGAAAAATACGTGTCCAATATTTTTTAATAATCTACATGACTGACAAAAAATATTTTGCCATCATCTCTATTATTTTATCTATATTTTTATTCCTTTTACATACACAAGAAGAAAAGTTGTAGTCATTTATTATTATTAATGACTAAAACTTTTCACGCACAGCGTACGGCGTGCGAAACGAAATCATGCACAACATTAATAAATAAATTAATTGCACCCTACAACTTGACAGAACTGCGCGCGCAGTTCTGTCAAGTTGTAGGGTGCAATTAATTAATTATTTATGTGTGACACATGAATTGACACCTTACTTAATACGTTCAATATTGGCCATGATTTCGTTTCGCACGCCGTACGCTGTGCGTGAAAAGTTTTAGTCATTAATAATAATAAATGACTAAAACTTTTGTTTGTTCATTAAATGTGCATTACTTCCTGCATCTTAATAAATAAGAGTGTAATAAACTGGATGTGAATTAAAACGGATCAACGTTTATCCATTAAAACCGGGATAACGCGCTTTCAATTGAATGACCAACATCCTGTCCAGACCGGTCCGATATTTTTATAATGACAATTACCGTAATGGACGGAACATCTCAATTAAGTAATGCTTAAGTTGTTTGTTTTTATTAAATAACTAACCGTTTCATTTTACAGTTTTTCTTTGATGATGATTTTCCGCATTTTTTGCTGTGCGAAGTCGGATGCTGTAAACTATGTTTACCGCTTCGGTGACTTGAAATTTATGTTGGATGAAAAGTAACGGATATTTTTGTGGGATTTTTGTCTTGTTCAGCTGTGGAGACATTACATATATCATGTTAGTGATTGATAGACTACCTCTAGGTATTCTATTCAATGTACTATATTAATTTGATATCTGGGTCGTTCTTCTTTTCTACCGACAATCCTCCTTCACACAGGCCGTTCTTTCTACTGACAACACCTCCTGAATGTTATTTCACAATTATTTTGTAAAAAGCAGTAATAATAAAAACGGAAGTGTTTAAGATTAATTTAATGGTACTCGTAGTATTGTCAAAAGGATATTTTATGAATAAAATATTGAGGACATGTCATTACCTCCGTTACACTTTTTGAATATTATGTCACAATTATTTGTGTATAAAGCAGTAATAATAAAAACGGAAGTGTTTAAGATTGATTTAATGGTTGTATTGTCAAAAGAATTTTTATGAATAAAATATTGTGAAACTCAGAGGACATCTCATTGTCGATGAAAAAGAAGAACGACCCATCTAGAGTTTGCGTCTTGTCAAGGAATTTGCTCTGGTATAGTAGCCGGCACGAGTCGTGAGCACAAATTCAACTTTTAAACCTTACAAATCTTTTTTCCTATTACGGCAATTCGTACACGGGCAGGGGCAATGAGGTTAATATAAGATCAAGCTTATTTATGTACAGGTAGAAAACAAAATACAAGAGCTCGTTGACGATGGCAACAACATTTCTTTTGGAATTTGTGCTCACGACTCGTGCCGGAAACTATACCTGTTATTGGGCACATTACTTACTGATACTATCCCAGTCCATAGCTGGACATAGGCCTCTCCCAAGCTACTCCAGAACATCTGATTCCCCGCCGATGAGGTTAGTTAGCTGCAGGCAATATGAACAAACAATAACAGTTAATCTGAATTTAGATCTATAAATTTAAAGGCTATATAATTAATCACCACTACACTCAACTAGCATTATTATTACCAATAGCCTACCGTTCAGAATCGTTTCTCATCGATCTTCAATATTTGTCTCGTCGATCTAATTTATAGATTATAATGGAACGTGATTTATTGTTATGACAAACATTATTTGAGATACTACGGCTTATGTGAGAAAAGTTAGGGTTAACGCACGTTATAGGGTTAAATGAGTTTTACATCTGATATCATGAGTGATGTGATAGAATTTTCTTGGAAGGGTTGTATCTTTTATGTCATTGTAAAAATACTTTAGGCAAAGTGTTCGTTTTATACGCAGTCCGCATATTGTGTACAGACCGTCGAAAAACCTTCTAATTTCATTGAACATTTTGACAGATGAATTTATAATGTGGCTTTTTATAACTGACAGAATGCAAGCTATGTATTGCGTTTCTCAGCGTGCTAGGGTTAGAAATACCTAAGCTGCGTATGATACGCGAAAGAAAAACGTAAATCTGGAAGTAAACACCAAATAAACATGTTTATTTTTCTCATTACCGACAATGTAAAAAATAATGGGATTTTCTGGACTTACAATTCCCTTGGCTTAAAACTGATAGGTTAATATGATGACTGTCTCTAGAACTGAGTGTTTGCACAATCTTAAAGACCAAGCTGCATATACGGCGTACAAATAAATGTATCATGGCAGACTGCATACAAAATTATGAGAAATTATTGTTTCTTGTGGACTTTATAATTGTAATTAAAGTTATGTTTATGGAATCGAAAATTATGGCTAAGTAATAACAGCCGCACGGGTCGATCCATCAGGTTAAGCTACGCTTGCCGGGGTTGGTCCGTGGATGGGTGATCATCTTTACATATCGAGACTCCTCCGTGACTCGGAAAGCACGTTAAGCCGTTGGTCCCGGCTGTCATTCGTGGATCTTTGACCGTCGTTACGGGTCCTCAGAAGCCCGAAAGTCTGACAACCAGTCTTACCAAGGGGTATCGTATTACCCAATAATTGGGTTGTGGAGGTCAGATAGGCAGTCGTTCCATGTAAAATACTGGTATTCAGCTGCATCCGGTTAGACTGGAAGCCGACCCCAACATAGTTGGGAAAAGGCTAGGCAGATTGATTTGGATTTTTTTTTAATGTGGAATCGGGATTGTTGCATTATGGTCTCAGCGATGTTTGCTAGTAAAAATAAGATAAGTTAAATTTGTAAAAAGAAATGGGATTTATTGTTATTTGAGTCTGTTGGTTTAAGTAATATATTGAATGAGAAAATATATGTATGTTTACAGTCAAACCATGAGCTTATAGCAAGATCTTCACAATACGGACCTAGAAAACGTGTAGACTTAAATCTTTTTATATTCACTCCACATCTCTCATTCACAATCACTTGTAAGTAGATTGCATTCAACTCAACGCCACCTACATCGAATCTACAATAGCGCCTCAATCTTCGTAATTTCACAGCTTCTCATCTCTGGAGAATGCTTTCACGCCGCCATTAAGGGACGTTTCAATAGTAATCTGGGGAGTGGCCCAATCGCTGGACTTCGGGTCCATTGTCCGTCTGCTGCGGTGCAGAAACCGCTGCATCCTTATTAGGTCCGTGGTTACCGTTCTGAATGGACAGATGGAATGAAAGTCTTTTATGGTGGTGAAAGTGGATTTGTGGCATGAGATTTAAAAGTTGATTGCATTTAAAGAATATGTTTTGGTTTTGATGACGATTTGCATACTATGGTATAGAATCGAGTTCTTCTGACCGAACAGACAGCTGTGCTGCTGGGGAGTTTGTTGCGCCACTTCTTCCCAGCTAAAGCACTAGGAATTGGACGGGCGTTTTCGGGGACTGTCTCTTGTAATTTTGACGTTCAAAAAGTGCTGATTCTCAGTCTAGTTTGAATAAATGACTTTTGATTTTAATTTTGAAATAATAGGAAGGATTATACATACCGTTGATAATGATCATGCTTCGACAGATCTGAATAGTAAGTACTTGATAAAACAAATTACGCTCCGTTGCTAGCAAAAACCCGTTTTCCACTGATAGAATTTATATTTCTTTTAAAGGCTAACAAGCCTTATGTAATTCAATATGTGATCAGATAACTTTGGCATAAAGAGTTGTTTTTTATTCATCGTACCTACCTAGTATAATAAAAATAGTTTTGCGATCAAGCAATAAAATTCTTACTGCACTACAAAAAAAAAATACAGA
This sequence comes from Dicycla oo, assembly GCA_948252095.1. NCBI lineage: Eukaryota > Metazoa > Arthropoda > Insecta > Lepidoptera > Noctuidae > Dicycla > Dicycla oo. The sequence goes on from OX411728.1 coordinate 23,365,974, forward strand.
ACAGCAGCACTCCAGTACACAATTTAACGATCCAACACTTCTGTCGATGGTGCACCAATTAACCGTAAGTAAAAGTCGCTAGTCACGGTGATCAGCATTGTTCTAATGATACTAAAACAATGGGAGAAAGCGAATCAAACCGCTCTATTGATCTGAGTTTACGCAACGACGCTTCAGATACCTTGTTGATCAATTTGGCCAATTTGCGATCGAATAGAGTTAAAAAAAAATGTATATGGTTAAAAATATGTGAAAATTACATTGGATACTAGCGGTAAAAATATTAAAAATTATACCCCGACCAAATATGTAGGGTATGTTGGAACTGTGACCAACCGTGTGCGAGCATGAGAACCTACGGGCGACCAAATCGATTTATTCTTCGTTCGTCCTGAAGTTTTGTCCCACATTACAAAAAAAGTTCGTAGTTTGTCCCATATCACTCTTGAAGTTGTGCTTCCTCCCAAATTAAAAGTACTTTAAAGGTACAGTCAACAAAAAAATAAAGTACTTATTTGATATTTAAAAAAAAAACAATAATAAAATAATTCCTTTTTTATTTGAGATGTGTTTGCTCTTGACTCTAGTCTAGGTCATAGGTGACAGAGACAAAGTAAAGAAACTAATCAATTAATTAAATTATCAAATTATAAATCATCTTTATTATCCAGTATCACAATCAAAATCACAGAAATGGTATAATAATCATCTTATCATTACTACAGTTTAATTATACAGAACAGTCAGATCTATAATAATAAATATTAAAGACGTGATAATTTTAATTACTGAAAAAAATACCGACCGACAATTAAATGATAGTATCAAAACAAAAGGTTTAAAAACGATAATTCTAATATTTAAAAAAAAATCAAATCATTATAATAATATGAGTAAATTTTATCTCGCGGAGAAGACAGAGAGGAGCGGTTGTTTTAAATAGTTTATTTAAATAATACGTTTTAATTTAAGTAATACGTAATCCTTTTCTGCTGATTGTACAAACATGTAAGTTTGGCATATACAAAATAAAAATATGGGCCGTAGAAGGAATATAAAATAGGACGAAGCGGGAATAAAATAATTAAAATTATATTTTGGGACGAAGGAAGCATATTGTTTGGGACGACCCAGGATATTTTTTTGTAGGACAAAACTCAGTGAGCCAAACGAAGAATAAATCACCAAATCAGCTGCCGGTGCCAGCATATGATTATGTTAGGGACTGCTGGGACACAGGCCTCCTCCTGGTGAGAGGGAGTGGGCCGTATTCCACCACGCGGGCCCAGTGCGGGTTGGTAGATGTCATATGTCATCGAATTTTTGGTTCTAGGACATGCCGGTTTCCTCACGATGTTTTTTCTCTTCACCGTTTTGAGAGCAGTAGTGATGACTGCCGGCAGAGGAAACACCAATAAATATTGGTCCTTAGAACGAGGCTACAGCGTTCGACAAGATACCCCGAGTAAAATAAAATAAATACACGACCAGTTTTCTATGCGTTACATTATCTACCGAGCGAGCGAAGCGTCTCTACTTCAAGTCTGGCAAAATTTGCTTTCCTCTGTCAGTTTTTTGGTACTTTACAACCGATCTGGACGAAACTTAGTATACAGGTTTTACGACTTTATAGAATGGCTTTTCGTCGGGGATTTCTGATTGGAGGGGTACTTCCTCCAAAAAGGGGCAAAAAGAGGGCTACTGCATATCTCAGCTTTATGAGATCCGATTTAGATGGTTATTTTTTATTTGAAAAGTTGTGTCTGTAAGTTGGTCTCATAAATTTTTTGTGAAGATATGATGAGGATCTAAGGCGTGATGAGCAGAATATCTCCTAAAAATGCAGTAAATTGCTCACTTTTAGATTTATGTCAGTAGAATCAGCCCTTTAACTAGTGGGTTGGGATCGATGGAACACCTGGGATCACCTTCTCATCACAAAACTAGAGAATTCTGAAAATAATGATTAGAATTCTCTAAAACGAGGCATTAAAACCAATATTAATGTTAGTTTTACAATAAGGTCACTAGATGGCGCTACTGTGCACAGTTAGATCGCGCTTTCGTTGTCGCTTGCAAATAAAAACATGGTAAATATATCTCGTTTTAAATAACTTTAGTGGTATGTTAGCTGTTCGCAGAACTACTAGTAATACTGAAAACTTTTCGCGTCACACATCTTATGTATTAAGGTGATGTGGTCAATCCTACAGGTCATACAGCCATCATGTACAGACGCCAGAGCATCAAGCAACTACAATCTGTCAAATTTCTTTAATAGATTTTCAACTTTATGGCTAAAGCATTAGGTTCAAGGTTGATTGGGAATATTTGACAGTTGCGGGTAGCTTGACCTGCTGGCGTCTGTACGAGTAAGCATGATATGCTTGAATCAATCATCAAAATGAATGTTATGATTAATACGAGTATTGTGTCAGTAGTTATTTTGTTACCAATATGTAGTCACGTTTCTTGCCTTTAACGGATTATCTATGAGATGTTGTACTTATATGGAGCTGGTAGTGTATAGGGTATCTAAAGTTTCACACACACGTCATGCGGTCGGTAGGTAGACGTGCCATCGCGGACACTGGTGCCAACCAATACACAAGGTTAAAAAGTGGGTCACCACCAGTGTGCTTAGGGCATAAGGGTTAAGAGAGGTCCACCGCCATTGCTGGTAGTGTTGGTATGCGAAAGTTTTAAACTCACGTCACGCGGTAGGTATATGGCAGGGATGTTGCGGGTACTCGCATCCGCATCCTCATTAATCAATGCGCAGCTCATGCAGATGCAGATGTGGGTGGAAAAAAAAAAGTAAAACCATAATCAACAAAATGAGAATAATAATAAATAGTCTATCTATCAAACGCATGTAATTTCGAGAGCCTATATGATTTTAATTTAGTACCTAGTTGTATTAAAAATAAATGATATGAAAAAAAAAATATAATTGCTGCGAATTGAATTATGATGATTGAAAAAACGTAAGACATTTTAAATTTCGCCTTGCCGCCTTGATGGATCCCTTAAAAAAACTTGAGATGTGCATCCGCGGATGTGAGCCGCCAAAAATCCGTACCCGTATTCGCAGTTAAATAATCCTGGTATATAGTAAGACAGGCGACTAATACTATTGAAGTAGAAGCTATTAGAAACTTATTGTTTCATTAATAAATCATTCTGTATTTATCACCAAACTTCCACAAGTTAGACGTCGCTGAATTATTTCATTACAAAGTGGGTAGTTTAGTGTTATGCTTCTATTATACTTTGAATGATCAATGTATCCTTCTAGTCGTGAATAGTTATTTGTGCTACAAGTGCGGAAAGTAGGTGATTTCCGACGTGCGGAATTTTAGCGAGTGTATAAATCGACACCGAGTCGGAAATCATCTTACGCACTTGTATCATACAACGTTTTACTATGCATTGTGCGAGGAAATAAAGAAATATATATATATTGAAAAAGAAGAAGAGAGAAAATTCTTTTGATTTAGCCGGTAAGAGGCTGTTGTTGGCATTTTGTGCTTCTTGAATAGCATTTTCCGGGGTTAAATTAATTGATTCGTCACTTGAACTCGACATTTTTAGCAGATTTACACAGATCGACTATGAAGTAAGCAAGAAATTAATAAAATGGCGGGCTTATTTAAAATACATGCGCGTTCAGCATTATATGTACTACTGCGCATGTGCAAATAGCTACCACGTCATATCGCAAAAAGGCACCAGCAAAATATACGTTCAGCCAAACATATTTAATGAATATTTAAAATTAATTTATTGATCAATATCTAAATCTAGAGTAATTAATAACGCGTTTAATGAAGTATTCGTTTTATTGTATCTTTTATTTGAATGATAATCTGTAGGTACTTGAGTAATTTGTAAAACTTTTCTCAAATAATAAATCTTTGCGTCCAGGTGACGACGGAATTAAAAAAAAAAGAACTGAAAAGTAGAAAGCACTAGGTGTTTTTTACTTTTCAGTTTTTTTTTGCGAAAAACTGGCAGTTTCCGCATAATTTGGCTGCTTGGAAAACGATCTTTTCGAGCACATTCATTGTAAAATACGCTTATGTAATATTTTTATTTCAGTACCTACCTAAAGACTAGAATTAAATACAATTAGCTTCTGCCAGCGACTTCCGTCCGCGTGGATGTCAACTATACCTCAAAATCATTTTCCTACTAGCTGCGCCTCGCGGTTTCACCCGCATAAGTCTCGATCCCGTGAGAATATTGGGATAAAAAGTATCCTTTGTCCTTATCCAGGTCATGGTCTACCCATGTGCCAAATTTCATCCAAAGCCGTTTTAGCGTGAAAGAGTAGCAGATGAACGACTTTCGCATTTATAACATTAGTTAGGCCGATCGCTCACACGAGCTAGAGTTGAGGCGGCGTAAAGGCGCGGGCGCACAAGCAGCGTGCCGCATCTACATCTTTAGGAATAAATGGCAGTGCGCTCATATACCTACCAGAGTCGCGGAACGGGCAAGGTGGAGGCGCTGCGGGGTCGAGATGGGGGCCAGACCGCGTCGCTACTCCACCACCATTTAGTCATTTTATTCTGAATGTCTCTGTCACGTCTCAAAAATGGGTGTATCCAAAACATTCTATGTAAAAAATCAATAAATCTTCTGATGACGACATGTTGAATGAATTGGAATGTGTGAAGGAAGCATAGCGGCCTGCGCCTCGACTCTACATGCGACCTCGCCTCGACTTATCAATGAGCGACGCGTTTTAGGTTTAGGATGGCAGTGGCACTCGGCAATAGTGTAGCTTTCTATCAGTGAATGAAGTGTTGTAATCGGATCCGTACTACAAAACAACGAATTTTTAACTCGTTCTAATATTAGTTTACATTATTGTGTGACTCTCATACTTACACCTCGATTTCTATTATTTCAGGTAAGTACCAGATTCATCGCTGATATCACAACTCAACTGCAGGTACTGTAACTATAGATAGATCCACATCCAATAGTCACATACTATTGGCACATCAATTACTGGAATCCTAAGGGACGGTCGGTCAAATTAATTATTCTCTTTAATGAATTCATTTAATTTGTCAGGGGATCTTTCACGTTTATTTTTACTACCCTTCAATCTACATTTCCTTTTAAGGATGGTATAAGGACTAAATTGAATAGTGATGTTAACTGAACCTTGAGTGTGTATGCGACTATTTTAAGTAGAAAATTCTGTAATTTATAAACTGGACAAGTAAATTAAATGCATGGTGGTAGGACATCGACGTGCGACCTGCAGGCTTAGCACGAGAACCGTAGAGAAGCGTTTTGTCGACGGAAAAGAAGACAAAAATGACGTTTCCGTGTAGACAGTAGAAAGTTTTCTACTGTCTTTAGCCTTTAGCATGGCGATTACAAAACCAAATGTGAAGAGAAGTGTCTTCACTACCATATAAAATACACAACGTCAAGCATGACTTTGACAGTTTAGAACACTTTCTTCCTTAATAGTCTACAGAAAAAAGGACCTAGCTAGACAGATTTTGTAGTTGTTTCTTAAGTTAAGGCGAGTAATTTTAGGCGGTGCTTTGTTGCTTTTATCATATAATAGGCTGAAATTAACATGTTGAGTGCAATAAATCTATGCAGTATGTCAGTGGAGATCTGAATCGACAGACATAACAATTAGATCATTTGCGTTTTTTTTTACTGAAGAAAGATTCGATCAAAACACTTCGTTTGAAAAATTTTGAGCCTAGGGATGGGCCGTGGATGAGTGAGACATGATGATGTTTATGGATTAATTACTAAAAGCGTAATGATTAGAGATGCGCCGACTATGACTTTGGCCGACTAGTCGGCTAGTCAGCCAAGCCGATCTCATTGCTTTCGGTTGTTATAATATTTTATTTTATTTCGGGTTCTAAGTCCAATTAAGTCATTATTTGTGCAAAGAAAGAGTTCCTTTCCTATTTCTAGATTGTACTTGATGCAAACTGTTTGCCAAATCATTTGTTTTTTTTTTTTTTTGGTTGGAGTATTATTGTTATTAGGTATTTAGATTTGATTTCTAGATCTAAGTCTAATTCATTATTATTAGGTCAAAAGAAGAGTTCCTAACTTCCTATTTATATTGCTAATTTGCTATAGAGTTTCTGCTTTTTTGTTACAAGTTTTTTTTTTCTGGATCTAAGTCCAATTAATTAATGGACCAAACGAAGGGTTCTCCTATTCCTATCCTACTCTATTGTAGATTGCACTGAAAGTAAACTGTACAACTGATTCTATAATATTCGCACTAAGCGCTTCCAAACATCCTTCATAATGCGCACGGCAAAAGAGTGGAACTCACTACGCGCGTCTGTGTTCCCGAACGCATACAACCCGAATCTCTTCAAAGGTAGAGTGAACAGGCTTCTTCTCAGTAAGCTCACTCCATCGTAGACTTAGTCTCTCGTCACCTCTGACTTAGACTAAAGTCAAGAGCAAATCCATTACAAATAAAAAAAAATCACCGTCTTTTAAATTTTTAAGCATATTAATACGAGCAAAAAATGGGCCGGCTTTCCCGACTAGGCGGTACATCACTAGTAATGATGCTAATGACATGAAACTGGGTTTTATACTAAAGAGGGTATTCGCAAATTAGCAATGACGACACTTGAAGGTACTTAGGCTCAAAACTTTTCAGCCCTCCTGGTACCATCATAGACTAGGAAAACACAGTAACTGAACCACAAAGTGAAATCAACTAAACAGGCAGGTCACAGATCAAATATGCAGAAACGACACGCGGCTCTCATCTTTATTATTTACTAGACGGGCGGGGCTAAAATGCGGACGGCAATAAACACACAAACGTTATTACAGAACACTATAATAACGTTTATGTGTTTATTGCCATAATTTGATCGTCGATAATGCTATTGCATACATTCTCAATTATTCACACATACAATGGGTATAGGCGATAAACTAACTGTACCTACGACAAACAAAGTAAAGTGGTTAGGTAAATGTATTTATTTATTCTAGATGTATTTATATATCATATAATTTTAAAATAGAAATGCCTGCTTGTCGTGTCTGTCTGTCTGTGTGACCGCTTAGCTCTTCTACACATTGGATTTTGATGTGGTTGACTCCATCATTTAGCGCTTGGCGCTTTTTGTTGAAGAAAAATATATCCTGGGACATTGTCCACACACGGTCATCTGATCTCAAACTAAGCAGAGCTTGTACTATGGAAACCAGATAACTGATAACTACTTTTTTTTAAATTTGTAAATACATACTTATATAGATAATTACACCCACTCAGACACAAAAGTTTTGTCCTGGATGGGAATCGAACCCATGACCTGCGGCATGATAGGTGGTATCTTAACCAACCACGCCAACTGGCCAGTCAAATGGCTTTTTGTTTCTGTAATGCATGCTACGGATTAATCCGACTGGGCCTGTCAATATTTTAATTCAGTGGAAATTGTTATCAAAAACCCGCCAAGTGCGTTTTGGACCATGCACAATGAAGGGTTCCGTAGTTGGATGAATTTACCCCAAGAACAAACTTAACATTGTAGTTGAAAAACAGGTTCTCCCATGCCTGTCAACTGCAAATTTAAGTTTGTACGCTCAATATTGAGAGATTTGCTATCTTATTTTAAGACCATAGACTTATAAGTTTTCCTGTAATCCCTAGCTACATAAAAGAACTATTTTCTTTATTTTTTTCAAAATTTTAGGCTCAGTAGTTTCGGAGATAAGGGGAGGGAATGATCAATTTTCGTCTATTTTCTTAAATAGCTCAAATATATTTGAGACGCTCACAGTAAGCCCTTTTATTTGATATGTAACACGGTACAGTATGATTTTTTTTTTAAATTTTGTTATTTGCCCAAATTTCAACTTAATCGGTCAATTAGATTCGGAGCAAATTGAGGTACGGGACCTTAAAAAAGGTAAAACAATTACGAAGTCCACCATACTACACCAAGATCTGCAAGCGCAAGAAGAACACGATGAATGTTGCAGAGACTTGTAACTTATGATCCCTCCATGAATAAATTACTTTTGAAGAGCCGTTAAGCTTTATTTTTTAACGACAATCAATTTTTATTACAAAAGTTCTCTTGTGTGGGTGACCCAAAGTTAAAACGCTTACGAAAAATGCGATCAGGAAAATATTAAATTTTGCTGGAAATAAGCTGCAGTTTGATATTATTCTACCTTATATAATTATTGGTTCTGTAGTTTTTGCGTACCCCCATGGGAAAAAGGCGTGAGTTTATATATGTGTGTGTCGCAGTAAGATGGTTGTAGCCATGATATCGCACACCTAGATAAAGAGTAGCACAACTCAAAATAATCCAAAATCGAGTTATTGCGATTATCGGACTCTGCGTCGAAAACTACATTGACTGATTGACTTCGAAGACACATGGGTACCAATCTCCATTAATGAATTACAACATCATACAAAAATATTTTAAAATGGACCAAATAGAAAACGAGTAAAACGTTTTTTACTGTTCCTGAAAAAAGAGGTACCTATTTTGAGTTGTGCTACTTTTGATCTAGGTGTGCGATATATTTATATCCCTAGGGATATGGGATATAGCTATAAACCGTAATATAGTTGTAAGAAAGTGGTTCATAACTTTCTTACTAGGAATATAACTAATAATATAATTATTAGGGCACTCTGGCAGGTTAGGTTAGAACTATACGCGCGAGCCGAGCGAGCAAAGCGAGCGGTTCCGTGGCAGCGGCCGGCGAGCGCTAAGTCGTAATTGGTCGCAGTAAGAAAATTAGGGTACTCCAGACAGTTATCATAACTGTCGTATATTACGGTATATAGCTATATCCCTAGGGATATAACTATATCACGGCAACAAACATCATATTGCGACATATGCATTTGTTAAAATTATAAGAACATCAAGACATTCGATAAAACTACTTCCCACAAACTTTTCAAAATAATACCGTCTTCTGTTGGTTTTATTTTGTGACCTATATATCCCAATAATTTACTCCAGTAAAAGCCAATCGTCGTATAAAAACAAAATTCGACAAACAATATTAGTTTACTGTTTACACGATAACAATAGATAAATCCCCTTTGAGCTTCGATACAAAATTACCTGCTCCAGTTGCGCACGCGACACGCTTCCTTATTCAAAAATAAACCGTCAAAGATCACGTCGCACTGGAGGATCAATCACAGTCTATTTTAGCCTGTGACATTATATCACAAAAGATATCTAGGTTGACAGAAGAACCAATCAATGTGAGGCAGAATAAATTGACCTCGTATGTACGTAATGTTGTATGTAATTGACGGGTGTGTCAGTCTTAGCTTTCATTTCTGAAAGCCTTATTAAACCTCTGAGTAACAATGCTGCTTTCAAACAATGTTGAGTTAAATAATAAACTACCGTATTAAGGCTCCCTCAGACAGGCGATACGCGTCTCCGGTAGAACAATTTCCATGAAGTTTTCATAGAAATCATTCCACCAGAGTCGAGTCGCGCCCGTCTCCGGGCGCCTTTATAAGCTGATTTGTGAATCGTTTAAAATTTTATACTCCACACAGCAGAACACGTGTCTGTCATGTTCCTGCTGTAAACGAGCCTCAGAGGCCGTAAAACGAAACGTAAATTCGAACAATTTTTGAATCGAAAATACAACTATCCTATAGCATTTTGGTTTACATTCATGCGGTAAGCACAAGTATCACCCATAAATATGAATAAAATATTAAAACGAAATAAATACCTATTTTATGCGAAACGAGTATTTTCAAATTTGGAATTGTTCAAATTTACGTATGTTTACTCCGTGCGTTCGTGCTAAGCTCACAGAATATTATGATTATCCCGCAATACAAACAGGAACTGCAGTGCTATTCTGTACAAAGTGAAGTACACCGTGAACACATAAGTGAAGTGAGCGTAAAGAATAAGAGCAAAAATTGAGTGGAATGACAGCTCACTTCACCTAAGTTTTCACGGTGAGATTTTTACAGAATAGACCGGCTGGTCCTCATGTACACACCTGAACATGCTCTAATCAATCTGGATACGAGGGCACATACGTATGTTACATGGAACATGAATTAACGTGTAAGGTCACGTTACGATTCTACCGAGATGTGGGAATGGACCTATGTGCTCGTAAAATGGATGTATATGGAGTTTGACGCATTAGCAATATTATACGTTTAGACAACACATCTGTCTGCAAGGGAAATCATAGAAAAACGGCGTTGAGGAGAACAACTGTTTAATAAATAATATGTAGATACTTAAGCGTCTTACGAAGATTTAATTAAAGCATTGTAATATCTAAATACGGTCTAATAACGTCTTTTTAATTCTCGCACAAAAACATGAAACAATGCCCTTTGCGTTTATTAAAGTTTATTATCCTAACTATTATTATACCTAAATGCGAAAGTGAGTTTGTTTGTTTGTTACGCTTTCACGCTAAAACGGCTTAACGGATTTAGATGAAATTTGGCACATGGGTAGTCCATGACCTGGATTCTTTTTATCCCGGTACTACGTTCCCGTGGGGTAATTTCCGACCACCACGCAGGCGAAGGCGGGGGCAAAAGCTAGTTTTTTTTTTTTTTTTATAAAACTACCTACAATAAAGCGGGTATAAAGTCTTTGAATAATGCGATCTTTTCCGTAGTAAAAATCCCATAAATCTACTGTCTAAGATAAACTCTGTAGATACACGTAGGACCAAAGTGTAAAAGTTTTAGTTTTGTTGAGTTCGAGCGCATTACGTTCACGTCGGCATGAGACGCCTTGTGCATTTTTCACAGGCGTCCGCGGCCATTTATTATTGCCTTCATTCTAGTATAAAAAGGTAGACAGAAGAACATTAAATATGGAAACAGTTAATGCTAGTTTTTTGAACTCGAAGGCGAAGGTGTGAAGTTGAGTATACAGAGAAATAAAATGGTAGCTGTCTGAATCTGTTAGCTTTAAATTATGTCTGGATTTTATTTTCTTTCAACTTGGTAAATGGAAGAAAGCTGGATATATTCGACTTTTGTATTGTCAAGACGTCCTATCGATTCTACTTACTGTTATTAAAAGTCCATCATACATTTTTGACAGTAAAATGATTTGGAGTTGGAGTTGACGCAAAACTGATTGGTAACGAATGGATCCCCTATTTAGGTTGACATAATCTTTTATTAATCTTCCATCTTTTGTAGAAACGAGGATTGATCCAGCAAACTTCAGATATAATAAATCAGAGCTTAATCGAAAAATTTCACACATTACTCTCGTATTGAAACGAAACTCAATTTTGGAAGTTATGACAGACGTCGCTCCCGCGAGAAATTATATTGTTTTTAAACTAACTGACCTCACGAGTCGTGACATACGATGAGTACAAAATACTGTCTGTGGATGTCATAAATCATAGATAATCTATTTATTTTGCTCTTCAACATTTCAGAACCTGCGTTTATAATAAAATACAGAAAAATGTAACTGTATCGCTTACATGTCACTCTCTCAATTTGTAAATGATGATTTAGTATTTTATCTCACGATGCGACGCGCGCTTTTCCTGTGTTTACAGACACGCTGGTGAATGTGTGCGTGAAGACGAGTAGCGTCAGCACATAACACACACACGCACACGTTCTCTTCCGACTTCGCCATTATCTCGGACGGCACCGCGAGCTGCTGCACTTACACATTCACAGCGTGTTCTTACACTTGGTAAACACAATTAAAGCGCGTGTCGCTTCGTTAGGTAAAAATACTGTACTGATTAGGTACGACTAGCAACCTCTTTATTTAAGGGGGAAGCGCCAAGGTAGACTGCAAAATTAAAATTTTCTTACGTTTTTTGCAATTTGCAAGTCAGTATTAGGTTGTATGTTGATTAAAGTATGATTCGCGACCGTGACAAATATGTATTTATAGATTTATAATAATCATTAGAATTAGTAATACAACTCCTTAAGCTTGTATAATCCTCAAATGTCAAGACTTCATGAAATAGTCATTCATTAGGATTACCTGGTCTGAAGAGTTGTATTGATGACTTTAATGATTATAATTATGTAAATACATACTTGTTAGGTCGCAAATCATATTTTGATCAACACACAACCTATTACTGACTTGCAAATTGCAAAAACGTAATAAAATTTGAATTTCGCGGGCTACCCTGGCGCTTTCGCCTTAAAGAAGCGAAAAAGACAAATATTAGGTTTGATTTTATTACTTTGGATGTTGCCTAAAGCCTTTAGCCTAAATAATATAAATCACCGTACTTTATTCTTATTGGCTAATACCGTTTCTTTTTAGAAAACAAACCTGGTCCTTCCATCCGAATAGCAATTCCTTTTCCTACGTTCAATATCTCCGTCAGATCTATTCGGGGACATCATAATAAATCGTCACTTAGTGTGCGTTTGCGTCACAAAACTGATATATTGTATTCCAGGGATTTGCATTGGTAAACCAGGACAAACGGTACACACAATAGATTTAGTAGTTCGAGTATGAATGAGCAATAGAGCGTGTCTAAGCGTGGAAGTCAGCTGAAGCATAAACAGTACAGCTGTTTATGCTTGAGCTGAGGCATGAACAGAATATTCAGACTTCAGTCCGTAAACCGGTTAATACATTAGGCGTGGCAGACGCACATGCGCGTTTTCGGACGTTCACCAGGTGCTTGACGGCGCGTATGCGCGTCCATACAATTCACATAACTTTCTTCGAGTGCGGCGCGCCGCACCTGTGCGTTCGTTGTGCATCTCTATTGTTTCGAAAACATCGTAAAATAAGGGTAGGTAAGGGTGTAGCATAAAGAAGCGTTTGCATAAAGAATTAAGCAGATAATGTGTTAACTGGTAATTAATTTTCAGTAATACTCGGCTAAGGACATCCAAACATTTTCTTTTAAATTTGTTATAAATTTCCTTTTTCGTTTGCTTATTTCCCAAAGTCTGCTGAAGTGGGATTGGGTGGGCCATGCATGAAAGATGCAGGGTCAGATAGGCCAGAGTCGTCACGCAGTGGGTGCCAAAAGATGGGCGTCGTCTCCGAGGGAGGCCTAGGAAATGCTAGCGTGTATGCAACACTAGTTTAAAAAAACTTTTTACAAAAAATAAAACTGACTTCCAAAACAAAACACTACAAAGTGAAAAATAACTTTAATTTCGGAAGTCGGTGTCTTTGGTTTTGTATTTTCGTTTTTGCCACCGACTTCCGAAATTAAAGTTATTTTTCACTTTGTAGTGTTTTGTTTTGGAAGTCGGTTTTATTTTTTGCTAAAAAGTTTTTATTTTTCACTTTTTAGTTGTGGAACCTACCCCACACAAATTCGAATACATAATTGAGCACAATCATTGTAGATATAGCCATGTAAATAACAGTGATAGGAAGTTATTAAAACATCATCACATCATCCACATAAAATAAGTGGAAAATATACGCACTATTGAAGCTAACTCAAAAACTCCCCAAGCAAAGTTAATAAAATTTATATGGGACCACCTCGGAAGTATACCCTTTCAAACAAAAAAAGATTTTTTTAAATCGGTCCATTCGTCTTGGAGTAATCGCGTAACAAACATACAAAAAAAAAAACAAAAAATACAGACGAATTGAGAACCTCCTCCTTTTGGAAGTCGGTTAAAAATAAAACCCTAAGAGGAAATAAGAAAGAAAGGAAACATATTTATTCGGTAAAAGAAGCAATCAATAATCATGAAAAATTTCGTTAAAAAAAATACTGTATATGTATAGGCACAGATTAATACAGATGGGACACTACGCAAAATCATTTAAATAAAAAGCGACTTTTGGTACGACACAATAAAGTGCAATTCAGGTCGCACAACGCTTATTACCTACAGTTAGATTCACCTACAAGTTGCCTCTCTATCGCGTAACTCTCTTATAACTTCTGACTCGGTAGGATTGTCTTCTTTTACGACGCGGCGTGTGAGTGAGTATCAAACTGACCGTGCGAGCCGGCCGGTGCGCGGCAGCCCCCAGTGAATTGGCCCGACAAGTCAAGCCGGCCGCGTACTTGTAGCTTTATACCTAAACTGCGGAGTGTCCCATCTGTATTAATCTGTGGTACAGGTGACACGAGTACATTTTCCGTCGAAGAAAACAACAAATAACAATGCTTAGAAACCAGCACGCTCTATCTGAAAGTTTACCTCATTCATACTCCAAGGTTATGTCCATGAGTCCAGTATAACAAAAGCCTAACAGATAATGAGTCCAGTATCACAAAAGCCTAACAGATAAACGGTGTGTTAGTTATCATTATGTAAAAGTGGCCGTCGCACTTCCATAATTCAAGCGTTGTTGTGCCATTATTCAGACGAATTGAATGTTCTAAGCCGGAGCGAGCGCATATTATGTTTTGTTAAAGAAAATTTTAGAAAGATACATTATGACGGCTACCGGTTTATGTATTGTGTTGTTAATTTGTGACTGGGTTATAAAATGGCTGCCTTCCTCAGCATACAAAGTTTCACCATCACCACTCACGGATGCTGATACCTCCGATTTTGTCTTCTATAGTCATTGGTTTAGGTTAAACAGTAGTTTACAAACAGTAGTTTTATATTGTTAAGTTTTATTGTAATCATTAAAACGGAAAAAGTGGCCACCATTTTAATGATTACAATAAAACTTAACAATATATAAAACTACTGTTTATAATAATAATAACGTATAGTCTTGTGGAGTACAACTTAACGTGCTTATTTTCTGCATTTTCTTTTTAAATTAAAAGAAATAACAAAACAAACGATGAGGGCGCCACTGCGCGCTGGGTAGCGTCTTAAGTATCGGTCACTACTTACCCGTCACCCTATATAGGCAACTCCTTTGCGTTTTCGATCACTTTCTTACTCATCAAACAGCTACATTCTCACTACTCAATTCGTGGTATCTTTATGAATTTCAAAAAAAGAACATTATCATTCACGCGCTTTTCACTACCACAGCGCCGTAATAAAAAAAAAAGAAAAGCGTGCATAGTTTGTTTGTATTAGATACTCAGCAATTAACTTTCCATGTACAACACTGTACAACACCCTATGGTTTCAGAACCTTTTAAAAGAGGATTCATATCATGGATGTAGATAAAGTCTTGCCAACTGTACATAATTAGGTATTAAAACACTCATGTGATACTATTATCACACTCGTGTTTTAATACCCCTTGTTATACTACAGTTGCATAAATAACTATTACATAATTATAATTATAACCATATCAGTACATCTCTCAAATAGTAAGTCAGATTTGTTCCAAAATGTCATGATTTCCGAAATCTAGCTTACAATTAGAGAGATGTATTGATGATTCTCATGGTTATAATTATGTAAACACATATTTGTTAAAGTCGCAAATCATATTTTGATCAAGATACAACCTGTCACTGACCTGCAAATCGCAAAAACGCAAGAAAATTTGAATTTCGCTGGCTAGTGAGCAAGTAACTTTATTTATTTGTTTAAACATGGTGTACATACATTGCATACAAGATACTAAATACAGAAATGTTCTATCATGTTCAGTACAAATGAGTAAGTAGAGATGGTGCACAAACTGCGACCATATTTATCAATATTATATTATAAAATTACTTATTAAATCATTATTACTGTCAAATACAATTCAATGTCCATACTTATTATTAAAAAGTCATTGCAAATTTTCATTCCATCAACAATAAAAAACAATACATTACATAATATAGAATGGTCTTATTACACAGAGGAAAACAACATTAAAAGACAACATCATCGTTTCAAAAACGAAGAAAATTGTCCTCTTTCAAAAACTCTGAAATAACACACATAATACTACTCACTTCTACAATTGCTACAACTACAAAACTTAAATCTTTTATGTAACATCTACCCTGTAAGATTCTGATTCTACTAAGAAAACAAACCGAGACACAGTGTACGAAATTGCTAGATTAATCGAGGATTTCTCGGTCTTAAAAGAACTAAGATTTTGTAGATAAAAAACAGGTACCAATATTTACTGAATAAATTGTTTTAAGCCACTATGGTTTGAACAGGGCTTTCGTTTCTTGCGGTTTACTTACGCGATAGGTAATCCAAAATAATCCGTTTGTGTACATTCAAAGAGGATTCTATGTTTTATTTTAGAATAATCAGTTAGAACTGTAGTCGTTTGTGACGGTTTTCTTTAATATAGACTGCTGTTATGGAGACTACTTGTTTGTGAAATATACTGGTAACTTTTCCACAGATTGCATACCTATTTGTTATTGTTTATTATATTCGTAAGATTTAACAGATTGATAAAGTTGCTGTTTGTTTTATTTCTCAGATTGAAATAGCAATTCAATATGAGAATATTGTTTCCGTGAGTTTGTTCAAAATGTGGTGCTGAGTTTCAAACTTCTTGTTAAATAACTGGAACCTTGCATAATCAGCCTATAATGTTCCCACTGCTAGGACACAGGATTCCTCTCTTCGAGAGGGAGTGGGCTACAGCACTGGACCCGCGTGGTGGTAGATTACAATCTACCACGCGGGTTGGTAGATGTCACATCGCTGCTTTGCATGAATACCCGCACAAACCAAAATTTTGAAAATACTGGTTTATAACACAGCCAAATGCAAAATAGTCCTTATTTCATGGTTAGTAAGACTCACATTCATAACGGCAAAACCGGCGGTTTGCCGATGCCGAATGTGAGTCTTACTGACCATGAAATAAGTACTATTTTGCATTTGGCTGTGTTATAAACCTAACCATAAGTATTTTCAAAATTTTGTCTTGTGTGTTCATGCAAAATAGAAATAGAGAGTAATAGAGTAGTTGAGTAGAGGGTTGGAATAGCTGATTACATAATCAGCCACTGCTGTTTCCACTGCTGAGACACAGGCCCCCTCTCTTCTGTAGTCCAACACGCGGGTCCAGTGCGGGTTGGTAGACGTCACATGTCTTCGCATTTTTGGTTCTAGGACATGCCGGTTTCCTCACGATGTTTTCCTTCACCGTTTGAGAGCATTAGATAGTAATGAAATTATTTACACAAAGTAAAGCGCCTGCCTGGGTCGAACCCACGACCTACAACTCAACTGGGCCACTGCTCTCCTGCATGGAACCTTGACTTGCGACAAAAGCTAGAAGATCTGCCTATCTTTATTGAACATATATAGCCTTTTATCAAATACGAAGATAAATCTCCTAGACTCGTAAGTAGGTATCGTAACAGATTGCGTTCTGTAGTTTCTTCCTACCCCTATGGGAAACATTCGTGAACTTCTGTAAGTATGTATCTCCTTGTCATCGTGCAAGTAGGCCGGTTGCTAACCTCAGTTCAAACCCATATTTTCTCACGTAAGTTATAATATTAACTCAGTTTACAGTTTACATTCCTCAAGTATCACGGCTCGACGTGGATATGTTTCGTTTTAAGCGATCCACCCAAAGGAAATAGCCCACATTCCCACACTAGCCGTTTGCGTTCAACGAATTGAAAGTTTTCATTTCGAAATGTATTCGCTACCAAACACGATATTGCCAGAAACTGTATTGAAAAATATCCATTGTGTAATCAAGTGCAGTTACTGTGTATTCACACAATATTGTTTTTGCTGTGGCAAAATATCAAATGTTTAATAGAAAAAGTTTTTATTAAAAAAATAAATGCCGTGAAAAATGCTGACTGCGCATTTTTCGTCGTGCTCTGTATTTATATTACAATGTGGAATTGAAAACACGGTGTTCCTATCTCTCTGGTATTCTCGCAGAGATGGTTTATTTTCAACGCCATTTTAAAATTAATATTCAACTGTTGTCTAACTTGAGTTGATTTTTATGGCATTTTAATTTCCTCTTGCTGGTATTTATTGAATATACCTTCATTCGCAACGTTACTATGAGCAGCTTTCAGTACTGTGGTCACAAATTAAATTATACCGAAGTTAGGACTGATTTTCTAATATGTTTGAAGCTGATGTGATGCCAGGTAGCAATAATAGGAGATAATAAAATGGTAACCTTAGTAATACAATCTAGATGGTTAGCCCACCGGAAAAAAGATATTTCCATTGTTAACTGAATCATGAATAAAACACCCATATTACATGCTGAGGTTTTCGTATGCATAACTACATGATACTCAGGAGACAGGCGTGGAAATTGAGAGGCTTCGGTTTTGGTGACGCAGAGAGCGATAAACATTTTACATATAACCTATAAAGAAAGCACAGTCTCAACATCGATTTACTGTAGCCTTTCGCCGTCAAAAATAAAAAAAGAACGAGCGAAACAGGTATAGTCGCAAATGATGTGTAACATCTGACATCTGTTTGGGTTGGTACCATCTGACGGCCAGCTCTAGCACCGCGCGCGCTTATTGGTCAAATCAAATAGCGCGCGCTTACCCGGCTTCCTGTTACACACTTCCGTCCCTTTTCACGAAATCACAGATTGCAGGAAAGCGTGAGGAAAGATGTACGAGTAACACATCAAAACGCAAGTGGTATGCAGTTTGGTAAAAAGACAAGTGTATATTTATAGTCCTTTGATGCGGTAGTTGGATCAGACAATTAGACTAGCAAATCGTAGCTGAGGTCAGTCTTGTAACTAACGCTCACGCTCATCGCTTTCCGCTTTGCACGCTTGTCGAGAGCATAGTGTTATACGTACATTTTTACTGCGTAGGCAGATATTCTGGCTAAGTCTGCGAATGCTGAATATTCTCATGTGGTTCGAACGGACGGACTATTGGTATTCTAATATTATTACATAATTTTATTTGAAAGAAGTTTTCGTTTCTGGTTGACCGTACCTAAATTTCCGAATCTCAGTTTAACATCTAAATTTTCAGACCAGCAATCATAACTAATATTATAAATGCGAAAGTAAGTTTGTTTGTTTGTTACCTTTTTACGTCTAAATCACTGAACCGATCATCCTGAAATTTTGCATATACGTTGTCAGGTGTACGGAAACGGACATAGGGTACCTTTTTTTCGGGTCATCCCGAAAAAGGTACTGTTCCCGGGGAAAACAACAATAACGTTTTTTATGATAATAGATGGCGCCACGTGTCTTTCGAATCATGATCGAATTATATTATTATACCTATAACTTTTCAGTCACCGGTGCCACTTTCAGACTTCCTCTTATGTACTCATTTCTTATTCTATCCATTCGCGTAACATCCCTCTTAGCATTCTCACCACAGTTGCATGCAATTGCCTTTCATTCATTGTTTTTGTGGCTCAACATTCCGATCCATACAAGACAGCAGGCACCATTGTTTTACAAATCTTCCCCTTAAGTTAACCTATTTAAAATGGCATAAGCGACTGAAAATTTAAGTGAAAAAATAGTGGAATTTGAAAATCTTTAGACGGCAACACCGTCGGTACTAGTTGTGTTTATATTCAGCTTGAATATTATGATTTAATTCTTCACTTATTCTACCTGGAATTTACAAATAATAATTACTTATTATAAATTTTCTGTCTATAGTAGTTTCACAGTGAGTGGTTACCGCATAACCACACAGTTTGCTGGTTTGCTTCACTATGTTGTAATTTGACACGATCTTCTTGTAAACAGGCGTATGAGTGCTCGAATAAATGTTCTTAGATAAATAATCTATTATGCAAAAGTCAAAAGGCATATCAAAATAATTAGATCTACTGACACGTCAACTTTTAGTATACAATATGTAAAACTTTTTGGGGTTGCCCATTTATTCCAATGCAGAGTTAGCGTGGCCAGAATCTACAAGTATATGTTTGTGTCGAGTATCTTAACATACAATTTATCTTTAGATTCTTTTGGTGATCATTAGTTAAGTATACCCTGAATCTGTGTGACCATTAACATTACTCAAATAAAGTGGCAGTTAGCCTTAAAGCACTACATCGTGCAAAATATAAACAGCATTTCACTGACACCACCATAATTCCAGAGACAATTAAAGTTACTGAAATATGAGGCTGTATTTCAGAAGCGGGTAGGCTAACCACAGCGTAGCTTTAGACCTGCACTACTATAAATACCCCCTAGTGTTGCCAACTCCAAAATCTAGGGCTCGCAGCAAAATTTAACGGACATCACAGCGGATGGAAGGGTGCTCTTTAATTAAATTTTCAAAGGTATATGAAGGGCATTTATGTAGGATATTAGATTTTAATAGGATCTGCCCTTAATCTGGTCCTACAGAACATTGAGTCTGGTCTTTCCAGACGAAATAGGTACAAGTGATAGCGTGAATATTTTATTATATCCAATTCGTTTAAGTAAGCAAAATAAAAATAGAATCTTGAAATAAGTCGAGACGTAACTGGAAGTTTTATTTTTGTAAAAGATTCCATAAAGCATGCTAAATAAAGTATGGTTATAAATAGACGATTGAGTAAGCTGCGATAAATTCTGTAATATTTTATTTACAAGTAGTACTTTGCTGGATTAAGTTCGATGCTATCGTATACTGGAAATATGAAATGATACTGACAGTTTGATAGCATATATGAACTGTAACCGTTTAATTCCTGAAAAGCAAATTGCCGATATTCATTCTTATGTCTGGCTTATTAATAGTTAGCTTGAGTTTGTAAACTGGGCACATATTATTGAATATGCCTAGTTTACAAACTCAAGCTATATAAATTATGAATATTGATTCAATGGAACGTTTCTGAAATAAGTTTAAAAATAAAACATTTTATATTTTCATTAAATACAATGTCCTTATGAACAGACACCACAGCTCATCAAGCTACTATAATCTGTTAAATTTCTTTAATTAGATTTTCACGCTAAAGCATTAGGTTCAAGGTTGATTGTGAAAATTTGACAGTTTCGGGTAGCTTGATGTGCTGGCGTCTGTACAATTAGCACAACACATCCTAAATTAATTGTATACACTATTCATGTTCCTAACTCAGGGCCTTTCGGACTTCAAGATGGAGTCCAAATATAAAGCAATAAAAGTGCGGAAACACGTCCCAATTCAGTTGGTTTAGCTTCCGCTACCATTAGGCTAATTCACTTACTTGAACGAATCACACAAATTGAAAAACACACGTTACCTTCCGTAGTTTCTGTAACTTAGAAAAACAAACAAGTACATAACTCGTGAAGGAGAAATAAAAGAGAGTGTAAATTCCTTCTGTCTGTGCAGTTTGTTTTGAAGCAGCATTCCTAGCTGAATATTGCTTCAGAACGTATTCACAAAGAGAACAGATAAACTTGAAACAATCATGGCAGACATGCTGATAGATGATCGTTTCAAGACACAAAGCATTTCTTTGTATTGTCCACCGCTGAATATATAAAATAAGCTGCAGACGGGACACAACAATAGAAATGTCCAACTCCTTTACACACTCTAAAAATCAATGACTGTGATTCAATGAACTGAAAAATCTGTACTACTCGATATAATAAAGCTGAAGAGTTTGATAGCCAAATTCTTGAGGAAGGCTATAGGCTATCCAACATCACGCTAAGACCCTTATGAGCCGAGTAAAAATAAACTCAACATGCTCAAACTCTCATTCAGCCAATTATTGACTACGCAGATGCCTGTTATTTGGATGCCACCGAGGAGCTTTTGAATAAACTTGAGCGTTTACAAAATATCTGTATTCGTTTTGTTTTTAACCTTAAAAAGTATGACCACTTTTCCAACTTTCGCAAGACTCTCAAGTGGCTCCCTATTCGACTTCGCAGGAACTCTCGCATATTGTGTCTGCTATTTAACATCCTTCACAACCCTAAAACACCTTCCTATTTGTGGGAACGCTGTTCTTATGCCCGTCCTTTTGATGTGCTTTGCAGGTCGCATCTTAGAAACCTCCTAAAATTTCCTTCCCATTCCACTGACTTCTACTCCTACTCCTTCACTGCGCACGCGGTTCGGTTGTGGAATTCACTTCCACCTGACATTAGGGACTGCCAAACTGTTGCAGTATTTAAAGGAAGAGTGAAAGAATCTTTCCATTTCGTCATAGGTATTTTAGTGTTATTTATTCTAGAAGTATGAATGTATTTAAGTATTTATTATATGTTTTATTAGCTTAGTGAATTGTTTTTTAGATTTTATGTATTTTTATTTTCTCTTTTATTCTTACACACGGTGTCTACATCTCTTTTTATCCTCTGTCCTATCGCAGGTATGCTGGAAGAGATTTCTTAAGAAATAAGCATCACCTTTGTACGTAATTTTGTGTTCCTTTAACGGTTTAACGGTTAAATAAATAAAAAGAACGCTAATTGAAAAATAAGTAGGCGACGTGATGTGACGGGATGGGTCGAGGGAACAAGAAATGTCACGCGGACGGAAGTCGCGGCTAGAAGTTAGTTCTAGGATTATAACTCCGTGTTACTAGTAAATTGCAAAGTCATTGCACCATGGGCATCACAGCAGCGCAGCGGCAACATAGCGGTAACAAAACAAAACTCTTCGCGAACAGCAGCAATAAGAGCTAGCGAGCTAACCGCCTTGGTACTACTCCGTTGTACTTAAACTATAACGTAAACAACACACTTGTATTCATAGACAGCGTAGGCAGATTTGTATATGTAAGTTTACTGAAATTTCACCAGATAACATTACTTAAGACGCAGATATACGCCAGTGGCCTTGAGTAGTTAGCTTGCGTGTTCTGTGCTGAGCTCACGCAACGTGTCGTACGTCCACCCAGTGATAGGACTCGCCCATCAAAAAAGCGCTGTCACAAATTAGACGCATTATTAATGTATTATGCATAAAATAAAACACGTAAGTATACTAAAAATGAATTATCTTTAAAATGCTGAAGGTTTCATAAAAATACGCTTGACAGTTTTTGCGTGATTCTCAGTTTTTTTTTTATCCGCGTTACACATAACTTTACAAATTAATCACACTATGTAATTTAAACATAATCTAAAATATTTACATATTAAGTTATTAAGAAAATGCTCTAATTGAACATATATTTCTTCCAAATCACTCATTAACACTACTCGTTTAGGTGTGATCTTCAGTTTAAAATTATTAAAAGTTGGTTATCGTCGCCTTATACAAAGAGCATAGGATGCTATTGCCATTAACCAGGCAGACTTCGAACTACTACTACAAAAAAAAAAAATACCTATAACTCTTCGCCCCACCTGATGAGCTTACAGGACCGGCTCA
Organism: Dicycla oo; assembly: GCA_948252095.1. Classification (NCBI taxonomy): domain Eukaryota; kingdom Metazoa; phylum Arthropoda; class Insecta; order Lepidoptera; family Noctuidae; genus Dicycla; species Dicycla oo. The sequence goes on from OX411728.1 coordinate 23,389,162, forward strand.
GCGTACTTGAGACACGTAGACCAACGTTGTCGTTGTAAACGTAAAAACAGAACTAGTATATCACCGACCAAGGTTCACTAATTGTACCAAATTACGTCACGTCCTCCATCTTGTTTCCAAGTAGGCCATTAGTGGGTCAATTGATTATTATTGACAATATAATTAGATTATATCACATGTCAATAATGCGTGGATTATCTTAGATTGCAATTTAGTTAATTGGTTGTATCAGTCATTATGACGCATTAATTATATTGTTTGTTGATCTAGTGTTGTGATGCTGTCGTGTTTGAGGTGTTTACTTGGAATGTAACGGGTGTAAGTCAAGGACCTTACTTTTTAATACGTTATTGGTCTAAGTCGGGCAGATTTAATGTGACTTTAGTGAAAATCCTAACTAAATATTATAAAAGCGAAAGTGAGTTTGTTTGTTTGTTTGTTACACTTACACGCTAAAACGACTGAACGGATTTGGATGTAGTTTGGCACATGGGTAGACCATGACCTGAAGAAGGACATAGGCTAGGTACTTTACATCCTGGATCGCAGACGAACTCGCGGGCAAGGGCTAGTTTTAATACCAGCAACGGGATCGAAACGGCTACAAAAATAAACATTTTTTTATTTTTTTTATTTAAGGTGGGTTTGCTCTTGACTCTAGTCTAGGTCGGAGGCGACAGAGACAGAGTCGACGATGGAGTGAGCTTACCCAGAAGAAGCCTGTTGACTCTCACTTTTAAGAGATTAGGGTTGTTGGAGTAGGGGTCTGTGTTGCTCGGTAACACAGACGCAGGTAATGAGTTTCACTCTTTTGTTGTGCGCATTATAAAAGACATTTGGAAACGCTTAGTGCGAATTGGTGGAATAGTAACTAGGTAGGGATGGTAACTGGCAGTGCGTCTACATGTCCGATGGTAGAAGGGGACCGGTGGAATGAGGTCGTGGAGTTCTTGAGCACACTCACCGAAGTACAATCTGTAGAAGACCGACAAGCAGGCAACCTTGCGGCGATGAGCCAAGCTATGACGCTTGGCATCTACCAGTTTTACGTCGCCAATGAGCCTCTTAGCTCTGCGTTCCACCGAGTCAACAATCGCATAAATGTGTTAAAATTTGCGTGTGAAGCGTCGATCTAGCTACGACTAAGCTTTGCTTTAGTTTGACCAGAATTAAATATTGGTATCTTGAATCCATATTGTGTGCATTATAAAAAGTATTCTATTCTATATTGTAATCTTTGGAGAGTCATTCTGTAAAGTTTAATTCCAACGTCATTTAAGTTTTCGAAAGTGAATTATTTCATTATAGTAAATCACGCACGTATCGAACCTCAATTCGAATTGCGTCACCGTTCGAATTTCAAAGTGATGTTTATAGAATAACATATTTTTTATAAAGATAACATATCTATAATATAAAAATGAATCGCTGAATGTGTTGCTAAGCGCAAATCTCGAGAGCATCTGAACCGATTTTGCTAATTCTTTTTTTAGAATATTCCTTGAAGTACGAGGATGGTTCTTACGGAGAGAAAATATTAAAAAAGGCCTGAAAAGGTCTAAAAATAACACTTTTCTATACTCCCATACAATCGATTCGTAATAATACTTAAAAGTCAATTTGAACTTTAATACCATACCATAAAGTTTAAGTGTTAGTGGAGAGGTTCCGGGAAGGCAAAACAGTTGAGTGACGTTAGTATTCCTGAGTAGAGTAGTCCTGAATATAGCAGAATATGTATTAAAAAAAAAAAAAATAAATTAAAGAATCGACTAACAGTCGATTCTTTAATTTTTTTTTTTTGCGGCGGTACGAAGTTCGCCGGGTCAGCTAGTTTTTTATAAAGATAACATAATTATAACCTGTCTAGTTGGTAGTTTCTTGTTTATTTTGTTGATGGCAATAGGCCCGCCCGCTATTACATCTGGCGACATGTGGGTGTACTATATTATTTACATCTCTGCCTAACCCTTCGGGGAAGCGAGTCGTGACGTTACCTATGTTAATGTTATGTAAAATATACATCGTGTTTTCATCATCACAACCACATTTTAATACACATGCCGTTACTTATATTTAGCTTGACGCTAGGTCCGCGGTTAGTCCGTGGATGGGTGACCATCTTTACATACCCGACCCCTCAGTGCCTCGGAAAGCACGTTCCCGGCTATCATTCGTGGATTTTTGACAGTCGTTACGGGTCGTCGGAAGCCCGAAAGTGACTACCAGTCTTACCAAGAGGTATCGTATTACCCAATTACTGGGTTGTAGAAGTCAGATAGGCAGTCGCTCCATGTGAAATATTAGTTTTTAGCTGAATCCGGTTAGACTGGGGGCTGACCCCAACATAGTTGGGAAAAGGCTAGGCAGATGAGCATCTTCACCTCCTTCAGGGAATAAAAGCACAGAAGTTTAACACACATTAATTATTCCTCCCTGCAACTACAATTCTCGAGGCAATAAACTTCTGAAAGATTCTAAGAGCCTCTAGTTTCCCCGCTCTTGGGAATCCTCAGAATAGGGGGAAATGAACTCTAATTAAAAACTTTGTAACTTTCACTGGCTGTTTTAGTATGCAAGTATCGTACAGTACGACAACGTTCAAAGGTTCCTTCGTTTGTCTTCGGAGAAGCCGAACTTTGCCGAATTAAATGTGACTGGTCCAATAAGGGAGTGAAGGAATTAGTGCCTCAATCTATGTATAATAATTTAAGTCGGAATATTAATCAATTTCTATTGGTCGATAGTCACGTTTTATTCGTTATATTTCGGTTTTTACGAAGATAAGAAAGAAAGAAAATACGTTTAATTGCGGTAAACATAACGCAAAGAAATAACACAACAAAATATAAAATAATAAAAGAACAAGTTCGGGGAAAACATGCGTGACATTCCCGCAAGACGGCCGTCGCTCAGAATAATGCCGCGACCCCAAGCGAGACAGAGCCCCAGCGCTGGTTTTAAGCGACAGCCGGCGTTGACGTGATGACGTCGACCGGTGCAGCATGCAGTGAAAATAAAAATGACAATAATAAAAGACAATTAATGACAATAATAAAATAAATACACAATATTCTCACAGTTTAAATAAATATAATATTGAAAGTTGACAAAATTCCGTTCCGTCAGCACCGACTCCCTGGCCATAGACTAATATTTATATAAAATGAGACCCGGACGGATGCGTTATCTGTGCGCACAGCGGTGCAGCTGTCAGAAATATTTTAACTAACTGGTACCTTTGAACGTTGTGGTACTGTATTCACTTTCGTACACGCCTTAAAACGCAGATATATGCCAACGGCCTTGAGCTTGCATGTTCTGTGCTGAGCTCACGCAGCGCGTCGTAGCCAGCAATATTAAAGGATTCGCCCATTAAGGAGCGCTGTCCCAAAGATGCATTATTAATTTATTATACATAAAACAATAGGTATTATATTAAAACACGTATACTAAAAGATAATATACCTAATATTTAAATTTTCTTTAAAATTGTGAAGTTTTCATAAAAGTACGCTTGATAGTTTTTGCGTGATTCTGTTTTTTATCCGCGTTAGACATAACTTTACAAATTAAAGGAGAAGTTCCAGGTAGCCCACGAAATTAAAATTTTCTTACGTTTTTCTAATTTGCAAGTCACTATTAGGTTGTATGTTTATTAAAGAATGATTCGCGGCCGTAAAAAATATGTATTTACAAAATTATAATCATTAGAATCGGTAATACAACTCCTTAAGTTAGTATAATCCTAAATTTCGAGATTTCATGAAACAGTGATTCATTAGGATTTTAAGAACTTAGAGAGTTGTATTGATGATTTTTATGATTATAATTAAATAAATACAGATTTGTTACGGTCGCGAATCATATTCAGATCAACATACAACCCAATACTGACCTACAAATTGCAAAAAAAAAACGTAAGAAAATTTGAATTTCGCGGACTACCTGGAGCTTTCGCCTTAATTACACTATGTAATATAAACATAATCTAAAATATTCACATATTACTTTATTAAGAAAATGCTCTAATTTAACATATACAGTATGTTAACCAACAGAGGGCGTTCCCGTTAACCCGCAATAGTATAGCATCCATACATGCTAAAAAAAAATATTACCATTCGAAAACAAAATGGTTTTTATTTTTTTTAATATTAAAATATTCACTAAAAATGTTAAATTGATACGTAAAAGAAACACTCTGTACACGCGTACTTGAAGGACGGAAACATCGCAATTTAGTTTTTATTTTTAGTGAATATTTTTATATTTTTTTGAATATTTTAGTGAATATTTTTAGCATTTTTAGTGAATATTTTAATATTAAAAAAAAATAAAAACCATTTTGTTTTCGAATGGTAATATTTTTTTTAGCATGTATGGATGCTATACTATTGCGGGTTAACGGGAACGCCCTCTGTTGCTTAACATACTGTATTTTATCCAAATCATTAACATTACTCGTTTAGACGTGATCTTGCAGCTTAAAAACATTATAAGTCGGTTATCGTCGCCTTAGAACTGAAGACAGTCACATGTATTGGTACGGTTTCACTCATACGTATATTGGGGTCTTAACTTTGTAGATAAGTTCAGGAACTTTGAGAGGTTTTCACGTGTTAAAGGTACCGATAGTGGAAATCTATTGTGGCTTGTTTGGGGTGTTAAGAAGGCTTTAAGTTTCAACAGGTAATATTGAGTATTATAGTGACATTTATGTGTTCTTGCTTGATGTTTCAAGATGGTCATCCAGTCAGAGTAGTTCCAGTAAACCCGCAAACACTTCTCATCAAACACGTCCTATTGATAACTCACCTTTTCTATAACTTCGGTAATTATATCAGTCTTAGTGTACCGATACCGAAGCACCAAATTCCTATCAACAGTACTCGCAACTAACTCTAACAAATATAACTTTAATTCATTATACACTTGGCAAACTTCAATAAAAACACAATAACTTGGTATTCACCTTCGTATTCTCCATTATTATCTCGAATTCTCTACGTCTGTATAGCCGCAGCGATAGAATTTCCCCCGGGCGGAGTCGTCGTCAACGGAAGCAGGTGACAATGAAAGGAGGGATGCCTCGGCGTTGAAACGGTTTTCTAATGAAGCCCCATTTGATTTCACGTTCAACTTCACGCAGAAAAGATTATGGAAGCATTTTTTTCATAATATTCCTCTATTTCCGTGCGATAGGGATGGAAACTACTTTATTTGCTTTTTTGTGAGTGTCATGTGTGCCAATTATTTTGGTAATTGGAGAGAATAATTGGATCTATCAGTGGTTGATAATTTTAGGTTTCTTTGTAGGAGAAACACATTCTTCATATTCCATTAAATGACATGGTTCACATGCGTATAGAACACGGCGTAGTGCTGTTTTTTTTTGGTGATTTGCCACTTTCCAGTTTCCACTATGTATGTATGTACCCATGTTTGACCGTTACGTGAAATGGACTTATCGATAAACTATCTTGGCAATACTTCAAACTGATATTGATCTATTTCAGTAACATATTTTTTCGAAAGGCATCTCTTAGTTTATCCCAACGGACTTTAATAGCTAAACTTCATCAGCTCACTTCAGCTTCAAGACTTCGTTTCAGACTATCAGCGTAAGGTGCAAACGGAGCTAAATATCGTCTATCGTTAGCCCATGTTCAAAGCTCGTTAGGCCTTAATAATGCTGATAAAAATAAAATTGAATTACACGGATAAGAGCTCTAAAGGGCTGACGATTGCAAATAAAAAGTTACAACACTTTTTGTACGACGATTTATTTTTTTTGTATGAAAGTTAAAAAAATGTTTACAGTAAAAGATCTCCGAAGGCTTTTTATAAGCGGTGTTAAAACAACCTTCAGAGTAAAACGTCCCTACAACACAGTATACAGAAATTTAATTTGATATCCGCCCTTACCGCCCGGTGTCCCGAATTTTCCGCGATTAAAATTTTATGATCCAAAATACTATAATGAAAGTCTACGGGGACCCCGGATGAATTGGACAGCCACACTTTTGTCGTAAAAATGCCTTTATACTGTCACAATTGGTAAAAGAATTTATTTGACCGACATTGTAATTGTAAATTTGGACTTAGAAAAGTGGGTTCAGTATGTAGTTACTTTTGTTATGACCGTGCCGTTACTTCTTACGTGAATCTGTCTAGCCTTTTCCCGACTATGTTGGGTTGGCTTCCAGTCTAACCGGATGCAGCTGAAAACCAGTATTAAGTGAATGAAAAATGCCAAAATACTCTTAGTCAATACGTTTTCTTATCAATACAAAGACTACCATCCGTAAAACACAATGTAGCCGCAATGATCAATCAAAATACCCTTTCATTTTATTAAACCATCTATAAGCAACAAACGTAAAAGTCGGACATGTTAATACTTTTTACGACCAACATGCACTACCACTCCAATATATTTAATAAATGAACATAAAATTTTAAGCCTGAACTAACTGGAACACTAACAATTTACGAATAATTCATGGAGTGTGAGCCATACTGACCGTATATTTTTGGGGTCAGAGTGTGACTATAAATTCGATGCAACTAATGCATGGCCCAGTCGTGCCAAGTGCGGCCAACTTATAGCGCCATTATGTAAGAGCTGACCGTTCGGACGAGTTTTGATTAGCTCGCTCGAAGGACCAGTTTTTGCCGTTTTTGTATGTCATTTGCGGAAGGCTTTTAATCAAAATCCCTGTTACATAAGACTTAAACATAACTGGCGGCAAAATGTAGGTGTACTATAGGTGCACCTCTGCCTAACCCTTGAAGTTATGTGGCGTTGTTTTGTTCACAATTGAGCTTTAATTGAATGTTAAGTGAAGGTTTTAATAGGTTGTATTAGATAGTTAGTCAGTATTGAAAAATGGCTTTCCATAATAAATTTAAGCTCACACAATGCAGAAAATGCCATTACAGCTAAACTAAATGCTCTTACTTTTTATCAAAATGATATTCTTGTAGGAAAGTCATAAAATAAATATGAATTGGTACCGGTAGAGGGCGTTATTTAACAATTTGCTGGCGGTCGAATCATGATTGTATTGCTATGTAATTTGGGGCGGCCGTGATTGCACCCTTCCGGGCCGGCCACTCCTTACGTACTTTTTACTCTTTATTATTCTAAAATGGAGAAAGGGTGAAGTTGGCATAAAGGTTTCGAAAGAATAATGATGTTATGATTATTCGATTTTCCTATGGTTCAAGTGTCGCGGCCGCAACCTTTTCGAGTTCTCTTGTCAGATATATCACTCTGTGCTTTTCTGAGTGAAAAACAAATACACTGCATTTTATTTCTAATATGACTAAAGTTTCAGCTTGTACCACTAGTATATTATCACCAGTATAAAAATGCTTACTTTTCAAGAAAACTCATCAAATTAACAAACAGTATTTCAAGCCAGTTTTAGCATCATACTAACAAATGCCATAAATGGGATGTTAAGGCGAAAGCGTCAGGGTAACCCGCGAAATTCAAATTTTCTTACGTTTTTTAAAATTTACAAGTCGGTATTAGATTGTACGTTGATCAAAATATAATTTGCGGCCGTAACAAGTATCTATTTACATAATTAGCATCATTAAAGTGTTCAATAAAACTCTTTAAAGACCAGGTAATCCTAATGAATGACTATTTCATGAAATCTTGACATTTCAGGATTATACTAACTTATGGAGTTGTATTACTGATTGTAATGATTATAATTCAGTAAATACATATTTGTTACGGCCGTAAATCATACTTTATTTAACATACAGCTTAATACTGACTTGCAAATTGCAAAAAACAAAAGAAAAATTTGAATTTTGCGGGCTACCCTGACGCTTCCCCCTTAAACGTAGTAAAGCTTGATCTGTTAGGGTGAGGCCAAACGGACGTATTTTTTTTGAGCTGTGCGAGTCGCGTAAAATGAGTCGCGGAATTTACGATGCATTCAGTTTCATACTAAAGTCCTGTTTGTGCCACACGGCGACGCAAAATGAGTTCCATCTCATTTTATATAAAATAAATAATTCCGCGACTCACAGCTTCAAAAATTACGTTCGTTTGGCCTCAACCTTAAACTGCTAGATCAAGTACAAATAATTAATCGTTAGAAACAGTAGTCCCTAATCTCTTTGGCCGGGTTGAACGTAGGCGCGCGCATGCGCAGAATGAGTTGGGAAAATACCATGCGCAAGATGGGCAAGATGGCGGCCGCGCTTACTTCATTCTGGCCAAAAAGATTAGAGACAACTGTACCTACATTCTTCATCAAAAGTACTAGGTTATTGTAGTCTGAGAACCAGACTTGCCAAGAGGTATACTATTACCCAGAGACTGGGTTGTGGAGGTCGCTCCATGTAAATTCCTGGTATTCAGCTGCACCTGGGACTGGAAGCCGACCTCAACATAATTAAGAAAAGGCTAGGCAGATGTTGATAAACTAAGTTATTTACCGAAAGCACTACATACAGTTAACTTGCGACTCCTCAATTTTCAAATGATCATACCAACCGAACCCCACAAAATAATCTACCCAGTCATTTGCACATACATAAAACCTCCATATAACTGCTGGTTATGTTACCAACGTTACCACAATATGGGTCAGTAGTACTGCACTAACTTTGTACTGAAACTTGTTTAAAACCTATCATCGGGTGAAAACTTACAACTTTTGGCCACTGCCCAGGTTTCTAATTACGCTCCTGTTGCGAGAAAATTGAAAATAAATTTTTTGGTGTAGTTGTTTTCTTTTAGAAGTAATTTTTCACGCCAAATACAGGATGAAATTAAATTCATGGGCAGCCTCTTAAGGGGCCATTGTACTCATCATTATGAACAACTTTTACGATGGGACCAAACCTGAAAACACGTGGCGCTGCTAAGGCGGTACGAAGTTCGCTGGGTCAGCTAGTATACTTTCAGGCAATATTTAATCTGTATAAATAGCAATTTTACTGTAAACAAAATTGCTTCAAAGTTTCATTTAAGCTTTAATAGAAGCGTATCTTTTGTATTCCTCCACTGCAGTCATTAACTTTTGCATAACAATGTGAAGTTGAGGCATCGTTAACAGAAATATAAATTCGCATTTTAACAATAACGTTCTATCGTAAATAAAGTCGTAACGGACATTATTCCGCGCGTCAGTTATTCGGCGCATTAAATTTAACGACAGAAATTAACGGCCCTACATGTGTCAAAGATTTTAGATGCGTCATCGATGTTTTTAGTACGTAGATTAGGACCAGGTTGAGATGCTTACGTCGCCGTCGATCGGAAAAAGAAATGATTCTGTTATTTTATGGACTGATTTCTGATGATGACTTTGTTCATACTTTGCATTGATTGATTGGTACTATTAGTGAGAAACAGTAATTGAAAACGTGTTGATGATTAGGTTAATTTTTACACAACTTGATTGGTTATACAAAGAAGACAATTTAAAAAGAACTTAATTTAAATTATAGCGAATCTTAACACGTTCTGTGCGGCCAACGCGCATGCGCGATTTTCGAACGTTCACCATGTGCTGGCGGCGCTTATGCGCGTCCATACAATTTATATAACTTCCTTCGAATGCGGCGCGCCTCACCTGTGGGTTTTTTGTGCATCTCTATTGTTATTGGCGTAATTGTTTTATGACTCATAAAACTGGAAAATTTTCAAACACACATAAGCGTCTCGCCGCACTTGGGACAAGTTTGTAACGCCGCACATATGCGCCCAGCCGCACTGGGTAGAGTTTCTTCAACCGCGTATGCGCGCTCATAGCACCACACGAAGTATTTTTTGGGCGCGCATGAGCGTTTGCCGCACAGGGTTTAGTGTATCATAAAGCAGCACTTGGAGCAAATTCGCCAAATAATTCAGCAGTTAATGTGTTAACCTGAATTTAACATACAGCAGAAAGATGTGGTCAAATTTAAGGGTGTGACCATCAAACTGAACAACTTTCTCCATGGGACCAACATCGTACTCTCGAAAAAATAATCAGCCGTCACATACATTTGGGTCGATTAGGTATTAAAGTTTTGTATGGGACAGTTGATAATTTTTTCGAGGTTTCGCTGTTGGTTCCATGGAGAAAGTTGTTCAGTTTGGTGGTCTATACGAGTACTACACCCTTATATTTGACCACATCTTTCAGATACACCCTGTATGTTGCATTCAGATTAAGATTAGCTATAACTTAAACTTGAATGCAAAGTTTTTACAAAAGATCGAAAAGCACATCTTGGTAACTAAACATCATTTTTCTAATATAAGTATGTATTTACAAAAAAAAGTAGTGTATGTAGTATATCAGTGTTATCTGGATTCCATAGTACAAGCTCTGCTTAGTTTGGGATCAGATGACCGTGTGTGAATAATGTCCCAGAATATTATTATGTTATTATCCTACTAATATCTTACTAATCCTACTATTATTATAAATGTGAAAGTATGGATAGATGGATGGATTGATGTTTGTTACTCAATCACGCCAGAACGGCTGAACGGATCTGGATGAAATTAAGCACATAGATAGATTATAGTCTGGAATAACGCATAGGATACTTCTTATCCCGGAAAAATGTACGGTTCCCGTGATATAATTTCCAACATCGGACGATCAGATTATCCGTTGAAGTTCGTAGGTACGCAGTTAACATCATCAAAATCAACTTATATAACAAAAATTCCGCTCGAATTCAAGATGGAAGTTTATTTAATTAACAAGGAAATAGAACAATTGTTTTAAGTTGATATAAAATGAAACATTATGAGATAAGCAACAGCGAGGAATTACAATAGTCTCGAACAATAGGAGGCCGTCATAACTTCCTCCTACAGAACATGGGGGAGAAAGATAAACTAATTATGTTTTTATACGCACAGAGCCGAGCATTTTACTTTACACAAGATTAAAAGTTATTTCCTCCTATTATAAAGTATCTACAGAAATTTTATGGTGTTACAAACATCAATCTGCCTAGCCTTTTCCCAACTATGTTGGGTTCGGCATCCGGTCTCAGCTGAATACCAGTATTTTACATGGAGCGACTGCCTATCTGACCTCTATAACCCAGTTACTGAGTAATACGATACCCCTTGGTAAGAATACTTGTCAGACTTTCGGGCTTCTGACGACCCTTAACGACTGTCAAATATCCACGAATGTCTGCCTGGACCAACGGCTTAACGTGCTTGCCGAGGATCGGAGGAGTCTCAGGACCAACCCCGCTAAGCGTAGCTTAACCTGATGGATCGACCCGTGCGGCTGTTATTACTTAGACACGTGCTTTACGAACATAATGTTTTCTAAATAATACTGTTATGAAATAAGTCTTTTCTCAAAGTTGCAATCGTTGTTTCACAAGAAAATCGCTTTTTTTTTGTGTGTATAAAGTATTTATGCTCGTGACTGTACTGTCGCAAAAGTGTGGTTTTCGCAAAGAGCGGTGAGTATGACGTAAAAACTTAAACGAAATGTTAGCCTTAATATGACACAGAATGTGTAAAACTTTTTGCAAAAAATTATAAAAACGACGGAAAATTGTGGCCTGAAAAACTTCAAATAAAAAAATTCTAAAACCCACGCCAATAAAGCGTAAACATGATTAATAAAAAGTGCGCCACAATAACTGTTATATAGAATTATTATTAATTATTAATAGCCGTCATTGCCGTAACCTAAATTTGAATGTCACTGTCATGTAAATCACTGTCATAACTGTCAAGATTATGATGTTTATGTTGAATATAAGTTAAGTTAAAGTGATCAATTTTCACTAGTCTTCGAAAAATGTGCTACGGTATCAAATACTGCTGTTTCTGTTTATAAATATGGCATTTCTTGTGCAGAAATTCATTATTCTGATCAAATTCAATTAAAAATATGCCACTGGCACTAACCCCTGAAGAGTGTACCAGTATTATGATAATGCTTGAAGATGGCGCAGTTAATTTAATCAGTATAAAATCTACACTAATATTATAAAGCTGAAAAGTTTGTTTGTTTGGTTGAACGCGCTAATCTCGGGAACTACTGGTTTGAATTGAAAAAATATTTTAGTTTTGGATAGCCCATTTGTCGAGAAAGGCTATAGGCTATATAACATCATGCTACGACCTATTGGTCGTATTGGTCTCTTATTAGAGCGGAGCATCAATGACAAATTTTGGTGAATATGTATTCCTTTTGAGAGCTTCCGTTGCGTGCGCTGCGTAAACGGTTCAAGTTACGCAACAATCATTATCGTTCATAGAATTGTTCCTCTTAAAATGTTCTAAAAAAAAAAGTCCGGGATAGCATATCGCACACCTAGATAAAGAGTAGCACAACTCAAAATAATCCAAAATCGAGTTATTGCGATTATCGGACTTTGCGTTGAAAACTACATTGACTGATTGACTTCAAAGACACATGGGTACCAATCTCCATTAATGAATTACAACATCATACAAAAATATTTTAAATTGATCAAATAGAAAACGAGTAAAACGTTTTTTACTGTTCCTGAAAAAAGAGGTACCTATTTTGAGTTGTGCTACTTTTGCTCTAGGTGTGCGATATGTCTATATTTTAAGGTTGGCTCACTATAACTTTTATAATAGTAAAGCTGAACAGTTTCTTTTTTGTTTGTTTGATCGCTCTAACCTCTGGAACTACCAGTCGGATTTGAAAAATTCTTTTTGCATTTGATAATCCAATTCACGAGGATGGTTATTTAATATCACGATATGACCCTTATGAGCCGAGCAAACAGAAAAAAGTCAGAAAGAACGCTAAGCGAAAATGAGGTAATCGCTCGGGCGGGCTACGGGGTGGGTCGGCGGAATAAGAAATTTCACGAGGGCGAAGTCGCGGGCAGAAGCTAGTTGTCTATAATACAGTATTTATTTGATAAAGCTAGCTCTAATATGTTTGAAGTTATCGAAGTTTTTGTTACCGACCCTCTTTCTTTGCGGCCCAGTGTATGTTAACCTTCGCAAATGTAAAACGTATCGCACAAAGTTGGTGACCAAACTATCGGCCAACCAAATAGGACACAACTTTGTATCCCTTACAATTTGAATAAATTTCTGCTTCGGACGGATGTTAGGTTGTCACAATGTAGTTGTGGCTTACTAATTTATTGTGACTGAGTTATATTTATAATATAGGCAAATAACTTATGCCAACTTGCTTGTTTAGTCAAAGTAAGTTGATTTTTTTACTCTTGCGGAAGTCAATAGACCTGAGCTGGTAACCGAACAAACAAGACCTGACTTTCTGAGAACGATACCACTTAAAAATAAATACATCCTACCAAAATGTAATAATGTAGTGAGGGTTGCAGAATATTTAGTACCTTTTTTCATAATAAACTTCCAGAAGACTTGCAAACGTTATACAAAATGAAAAGTTATAAGTACAAATTAAAACGATTCCTTACACCAAAACCTTAATGTATCTATGAATTATTATCACAATTAAAAAGTATTATATCATTGCAAAAAAAATAAAATAAATAATGAACGGCTCGCCAGCACACAGATAAACACTGAGAGGTTTGCTTTGTCTGGCTAAAATCAAAATGTATTAGGCAAAAAAAAAAACTCGCGATTTCAACGTACGAGTAAATAATTCGGATTTGACGTTATGTAGGTAATTAATGAGACGGTCAGTGTCAGCCCCTAGCTAGATGCACCGACGACTTAAAGGTGCTTGCATGATTGGATGCCGAAGGCGAAGAGCGGTGTTGTGCGAGATGCCTATGTTCAGCAGTGGACTGCGATAGGTGTAGAGTGGGATTGATTATGAATCATTATCATCATAATCAGCCTAGCCTTTTCCCAACTATGTTGGAGTCGGTTTCCAGTGTAAATGAATGCAACTGAATACCAGTATTTTTAACCGACTTCCACCGACTTTTTGTTACGCGATTACTCAAAGACGGATGGACCGATTTAGAAAATTCTTTTTTTGTTTGATAGGGTATACTTCCGAGGTGGTCCCATATAAATTTTACTAACTTTGCTTGGGGAGTTTTCAGTTAGCTTCAATAATGCGTATATTTTTCACTTATTTTATGTGGATGATGTGATGGTGTTTTAATAACTTCCTATCACTGTTATTTACATGGCTATATCTACAATTATTGTGCTCAATTATGTATTCGAATTAGTGTGGGGTAGGTTCCACAACTAAAAAGTGAAAAATAAAAACTTTTTAGCCAAAAAATAAAACCGACTTCCTTAAAACCGACCGAAAACGAAAATACAAAACCCAAGACACCGACTACCGAAATTAAAGTTATTTTTCACTTTGTAGTGTTTTGTTTTGGAAGTCGGTTTTATTTTTTGGCTAAAAAGTTTTTTACATGAAGCGACTGCCTATCCAGCCTCCACAACCGAGATACTGTGTAGTACGATATCCCTTGGTTGGTTGCTAGACGGGCTTATGACGAACCGTAACAACTGTCAAAGATCGACGAATGACAGCCGGTACCTGCTTAACGTGCTTCCGAGGCACGTAGGGGGTCTTGGTATGTAAAGATGGTAATCCATCCACGGACCAACCGTGGCAACCGCAGTTTAACTTGATCGATCGACCCGTGCGGCTGTTATTATTTAGCCACAAGCTCCGTCGATTGTTTAAGAGTGTCACTGATATTTTCCCTATGTAGATAGTGGAGGTAATGATGCCAGCCGTTCTGTAAAAGGTGAGATTCATCAGATATGGCAACGATAGGGACATAAACAATCTGAAGAAATTTAAAGAAAATTGCTAGCCCATTACTTCATTTGTTGAAAAAATCGTACGCTCAACAATGTAAATAAGTCAATGAATGTTGTTGATCTGTCAAAATGAATAGCATTGCCGTTGTGTGTTACGCAATTACCTCCAGAAAGTCAGGTATAAAAGTAAAACCCTGAGAGACGGAAGAGTGGAGCAGAGAAAGTAGAATGTAAATATTATATGTTTTCTGTAAACGAAATGTGTTGCCAGTTCCTTGGTTTTCTCTTACATCTGCGTGGGTTGGATGTCCTATTGATATATGCGTTTCCTTATTCCCAAAGGCTGTGAAAATAAATCGTAATGATGCTCCGATGTTACCATATTTATAACACCGTTGAGAATAATATTTCTTCTTTGGATTTTGAATTTGTCAGATATATCATGCAGATAAATCGTGTGATCTGGGTGTGCTTTCCATGAGAGGATTAAGTTTTTCTGCAACGAAACAATATCAATGTAATGAAATAATAATGAATGGGTAAAGAGACGCTTCTTATTTCATCTACTACATAATCATTTTAGAACGCTAAGCTTGGTCCGTTTAAAAAAAAATATATTAAAAAAAAACCCGTCTGCATATAAACACATACGTTTGTGCAGTCGGGATTTTGTTTCTTTTTTAAATATTTTTTTTAAAATTTTTATTTCAATATTTTTAGTTTTGTTTATATATCATAATATCAATATATTGAATTCATTACTAGCTATTATTTGATACCAATATTGTTGTAATTTATTTAAAAAAATACCTTTCCCTCCCTTTTTTGTATTTCCAGATACTTACAATACATAAATATTATATATCCTATGTCACTCCCACAATTAGGATGAATCTAACGACGCCTCATACACATACATAGTTTCGAAAAACATAACCCTCCTGGGGCAGTCGGGTAAAAAGTGAGCAATATGAAAATAAGTACCAATTTTGCAAACCTTGGCTAAATGGCGGCTCGATACCGGAAAATGGCTTTTTATCTCTGAAAATTAACAAGTTTCACAGGGCTAATTCTGTATTTAAACTACAAGTATA
The DNA here is from genome assembly GCA_948252095.1 of Dicycla oo. Lineage (NCBI taxonomy): Eukaryota > Metazoa > Arthropoda > Insecta > Lepidoptera > Noctuidae > Dicycla > Dicycla oo. The sequence goes on from OX411728.1 coordinate 23,404,975, forward strand.
CAGTGTGCATCTGGATGTACGAAATGAAATTAAAACGAATACAGTACTAGTCCATCGAAACATTTTAAAACACGAAGATTAGTAGTTATTAGAAAATTTAAAAATTGCAATTTTCAAACAAAAATCAGAATCAACCGCATAAAAAGTAAACACGCTTTATCTACGAAAAGTCACTGGCCTTTGCGTGGCGCGGCGCGGGGCGAAGCGGGGGCGGTGCGTGACGTCGGTAGGTAAGTACTTTAGTCGGACAACAAATCACGACACAAACTCACTAAGTTGCGCGTTGTTAATTAAAAGATCACTGATTGAATAATTAATCACATAATATCAAATCACGATCAGAGTTTATATCATCAATAGAATCAAATTTTAAATTTTCGAAGTACCCCAGTTTGTTCATAATGCACAAGCGACATCGTCTTATTAATTTTTCACGGACTCGTCTTAATCTCCATCTTCGGCAGATGGGGACTTGCCCATCTGCCATTCTTTTAAGTTTGTCGAAGGCATTAATTATTTTAATTTTAAATAGTCCACAGTGTTCACTTCTTGTGCACACAAGAAGTGAACACTGTGGACTATTTCGGCGGCCGTAAAAAGCGAGGTGTATGCACTTTTACGGCCGCCGAATTTTTTCATAAAATCACGACACTGCGCGCGCGGCTCGTCTTGAGACAAAAAAAGAAAAATAGGCGCGTGCTATCCTCAACGGCTATGCACTGACTGACTTTGTTGACCTCATATATGTATATGAAATAAATTTTAGAGTTTGAAGCATTTTGCACGGAAGATGACCAAGTAAGTTACTCACTTGGCCATCCTCTCCACAAGATGCCTCAAAATGGGAGAATAAAAACTCTCTGTCACTGTTTTCAGAATGCTGTTGCTACTGGCCCGGGTGCTATGTAGGGCAAAAATCTCATACATATGAAAATGAAAGATAATGCTCCGAACGTTACGAGTTTACGACTACTATTTCCAGTCACAAACATTAAAACTGTATAAGGACATAACATTCCGCTGTCTTATTAAAGAAAGCACACATCTGTAACAATATTGCAAGCAAGTTTCTTTCGGCCAGGCTGTGAGCCAACAAAAACATGAACATTTTACGACTAGCTAAGTTGTCGCACCAACTGTGCCTTCATAACTTGGAGACTTGCACGCTGATATTAATATAAGTACAAGCAGCTAACTAGCTTACATTGCGCTCTAGGAAATGCATTAAAATGGCGCTGTTTTCTTGTGGGTAATTTTTCTTCTTCCTTTAGATTACTAAGCTCCTACAATATACAATCCTTTAGTAGACTAAGTGCGGATTTCAAAAATGAAACTGAACGCGATCAATCTGCCTAGCCTTTTCCCAACTATGTTGGGGTCGGTTTCCAGTCTAACCGGATGCAGCTGAATACCAGTATTTTACATTCAGCGACTGTCAACCTGACCTCCACAACCCAGTTACTGGGTAATAGGTACGATATATCTTGGTAAGACTGGTTGGCAGACTTTCGGGCTTCTGACGACCCGTAACGACTGTCAAAGATCCACAAATGACAGCCGGGACCAATGGCTTAACGTGCTTTCCGAGGCACGGACGAGTCTCGGTATGTAAAGATGGTCAGCCATCTGCGGACCAACCCCGGCAAACGTAGCTTAACCTGATGGATCGACCCGTGCGGCTGTTATTAGCCACGAGCTCCTCTGAAACTGAACGCGATCAGCACCCTAATTGCGTAACACACTATCTATCGGAATCTGAATCATTTTGAAGCAAACTGCTAAGCCATTGCTTCATTAGTACGAATTTGTCTGCTCAACAACGTTAATAACGTAATGAATATTGTTGAACTGTCAAAATAAAACCGATTGCGATTGATAGTAAACCGAGTTCAACAGCTGTCAGTGTCAACATTCCATAACAATTTTGACACTGACAGCTCTTGAACGCGGTGTAGATGTGCTGAATGCGTTCCGTTTCATTGGTGAAATTCGCCCTAAGTATTCTCTGGTTCACTGTATTTTGGTCTACGGTTTTGCAGCCTCTCAGTTGTATATCTTTCATTTTTACAAACTGTTTTGATTGGTCTTGGCAGAACTCTTGCTTACCCTGAAGTCTTGTTATCTTTTTTCGCTTTCGTCGAAGAACATGAGCTCAAAATTTTCTCCGCCCCCAAGACTACATAAACATGTGTCCACGAACTTTACCCAACTTCACTCCTTTTTTTTAACCAAACTTCTCCATTCATAATACAATAACCCACAAAGCGTCTACAATGCCGGTCGACCAGCTTGACCGTCCATAATCATATAACATTCATAAAAGGCTTCTAAGACATAAATCACCCCAGTGCATCGTGATCGAGATTCTCGCAATGGACGTACGCCTCCCCACAAAGGACTGATCCGACGATCCGACCTATTTGGATCTGTACCAGAATTCCGATCGACTGAAAAAAGAATAGCGATGGTAAAATGGTGGCTATTCTCATAGCAGTTTATTGGAAGTTTTAAAATGGAGGCAGACGTGAATGGGGCTAATGTTTTGAATTCTCGGAATTGACGAGTCTTTGTTTGATGTTTTTTTCGATCGATGTAGTGGGTTTTAGGAATCTAGTTTTGTGTACGGAGATTAGAAATAGAATCAAGGAAACTACGGTTTATACTTTAATTATTCTCTTTGTGATCGTGAATTTTAAACCCCGTTATTACAATGTTTCTGACGTTTAAGCTCCATCGCGCAGCGGCGCAACGTTCAAGCTTGTCTTTACTTTAAGCAAGGTTTATAAATAAAGACAATTGTCTGATTGATTGTGTTGATTGGCATAAGTGCCAATTTATTTGGGAATGGCGCAACAAGCTTGTTTTTTCCATACTTCTCTATTAGTCCTTACCATTAGGATTACCCACAGACAGAAAACTTACTGAAAGAACTATACACGTGATAACTAAATAGTAATGTAGACAAACAGACTCAGAACCCATAGCCCAGTCATAAAACCCAAACACTCACACAACATGCACACCCTCACACACACACACACACACACACACACACACACACACACACACACACACACACACACACACATAAACACAACACTCGCTAACACAATTCCCTTCGTTTTATGATGTTTTAATTTTATTGCCTAATTGTTAATGTTCTAAAATCGGGTGAAGACACTGACTCCTGTAACACAGGTACCATCTAGCTCAGGAGTTAGGGCTTCAATTGAAGATGTTACTCGTACATCTATTTTTATGTCAATAAAATATTTTATTATTATTATTATTATTATTACTCCTTCATTAGTAAAATCGAATCAATGAGACGGAACCTCAAGCCGATGTTGCTATGTTTTATTTTGTTTAGTGTGGTTTGTTATATTTTATTATTTTGTGTTTCGCTTTTTCATGTGTATTTTGTGTGCGTCACTTTCACGTGAATAAACTGTTTTTCTGTCTTTTCTTTCTTTGTATGATAAAAATGATTTGTTTTTAATAACTTGCTACGTTGAATTCTCGTCACGAGATAAAGAAGCATCAAAGTGCTTTTTTCAAGTTTATTCGAGCCTAACGGTCATGTTAGGCATTAGAATAATTTCCGAATCGTAGACAAATTTCGACAAATCGAGAAAATGAGCGATCGCTCGCTTGTCATGTTAGCCCTGCAGGTAACAACACACATCGCTCTTATCATTCTCATCTCAGCTGTATGCAATTGCCTTTCATTAATTCCTTTCGTGGTCCAGCATTCGTCGAACCTAAAAACATTCAGTTAGAAACGACTGGTTACCATAAAAAACAAGTGTTACCTTGTATATTGGCTTGTTAGAGGATTTGTCATCAAGAGCGAATAAGTACACTTTTTTCTAGATTTTACTGCGTTTTCGATAATACCGTAGGTATGCTTTGTTATAGCAAAATGATTCATCATGTTACATTTTATGAGCTGATAGCCTAGGCAATCCGAATGGGATGACGTCAGGTCAACACATGTTCCTAGAACTGATAGGTATGTACAGTTTTATTTATGGTTTTCATTGACATATCCATCAATGTTTTACCAGATTAAGATAATATAATTACAGAAAATATAAACGTTTCGGAGATCATAAGCGATGACGTACATATTTAATGGAGTGCAAGAATATTGTAGCAGATATTACTTTAAATTCTTATTTGCGTCTCGATGGCAAACATAACACAATAAGAATATAGATATTTTAGTTTAGCCCAAAAATCATCAACGCGAATACCGTTGGCTGACGCAGCCATTGTCCTCACGTGTGCAGATGACAGGGCAAATATAAATATAACTTTTTATTATTCTGTTTAAAAAACCCAGTTAGCAGAACCCTGTCGTGCTAGTTATCACACTATCAAATACCGTAATCTCGAAACTCTGGATTTTCTCAGAAGCAGCTTGGAATCTGGATGTGTGTCCGGTTGATGGCAATAGGCTCGCCCCCTATTACAGGGGACTTAAACATAAAGGTACACCTCTGCCCAACCCTTTGGGGAATCCAGGCGTGATGTTATAATAAGTCTTTACCTATGAAGTTGCCTTTTTACAATACTGGCCATTTGAAACGTAATTTATGTATGGCTGGCAATAAATTCTAAATACAAATGAATTTTATTTAAAAAATATGTAATTCTATTTTCAAATTTAGTCATTTGTTTATTGATTAGTGTTTTGTTTTCACTACATTTGTATCTTTTTCATCAATTTCGACACGATAAAAATACGAGTAATTATGGAATACGAGTAATTATGGAATACGAGTTCCGTCGCGCCGCGCAAACGGCTCGCAACATTAATTACGTGTACGGAGTGAACACTACAAACGAACGCACGACTCGTTATTGGTTTGCACGCTTCCGACATGGATATTTTGATCTAAAAACCCCGTGGTCACTCGAAAAATAAAGTCAGCAATGACGAATTAAAGGCGATAGTGGAAGCTGACAATACTCAATCTTTGGCTGAGTTAGCAGCAACTTTCGATGTTAGCATCAAAACAATATTGGTTCATTTGCGACAAATTGGCAAGGTAAAAAAACTTGATAAGGCACCCACTTATCAAATTTTTTTACCTTGCCAATTTGTCGTATGAACTGAACGATCGCCAACGCGACGAACGCGTTGAGATATGCCTTGCGTTGCTTAACAGACACAGAAACGAAGGGATTTTGAACCGCATTGTCACTTGTGATGAAAAAGGGATTCTTTTTGATAATCGTAAGCGGTCATCATGTTGGTTAGACCCTGGTTCAGCGCCTAAGCAATGCCCCAAACGAAACCATGACCCTAAAAAAGTCAAGGTCACTGTTTGGTGGTCTAGTGCTGGTAAAATTCATCACAGCTTCTTACCAAATGGCACCAGCATTACTGCGGATGTGTACTGTGAGAAACTGGACACAATGATGGAGAAGCTCGCAAATCTACGCCCAGCCTTGGTTAATCGCTCGTCCCCGCTGCTCCTACACGACAACGCTCGACCTCATATGGCACAACAGACGGTCTCTAAGCTACAAGAGCTAGGGTTGGAAGTTTTGCGTCATCCACCGTACTCACCAGACCTTGCGCCGACAGACTTCTACTTTCCAACATTTGGACAACTCCTTGGCAGGGAAAAATTCAATACCCGAGAGGCAGTACAAAATGCCTTTGAAGAGTTTGTTGGCTCCCGTACACCTGATTTCTTCTAGAAGGGAATTGAAAAATTACCACTGCGCTGGCAGAAATGCATCGATAGCATGGGTGCATATTTTGATTGATAAAAATATTTATATAAAAATGACTTTTAACTTTCGGCATACTAAACGGCAATTTCATAGGTAAAGACTTAATATTATATTATTTACTATGAAATTTGTAAACTACAGTCATATTCTGTAAAATATACAGGAAGACACGAACAATGATCCCGATTGGACTGTTAGTACTAAAAGCAAACGTTTGTAGCACTTACATTAAGAGAAAATAATTGTAATTACTTCAGTCACTTAACACTTACCCTAAATAGATGTGTAACAGTATTTATCCCAACAGGCCAGCTAGTCAATTAAAGGTTATTAAGACAATTGGGTTAATTATACCATAAACGCTTGCACTGAAAATACTTAAAACTATGCTTGACCTTTTTCCTCAAGTAGTTCTCCATATGATGCTAACATTACTTTTCAATCCCTTAACTTTTCCCTAAGTATGCATAAGCAATCTAGCATTATGCATTCTAAGTTGATTTTTGTGTGACCTTTTTTTTATTTCTGATGGGTTTGCTCTTGACTCTAGTCTAGGTCAGAGGTGACAGAGACAAAGTCGACGATGGAGTAAGCTTACCCAGAAGAAGCCTGAACCTAGTAAGAAAAAGGTCCTAAAAAATGTTTAGTTGCACTGGCATTTAAATTGTGCCGTGTATGACATTGATTTTGTAGTTCCAAAAATTATTTCATAATAATTATTACCTCAGATTCTGTCTTCAAATGTTGTCAAGTAATTATTGGTAGGTACTTTGTTGCAAGTCTATGTCAGTTTTATGATGGCTACCCAAAGCCTGACTTAATGTTCTGGACACAATTAATAACGCCTTGAAAATATATAAAATATCCAACGTATTGCCCGTGATATCGTTAAGTAGATCACATAAAACTTCTTGTTAAAAATTGCACTTACAAAATAAAAAATACGATATCTAGGAAATCGTGAGGAAACCTGTGACAAGAGGCAAGCTTCTTAGGATGACGCGACGCCTATGTAGCATCACTAATGTCGGAGCAAATAATATACTATACAAGTTTTAATATTTTAGAAGATAATTACTACCTAACTAGGATACTGTTCAGTTAGGTAAGTCCAATTTCGAGAAAGAGGTACCTAAATCGTCGAAGCCGACTTAGCTGGCCAGCGTTCGGGAAGCTACGCAATATCTTCTCGTCTCACATACCGCAGTGTGAGGAGCTCGTGGCTAAGTAATAACAGCCGCACGGGTCGATCCTTCAGGTTAAGCTACGCTTGCCGGGGTTGGACTGTGGATGGGTGACCATGTTTTCATACCGAGATTCCTCCGTGTCTCGGAAAGCACGTTAAGCCGTTGGTCCCGGCTGTCATTCGTGGATCTTTGACAGTCTTTATGGGTCGTCAGAAGCCCGAAAGTCTGACAACCAGTCTTACCAAGGGGTATCGTATTACCCAGTAACTGGGTTGTGGAGGTCAGATAGGCAGTCGCTCCATAAGAAATACTGGTATTCAGCTGCATCCGGTTAGACTGGAAGCCGACCCCAACATAGTTGGGAAAAGGCTAGGCAGATTGATCACATACCGCAGTGTCTCAAGACGAAAGTCAGGTTAACAGTGATGACCTACGGCACTGAATCGTGGTCACTCACAATGGGCCTTATTAGAAGGCTTAAAAGTCACCCAAAGGGCAATAGAGAGGGCTTGGAGAACCAAGGTAACCGATATAGCACGAAGAAATGCCAAACTTAAGTGGCAGTGGGCAGAGCACATTGCTCGCAGAACAGATGGTCGATGAGGCCGAAGCGTTCTGTAGTGGTGACCGCGTACCGGAAGACGTATCATTGGAAGGCCTTCCACAGGGTGGACCGATGACCTTGTCCGCAGGAATCCACTGGATGCGGGAAGCGCAGAAACGGTCGAAGTGGCGATGGTTAGGAGAGGCCTACGTCCAGCAGTGAACGTCTTTCGCCTGAAATGGTGATGAGAAGATAATTGTAGTGTATTTCTCGTTGGTGATACTTAAATAAATAAATACGACAGCTACTGCAAATTCTGATAAACAACTGTCCAATACGTGGTTCAGAATTTGAGATGGCATTCATGTTTCATATTCAAGTAGTATTGCTAACGGGAGTTTGTCAGTTTTCTGCTTTGTTGAGGAGCGCCTGTCAAAACTGTGATATTTAAAAAAAAATAGTCAGTTATATTTAATAGGGTCTGGATGGTTTTAGCTCCACCAGATGGTGTATGCTAGTTAAATTTGCCCTCTTTACGATCAGCTTTGATCCTCTAAAGTATTTACTCACCTGGATAAACCAACAAAACATCCCTAGTCGTGCACTGGTTTCAAAGCTTCATAGGTAAAGAAAGCAGTTGTAATTCAATACAGCAAGCAAGTATAAAGTGTGCGCTACAATATTCTTAGCACGCACAGCTCACGAGTGTTCGCTTCACTCGCATCTCCAGTAGGTACTCCCGGGAATTCCGTATTCATCTACATTTAGCTGACAAAAAAAATGACTTATTCATACGTAATTTTGGTTAAAAGGCCTTAATTTTTTTTCCCCAAATAGAAGAGGATTATTTGATGATTTTTTTTTCTTCCCCTACATCAGCTTATTTTGCCTCCTCCACCAGGTGATTATACCCACTTCACATTCCTATAAAGTACGTGCTACCTCATATGTCCACAGGACATTAGTCAGCTTTTGCATCATACAGCTTGCCTCAAAAACTTCAAATTTCACAGCAGAAAGCAGTAGTCTTAAAAAGCAAGCAAATATAAAGTGTGTGCTAGAATATTCTTAGCACGCACAGCTCACGAGTGGTCGCATCCCCAGTAGGTACTCCCGGGAATTCCGTATTCACCTACATTTAGCCGGTGCTAGTTGGTAGTCTAACGACGGAGTCTGTTCATGTCAGAAGATTTCTGGTTTGGACGTGGCATATTGGTTCGAGGTGTTGAAAATTTTTCTGAGATAAAGAAAGAAGAATTTTGAATGGTTGAAATTTATTGATCAAACTCTTATATTCTATACTAGCTACGGCCCGCGACTTCGACCGCGTGAAATTTCTTGTTCCCCCGATCCACCCCGTCGCATCGCATCGCATAGCGTAGCCCCGAGCCCGCCCGCGCGATTACTTAGTTTTCGCTTAGCGTTCTTTCTGACTTTTTTCATTTTGCTCGGCTCCTAAAGGGCATATCGTGTTATTAAATAACCTATAGCCTTCCTCATGAATTGGACTATCAAATGCAAAAATAATTTTTCAAATCCGACTGGTAGTGCCAGAGATTAGCGCGTTAAAACAAACAAAAAAAAAATGATTATCACTAAAAAAGTTATAGTGAGCCAACCTTAAAAGATAGACATATGCTATCGCGGACTTTTTCTAGAACTTTTTAGAGAAGATAATTCTTTTTAAAAGAATTTTTCAATTGGAATCAGTAGTTCCTGAGATTAGCCCGTTCAACCAAACAAACATACTCTTCAGCTTTATAATATTAGTGTAGATTTGAAATCGTTAGTGTCGTGAATGCATTTACACACAGATATTCAAATGCGTGTGCCTTGCTGCAACTCCTATCCGATAACTAAAAACTTACAAGCTAAATCAACCTCACAGTCAATTATTTTTAGGGACGTAGAAAGTCACATCCAATGACAAACGAACTTTCAAGGGTATCAAATCCGACATCAGCGCAAACGATCACAAAATCATCCATAATTAGAGCTAACAGCAATTTATTAGCGTAATCTCGTCTTACGTTCACTAACACAAGTACAAAGAAGTCATCCAATCAGCAATAACAGTCTCACTGTACCGAGATAACATCGGACCAAGGAGCTCTGTATTTTATCTCCGTTGCCGCATTCACAAACAATTCGTAAATCAACTGAAAGCGTATATTTCCACGTCGAACAGAAAAATGTTACGTTCGCGGGGAGCATCGGAACATGTACTTTAGGTGCTTCGGAAATATCTAGTTTGATATTCAAAAACCATTATTCTTTATGCGCACCTTTCGCGAGGCAATATTAACTTATATTGAAGATCGTACGTTATGTAACAGCTCAGATTCGCTGCCGTACTTTTGTTCTCTTTATAGTGCTACAATGTTACCTTTATGGGTTTATACTTCGATAGCAACAGAGTATCGTGACATATGTAAATCCGGACATAACAGTTGGATCGTATCGTAAATATTCATTTGGAAACTTAGAGGAAAGTCTCCCCACATTTTAGCTCGCGTTGTTTATTCGTGTTCGCTTTTTGTGGATGTTACCGCACAACTATACATATATGGTCTACGAAAACACTGTGTGTATTTAAAGCTAAAGGCTGTTAAAAAATGCTTCTATAGCATACAAGAATTTATGGAAGATAGATTGTTAAAATAGAGTCTAAATATACATCTGTGTGTTAATTATAATAAAATATAACATTTTTTTTTATGTAGAAAGCTAGATATAAGTTTAATTAATATAATATTTTAATAAAAAATTCCTAATCTACGTGATATTAGATAATGTATACTCACTACAATACCTATTGGTAGTTGTAAGTTGTCTTGCTACGCCCTAACAGGGCCATGTACTCACTAGTTTAAGCCTAGCGTGTAACTATGGTTGTGTACAAAAAAGTGAAAAATAAAAACTTTTCCAAAAATATCAACCGACTTCCAAAAGACCCCACAAAGTGAAAAATAACTTTAATTTCTGAAGTCGGTGGCAAAAAGTAAAATACAGATCCAAAGACGTTTTTTGGAGGTCGGTTGATATTTTTGGAAAAAAGTTTTTATTTTTCACTTTTTAGTGGGTCAGTTTGTAATTTATCTAAGTTACAATGACTGCTCATCACCTTTTACAAAATATTTCTTTTCCCGATGCAGGGACGTTAATTGTGGTCCGGGTCCTACTGCATGAGGTGTGAAGCAAGCGGCACTTCATTATTTCTTACTTTATTTACTTGGAACCAAAGACAGACAAATTTATCGCTGTAGTTTTTCTCTTGTCCCTGTAATTTACTGCGAATAGTTGCACTCGTCTATATCGTTGGAATCGCTTCTGGCTTTAGTCACACTTAAACCCATTTTCACCATTTAACACCCAAAACTTGAGTACATTTTCTTATGCACTGTACAGATTTATTAGCAGCAATTAGGTGTTGCTAGTAGCCATTTGGCTTAATAATTACCTCTGTGGTGATATTTATCGCGATGCGGGCGGGAATGTTCCAAAATTTTCTTGGCTCTGGTTTCAGAGATAATGGTACTCGAGAGTAGTAAAATATGACTCGACACTTGCGACATATTATGACGGTAGATCATTGGTGAACGTTTGGTGCAGAAAATAGGCGTTGCTTGGCAACCTGACAATTAATTGATGATATTAAGGGCCCACATACACGGACTGCTCCAGCAGTTAGCCATTGATCAACATACACGAACCGCTCTTGCAGTCATAGGCAACAGCTTGAAGCTGCCATTGATAACTGCTGGAGTCAGTAGCAACATGGATAATTCCAAATAAGTTCTTGCGATTTAATTGCACTGATTAGCGCGTCAAAATCTACGTCGTCCATTTTGCTCTAAATACAAAGCAATAAGCGTGCGGGCAGAAAGCGCGTGCGATGTGGAATGAAGAGCGCGGGCGGAGGTAACTTTGCGAGAGCGGCCATTGTATGTCTGGCGACTGCTTGATCGCACTACCGCCCGAAGCTGTAGCAACTGCTCGAGCGGTTTCGTGTATGTGTGTACGTCGAAGACTGTAGTTCACTATGCAGTCGCAGCAGTCCATCCTGACTGCTTTAAGCAGTCCGTGTATGGCGGCCCTTAAACGTGAGTTTTATTGTACGGCCTCTTCTTTTGGCTTCCACTTTGTATTATGTACAAACATAATTATATTGTTCTACTTATACGGGTTGTTTATTTCTGTGTTGTGGGTGTACTATTAGGTACAACTTTGCCTAACTCTCCGGGGAAATACAGGATGTGATGTTATGTTATGTTATACAGGGTGTCTGAGAAAGGGTGTCGCCAACTTAAAGGTGTGGTACAGACCATCAAACTGAACGACTTTTTCCTGGAAACCAACATCGTAATTGTGAAAAAAACTTTTTAGCAAAAAATAAAACCGACTTCCAAAACAAAACACTACAAAGTGCAAAATAACTTTAATTTCGGTAGTCGGTGTCTTTGGTTTTATATTTTCGTTTTTTGTCACAGACTTCCGAAATTAAAGTTATTTTGCACTTTGTAGTGTTTTGTTTTGGAAGTCGGTTTTATTTTTTGCTAAAAGTTTTTATTTTTTAGTTGTGGATAGGTTCCACAACTAAAAAGTGAAAAATAACACACAAATTCGAATACATAATTGAGCACAATCATTGTAGATATAGCCATGTAATAACAGTGATAGGAAGATATTAAAACATCATCCACATAAAATCAGTGGGAAATATACGCATTATTGAAGCTAACTCAAAACCTCCCCAAGCAAAGTTAATAAAATTTATATGGGACCACCTCGGATGTATACCCTTTCAAACAAAAAAAGAATTTTCCAAATCGGTCCATACGTCTTTGAGTAATCGCGTAACAAACATACAAAAAAAAAATACAGACGAATTGAGAACCTCCTCCTTTTGGAAGTCGGTTAAAAAAATGTCAGTCGTCCCATACAAAATTTCAATACCTACTTGACCAAATGTTTGGGATGACTGATATTTTTTTTTCACGTTTACCATGATGGTCACCGGGAAAAAGTTGTTCAGTTTGTTGGTGTGTAGGTACCACACCCTTAAGTTGACGACACCTTCTATATTGTTCTGAGCAATAAGTTTTACATACCTGGTTATACAATGTGTTCTAAAATGTGTCTCAATAGTTTTGGATTCGGAATCCCCAATAAGTCAAATATCAAATTGCGTCTGTTAATCTGCCCCACACATCAGTACCAAAGGAGGCCGCACCCGCTATAGTCACGCTTACACACCCATAACTCCGTCCCAGATTCAAAATAATTGATTAAATCTATTAGTTCTCAGCTCAAATTCAAACACTAATCTGCCGTCAGAATTATACCGTCCATTTCACTATTCGTCATCTTTATCGATAGCTTCAATCCGGATTGAAGAGCCTCTATTGAAATTAATTCATTAGTCAGAGAGTCGGCCGTAATATTTTAGCGGATGAATACAAGAAATTATTTCACATCGGCGCCGAGGGCATTCATCAAATCCGAATTGGTTGTCATCACGTTCGAATCTGGTTCTTATTGCCTTGTGATAGAGATGTGGTGATATACTATAAAGCAGGATGTGAATTTCGTTGTTTGAGTTGAGCTGATAACTTATGAGGTTTTGTTTGTTTCGGCTCAGTCCGTCTGTTTTCGTTTTTAGCTCGGGAGCGTTAACTAGAGAAGGTTTATCGCAACAATCTGTTTCTGGTCTTGGGTATTAAAGCGATGCGGAATCTTATGAGGTCTTTATTGAATTGTACGTGTATTGCGAATACCTGCTTCTTTGTTGTAAACTAGTTAATTTTGCTCATGGTAAATAATATAGCTACATTTTTGGCTATTTTTGGGGTTCCGGACCTCAAAAGCGAAAAACGGAACCCTTATAGGATAATTTCGCTGTACGTCTCATGTCAGTCTGTCAAGACCCTTTTTCTCAGTAACGCGTGGAGGTATCAAGTTGAAATGAATATCAAATACGTAGGTCTATGGGCCCTTAGAACTGTAAAAAACCAAGCTTCTAAGTCAACGAATTAAAAAAGTACGGCCATTTATATGTGTCATATTTTGATACTCGGCAAGTAAATCAAAACCTATAAGGTAGTTACCGTTGACCTAGAGTCGTGAAATGTAGCAAGAAGCGAGGTCTCACAACGCAAGTAAAGGAAAAAGTCCGAAAACCGTTAATTTGTAATTTTATCACATTTTTTTTTTGAGATTACAAACCTTTATTTGCAGTTGGAGAATTGACAGTGACGTTATTGTATTGTCGTATATCAATGTATGGGAGAACATGTTTTTCAGCTACAATGCTGTTTGTTTTTGGGATAAATTCCCATGGATTCCCTACATCGTGCGTGGTCCAACACGCACTTGGACGGTTTTTTCGTTTATAACGTCACAATCATTCGTAGTATTAATGTGACAAATGACATTTACGGCTCGCTTTCCTTTATGAACTCACAAACTCCTACACTAATATAAAACATATCCAGTTTTACAACTGGAACGTCTGTAAAGCGTAAATATACGGCAGTTTGGTCGCTTTCCTCTTTACAAATGTATTCGCCCTTTATTACAACACATTGCGTTTCTGCCGCCGCGCCAGCGCCGTTAAAATTACATCAACAAAATTACTGTTGGCCAAATTGAAAGTTACGTCTTTTGGGCCAGTGTTACAACAGCACTATTAAGCTTGGCGCTGTTATATGGAGCTGCTGTGGTATGGAGTAGTTTTTCCAACCTGCCGACTTAACACACTTTACAATGTTATGTTTCACAGAAGCTCTATTAATTTCACTCGAGATTTCATCGTGTTATACCCGGTCACAGATATACAGGGTGTCTGAGGAAAGGTGTCGCAAACTTAACCGTGTGGTACAGACCATCAAACTAAAAACTTTTTCCCGGGGACCATCATCGTAATTGTAAAAAAAAAAAATATGTCGTTCTATACAAAACTTCAATACCTACTTGACCAAATTTATGGGATGACAGGTTTTTTTTCTGAGGAAAGCCTCAGACACCCTGTATCTGTATCTGTGTTCCCAGTAAATTAAGGAGTAAATCCTTGTCATATCTGCACCCATGGGTGTCCCCAAAAGGTTGAGGAGCTCGTGGCTTAGTAATAAAAGCCGCATGGGTCGATCAATCACGTTAAGCTACGTTTGCTGCGGTTGGTCCGTGGATGGACCATCTTTACATACCGAGATTCCGCCGTACTTTGGAAAGCAAGTTAAGCCGTTGGTTCTGGCTGTCATTCGTGGATCGTTGACGACCGCTACGGGTCGTCAGAAGGCCGAAAGTCTGACAACCAGTCTTAGCAAGGGGTAACGTTTGTATTTATTACCCAGTAATTGGGTTGTGGAGATCAGATAGGCAGTCGGTCGCTCCATGTAAAATAACGATGATGAGTAGATCATATAGGTACTTTTAGGCATAATAAAACTTGCATTTATATGCTTTTAGGTCCTGTAGTCCCCTTACTGAGTAGACCCTAGTGCCTAGTGTGGTGGTTATGATATCTAGCGTTATAATGACTGTCTTCGGTAGTGATTGGAAGCTGGCGTATTGTCAAATAGTAATCAAAGGAGGTAACTCCGAATCCTACTAATATTATAAATGTGAAAGTTTGTGAAGATGTTTGTTACTCAATCACGCCGGAACGGCTGAACGGATCTGGATGAAATTTAGCATAGAGATAGATTATAGTCTGGAATAGCACATAGGATACATTTTATCCCGGGAAAATGTACGGTTCCCATGGGATAATTTCCAACATTCACGTGGGCGAAGCCGCTGGCAAATGCTAGTAAACGTTAACCGTAACAGCTTGTAAATTCTGCCTATCTATTGGTTCTGTAGTTTTCTACCACTGAAGTTTAGGCGAGGCATTTTATAAAAGGCAATAAATAAACAAATGTACTCTCCGTAGCTTGATACAGTGTGTGGATAGCCTTGTTTTTCCCATATCGATATTGCCTGAAGTAATTATTTTCCGGGAAATATGGGTTCGGTTCAGTTTCGGCGGTTTTTTTGCCAAACCCATATTCATTCTGCCGAGTTATTGATTCGCTGTTGAAAGATTGAATAGGTGCATTTATTTTAATTGGGAAATTTGGATATTGCTTTACACAGGCTGTCCAGCGCATGGACCTACACAATTTTTTGGGGGATTGGTGGATTCATTTGCTAGGTTTCACCCTGAGACCCCATGTCCTAAGTGTGTCGGTAATGTTTATATTTGTTTAATACCATTAAATCGTTATATTATTTTTTTATAGTCTGAAGTGTATTTTTGTTTTAAATAAATTATTATTTGATCTAATTGATTTGTAGAAAATTACCTATGTGCATCCAAAGTTTTAAAAAATGTTTAAATGTGTGAAAAATTACAACTTCTAATTATATAAAAAAAAAACTAAAAGCGATTTTAAACTCACTTTTATTTTAAAAAGTTCTTTATCTCATATCCTTTCTAACTGTATGCTGCATGGTATAGAACAATTCATTATGTAGTCAAAATTATAGTTAGGGGAGACAGTTAGGGAATGTTTTAAGAAAAGACTTAATTATTACTAAGAATAAATTAAATTGCAGACTATAATAAAAGTTATTTTCTTCTATTACAACCCTAAACAAAAAAAAAAAAAAGATTCAAAGGCGAAATTTTGGGTAATTCAAAGAAAAACTAAACCATATCTCAATTATCGTCACATTTAGGACATAGGGTCTTCGGCTGAAACCTAACAAATGACCACCTAATCTCCAAAAAAATTGTGTCGGTCCATGCGCCAAACATCCTGTATTTATAGTGATGGTAAAATATTTTATTTATACATCTACAGAGCGTGTTGTTTTGCGGTGCTTGAAACTATTTTTATATGTTACTATCTGACCCTACAGACGTTGTCCTGTCTAAATTTCAATAATTCATACAAAATTCCCATATAAAATACACTTTTAGTTTTTCCCGAATCTTTCAACTTTTCTTTCCATAAAAATCTAATTCGGACTATAACAAACATTTTATTGCAAAACATAACCAAATCGGTGCAGCCGTTCTCAAGTGATGTGCTTACCAACGAACAGCATTTCATTTTTATTTATAATAAAATAATAATAATAATAATAAATCATTTATTATCAGGCTACAATGGCCCATAGATACATACCTTACAAACTAACATATATAAAGTATAAAACAAAACTTGTGTTAATAAATATAGCTTAAAACTATGTTAGTAGCTTCACTTCACTAGCTTGTTCTTGAGCTGTCGTGTGGCACTTGTCCGCGGAAGCGACGGAACACCACGTCCTGCGGCCAGAAGTCTTCTTCCATGACGACGGGCAGGTAACAGTTCGGTACTCGCACCACGAACGCCTTGAAATTGACGTTGCGGCGTGACTCCAGTAACTGCACCCGCGGCATGTACCTTGTATTTATATATAGATCACTACTTTTGCCCGCGGCTTTGCCCGCGTGGAGGTCGGAAATTATCCCACGGGAACGTACTACCGGGACAAAAAGTATCCCATGTCATTATCCAGGTCATGGTGTACCCATGCCAAATTTCATCGTAAAAACGTGAAAACGTAACGAACAAACTCTCTTTCGCACTTATTAATTAGTATGTCTTCAATTTGTAAATCATATTAGGTACTCGTAATATAAATAAAATGACTTAGAGAATATTGCCTTAGTGAGAGTTAATAATCAAAATTATACTTCTACCTGATAATTATTTAAATTCTACTTTTAGAAAATTCTACCTTCTAATCGCATACCTAACATTCTGACACCTCAATATCATTAGTATACATGGTGACAGGGACTTCGACGCAGAACCTGTTACTATGGATTCAGTGATCCAGACAAAAAATCAGCAGTTTCCTACAAAAGTGCAATACTTGCGCGTCTAAAATATATGGACAAGCTATTTAAAAAAAATAACCGACGTAAAAAATTAACGCAAGGGTTCCAGAATAATGTACCGAATCCATGATAAAAGGTTGTGCGTCGATGTCCTTGCCACCCGGTGTTCGCACTAGTTGTTGTAACATAATACTTATGTAAAAATAAAAAAAATGTTTATTGCGATTACATACAATTCTAACACACAATGAGTTGGAGATCACCTTTTAAGCAAGAAGATGCTTGTGTTAGAAATGTGTGTTATGTCACAATACTATTATTCCCTCAATAGGTCTCATCTCAAATGACCGCATCGCGCTGCTCCATTTAATTTGCCCACATAAGTTAATTCACGTTATTATCGTCAGTTAAACCAATAGTTATAACGAGTATTGTCTGCTGTACTATACATGTACCTATTATTTGATGATAATGTCATCCACTTACATTCAGACTACCAAGCCAAGGTTTGTGCATCAAGATTAGAACTTAAAAATAAATGAAAATATCCAGTGATACATGTGCCCATGTTTTAGAACCTGTGACTCCTTAAGTACGTTCTTGAACTTCCTATTGCTAATTCGTAGTATCTTAATAAAGTTTCATCCTGAAGACCCGATTGCTCACTGTATAGTCTAAAAGAATGACTATTTAGGGTTCCGTACTTCAAAAGGAAAAAAACTTAACCCGTAGAGGAACACTCGTGTGTCTGTCTGTCTGTCCGATTAAGGTCAAATTTGGTACACCTATGAATTTCTGTGATCCAAATACGGACGTGTAAAGTAAATAAATGAATTTTGAATATGGGAGTCAATTTTGGGGGCAAATAAGAAAAAAAATGAAAAAATTGCAAACTGTACCGTGTCACATATCACATGAAAGGGCTTACTGTGAGAGTCTCAAATATACTATTTTTATAATTTTAAAACAAGTAGTTTTTAAGTTATTTAAGAAAATAGACGAAAATTAACCTTTCGCCCCCTTATTTCCGAAACTACTGAGCCTAAAATCTTGACAAAAAAAAAAAAATACAGAAAATAGTTCTATACCTATAGATTACAGGAAAACCTATAAGAAGTCTATGTTCTTAAATAACATGGTAAATCTTTCAATATTGTGCATATAAACTTACATTTGCTGTTGGAATGTATGAGAGAACATGTATTTCAACTACGATATTAAGTTTGTTCTTAGGATAAATTCATCCCAACTACCGAACCCTTTTTATGAGTGGGCTGACACGCACTTGGTCGGTTTTTTTCTGTTAAACATGATCCTTTTATAGGGATAATTTCTGATTTCTCGTATTTACTTCGCATACTGGTGATTCAGATACATTACGTCGTTCAAATCATACGGAAGGATACGACTGACCATCATTCCTATTCAACCCGACAGCCGTGAAGACGACAGAGGAAGCTCACACACACACACACACACTATTGCATAATCACTCACACACACACACCAAGCAATGATAGATCTACCGACACCAGTATTACAGAATTCCCCTACCTCGAACGTGACGTTTATGTTAAGCAGTCTTCATACAATCAAGGCTCGCGTGACTAAAGCGGGCTGTTCGTGCTCATTCAGTGGCTGGCAAAAGACGACCATTCACAATCACTTTAATTGCCGCATCGCGCGTCAGTGTGGAGCGCGTTTGGCGTGTTGTGGTATTCGGTTTTATTGGCAGATTTGAATTTAAATTTGGAGTTTTAGGATGTTAGTAAAACGGTCGTGTTTGTGGTTTCTGGTTCATAACCAGCTAGGTGTCATTAGGTGTGAAAACACTATCAGAGAGGCGGCATAGATTAGGAACGTCAAAAATTAGGCATTAGATGACGACTATTTGATTAATAATTTACTACCGATGATCTTTGCTGGCAGATTGGTGAAACGTAACATGAATTGAAATGTTACAATGCATAAATTAGGATGTCAAATTTGTGTTACATTTCGTGATGCATTGCATAAATTAGGACGGCTGTTTTGTGTTTCATTTCATTTTGCATTGCATAAATTAGGATGGCTGATTTGTGTAACATTTCATGTTGCATTGCATAAATTAGGATGGCTGATTTGTGTAACATTTCATGTTGCATTGCATAAATTAGGATGGCTGATTTGTGTAACATTTCATGTTGCATTGCATAAATTAGGATGGCTGATTTGTGTAACATTTCATGTTGCATTGCATAAATTAGGATGGCTGATTTGTGTAACATTTCATGTTGCATTGCATAAATTAGGATGGCTGATTTGTGTAACATTTCATGTTGCATTGCATAAATTAGGATGGCTGATTTGTGTAACATTTCATGTTGCATTGCATAAATTAGGATGGCTGATTTGTGTAACATTTCATGTTGCATTGCATAAATTAGGACGGCTGATTTGTGTAACATTTCATGTTGCATTGCATAAATTAGGATGGCTGATTTGTGTAACATTTCATGTTGCATTGCATAAATTAGGATGGCTGATTTGTGTAACATTTCATGTTGCATTGCATAAATTAGGATGGCTGATTTGTGTAACATTTCATGTTGCATTGCATAAATTAGGACGGCTGATTTGTGTAACATTTCATGTTGCATTGCATAAATTAGGATGGCTGATTTGTGTAACATTTCATGTTGCATTGCATAAATTAGGATGGCTGATTTGTGTAACATTTCATGTTGCATTGCATAAATTAGGATGGCTGATTTGTGTAACATTTCATGTTGCATTGCATAAATTAGGATGGCTGATTTGTGTAACATTTCATGTTGCATTGCATAAATTAGGATGGCTGATTTGTGTAACATTTCATGTTGCATTGCATAAATTAGGATGGCTGATTTGTGTAACATTTATATTTTCAAGTAGATGAAAATTGACCATTCCCCGTCCTTATCTCCGAAAGTACTGAGCCTAAAATTTAGAAAAAAAAAAAAAAAACAGAAAATAGTTCAATCCCTATAGATTACAGGAAAACTTATAAGAAGTCTATGGTCTTAAAACAACATGGTAAATCTCTCAATATTGTGCGTACAAACTTACATTTGCAGTTACAATGTATGGGAGAACATGTTTTTCAACTACAGTGTTAAGTTTGTTCTTGGGATTCATCCCAACTACGGAACCTTTCATTATGCGTAGTCCGACACGCACTTGGCCGGTTTTTTGCTATGTAAACATACATGATTCTAATACATCAACTTTTTTTTTCAGGTAAGTAACTGGCTACGTACTCCTACCGGACTGACCGGCCATTTGTAAAACTGCTTGGTACTCGGTTCAGATACGAAAGGTAAGTCTGAATCTATATGATTTATAAGGTACAAAGATGGGGCGGTTTACTATTGTTAAATGGACATGTAAACTGTTTTTATGTTGGACTATTGTAAAATGTTTCTATGTTCTAATATTTAAAAATGTTTATTTATTTATTTAACCATTTATGTACACACAAATAAACAGACAAGAATAAAGGAACAGAAAATTACGTACAAAGGTGATGCTTATTTCTAAAGAAATCTCTTCCAGCATACCTGCGATAGGACAGACACATAGACACCGTGTGTAAGAATAAGAGAAAATAAAAATACATAAAATCTAAAAAAAAACAACTCACTAAGCTAATAAAACATATAATAAATACTTAAATACATACATACTTCTAGAATAAATATCACTAAAATAACTATGACGAAATGGAAAGATAATGTTCTTTCACTCTTCTTTTAAATACTGCAACAGTTTGGCAGTCCCTAATGTTGTTGGTATTTAGTCGATTTCAATATGCAAAAATTAATCGATTCTTAAGTACTTTTGAGTAATGGCAACACTGTCACTAAATGATTTAATAAAACCAACAGCTGCTGTCAGTTCGTTCCTTTTTCTCTATTCGCTATGCTAGGATACAGACATAAAACCTTCCCTGTATAACGTTAAATGAAATATAACGTTATTTAAATTCAAAGTGTTTTTAATTCACGCCCGTATCCTGATTTCCTACAAATGTAATCTATGTGTTAAAAAAAATAAACCAGAAACATAATAATTTCTTTATTCCGGCAACCACGACGCAGAGTGTTAGTAATTCCTTAAAAACTATATTAGTAAACATGGGAAACACAGAAACTTGTATGTAATCAAATAATAATATAATAATAATAATAATATTCCACAACTATCACACAACGCCGTCTAGCCTCAAGCTAAGCAGAGCTTGTGTTATGAGTACTAGACAACTGATAAACATACTTATATATTTCTAAATACATACATATATAGATAAATTACACCCAGACACAGAACAAATGATCATGCTCATCACACAAACATTTGTCCTGGGTGGGAATCGAACCCACGACCTCCGGCATAGCAGTCAGGGCCACTAACCACTAGACCAACAGGCCAGTCAAATGTAGATAACATACTGAAATAAACCAAAGTTCGAGTTCTGTAGATAGTCAAAGACTGGCAATGGTTGCGTCTAATGTAACCTACGACATTTGTCAGTTTCAGTTTGTCTGTCACGAACCTTATCTCAGTCACTGTGTAGAAATATTATATATACGGGGCAATTTTTTTATCACTATCCAAATTTTCACAGGCTACAGCGAAAGTTGTTCATATTCATGGGTAGAACACCCATGAATATGAACAACTTTCGCTATGGGACCAACCCTGAAATCACGAAAAAAAAAATCTGCTGAACTAAGTTAGAGATGTCAAACTAGTTTACTCCTTGCGCTTCACCGTGTTTATAGTCGACATGTTTTTACGTGTTGTCTGTATGGAAATATTAGTTCAACTAAATTTGATAGCTCTAATTTACGTCCGCTTCTTGTTTTATTGGAGAGAAAAAGTTAGCAATTATAGCCTAAATTAAGTATAGTTTGTGCACAACAGAATTGGCACCAATGTGTTCTTAAAGTACAGACGCCAGCAGGTCAACCTACCCGAAACTGTCAGATTTTCCCAATCAACCTTGAACCTAATGCTTTAGCAATAAAGTCGAAAATTTATTAAAGAAATCTGACAGATTGTAGTAGCTTGATGTGCTGGCGTCTGTACCTTCTGCTACGGTAATAATATTTTCAGTATGCGAGCAACTTAATAAAAACCTAACACATGTATAACTTTACTTCATAAAACTACAGGAAGAAGGCATATTTTTTTCGGCGCCGAGTTATCTCCGACACTTTAAAGCCCCTCCCCCGGGTTTTCTAAATCCGTTTCAGAAAACAAAGTTCCAAAACTTCAACTCCACGAACTTTGGAGATGAGCCGTTCGCTTTTATTTTCTTTAATTTCATATTCCCTGCAGACTTTCAACTCTTCAGTTTTCACCAATTGGGATATTTTTTTTTTAAATATTCGTCGCTGGCTTATTTGGGGATAAACTCTTAAGTCTGTAATGGACAAAGTTTGGGACTTGAAAAACCTGTTAAGTGTTTGAGCTGGGGTGGTTGTCGAAGATTTAAAACGAAGTCTGTTCCAAGACAGTTATTAGGGTGCAACTGCGGTTGATCAAAGTCGACCGTCGACGTCACCACTACATTGCTACCTCATACCTACGTTTTATTTCTCAAAGTGAGTCAGATCTCGTCGATATTGGTCTTGTAGCACCCCACTCACTTGTTGTACCGCACTCGTCTAACTACCACCAAAAAAATGCAATGTTTAATATACAACATATTAAGTAAACAGTTCTATTTGTATTTGTTACAACCTTTTTGTATTATCAAAATATGTTATTCTCAGTTGTGATCAAAATTAACTGAAATGTATCATCTCAGAAATAAATAGCTGATAATAAATCACAGATAAACACATTTAACGGAGGCTGAATATTGCCGACATGATATATCTTTACAATATCTTAGTGGTTTACTATTTGTAAATAACTATCCATATTTTCCTTTTGTATTTTTTTGTCATGTTAGGATTTTGTCGGACTTCTACTGGATACCAATTTATTTGTAGGGGTCGTAAGTACAATTTATTATTTAAGTCATTTTCAATAGTGCTATATGAAAGTAAAGTCATGAAAGTATATGGTGCTATAACTAACAACAATACTTTGAAGACGTGAAACATCTCATAACATTTCGCGATAAACCTACATGAAATGTATCTTAACATTAAAAATTAAAACACGAACATAATCCTGCCCAATGAACAAGTTTTAACGAGACGTGCTGTACGCCTCGCACCGTTAATTGCAACTGAAACCTGTGTCACAGAATAAATAGTACAGAAGGCCGGCTCCATACGACGAGCGACAACGCACGCACACATACACGGTTCACGTACAGCCGCGACTGGCATTTGTTTGAGATTGTTTCTCGGGCGATGCAACTTGCGTCAAGCGACACGCTCGCGCGTCATCTGTTTCCGTTTTGTTCGCCGCTCCGCAAGTCACGTCGCGGTGACTCGTGTCATGCTCTAAACAACTTCTTCCATTTATTTTCTCCGCAGTCGCTGTCGCAAGATGCTTATCCCTGAAAGCTCTATTTACAAGGTGCAAGTTGTTTATTGCTTGTGGCATACTACTAAATTCATGGACAAAAACTGGCACCGTGTAACTCTTAAGTAATATCTACTATATTGTTGCACGATACGGGCAAGTTAGTTGCCGTTCAAAACTGGTATAGGTGTAAACAGCACGTACAATACAATTCCACGAACAATAAATCGTATGTACAGACTACAGCATATCAAGCTACTACAATCTGTCAAATTTCGTTAATAGATTTTCAACTTTCAAGGTTAATTGGGAAAGTTTGACAGTTTCGGGTAGCTTGATGTGCTGGAGTCGGTTGCCAGAATTGCATGCGATTAAATGTTTCTATCATTCAAATATGAGCGAACGAAACAAGACGTACAATAAAGTTGAATGAAATATTTGGCAGCGCAAATACAGATGATACATGTTTAGAAGAGGCAATACTTGCCTCGATTTTATTGCCTTGGTGTAAGTCGCATTCAATTTAATCGAATGGCAAAACTTGCATTCAATTATTGTATGCCATTTTATGGAAATCGCACGCGTGTAAACACTTGCATGCAATTCTTGAATGGCAATAAAATTGAACGTGCTCTATGGCATGCGATTATTGCTCTTGAAAATGGAGCTGTAGTTTCGTGCAATGCAACTTGCGTCAAGCGCCACGTGCGCGTGTCACCTGTTTCCGTACGTCGCTCCGCGAGTCACGTCGCGAAGACTCGTGGCATGCACTAAAAAACTTCTTTCATTTGTTTTCTCCGCAGTCGCAAGACGCGTGTCGCTTGAACGTGTAGCTTTTCGCTTTTTGTATGGAGCCGGCCTTCTGTCCCATCCATATTGTGCCTGTGTGTTATAACTTCACTGCATACTATAGCCATGCTCGGCGGCTTTAAACTCAGTTTTACGAGTGAAACGTCGCCAGTTCATATCCAGGGCCGTGAGATGAGAAATGTACGGGCTGTGCACTATATGAGAGGATTTTAAAATGCCTTTACTGCTTGAGATTTAAGTAGGAGTATATTTTTGTTTAGTTTCAACAAGCTGATGAAATTCTTGTATTATGAAGTGCCCGAGTTTTATATGCAAGTTGAGAAGCAAATAAAATCTTGGGTTTTCTTAAAATAAAGATTCCAAGCGTGTTCACAATGTGTGGTCAATAGGATTAATTTTTGTACGCGTATATTCAACAGCAACCTGGTTAGTTTAAGCTGGAAATTGATCTCAATGAAGTTGGAAAAACGCTGTAATATAGTAATGATGAGGACTCGACAACTCAAGATTACCATATTAGGTATCGTATTTATTTCTTCATATTTAAGGGTTCACGGGCTATTTGTATTAAGCGACATCCTGACCGATATTGAGTTATAATCGACCTGCATTAAAAAGTGAAAAACGTAAAAACTGAGATAGACACTATTGATTCTTAACCGTCGACAAGCAACTTTTTCGTAACAAATATTGTTACTTAATTTTACAACTAGCAATTGCCCTGCGAATTGCCTAGAAATCGTCGGCGATCTAAGAGGAATGTAGCCTATGTCCTTGTTTGTGCTATGAGCATGTTTGGCAAGAAGTAAGGTCTCACAGCACAAGTAAAGGAAAAAGTCTGAAAATTCGTTAATTTGTAATTTTATCACATCATCATCACTATTTCAGGCGAAATACGTCCACAGTTGGATATAAGCCTCCACCAAACACCGCCCCACTTCGACCAGTTCTGTGCTTCCCACATCCGGCGGATTCCTACGAAAATTTTATCACATAAACTATATATTTTGGCATTACAAACTTAAATTGGCAGTTTGAGAATTGACCGTGACGTAATAATATCAATGGAGAACATGTTTTTGAACTACAATGTTAGTTTTGTTTTGAAGATAAATTCTTTTCAACTTTTCAACTACGGAACCCTTCATTGTGCGTGGTTGACAAAATCACAGACCATTGCATGCTAAGACAAACTCCAGAGGTTTAATAGTGTGCCTGTAACCTTATAATTATATAATACAAAATTGTTTTTATTATTAAATAAGTAATATATTTATTAAGGTGTAGCCGACTGTTGTATATTGTATAAGCTAGCTCCCGAGTTGTACCAACACTGGTGCCGCTAAAATATATGCGTGTCACAAACTGTGCGCGTTGGACACAAAGTTCACAATAGTTGTGCCGACACTTTGGAACCGGTCACTTGCAGCCCATTTAACTTGCTCCACAGTGTATGGCAAAATGTATGGACTACGACAATTTGATAATTAACAAAGTCTTTATTGTTTATGTGTACAGTTACCTCAAATAGGAGCTCGTGGCTAAGTAATAACAGCCGCACGGGTCGATCCATCAGGCTAAGCTACGCTTGTCGGGGTTGGTCTGTGGATGGGTGACCATCTTATCATACAGAGACTTCTCCGTGCCTTGGAAAGCACGTTAAGCCGTTAGTCCCGGCTGTCATTCGTGGATCTTTGACAGTCGTTACGGGTTGTCAGAAGCCCGAAAGTCTGACAACCAGTCTCACCAAGGGGTATCGTATTACCCAGTAACTAGGTTGTGGAGGTCAGATAGGCAGTCGCTCCATGTAAAATACTGGTACTCAGCTGCATCCGGTTAGACTGGAAGCCGACCCCAACATAGTTCGGAAAAGGCTAGGCAGATTTATCTTTGTAACTTAGATTTGTAAATATGTAATTCAGTACGTTGTACAGTTATGATTTTTAAATGGAATTTAATTTAGTATAAGTTTGCGATAACTTTTTTTTTCTCGGATAAGTCATCCTTATTTCGGTAGACTTTACTCGTAATCCTAACAACACATAAATTCAAGGTTTTAATGAAAACAGTTGACTCTTTAAACTTAATTTTAATTTCACATCATTGTTCAATCTCAACTAAAGAGGAGCTCGTGGCTAAGTAATAAAAGCCGCACGGGTCGATTGATTAGGTTAAGCTACGCTTGCCGGGGTTGGTCTGTGGATGGGTGACCATCTTTATATACCGAAACTCCTCCGTGCCTCGGAAAGCATACGTTAGACGTTTGGTCCCGACTGTCATTCGTAGACCTTTAACAGTCGTTACGGGTCGTCAGAAACCCGAATGTCTGACAGCCAGTCTTACCAAGGGGTCATAGGCAATCGTTCCATGTAAAATACTGGTATCTAGCTGCATCCGGTTAGACTGGAAACGGTCTCTAACATAGTTGAGAAAAGGCTAGGCAAATGATGATGATTTATAATATTAGTTAGGATAGGATTCCAAAATACCACACAAATCTTGCACTGTCATTAATAAAATGTAAAAAAATCCTTTACTTTGTCCCCTTATACACTCAAAAACTAGTGAAGATGAATGGGAATAGTTGAAAAGTTAAAGATAAGTGCGACGCGCGACGGCTGGTCACTCGCAGCTCATTTCACACGCCCCGCGGCGTAATGTCATTTTCCATTGAACGAGGCACTTGTATGGGGCTTAGGTAACATTTAATATATTTAGTAGTTTTAAAGGTGGGAAAGAAAAATAGATCAATTTTATTGTAGTTGAAAACAAAAGTCGGTGCTTTCTGTTCGTCAAGATGTTTGTATCAGGAACAGCTCAATTCTAATTATAATTAGAATTGAAAAAAATGAGGTATGATCCTAGCTCCATAGCTATTATGTAGCCGTATTATATCCCACTCCAGGGCAAAGGCGTCCATTTTCTACTTTCACTTGTATCTGTATACAGCCAGGCAGGCGATTTTCGTTGTGCAAATAGTTTCCTCACTACAGCTCTCGAAATCGGCATGTCCTAGATCTGAGAATTCGAAGACATGTGACCTTTACAAAGCCACACTGAGCCCGCGTGGTGGATTACACCCCACTCCCTCTCACAGATACGACGCCTGTGTCCCAGCAGTGGGATAATGCAGTATCTAAAGCATACTACATGACCAATAGCACTGTTACCTTCACAACCCTTGACTAAGTACATTCACAAACACACTATATTCAGAAACTATCTTAGCATCAGGTGCACCTCGCCTTATAAGTCCACAGTTAAAAGGTTCCAACCCAACAAAAATATGTAAAATAATAACAACCTTCGTCGGTTGTAATAAGTCTTAATTTTGTATGAACAACAAATGTGGGTTGGATCCTTTACGTTTAACTATGCTCAATTATGAAGCCCTAGACTTTCATTAAAGCCGTTCATTAGGAGCTGCTAGAGTCGTGAGACAATCTCATGTACACATAACCGTTAGGTACCTATATAGTTTTGGTCTAGACGTCTAATAAACTTTTGGGTACTGAGAGTGGTGGGATTAGATATTAAATATGTTTGCAGTTTAGAACTGGTTTTCTGATTTGTAGTGTTTTGTTAGGAGTTTTAATTAGCTTCTTGGCAGGAAATATCTTGTGAAATGTGGGTGTTACTGTGCCCCTCTGCCTTACCCTTGGAGGAATAACGGCGTGATGTTGTGTTTCGTATTTTGACCACGGAATAGAACAAAGCAAGTGAATGTGCCCACGCAGCTATCCGGCGTGTGTCACAATTATGCGGAAAAATGTAAAATAATGACAACTTTCGCCAGTTGTAATAAGTCTTAATTTTGCATGAACAACAAATTCAACATTGACGAAAAGCGTATTTTTTGTTCATACAAAATTAAGACTTATTTCAATTGACGAAGGTTGTAATTGTTTTACATTTTTTCCGCATAATTGTGACACGCCAAATAGCTGCGTGGGTACTTAAACTTGTTTTTTTCTATTCCTTGATTTTGACTATGTATGCTACCACAGAAAGAGGATGCGCCCTGTGATTATTAACAATCAATCAACTGAGCGTATGTTTTAACTGGTTATCTATACAAATCTCCTTGTGTTGGTATTCACTTTTAATTACCACATTATTTCGCCTCTTCAATTTTCTGCATCCTTCCAAAAACGTGTGAATATCTTACAGTTCCAATAATATTACATACATACGTATCGAATTGATATCTCCTTTTTTAACCGACTTCCAAAAGGACCTCCTCCTTTTGGAAGTCGGTTAAAAAAGGAGTTCTCAATTCGTCTGTATTTTTTTTTTGTATGTTTGTTACGCGATTACTCAAAGACGGATGGACCGATTTGAAAAATTCTTTTTTTGTTGAAAGGATACTTCCGAGGTGGTCCCATATAAATTTTATTAACTTTGCTTGGGGAGTTTTTGAGTTAGCTTCAATAATGCGTATATTTCCCACTTATTTCATATATCACTGTTATTTACATGGCTATATCTACAATTATTGTGCTCAATTATGTATTCGAATTTGTGTGGGGTAGGTTCCACAACTAAAACGTGAAAAATAAAAACTTTTTAGCAAAAAATAAAACCGACTTCCAAAACAAAACACTACAAAGTGAAAAATAACTTTAATTTCGGAAGTCGGTAGCAAAAAACGAAAATACAAAACCAAAGACACCGACTACCGAAATTAAAGTTATTTTTCACTTTGTAGTGTTTTGTTTTGGAAGTCGGCTTTATTTTTTGCTAAAAAGTTTTTATTTGAAGTCGTTAAAAAGCTTTAAGATAAATAGCGGTGCGGCACGAATATAAATTGTTGTTTATTTAGTTATTTTTTGAGTTGAGAATTTTGATGTGCAGTCAGTAATTTTGATTGTAATTCGGAATATTTTTTGATACAAAATGTAATTTTATTGATTTGCGTTTAAATACTACCCAGACAAAAGTCATCACTACTAAAGCAAAGCGAAACCACACTAAAGAAAGCCCACCCAACCAAAAACCAACAATATAATTTCACCAAATCAAATTCACACTAGCCACATTACAGGCATCGCTGCTCACAATCCAACCAAAAACAGCACACAAATATCATTATGACATTCATAATCCCATCACAATAGCCAGTGGCCGGGTCGAGCGTCATTCCCCACTCAACTGTTTGAGCATATCGCTTTTATGCTCAACCCGGCAAATGAGTACGTTGAGCGAAAGTGCCGCTCAAATGGTGCAACTGCGCTTTGAGAACGCAATTGTTCTGTAATTACATTATCAGACCGAGATATACGGGGATTATTTAATGTTGTGTGGTAGCTTTTGGAGGGTTCTCGGTAGTCTGGAATTATTTATGTGCTGTATGTCAAATTAGATTGCTTCGTGCCTTTGAGAAAAAAATGAGAGTAAAAGTAATACAAGCCTGCATTACAAAAAAAAAAAAAAACTATTTCGGATAAGCATAAACTATATGGATTAGTAAACAAAAAGATAACTTCTACCTGTGTTAGTAAACTCATAATCTATTTAGCGACAAGGTGATGTTGTTCGAGACATCTTTGCACATCACCTAACAATGGAGAATCATACCCCGCTATGGTCTTCAGGATGGAGTTGGAGCTTTCCCGCACTCTGCAGAGCATTTGTAAACAACGCTACCATACGGTCAGAGCAGTGTTAGCAGTCCCGAGTTACGTACAAGTTTCACTGGCTAATCTTTTTAGCTAGGTTAGCCTACTATTCTTACCGAGCTCGTTCTGACGCTTTTTTTATATTTGAGATGGGTTTGGTCTTGACTCTAGTCTAGGTCAGAGGTGACAGAGACAAAGTCGACGATGGAGTGAGCTTACCCAGAAGAACCCTGTTCACTCTCACTTTGAAGAGATTAGGGTTGTATACGTTCGGAAACACAGACGCAGGTAGTGAGAAAGATTCAATTTTTCATTTCTTTGATTTCACCAATGCATAAGGGGGACTTATTTCTTTACCATATTATAATATTCTCTGTTACCCTCATTCTCGTATCCATAAAAATCATAACTAAGTTAATGTAGAAATCCGCTCTTTAAATGGGGATAGAGACAATGAAAAACCCTTCATATTCCTTCCGTAACGTTTTACAAAGCAATATCAACGATACAATATCTGAAAGAATATACAATAATATTAGGAGCAGCTTTGCAATACTTTCGACTCACTAACAAGTACTCTAAAACACATCACTACGCTTCGTAGCTCAAGAGAATAGTCCTTGAAATAAAACGTAGGAGTAAACAGCACACTCGTAGCGACCGTAGCACGTAGCGCGTAGCACTCGTAGCCGCGTAGCATTCGTAGCACGTCTACGGCCGCTTAGACCGGCCAATCGTTACAGAATTCACTTGGAATAGATTACGTTTAATATTTTATTTACGCTTTTATATGTTATTTTTATTAAGGGGTTCAGTCAAGTAAATTATTTTATGTGAAAGACTAGATTTTGTTGCATATATTTGATACTCAAATTCATACATTTTTTATAGAGTACTTCGTAGATATAAGCTGAAGTTTACGTGATATATTTTGATGTTTTACATGATCTGCTAGAATCTCTTGCCCGCTTAGGAACGGTCAACTAGCTTTAACTTCCAAACTAACTAACACCGGTTAGTTAATCAGAAAGTTTCTGTCTTCGACAATTCAAATATATATGTAAATGTTTTTTTTTTATTTGAGATGGGTTTGCTTTTGACTCTTTATAGTCTAGGTCGGAGGCGACAGAGACAAAGTTTACTGGAAATTTTGGGTTTAAGTTCTTAATCCTACTTCCTACTAATATTATAAATGCGAAAGTTTGGATGTTTGTTACTCTATCACGCAAAAACGGCTGAACGGATCTGTATGAAATGTGACACATTCATAGTTTATAGCCTAGGTTAACACATAGGATACTTTTTATCCCGGTAGTACGTTTCCGTGGGATAATAGGGATGATGACTGGGTAAAAAAAAAAAAATTCTATTTAGTCCGTCAGTGAGATAATAAAAAAAATATTAGATACGTATTTTTTGCTTTATCATATTAATAAAAAATGACTTATAACTCGCATTCAAGTTCGGGACGTCACTTCTACGTATAAAATCTACAAAGACGTGACGTCATGCCACATTTTAACTCAATGTATCGTCGTAATCTTTTGATTACGTAGAAAAAGAAAAAAATACGTGTCCAATATATTTTAATAATCTACATGACGGACAAAAAAACATTTTTTAGTCATCATCCCTATTACCGACCTACACGCGTGCGAAGCCGCGGGCGAAAGCTGGTTTCCATTAATTCTCTAATCCTTTTCGTGTCGACGGTAATTTTATTCCTTTCCATCCATACAAACGAATCAAAGAAAAACCAGACAATTTCCCAGCTTCATCAATGATTTCTCACTGAAATCTTCGACTCGTAAACACAGTGACATTATCGGCGAAACCTTCGCGCGATAAATCAAACGGTACACATTTAAATCGAGCAACAGGCGGTGTTTAATCTCGATGCCATCTAAAACTGGAGCAAACAAAAACTAATTCGCGAACGCTTGCCTACATCGCTTGCCTTCATCGCTTGCTGTTATTAAAAGCGGTTTTTTTTTTTGTTAAATGTCCCTTATTTGGATGTTTGGATCGTTAAATGAGTTTGATAGGAATGTTGATGGCGTTGAGTTTGTTAGTGGATTTGTTAATAAGGGTGGTTTTGTGTTGATAGGCAGGAATTTGTGGGTGTTGTCTTGTCTGTAAATTAAACCTATGAGTAACTTATAGGAGGGGAGTGCGGAAACGAAAACCTATAAATTAGGAGGCAGCTGGGACAAACTGCACACAAAAGGACGATTGTGTCGGACCACGGACAATGTAGGGTTCCTTAGTTAGTATGAATTTGTCCCAAGGACTAACTTAACATGGGTGTAATTATCTATATAAGTATGTAGTTACAAAAAAAAAGTAGTATAATTATGTAGTATATCAGTTATCTGGTTTCCATAGTACGAGCTCTGCTTAGTTTGGGATCAGATGACCGTGTGTGAATAATATCCCAGGTTATTATTATTATTATTATAACATTGTAGTTGAAAAACATGTTCTTCCACACATTCCAACTGCAAATGTAAGTTTGTACGCACAATATTGAAAGGTCTGGGGTACTGGGGTGGTTTTGGGATCTACCTCCTAGTGGTCCACCCCGGGCAACGGCACCACAGGCTTGCCTGTGGTACGGCTGAACGATCCCACTTAGCGGTGGTAGGCTCCGCAAGGGGCCGCCTGGCTCGCGACCACCATCCCACCGGAGTCTGGCGCCAAGCAGCTTGCTGTGTTCCGTCGGTGTGTGGGAGTGCCAGTGCCTTTGGGGGAGAAGGAGATTGTCAGCTGCGCTGTTTGGCACCGGTTGTGGTCTCTGAGTCAGCTAGCCGGGTAACTCATTTTGGAGGGTAGCGGGATCCGAAGCACGGTGCCAGCCGTTGGCCGACCGCAGTCAGTAGGGGGCCCAAGTAGCACGCCAGTCACGTGCCAAAGGCTGCCCCGCCAACTCGCGAAAAATCCCGGTATGCTCCACCGTGCCAGCCGGCGACTGGATGGGAGGACCCGGTGGCCATATCCGGGGGGGTTCAGGCGTCCCCGCAGTCTCCAGATGAGTTCCCCGTAGGTTTGGTTGGCTCTAGTGTTCCACTTGGATCACTGAGCGGCGCCTCGACAAGTCGACTTTTTCCCCCAACAACTCCACTCATATGACACACAAAGCGAAGAAAAATAGGGTAAAACAACGGCTGCACTTCCTCCCACTAAAAGTGCACCTCACTAATATCAGGGGGTTGCACTCCAATCTCGATTCGGTCCATCACCACCTTGAGACCGAGAAGCCGCACCTGTTTTTCCTAACGGAGACGAAGATAACAACCCCGTCGGACGTGGCGTACCTCAACTACCCGGGGTACTCTCTTGAACACAAGTTCAAGAAGCAAGCTGGGGTCTGTGTGTACGTCCGCGATGACATTTGTTGTCGTCGTCTCCGTTGCTTTGAGAAATCGGGTTTCTCTGCCATATGGCTACTTGTGGATACTGGCGTGGAGAAATCTCTCTACATCGGCATCTACCGATCGCATAGCGGTGACCAGGAGACAACAGCGCTCTTTAATTTCCTCGTGGAGTCGACTGACGTAGCCCAGCAACGGTACCCAACGGCGAAGCTCATTTTTCTGGGGGACTTCAACGCCCATCATAAAGAATGGTTGTTCCCATACCAGAAAACTGACCATGCTGGGTTGGAGGCGCGCAATTTTGCTTTAACGCTAGATCTAACCCAGATGGTGAATGTGGCAACGCGGGTACCGGATGTTGACGGCCATACACCCAATTGCTTGGACCTTCTGCTGGCATCTGATCCGGACAGTCATTCAGTATCGGTCTCAGCCCCGCTGGGAACGTCTGACCACTGTCTGGTGAAATCCATATCAACCTGCTCTCCTCCAGATGAGAGCCCTAGAGGCACGAGGCGAGTATGGCGATACGGGTCAGCAGACTGGGATGAGATGCGGCACTTTTTTGCGTCTTATCCATGGCGGCAAGTGTGCTTTTCCTCGGGTGACCCCTCGCGCTGTGCTGACGCGGTTGCGGACGTGATTCGGCAGGGGATGGAATATTTTATTCCATTCTCCGACATCCCGCTCGGTCACAAATCCCGGCCTTGGTATAATGCAGAATGTGCCCACGCTGAGGCCCGAAAAGAGACTGCCTACCAAGCCTGGGTCAAGGCCCGCGACCGCAAAGTTAGAGCGCGCAGGGTTCGCGCGAAGAAAAGAGCCTTTAATTCTGCCGCCAAGTTCTGCAAGCGGGTTTTGCGTAGGGCACGTTTTGACCATGTCGGACATATCGGGGCCAGGCTGGCTTCGCACCCTCCGGGTAGTAAACAGTTCTGGTCCCTGTCTAAAGCGGTTGAAACGAATTTCTGTCGTCCCACTTTACCTCCTATGATGAAACCTGATGGGTCGCTGGCTCACTCTGCAACTGAGAAGGCAAATTTATTTGCATCTCTCTTCGCAAGCAATTCACGTCTGGACGCTGGCTCAAAGCAACCACCTACTGTACCTCATTGTGACTCCTCGATGCCGGAGATCGCAGTACACATTAAAGAGGTCCGAAGAGTATTGTGCAGTCTAGACGTGAACAAGGCCAGCGGGCCTGACGGCATTCCAGCGAGAGTGTTGAGGCAGTGTGCGCCTGAACTGTCTCCTGTATTGACACGTTTGTTCCGCCTCTCTCTTGAAAAAAGAACGGTGCCGAAATCCTGGAAGCTTGCAAATGTACAACCAGTGCCCAAAAAAGGCGACCGTGCAGACCCTGCCCATTACCGTCCGATCGCCATTACCTCCATTCTGTGCAAAGTTTTGGAAAGGGTACTGAACAATAAGTTGCTGAACTACCTTGAAGACAATGATCTCCTCAGTGACCGTCAATATGGCTTTCGCCGGGGACGGTCAACTGGCGATCTTCTTGTGTATGTCACGCACTGCTTTGGCGAAGCCATCGAGAAACACGGCGAAGCACTGGCTGTATCGCTTGACATCTCGAAGGCCTTTGACAGGGTCTGGCACGCTGCTCTGCTCAGCAAGCTTCCTGCTTATGGCATCCCAGCTGATTTTTGTAGCTGGATATCAGATTTCCTTAGTGAACGGTCGATTAGAGTAGTTGTTGATGGCTGCTCTTCTGACCTTATGGCTATTGATGCCGGAGTTCCTCAGGGGTCTGTTCTCTCTGCAACTCTTTTCCTGCTGCACATCAATGACCTGCTTCGGCCTGGTATTGTTGGGTACGCAGATGACAGTACAGTTTCAGAGAGATACTTGTCCAGCGCAAAAACCAGCGGGGCTGAAGTTCGTTCCTTGAGAGAGGCCATGGTAGAGCGGACAGATTTGACCTTAAGCTTTGTCTCCCAGTGGGGTGATGATAATCTGGTCTCTTTTAACGCCACCAAAACGCAGGCGTGTCTTTTTACCGCTAAAAAGAGTCGTTTCGCCCTAACTCCTACTTTTCGAGGTACATCTGTTCCTGTAACTGATCGACTTGAGCTCCTAGGCATGGAGTTGACATCTGGTCTCAACTTCGGCGCCACCATCGAGTACAAGGCCCAAACTGCGGCCAAGAAACTGGGCATCCTAAATAGGGTGAAGCGATACTTTACGCCTGGACAGCTTTTAACCCTTTACAAAGCGCAAGTCCGATCCTGCATGGAGTATTGCAGTCACCTTTGGGATGGATCAGCTAAGTACCAACTAGCCGCGCTTGACTCGGTGGAACGCAGAGCTAAGAGGCTCATTGGCGACGTAAAACTGGTGGATGCCAAGCTTCATTGCTTGGCTCATCGCCGCAAGGTTGCCTGCTTGTCGGTCTTCTACAGATTGTACTTCGGAGAGTGTGCCCGAGAACTCCACGACTTCATTCCACCGGCCCCCTTCTACCACCGGACATCTAGACGCACTGCCAGTTACCATCCCTACCTGGTTGCACCAATTCGCACTAAGCGCTTCCAAATGTCTTTTATAATGCGCACAGCAAAAGAGTGGAACTCACTACCTGCGTCTGTGTTTCCGAACGTATACAACCCTAATCTCTTCAAAGTGAGAGTGAACAGGCTTCTTCTGGGTAAGCTCACTCCATCGTCGACTTTGTCTCTGTCACCTCTGACCTAGACTAGAGTCAAGAGCAAACCCATCACAAATAAAAAAAAAAAAAAAAAAAAAAGGTCTTATAGGTTTTCCTGTAGTTAAAGAAGTATTTTCTGTATATTTTTCAAAAATTTAAGCTTAGTAGTTTTGGAATGGTCAATTTTCGTCTTATTTTCTTAAATAACTTATAAAATAGTTTATTTTAAACTTATAAAAAAAATGAGCAGGATTATTGGTAAAATACCAACAACCTCTTAAGGGGTCATTGTACTCATCATTATGAACAACTTTTACTCCCTTAAGAGGTTGTTGGTGGTTTACCAATAACCCTGTATTTAAGACCCGCACAGTAAGCCCTTTCATTTGATATATCGCACGGTACAGTTTGCAAAACTTTATTTTATATTTTCTTATTTGCCCCCCCAAAATTGACACCCATATTCAAAATCCATTCATTTACATTACACGTCCGTGTTTTGGTCACAGAAATACATACGTGTACCAGTTTTGAACTTAATCGGTCCATTACACATTGGACAGACAGACGGACGGACACATGAGTGATCCTTTCGTTAAGGGTTCCGTTTTTTCCTTATGTGGTACGGAACCCTAAAAACTATCAGATTTTTTGTGTGTTGAATGCGAAGGCGTCGTAACTCTCAGAAATCACAAATAATAAAACTAAATCCTTCTTTGCAGTTGGATAAAAAATTCGTAAAGGCCAAACAATTTAGGATTATACTAACTGAAGGAGGTGTATTACTGATTTTAGTGATTATAATTTTGTAAATACACATTTGTTACGGTCGCGAATCATACTTTAACCAACATACAGCCTAATACTGACTTGCAAATTGCAAAAAAAACCCAAGAAAATTTGAATTTCGCGGGTTACCCTGACGCTTCCCCCTTAACTCGAAAGTAATACTCAATACTCACTCATTTATTGCATTCCACAATGTGTACTTCGGTGGTGAGGTGACTTAAAAGGAGAATGACCAAATCGTTAAGTGAAGTTGCGCATTTGGCTTTATACGGCGGCCATGGTTGAAACCTTAGTCGGCATTGGTAAAACCTATCACAAAAATTAATTGATAAACGATTTTTCTACAAATGCAGTCCGAGATGATATTTTGAACTTGAATATATGTAAAACAATATTTATTTATACTGGATGATTTTTTTTACCGTCTTGAAAAAAATTGGGTACAATAGGAGAATGGAGTATGTTCTATGTTCTATGTTATTGGGTTTGGTTTCCGCACTTAATCCTTCAAGTGGACCATTGTGCGTGAGCCATAGCGGCCGTCGGGGTTTATTCCAACCAGCCCACCTCCCTCCAGAAGTTGGTCACGGCTTCTGGTCTGTTCAGAACATCTGTTAAAGATTTGGGTGTCCCGAGGGTTTCTGTTCTAATCTGGGCAACGCCTGTGCACTCGAAGAGCACATGCGGAACGGTTTCCTCAGCCTCCATGCAAGCTCTGCACAGAGGGCTGTCCGTTATGCCCATTGTGTAAAAGTGTTTGTTCAGCGAGCAGTGTCCTGTGATGGTCCCCGTCATCAGGCGCAGGCCGTTCCTATCCAGGCGTAAGAGTCGCCTGGTCAGTTTGCCATCCAGGCTTGGCATAGCCTCCCTGGACTGCCTGCACCCTGGTGCCGAGGACCACCACTCCTCTGCTTTTGTTTGGGTGATCTCTTGCAGCCATCTGCGTAATTGGTTGAAGGGGATGGGTATGATTGGTTCGGGCCCATAGACTGACGCACTGGATGCCCTCCTAGCAAGTTCGTCCGCTGCGTCGTTACCCAAAGACCCACTGTGTCCTTTTATCCATTGCAGTGTCACTGTGTTGCGGTTAGATACCGTTACTCGTTCTAACGCATTGTGACATTCTAGTATTAATCTTGAAGTAATATATTTTTTCTCTAAGGTTTGGAGTACTGAGGCACTGTCGGAGAGTATACGTATATGGGTGTCCGTAACTCTCCTGGCCTCTATGGCATACGCCGCTTGAATAATGCCCACACATTCTGCCTGGTAGACAGTGTTGAACATTCCCAGCGGGCTGGATATGTTTATGTTGAGGTCGTGCGAGAAAACTCCGGCACCGGTTCCGGAGTCGGTCTTTGACCCGTCAGTGTAAACCCTCAGCTCGTTCGGGTCCGAGTGGTCACGCTGTTCTTCCGTGAGTATTATGTTGTAATGTTTTTTAAAATAATGTTGTTTCGGGGCTCTGTCGCAGGCTGATGCCATCATTGGCCGTTTTTTGATCGCATCCTCCCTAATGCGTATGTGTTTAACCCTGGAGTCTTTGCTCAGGGTTCCGGTTATATTGAGCCTAAAGGCGGCCAAGGCTGCCTCCTCCCTCACAATGAGATGTAGTGGAGGCAGTCCAAGCATTGCTTGTAGTGCGGCCGTAGGCGCGGTTCTCATGCAGCCAGTGATTGCCACACAGGCTAATCGCTGTAGTTTTTCGAGATCTTTCCGGGTTGTGCTCAGGTCTGTCCTGGGCCACCAGACTAGTGAGCCATAAGTAATGATCGGTCTGATAACTGCGGTGTATAGCCAGTAAGTGACCTTGGGGTTAATCC
This sequence comes from Dicycla oo, assembly GCA_948252095.1. Lineage (NCBI taxonomy): Eukaryota > Metazoa > Arthropoda > Insecta > Lepidoptera > Noctuidae > Dicycla > Dicycla oo. The sequence goes on from OX411728.1 coordinate 23,443,908, forward strand.
CCCAGTTCCTACCAAGCAGTCTCTTACACTGCCACAGGGCTATGCTAGCTTTTGTGGTGATGTAATTAGTATGTCTAGCCCAGTTCAACTGTTTGTCCAAAAAGATGCCCAGGTATTTGGTTTCAGTCGATAGGCTTAGGGTAGTTCCAAAGAATCGTGGTAGTTGTAGTATGGAGTATTGCATACCTAGTTTTTTCTTTTTTGTTTTTCAATAGTTTAGACCCAAATTGCTCTATCAATAAACACTACATTTGAAGTAAACTAGAACAATAAAACACAACAAAACAGAAATGTTGAAAAAACTTTATAGATCGTTATAAAATATCGAAATTCAAATCATACGCACTATGCAGGGTGCATAGTGCGTATGATTACAAATAATAATAAAAAAAACTAAATATGCCATAGGCTTCTACTCCATTCACCTATTATGCCCTATTTTTTTCAAGACGGTAAAAAAATCAACCGGTGTACAGGGTTATTGGTAACACACCAACAACCTCTTAAGGGGTTATTTTACTCATCATTATGAACAACTTTTACTATGGGACCAAACCTGAAATCGCGAAAAAATCAACTGTTCAGTACATTAATGTTAGCATAATTCGTCAAAATGTACTGAACAGCTGATTTTTTTAAATATAGTATGAGCATAATGATGAGTACAATTTATTATTATCTATATAACTAGGTTCAGACTGATGTTAGGTTATGTTACCGCATATTAACTTTTGTTCGTCATAGTATTCTGCATCTGCAATAATGTTTGACTCTAGGCCGCAAAAAAAATGCGCTATTTTTGTTCTGAGAACAATATTCTGGACTATCGGGCACAGCAAAGTATTAGGAGAGAGAAAGTTATTATTGTAAGTATGAAGAACATTGTTTATTAATAAAACAAACGTGCATTTGCACAGAGCATATTGTTAAAAGCATCTGTGTGAATGAAGTCTCCAGGGTAATATAGGTAACAAGATTAACACTGTGCTTCAGTTAGACGATAGATTAGCGTTGCCAGTGCTTGCATTTTATATGCTAATACTGTAAGTGGTTTTCATAACTAACAGCAGTGCATGAAGATTTATTTTGTTGGAGAGTTTTGCTAAGATGTTAATGTTTTAGGGGCCGGTTTTGTGATCCGTAGTTAACCAATAGTTAAACATAGCAAGTAATGGTTGAATTTTGGCTAAATTTGAAAGGCTAAACATGGATGTATTCATGTTAGCTCATTCATATTAAAAAATAGTAACTAATGGCATAACTCATTCCTTTCACATTTAGCCAAAATTCAAGCATTAGTTACTATGTTTAACTATTGGTTGAGTTAACTACGGATCAAAAAACCGGCCCTTAGTTATCAACCTGACTGGTAGTGTCTATGAATGATTACAGCCAATTCTTGATTATAAAATACAAAAAAATAAATAAATATTAAGTTTATGATTCACTTTACGGGAAAGCGCCAAGGTATCCCGCAAAATTCAAATTATCTTACGTTTTTTGTAATTTGCAAGTCTGCATTATGTATATTAATGGTCAGAGCCAATAAAGAACCTGTTACAAAATTTAGTTATAATTTATTCCCTCTTTTCATTTAAAGAACGCACCTTTGTTCGGATAAGTTTAACATTCTTTTTTTAAAATTATTTTCTGACAAGTGCCACACAAAGTTAAAAAAACACGCGGAGAAAACATCTTTCTGAAAATAGGGAGGTAATGCGTCCTGTCTGTAACGTAGTCTGCATTATTTTAATAAGGATTTTTTTATTCCCTTCGTCTATTATAAATTAGAACCCCTGGCAGTCACGAAATGTTTGCTTCCATTTTTGCCACGCTGGTATTTAGGTACGCACGTGTCCCGAGCGAGGGTAAGATTTTACATATGCGTATGTACGGACTGGACGATTCTGTTTAAAAAGATAAAAAAGTTAATATTGGGTTTTTAATTATATTCATACACACAGGTACAGTCACAAGACCTTACATATAAACATGATAAGATAAAGTATAGAGCATAAAGTCGTTGTCTGCCTAGTCTTTTCCCAACGATGCTAGGGTCGGCTTCCAGTCTCAACGAATGCAACTGAATACCAGTATTTTACATGGAGCGACTGCCTATCTGACCTCCACAACCCAGTAACTGGGTAATACGATACCTCTTGGTAAGACTGGTTATCAGACTTTCGGGCTTCTGACGACCCGTAACGACTGTCAAAGATCCACGAATGACAGCCGGGACTAATAATAATAATAAAATCACCGGGACCGGACGGACTACACAACTTTTGGTTGAAATGGCTAATTAGTTCACACACTCGCCTGGCATCTCAATTCCAGTCATCCTTAGAGTCTGGGTCGCTACCGCAGTTTCTAACAACAGGCGTTACCCACCTGCTCCATAAGTCAGGTAGTCCCGCGGAACCCAAGAATTATAGACCGATCACATGTTTGTCGACGATCTATAAACTTCTTACATCCATTTTGAGAGCAAAAATTAATACTCACATTGAGAGTAACTTGATTATGTCTGCCTCTCAAAATGGATGTAGGAACGGGTCCCGTGGTACTAAGGAGCTACTCCTCATCGACATGGCCATAAGCCAACAGGTTCGTCGATCCCGCAAGGATCTGTCGACATGCTGGATAGATTATAAGAAGGCCTGAGGGTACTGGAGTTGTACAAGATAGATGCAACTCTATGCACGTTTCTTGAGTCGTGTTTGGGGCAATGGAGGACAGTCCTTCGCTATCCTGGGTGTCGACAGATCCAGGGGAATGATGAGCCTGTATGGATTAAACGGGGAATATTTCAGGGCGACAGTTTGAGTCCACTCTGGTTCTGCTTAGCCCTGAATCCTCTAAGTACACTGCTAGAGGATTCAGGTCTAGGCTATCGATTGAGGAGAGGCGGTCAGGTCATATCTCACCTCCTCTACATGGATGACTTGAAACTCTTTGCCCCCAACAAATTGCGACTGATGGAGCTACTGAAGGTAACTGAAACTTTCAGTAGCGCTATCAGTATGGAATTTGGTGTAGACAAGTGTGCAGTTATGCATGTAAAGCGAGGGGAGATTATGGAATCCGAGGGAATTCAACTCTCGGATTCCATAAACCTAAGATCCCTCTCTTCATCGGAAAACTATAAGTATTTGGGTATGTCGGAAGCGTTAGGTATCAACATTGCTGACATGAAACAATCGTTGAAGGAGCGCTTCTTTGGCCGCCTGAAGAAGGTATTATGTAGTCTTCTTTCAGGTGGAAACAAGGTACGCGCCTTCAACGGTTGGGTCATGCCGGTCTTGATGTACTCTTTCGGCATACTCAAATGGACTCAGACCGAACTCGACGCCCTGGATAGGAGGGTCCGTACACTGCTGACCGCAAACCGGATGCATCACCCACGATCATCGGTAATGAGACTGTACATTCCGCGGAAGTGCGGGGGTCGAGGCTTTTTAAATGCGAAGACCCTACACAACCGCGAAATGTGCAGCCTCAGGGAATATTTTTTAAAAGCCGAAGTGGGTATGCACCGTGATGTGGTCGCAGTAGACAAGGGGCTCACCCCGCTCTCCATGGCTAAAGAGAACTGGCGCAAACCTGTAGTACTTACTACCGATGACCGTAAGTGGATATGGCAAAGCAAGGAGCTTCACGGGCGCTTCTATCGGGCTCTTCATGAGCCCGGTGTAGATTTCTTAGCGTCCGTATCCTGGCTACGTTTTGGTGACCTTTTCGGGGAAACTGAAGGTTTCGTCTGTGCAATTATGGACGAAGTTAGCTTAACGAATAACTACCGGAAACATATTATGAGGGACGGGACGGTGGACGTGTGTCGGGCATGTCACCGTCCGGGTGAGTCCATCAGACATATTATCTCTGGTTGTTCTCGTCTGGCTAACGGCGAATACTTGCACAGGCATAACCAAGTCGCCAGGATTATTCACCAGCAACTTGCTTTGAAATATAAACTTGTGGAATCTGAGGTACCATATTACAAGTATGTGCCCGACCCAGTTCTCGAAAATGACCATGTGACGTTGTACTGGGATCGGTCTATCATTACTGACAGGACTATTGTCGCCAATAAGCCTGACATAGTAGTGATAGATAGATTAGCGCGCCGCGCAATGATAGTCGATGTTACCATTCCACATGACGAGAACCTCGTGAAAGCTGAGAAAGAGAAACAAATAAAATATCTCGACTTAGCACACGAGGTTGTTGACATATGGAATGTGAGCTCGGCTGTCATTGTGCCGATTGTCGTAACGGCCAATGGCCTGATGGCCGAAAGCCTCGACCACCATCTCTCAAGGCTCTCGTTAGGCGGTTGGATCAAGGGCCAGATTCAGAAGGCAGTACTCCTTGATACGGCCCGCATCGTGAGGAGGTTCCTATCTCTGCAGCCCTAACCACCGGTGCCTTGGACCCTGCTCCCGACACCGGTGGACTACTATTTTATATATTTTTAAATGTTTTTTTTAAATATTTTTTAAGAAATATTTAAAAATTTATTTTATAAGAAAAGAAAATATGAATAAACGAAATAATAATAATATGCTGGGACATTTTCACACACGGTCATCTGATCCGTTCATGCACACAAATGTTTGTCCTGGATGGGAATCGAACCCACGACCTGCGGCGTGATAGGTGGTATCTTAACCAACCACGCCAACTGGCCTGTCGAAAACAACTAAAGGCTTAACGTGCTTTCCGAAGCACGGAGGAGTCTCTGTATGTAAAGATGGTCACCCATCCACGGACCAACCTCGGCAAGCGTAGCATAAACTGATGGATCGACCCGTGCGGCTGTTATTACTTAACCACAAGCTCCTCTGCGCCACTGATGAGTTAACACTCATCAGTGGCAAACGCGTGACGGTTTAAAATTACGTCTACAGTTTATATGAAAACAGCAATTTTAATTAAAACTTTTTGACTGCCTTCCGTTTTTGACCCGGACGTTGTCAATGAAAGTTGGTGCTATCAGTACAGTTATGATCTATGGTGGCACAACTTTTTATGAGTTGCCCAAAATTATGTTGTTTTAAATGAACAGTTTATATAATGTGTGTAAGTTTAATTATTGTTGTAAACGTGGGATATTTGTATTGTAGAAGCAATTTTGGGGATAAAGTTTTAATTATATCATTATGTAGTTCGTAATTTAAACACAAATAACACTTGCTACATTCATCACATTTTTGTTTTTGTACTACAGACATAAGACATACGGTCTTACTACAAAAGATTTAAACACGTGTTCAACACATTGTTGTACATATTTGAAACATCCATACTTACCTAAATGTATAAGGAGTGAAGAAAATACACAATGATAATGGATAATGATAATGGTAATGCTAATATCGGAAACTCAAAACGATTAAAATACATGGTAAATATCCCGTTAGTTCTAATAATGTCCACAGATTTAAAAGTGATTTGTTTTTATCACTAATAGATAGACGTATTACTCTGTTGAAGACTTTTCTTGACAGATAATATATAATTATTTATTTACTGAAGGTTCACTCACAGCATATACATACGCATAGATATACTAAATCATACGGTAATATTCTAATATATATGTCAACTAGTTTTAGCCCGCGGCTTCGCTCGCGTTAATTTAGAATAGCGGTTTACGGCGTTAAAGGGTATCAAGCAAACAAACTTACTTTCGCATTTATAACATTAAAGTTAGTTGTATGAAAAACCAGTCTATCGACACTCTACGACTCACAAAATGTATTAGGTACGTTAATAAAAAATAAACTCTTAGCACACTAATAAAGTTTCTATAATAATATAATTCAGTCATGATTCGAAAGACACGTGGCGCCATCTATTATCATAAGAACGTTATTGTTGTTTTCCTCGGGAACAATACTTTTTTTTTCGGGATGAAAGGTACCCTATGTCCATTTCAGTTAATTTCAGGTCGGTCCAGTGGTTTAGCCGTGAAAAGGTAACAAAAAAAACAAACTTACTTTCGCATTTATAATATTATATAAATATTAGGGAATCGGCGCCAATTTCACCTTTTTGACCTGTCATTTCCTTTCAAAATGTTGGCAATAGGTAGTCAGTGGAACAATAAGATGCAAGTAAAAATAAACCTTAAAATGCTTTTTCATTTGTCGACTATACGAGACATCCATACATTATATGCGAAAGTCTGTCTTTTACATTTTCACGGCTTAACGACTGAACTGATCGCTATGAAATTTGACTTGGGACATGGAGAAGAACTTAGTCTTCTTTTCAACTTCGGTTCCGAAATCGCGGGCACCAGCTAATGTATTTACAAATTTCTTGAGTTCCATTAACACCATCTGTATGTATAAATTAAGTGCTTCTATATCGAAACGTATTCCTAAAGTAGAAGCAGTCCTTCGAAATAGCCGCTTTAAAAACAAATAAGTCTTGTAGCGTGTTTGTGTGTCGTAGCAATAAAACTTTATGGGCAGGTATTTAGATGACTGACATAGCTCATTCAAGATTGCGAATTTTGTGTGGATTCCATTCGTTTGAGTTGAAACTCTATTATCGTCATTGCTACGTATTAACAGCCGCTTGGTCCGTAGATGGGTGATCTTTGCATACCGAGACTCCTCCGTGCCTCGGAAAGCAGGTTAAGTCGTTGGTCCCGGCTGTCATTCGTGGATCTTTGACAGTCGTTACGGGTCGTCAGAAGCCCGAAAGTCTGATAACCAGTCTTACCAAGAGGTATCGTATTGCCCAGTAACTGGGTTGTGCAGGTCAGATAGGCAGTCGCTCTATGTAAAATACTGGTATTCAGCTGCATCCGGCTAGACTGGAAGCTGAACCCAACATAGTTGGGAAAAGGCTAGGCAGATTGATTATCGTTATGGCTAATAAAGCCCTGCTTGAATAAAAAAACTCATCATAAACTGTCTAAATAGATTAGTTCTTATGATAAAAGTTGTTCGACAACTTAACCGACTTTCATAGAGCAATTATATCGTGCCAATAGAAGGATGATCGAAGATATTAACAACATCTCCCCACTTAACATCAGATTCGGAAAAAAAATTGTCTCGCAATTGAAAACCTCTCCCGGCTCGATTGCATACACCCAGCTCCCAGTCGGCGATCACTGTGTGCAAACTTGCCGCAACCAATTTCCAGCCAAACGTCCCGGCATCAAATCCAATAGGAAACGTCATAATCATATGATAGGTGCGGCGCATTGCGCCCACCTGTCGCCGCGCGTGCGTCCCGCAGTGACGTCACGCGCGCCGATTCAGCCCGAGCGCCTCCGGGCTCGCACGAACGAGGCCGACCCGCGGACCGCAACGGATTGATCCGAGCGAGCCTCCGCGAGCCGCTAATCAAATGAGCCAATCGCTGTTTGTACGAAAATACGCCGACTTAAACTACCTGAACCCACCAACAACTTGTTTAAGGACAAAACTACCATATCCTCCCGAAAACATATTTTTCTGTTAAGCAAAACATGGAGCGAGCAGCACTTTCGGCGCGTGTCTCGCCACGGCTCCTTATCTAGTTCTTAATCCAAGATAAATATTACATCAATCGGGGGAGGAGCGGGCGAGGCGCACGCAGGCGCGGCCGCCGCCGGCCCAGTCCCGCTCCGGCCGCGCTGCCCGCCGCACCTCGCTCTCGCGGGCGCTCGACCCGGCGGCGACTCGCCCGCTGACTGTTCTACGACCCCCACAGACACGAGTGTTGTACGCCTCCCAGTTATCACCGCCGCCGACGCCGAATCGACCCCGCCGAGTGTCCACTGTCGAGCCGCGAAGGTCGTCCACGTGCCCATCCCGTTGCGTAAGTCGGGAAAGCGAAAACTCGCCGAAAACGAACCTCTTCTCCTATTGACACGCAAGAAAAACAAACGTACTTGAATATCGATCACACCGTGTTTATCATTGCCATGGCGTGCGAATACGGGGAGCACTCCATGTGTGTTTATACCGCGCCCGAAGTAAATAGTGTATCGTATTGAATGTGTCGGCGAGGTTAGAAGTGGCTTTCTTTTTTAATGGGGTAATCCGGACCGCGCCCGCGGTCTTTTAACCCTATAGTACGCAAGTGCTGGTTGACCTTAAAACCGCGGCTGGGGGACGAAAGTTTCAACGTGATAGCTTGTTTGTTTATGAATCCATAAAACTGCTGTATTAATGTTTCTTTGATAAAATCTCTTATGGGGATTGCCTGCTGAACCATGACCTTAGTTTGTTTAGGCACGTCTTCATATAATTCTGTCGAATCGATCATGTGTAGCTTTTGCAACTTTATTCAAACAGCGATCAATTTTGTTCCACATTAACATACCACATAATTTATTTTGCGATTAATCGTGGTAACAATCCGTAAATATTTCAAACGTTGGCTTTACCCTAATACTTATTTTTTATTCCCAGGCTAACGTAGTATTTGCGCTGTTGCTTCGTGTTGCTCAATTTATATTCGAGGCTGGCTCTCAACTTTTTTTAATCGCCTCTAATGACTTCTTCCCCTAATTAATGACCCTTGACAGTTCACAAATTAGAATTTTCCGGAAAATTTCGTGCTAGCTTTTTAAATTTTCGAATAGACATTTATCATTTGTATAAAGGGTTTTGTACTTTAAAAAAGTATTTAATGACCCAACAGAACAAGTAACAAATAATGTATTCGTACTAAAATATTAAAATGATCACGAAAATGTAAACTCACGAACCACAAAATAAATTCATGGTCAGTAAAGGTCAATCACGCCACAATGGATTTTTCAATGAAAACTAACATTTTAGTTTACAGCTGGAAGTAGCATAATTATACAGAACTCGCTGACCCGACAGACGTTGTCTTGTCCTTTCAATAATTCATACAAAATTCCTATAGAAAATTACCATAAAATTTTTCCCGAATTTTACAATTTTCCCGGCATCTTTTACAATTTTTCTTTCCTTAAAAACCTGATTCGGACTATTACAAACATTAAAACAAAAATTTGCCAAATTAGTCCAGCCGTTCTGAAGTGAGGCGCTTACCTACAAACAGCATTTTATTATGTACGAGTAGATTAAAAGAATCATAAACGACAGATTTTTCTTTAGGTACAAACATTTTTGTTTCATTTATACTTATTCAAGTAGCTAGTTCAATATTGTTAGTTTTCCCCTCTTCGTTGTCTACCTTTCTCACAACTTTTCAATTCAATATTATTGTAGTGAATAATTTATTCGCACTTCCGTAGAAAGAATACCTGAAAGTTCACTCTCATCTAAATTCTTTCAACAGTGTCTTGTCTTTTCCTCAAAAAATATTCCTCCGTCTGGCTGGTCAACTTTCAAAACTGTTCAATGTCTATAATAGCTAACTGATTATGTAAGCGTTGACTAATAATTATTTAACCTTCATGCATAACTATTCCCCATCTTCCATTTATTCTGTTCCATTTATTGTGTTTTACATCTTTTCCATATCTCACAGAACACTCTTTACAGAATATCTTTTTAAATCTTTATAAGCACATCTCTGGATCTTCTCGCTTATCCATGTTTTCTATTTATTGGTAAGAAGATGGAATGTTGTACAAATAGATTAACGATAAAGGGTAGGGTGATAACAAGTGTATTTTTTTTTAACAAGCTTGTATTAGTCTGGATATCATCTAGGACCACAGTCCTTGTCAAGACGAATCAAACGAGCCCAAACTCGATGCGGTTGCGACGTTTTATACTGAGTTCCCTTGGCCACCTGCCGGCTTCATCATCAGATCAGCTCCATGTCATAATAATATTGCATTGTCATTCGATTCATATGCATGTAAAAATTCAGCTCAATCGGAAACCGGGAAGTGGGTCAAATTTAACTTGCAAGATTCGGTTAGAGACAGTACAGGTGAACCCTAGCTTCTAAAAAGGTTCAAATTCGTCAGAACTGTTCCCTTCTTTGAAGGGTTAGTTAGTTTTGTTGGAATATCAGCCCACTGTCCATTTCAGCATTATTATTGTTACTATTTGAACAAACTGGTTCTCCCCTTTTTGATATACACTCACCAACACAGTCCTTCCCTAGGGGTCGTCTTATCTTGTATTTACTGAACAACCCTTGACTAAAGTTTCGCGCAACCATTCCTACAAACCACAAAACATCCACAACATAAGGTCATCCCAAAATTTGTAATCACTCAGTCAGCGATCCCATTTATCAAAACACTTCTTAACTTACCGAAGTTTCGAGAATTCTGACCACAAGTTCCGAGTGTTGAACCCTTTCTATTTTCAGGCTGCTACAATATGAATGTACCAAATTAACTTAAAACTTTAAACGTTCACCCAACTACGTCCTACAAAAGTCCCCTGATAACTTGCTACGTTTTGGCCGAGGTAAAACTTAAGGGACGTAAACTGAAATTAACATACGGTCATTTGAATTAGTTTCATCCTCTTTCAGTTTTCACTAACTATACTTACTGTTTGTAGCTGAAGTAATTATTTGGGTCCATTAATAATCATGTTATTCAGAGTTCCCATAAAAGTGCAAACAAATCCTGCCTAGCCTTTTCCCAACTATGTTGGGGTCGGCTTCCAGTCTAACCGAATGCAGCTGAATACCAGCATTTTACATGGAGCGACTGCTTGTCTTACCTCCACAACCAAGTAACTGGGTAATACGATATCCCTTGGTAAGACTGGTTGTCAGACTTTCGGGCTTCTGACGACCCGTTACGACTGCCTACGAATGACAGCCGGGAACAACGGCTTATCTTGCTTTCCGAGGCACGGAGGAGTCTCGGTATTTAAAGATGGTCACTGATCCATATACAAACCCCGGCAAGCGTTGCTTAACCTGATGGATCGACCCGTGCGGCTTTTATTACTTAGCCACGAGCTCTTCATAAAAGTGCAAACAGCCAGTCACAATATATTCACAGTTAGTAACTGTGCGTCGTTGAATAATGTTATGTTCTTGTAACTTAATTTTAACAGAGTCTAGCACAGTTTTATTTCGACACTTAATCTAGACCAGTCCAGTTTTATAGCTGACGATAAATAATAATTTGTGCTATGAAAAATGTAACATTATTTAACTTTGCTTCTATAACCTTTCATTCTTTTTATCCACCGTTTCTTAGCAAGCAGGTCGTTTACCAAGTAATACCTTATCATTTTAATATTTCTTAAGTAGGGCGACTTGTACACTATGGTATAGGAAGTAAAACGGTTCACTTAATATGAGCTGTAGTCACGACAACATTTAATAACGGAATAACGCAGATAGGCACTTAAGATTACTACTTCAATCACTTAAAAGTAATCTTGACGCATCCACTGCTATTTATTACCCAACATAACATAACTATTTCCTACTTTAATAATATATTAGATAAATTGTCGCATTTAAATCTTGAAGTAGATTAAACAAAAGCGATAAGATTACGTTAAAACCGCAAAAGGCGTTCAGTTATCGACGTGTGCCAACTCGTGGCCCATTGAAGTGAATGGATTTAGCCCCAAACAAAATTAACACAGGCCACAGGCTCCCTGAAAACAGAATAAATTGCACGAGAAATGCTGGTATTTAATTAAGACAGCGAAAAGATTTTACGACCTGAAAATGTTTAAACTCTCAGCTCAGAGGACCATACTTTTTTTCATCCGGCTCGAAGGACCAAAATGTAAGGGCAGGCCCTTACTTAAAAAATGGTTAGACGAAAGGTTAGACGTGATTAAAAAATTGGCTACTAAAAATACGTTAAATACGTTAGGCGCTGACTAATTTGACAGGACTAAACTAATATTTATCGTCTGTCTTTTTCTTAATGAAATAGAAAGAAAAAGATGCACTGTACTTAAATTGTTTTTAGTTTGTGAACAAGGGAATCGGCGCCATTGTACACCAATGCGCAGTCAAACTCACACTTTTTATAAACGAAATGCATTTAAGGGTGAAGCAAAAAAAAAAAAAAACTTTTGTTGTTCTTTAAAAAAGAGCCATGTTATTCATTAACTGATTTTCATTTTGTGTTTCCGAGCGCATACAACCCTAATCTCTTCAAAGTGAGAGTCAACAGGCTTCTTCTGGGTAAGCTCACTCCATCGTCGACTTTGTCTCCTTCACCTCTGACCTAGACTAGAGTCAAGAGCAAACCCATAAAAAAAATACACGAAAATGTCACCTCTGACCTAGACTCATCATGAATCATCATCTGCCTAGCTAATATTTGATGGATGGAATCCCTAATGAGATTGGGATGTGATTTGCCTGGCTTATGGATGAGTTGGTAAGTAGTTGAGTTAATTGGGGAAACAAGTTTGTGTCGATGAAATCGCCTGCCAAAATTAACCTGAATAGCTTTTTCCCAACTATGTTGAGGTCGGCTTGCAGTCTTAACCTGATGCAGCTGAATACCAGTATTTTACATGATTGGACACGTATGAAAGTATTTATTTTTTATTAGGATGGGTTTGCTCTTGACTCTAGTCTAGGTCAGAGGTGACAGAGACAAAGTCGACGATGGAGTGAGCGTACCCAGAAGAAGCCTGTTCACTCTCACTTTGAAGAGATTAGGGTTGTATGCGCTCGGAAACACAAAATGAAAATCAGTTAAAGAATAACATGGCTCTTTTTTATAGAACAACAAAGCTTTTTTGCTTCATCCTTAAATGCATTTCGCTTATAAAAAGTGTGAGTTTGACTGCGCATTGGTGTACAATAGCGCCGATTCCCTTGTTCACTAAAAACAATTTAAGTTCAGTGCATCTTTCTCTTTCTATTTCATTAAGAAAAGGACAGACGATAAATATTAGTTTAGTCCTGTTACATTAATCAGCGCCTGACGTAAATTGACGTATTTTTAGTAGCCAATTTTTTAACCACGTCTACCCTTGTATCTTAATTTGACAGGACTAAACTAATATTTATCGTCTGTCCTTTCCTTAATGAAATAGAAAGAAAAAGATGCACTGATAAGTTTGTGAACAAGGGAATCGGCGCCAATGTCTACTTAATTAAAAGGGAACGTAAAACGTATTACGTATCTTGCAGAAGCCTAGCGATAGCAAAATTTGCGCAGTAATTGCGTTTCAATCGCAAATCGGTATTAAGTATCAGCGATACGTCATAATGATTTGCGATTGACAAGCGATTAAAAAGCAATTATTGCGCAAATTTTGCTATCGCTAGGCTTTTGCAAGATATGTAGAAAGCCTGCGGGTTCATATTATTGATTTAAACCCAGTACTTCTCTCCACGTTTATGTTGATTTTTGGGTCCAAAAGTAGGTACGTTGAAAGTGTCGGTGTTAGCCTTTGGACAAAGTCCTAACTAGACTTAATAGCTCCCAACATTGCCATGTACGTACTTTCGACGTCCCTTAATTGTAAGTGACCTTTCACATTAAAAGTTGTGTTGGTTTTTCATCAGGACTTCAAATGTCCTTTAACGTTCTGGTTAGAGCTTTGTAGGACGGGTTTTATTTAGAAACGTCTCTAATTAAGGGCTAATTGCCAGTGAATGTTTTAATTTCCTTTGTTTTTATGGTTTTTAAACATCGTTTATATTTAATGATTATACATTACTGGGCTGCCCGAATATGTAATTGAGTACCTATTACAATTTAGACTTTTTTACTACCTTAGTTGTTTTCATAGGTAATGGCTGTAAAAATACTTCAGAATTCATAATATTCGCATATAAAGTAAGGGTCTGTTCATAAATCTTGCTCACTGGTTGTCTTCAGTTTATTATGTTGTGTAAAATTTATATAACTCCATCTTTTGTATTTTTTTCTCTTATAATCCGTGGCTGTATTCGCGAAAAATACTTAAAGCCGTTTTTAATAAAATATTTGAAGCGTAAATGTGAATTATGAGCTCAAAACTCTTTAGCATAACGTACTAACGTATTTGTTATTTGTTGGGATTATTTCAACTACACTCGTTTTATAATAATGATTATTTCTCCAAAATTACCTGGGACTAACCGTAATCATAGTAATAATAAATTGTAGTCCATTCAAACATATTATACGTTTGGGGTATTAATTTGAGTTTCCATTTTTATAGGTTCTTTTTTTTTTTGTAAAAGTGAAGTCTGGAAAAAACTTCATCAAACTGTTCATTTATGTTTAATAAGTCTTTTTTGGAGACGTTTAGGGAAACGTATTCCTCAGGTGACCACTTGTAAAACATTTGAACCGGGACACTAATTATTTTCCTTCCTGGTGGTTTTCCTCAAATCAAAAGATAGACAGTGACAGACAATTTATTTACCTAAATTATGACAAAGATTGAGTGCCGTATCTTGGAACTGTCTTATTTTGTGACAACTTTTGGAGAAATACTTGTTGTAAATTCTTTATAGCTCGGTCTTACACTTTCTTTTTAATAAGGTATTCGTTACGTAACAACAGTTTAGACTTTTGTTCCTAATGGCGCCCAGTTGGGACAGGGTGGGCGCCAACAATATACGATCATCATATTAGTATTCATATTCATATTAATTATTGGCAGTTTTAAACAACTAGGTATTATAAAAATCTACAACAGTGCACATATTGAGACGAATAATGTATTAAATCTAAATTAGAAGCGTCAGTGGTACTTATACATTTTTAAAGAACAATCTTAATCGAGCTTCCCCTTTCCAATCTTTTCAACATCATTTTTTAAACTTAAACATAATATCTTTCTTTTATCTCCCCAAAAAACGTGAAAGGAAAGCAATTCGCGCACAAGTCATAAAGAATCAACTGAGCGTAACGCGTTCCGTTACTTTTCTGTTACTTATGGTGGCAGCAGGGGGTAGGCTTGCTTGAAATTATTTATGAAGCATTGCAGCCGTTTAACTCTGCAATTAATTGCTTAATATTGCCTTTTAAGCGGAGCCAACGCAGCGTTAAGGCTTTATTGTGTTTGTTTAAAGCTGCACAATGATCTAGGATAGGTTATGAAGGACGTATACCTATTGATTTTGAAAGCAATGCACTTAAGAATATTGTAAGTAACTGTACATAATAATCTTTTTGCATCAAATCGATTTTAAATGTCTACGCAAACTGTTTAACATTTTCCAAGAACTTGTAATACCACCACTTCACTACAACTTTAGCAAAACAATCTCTGAATGGACAAACAAGGACCAACATATATTTAATACAAATAGATTTACGCAGCCCTCCCATACAGATTACGCCGCAAGCCGCCTGGCTTAATAAATAGAGGGGGGACAACAAATCCTTGGGAAATATAACTGTCATATAGTGGAACCGTGCGTCAGGTGACGGGGGCAACTAATTCAACAGTTTTATGGCACAATCCGGATCGTAAACTACACTAAAAGCTTCCGTTACTTGATTTCTACGGGTTTGCCAGTAGAGTCGATTTTATAGAGGTTTTATGTTTGTTTGTGTGCGTTTTAAGAAGAGCTCGTGGCTAAGTATTAACAGCCGCACGGGTCGATCTATCAGGTTACGCTACGCTTGCCGGGGTTGGTCTGTAGATGGGTGACCATCTTTACATACCGAGACTCCTTCGTGCCACGTAAAGCCGTTGGTCCCGGCTGTCATTCGTGGATCTTTGACAGTCGTTACCGGCGTCAGAAGTCCGTAAGTCTTGACAACCAGTCTTACCAAGAGGTATCGTATTACCCAGTAACTGGGTTGTGGAGGTCAGATAGGCAGTCGCTCCATGTAAAATACTGGTATTCAGCTGCATCCGGTTAGACTGAAAGCCCACCCCAACATGGTTGGGAAAATGCTAGGCAGATTGATTGTGTGCGTTTTAAGAACCATATTACATTTCAACCGTGACTTTTGAGATAAATGGCCAACTTTGGCGTTCTTAATCTAAGAAACTGAAAGACTTCGACTACATTGACTTATAGAGTGGTGGAAAATAGTTATTATTGTAGTTCATAGCGTCCTCGCTTTTCGCAATTTTTTCTTATCTATTTATATAAATCCACAAAATTCTGAAGCAAGTTTTTCATAAAATGCGCGCCTGCATTTTTTCGAACTCATGGATTGACTACTGTACATAAGCAAATGTAATGAAAAATATATAATAATGCCTCTTGTATAGTGGATTAGTTTATAGCGGCCTCAGAATTTAGAAATATGAATGGAATAGCTGTAAAAAAATCCCATTCAAAACCATAAAACTACTAAAAACGCTCAGAATTAACTGTAAATTTCTCCTCAGTACATTAATATTGTTACATAAAATTTATACCAGAATAAACGTTAGTTCATAAGAAATACAAATTCATACTTCAAACCAACAAAACAAAACACTGACTCAAACGTAATTATAACTGCTAAATTGCTTCCTATTGCGATGCGTTGCCGTGCTTCAATATACCCAATCTATTAGGCCCCTTAATCATATAAATAGAGGTTTTATTCCTCTATGTATGTATCTATATGTAAGTAATATGGGTGCCAATATACTGTCTACTAAGGATTTTGTGGATTGTGCAAAGACGGCAAAATTGAGGCATAAGGTGAACCTTGTCATTATCCAGGATAAATCACATCTAGCAATGGACAATAAGTCAACATTGTGAAAGCCCTTAATTCCTTATAGTCACTATCAGGAAGATGGACAGTGTCATTTATTTGGACACATCATAGATAAATCTAGCCGTATCAGAAAAAGTTGTTTGTCCAAATGGTACATATATTACATACCTACAAATTTTGCATTGATTCAGTACTTAATACATTAGGCGCGGCAGACGCACATGCGCGTTTTCGGACGTTCACCAGGTGCTTGACGGCGCGTATGCGCGTCCATACAATTTACATAACTTTCTTCGAGTGCGGCGCGCCGCACCTGTGCGTTCGTTGTGCATCTCTATTGTTTCGAAAACATCGTAAAATAAGGGTCGGTAAGGGTGTCTACACTCCAGATATTTTTTGCACGCACCCGAGCGTTTGCCACACAGGATTAGTGTAGCATAAAGAAGCGTTTGCATACATTTCGCTAAGAATTAAGCAGATATTGTGTTAAAAAAACAACTTCACTTTTCAACAGTAGGTATTCTATCCAAAGAAAGCTTTTTATTTCATA
Organism: Dicycla oo; assembly: GCA_948252095.1. NCBI lineage: Eukaryota > Metazoa > Arthropoda > Insecta > Lepidoptera > Noctuidae > Dicycla > Dicycla oo. The sequence continues at coordinate 23,460,968 of OX411728.1, forward strand.
ATATTTTATGCATTTTGTAGCACAAATAAATTAGCCAAGCATTCATCAGGCTCAAATATAACTAATAAACAACCTACGCGTCACGATTTTTATATCACAAAGCACTGAATGAACGAAATTTTCACATGTTAGTGAAAAACGTCCATTTTGTTGAAAATAAAATATCTTCATCAATTTTATTACTAGCGTGTTCGTTATCCAATACCAATGTGAGTTGTTAAAATTTCACGTGGATACAAAAATACTTTTCTTTTCCATACAGGCTATGCTCAAAATTGTAAATTAAATTGCTTTGCTCTGGATGGAATACTATCCGCGTTCAGGAATGCAAATGTGATTGTATTGGGATCACTCGATCCGGAGGCCCGCGTGTTATCGTTTTTTTTAATTATTGTTAATTCCGTGTCTCATATTTCCTGTTTTATTAATTTCGTAACATATTACCTTGGTACTCAGATGATACCTTGATTAATACTTGAATTTACTTTAAGCAGTAAAAAGTGGCTGTGTTAGTTTTTGAGCCAATAATATCACTTCGGGTCTTATAAATTGCCTTACACTGTACTTTGTCTTGTGCTGCCTCCCTGTCAATATTTCCCACATTAACAAGGCTTTAGGTGCCCATGAAGCGTTCACATCGTAGCGTACAAGCATCTAAAATGTCTTGGACGTCAATATAGCCAATGGCTGAGCGCGGTGCAAAGTACAAAACGCACCGGGCTACGCCAAATGAACTCGCACTGCAGTGACACGTGAAGTGTAAAAGAAAGCTCTTTTATTCTTATTTTTATTGAGCTGCGCGATTACTGACAAATGCGTGCACTGACTGGACAGGTCCTCTCAATCTGTGTGGTTCTTTCCTCAAAAGACCATTTCAGACACCAATCTACATGGTCTTCACATGAAGTGACCAAGATTATGTCTGGACTTTATAAGAGACTGTGACCTCTGAGTTTGTTTCGGCCTTTTCTTCTCAGAGTAGTCAGATAGGAAACGCCGACCTCATCTAGTTTAAAAAAATAACATGATTGACTTGTAAAAGTGTTTGTACAAACCTACTTACAGAAATAAAAATCATTTATCATTTATTCTGTCCAAACGATGTGATGAAAAACCTACGGGATGTTACAAAAAAAAAAAAATACATTTGATTTCCACAATAATATGAAATAAATTATACCAGTATTATTTTTGTGCCTGTCAGTTACCAGAAATAAAATTGGAGAAACACCGTATTTCTCCATAGGGACTGTATACGCATAAACTTTCTCATCCGCACGGCATCGCGACATATTTACGGAAACGCTTCGTTACTCGGTCGGGTTCAAGTGTGTAGTTGGAGTCAGGACTTGGGTTATTGACGTATTTTGTAATTTAGTAGCCTTGCATGTGATACCATCGACACGTGAATCGCATTGCAGGTTAAAGTTCAGAGTTCCTTAAGTAGGCTTATACGTATTTTACTAGCTTTTGCCCGCGGCTTCGCCCGCGTGGATTATTTATTAATATTTGAGATGGGTTTGCTCTTGACTCTAGTCTAGAGGTGACAGAGATAAAGTCGAAGATGGGGTGAGCTTCCCCAGAAGAAGCCTGTTCACTCTCACTTTGAAGAGATTAGGGTTGTATGCGCTCGGAAACACAGACGCAGGTAGTGAGTTCCACTCTTTTGCTGTGCGCATTATAAAAGACATTTGGAAACGCTTAGTGCGAATTGGTGGAATAGCAACTAGGTAAGGATGGTAACTGGCAGAAATGTCGGAAAATATCTCACGGCAACGTACTAACGGGATTAAAAGTACCCTAGATGTGTTAATCCAGGTAAACAATGCACTTATGTATCCGATGCTATTGCTATTGCTACTAATGATTCAAATATTACCGTTAATTTATGCAAGCCTAGTAATTTTTGTTAGGTTTATTGCTCAGAAATTGTGCACAACGTGTCGTGTCTTGAATTGATATACCTACTACTATCTTGAATTCATACAATCCTAGTACTATACAGAGATATTTCTTTCCGACGCGATTTTTTCCATACAAACTTTCATTCCCTATTTTACTCCCTTAGGGGTGGAATTTCGAAAAAATCCTTCCATATTCCTTGTCTACAATATAAGGAAAACTTTTTTGCAAAATTTCAGCTTTCTAGGTTCAAGGGTTTGGGCTGGGCATTGATGAACCAGTCAGTAAGTTGGTCAGGACTTTCATTTTTATTTATATAGATGTAGACGTCTCGGTACTTACACAATACTCCTCTTCATTAATTAATCATCTTCAGAACACATTCTTGGAAAATTATTTAATTAAATAACAGACCCGATGAAAAAGTTGAAAAGTGAGGATATTACCGAAGTAAAAATACAAGTACATAATCTGAGTTCCCCTGCGAAAATATACGCCTGCAGAAAGTTTAATCTTCTAAAAGCGGCGTACTTAGTCAAGACTCAGCATTTAATTACCGAACACGTAAGATATGTATCTTCAATATATCTCGGGGCGTAAAAGTCAGTACTTTGAATCCGAGTCGACGTCAAAGAGCTCATAATGAAATAAGTTCACTTCGCTCGTAACGCGTAATTTCTCATCAGTTTTCGTGGTCCGTTTTTCGCGCGAACTTGTGTAAAGATGCCTTTACAGACTGTCTGATTATGTGTTTCGTTATGCTGTATTTCTTTATCGTCTTTGTGTTGTTGTAAGTTTTGCATATTTACGTTGGCAAAAGTTCTTATTTATTTCTTACTACGTTGTCTTGTCAAAATTTAAATTTCGATCCTAATTTTCTTTTTTCTAATGAGGGGAACAAAACAAAAAACAAAAAAAAAGAAATATTCAAATTGGTCGAGCCTTTTTCGAATTTTTGCGAGACTACGCCAACGGCACGGCAATTGGTTTTTATGTATAAGAAGAAGACGATAGAATTGCTTACAGATTTCAACCCAGATAAAAACTTTATGCTTGAAAATAAAAGCGAATTACGATGTGGCGTCATTAGCAATGCAGATAGGTAACTACGTTGCTAAATAAAAACGCGTATTAGCACTATTGTGGTTGCATTCGCTAAAAACGTTTACAGTACGATCGCAGTTGGCTGTTAATTACGTCAGAGCAAGCGGGTAGTTGTAATGTAATTTTCTTTCATCCTCAAATCCTATACAGAATGTTTACTGCTCCGAATATGTTAAGCTTTATGGTTGACATGTCTGGTCTAATGCTAATACATGTCGCAAGCACCTTACCTCACATAATAATACTGACTTACGTCAACACTTCTATACATAAACACAGTTATTATATGCAGCTTACGGCGCCAGAAGCTTCACCATGCATCTGTGTAAATACAATGCAGCATAACAACTATGTATTAACTGAACTAAGATAATGCATACATTTGCATGCTAACTCCCTGCTAACAAATTAAATTCTAGCTCAAAATGCTAACTTTGTTCCCAAAAATACAAGCCTTGTTCAACATTACACCCACACAAACGCAACGACATTTAACTTTTGTGTAACGAAATAAGCATATCAGAATTATCCACCGTTTTCGAGTTATAAATGTCAGCACAAACAATGTGACGAGTGTTTTATTTGTGAAGATAACAAGGAGCGAATTTATTGTATACTTAGTTTATTATGTTGCCCATTGATCTGGCTTCTACTTAATTTATAGTGAGTTGGTTAAAAGTGGCGCAGCGGAACCGCAGCGACGCAACCCTTGTCTGAAGGGGCTTACACTGTCAGGCTGTATCGCGGCGGTTTCCGACCCATGGAGCAATAGACGACCCAGCGCGTGGCTGCTCTGACGTCACTACTGCACTTTAAATAGGTTAGCGTCTAATGAGGCGTGCTAAAAGCCAGCTCACAGGTTAAGAAATTATTCAAAGCTATTTTTCACTAGCGAAGCTTTTAATGTTCCAAAATGACTTGCTCTTTTCCCGAATATCGGAATGTTACAAACGCTAATTACCGACTCCGTCCTTTCAACACAAATCAAACAAACATAAATCATTCACCAGACGTATTTGCCTTTAAATTCGCAGCCACCAATGCAAGTTTACCGGTTTAGTCGTTCGTTGTTTATCGTTATATATCAGCGGAGTTTCCATCTCATTTAGTATGCCCCGAAACTGTCCCGAGTTGAATCAACCCGAATTAGTAGAGCCCACCGAGCCTCGTCACCGCGCCCGATCCTATCGGCGCAATGAGATATGAAATGAAACTCACTGACTACAATATAAACAGGATTACACGATTACCTATCCGACGTTGACGCTGACGTGACTGTCAGTGGAGCGAGTCACTTGTCAAAATATTTTGGGGCGTATCACGTGCGCGGTTGTGTGCGGTCACGAAGCTTTGTCTCGGTGGGCCTGCGGCGGCGACGTCAAAGGAGATTAGGTTCGTTTACACAATTGTCGCTTCCCCTCGACCGGGCGCCGGCCACCAGCTCACCGCGCGACCTCGCCCGCCACACGCTCGGATTACGCGACCCCGACTCTTAAAGCCTTCGTGAGCAGACGTGGACACTCATACTGTGAACGTACATCATCTGTAGGATCTTAGTTTCTCCGTGTTTATGGCTAGCGCTTGATTAATAACAGTGTAAAAACAGTGAACGAAAATGGCGTGGGGTTACTGGTCGGCTTCGTCGGTGCTGCCGGACCGCGGGCGGAGTCCGCGTCGCGCGGGCACGTCCGCGGTGCACGTGCACCCGAACCCTCCGACCGCGAGAGAGGTCATGGAGACACACGACGAGAGTATCATCCACACGGCGTCCACGTCACGCGACAGTCGCGACCACTCCGCGTCTCCGCACTCGTCGTCGAATGGTGGCCACTCCCACCATCAGCACGAAGTGAGGCACGCGGTGCCAGCCAGTGCGCTCTTCGGTGAAAGCTACGGTGAACTATCCAGACGACCGTCTTTAGACCTTGGATCAGTGCGGAGTGCGTTAGCGTCATGTTCTGGTGGTGGAACATTAAGTGCGGGGTCGACGTTGACTCGCGGTGGTACGTTGGCGGACTATCTTCCTCCGACGCCGTGTCCGCACCACCACCGCGTGTACGTGGACCATCACAAGCACTACGAGCAGCCCATACAGCCGGTGCACGTGGGCGTGGGACATCACTCGCACTCGCACGCCTCCAGCAGACACCACACCGACGACGAAGATGACCTTGAACCGGCCTATGCTACAGGTATGTTATACATATAAAAGTAGTGTGTTGTTACCGCTTATTACATGAAAGAATAACCTGCTTAAATAAAGCCATGCAGTCCAGTACAACTTCAAACAATAAACGCAATGTGACTGGGAAAATGTGTCCTAATTATTGACGTCTTTTCGCTCGGTGTATTGGTGGTAAGATCAATACATATTTCTGACCGACAAAACATGTAAGATTTCAACCGCTAATAACTACGACACTTTTAATGCTAGAGTAATGGTTGAGCATTCAAAAGATAGGTCATTTTTAAAACCGGATATAATTTACCTATGACGTTACACTACGAGTGCACGCGCATGCGCGCGACCCTCTACTTTTCACTATGTGTCGAAATATCAATTCGTATAGCGCAAAAAAACGTGTTTAGGTTGATCAGTTATTCTGGTGTATTTGTCAAGAGTTGCAAAGCACCAGGACCTAAAGAGAAATAATAGAAATATTGACCAAAATAGGGTTGAAAAATAATATGAAGTTGACAACAGCAAAATAATGTCAGATATCGTTTCATGTCGGCCGTAAATCTGCTCAGAAATGAATAATATGATAATCGGTGAAAGCTTACTTTATAAGGAATGCAATGAACCTTCTAATTCTAGTGTTGAGCAATTTTTTTTTTTTTTTGTGATGGGTTTGCTCTTGACTCTAGTCTAGGTCAGAGGTGACAGAGACAAAGTCGACGATGGAGTGAGCTTACCCAGAAGAAGCCTGTTCACTCTCACTTTGAAGAGATTAGGGTTGTATACGTTCGGAAACACAGACGCAGGTAGTGAGTTCCACTCTTTTGCTGTGCGCATTATAAAAGACATTTGGAAGCGCTTAGTGCGAATTGGTGGAATAGCAACCAGGTAGGGATGGTAACTGGCAGTGCGTCTAGATGTCCGGTGGTAGAAGGGGGCCGGTGGAATGAGGTCGTGGAGTTCTCGGGCACACTCTCCGAAGTACAATCTGTAGAAGACCGACAAGCAGGCAACCTTGCGGCGATGAGCCAAGCTATGAAGCTTGGCATCCACCAGTTTTACGTCGCCAATGAGCCTCTTAGCTCTGCGTTCCACCGAGTCAAGCGCGGCTAGTTGGTACTTAGCTGATCCATCCCAAAGGTGATTGCAATACTCCATGCAGGATCGGACTTGCGCTTTGTAAAGGGTTAAAAGCTGTCCAAATACAATGGCTACGGCAGTATTGGAAACCGTAGTAAAATTTCAATAATATGTTTTCACAAAATAAAACGGCGCGGACTCGAACTGCGTCTACTAAACTTGTTTAACTGCTCTGCCGATCGCCGCTGATTCCTAAATCACATTGTATGTCATTTCAATAGTTATTCGACACCGCTTGTCTGTACCAACATAATACCGTAGAAATTTGGCGTGTGACCCCTAATCCTTCTCGGTCTATTTTAGGAGAAGATAACTCTTCTATATGTTCATACTAGCGACCCGCCCCGGCACCGCACGGGTAGTAGAGCATGCCTACATTTTTGCATCAGCTTGTTGCGTCGAGTCGATTATATTTAATTGTAACATATTTACCACACTACTTGGAGTAGGTATTTTTAATTGACCGTAGTTAAACGAAAAGAATCCAACCCACAACACACTTAATGTGGGTTGGATCATTTTCGTTTATCTATGGACAATTCTGTAGGTGAAAGCTAATAAAGGATCTTAAGTCCATTTTTTGTCATTTTTGTATTTTCAATGATTCTCAATGAAGCTTAATAAACCTTCATAATCATACTTTTTATTCTACAACGATACACTATTTGCTTTTTATACACGGTCGATTTTAATATCTAATTTCGGGTACCTATAGACATCTTTAATAACCTCTACTGAATAATTTATAAAATGTGACTTAAGGTCCTTTAGTTTTCACCTACAGAATTATAGGGAATCGCGCGCTTTATCGCTCGGCTTATACTAAAACAACAGCTGGTCTATTCTGTAAAAATCCCACCGTGAAAACTTAGGTGAAGTGAGCTTGGAGAGAGCTGTCATTCCACCTGATTGACTCTATTGACAGCTCACTCCACGCTCACCTCACCTAAGTTTTCACGATGAGATTTGTACAGAATAGCACTACAGTAGGTGACAGAGGGTGGTGGAGCGCGGGCGGGGGTGGCTGCGTCAAGCGAGTCCCGTCGTCGCGTCGCGTTGGTGCGAGAACGTTTGAATTTATTTTCTCGCGCGTAGTTTTTAATTTACGATAACTCCTAAGATATTCATTTAAATTGTATGATATAACGCTATTATAACGAACATGAAATGCTTAAGGTAACTAACGTATTTAATTTGACAATGATTAATACTGTATCCGTCTAAATAATTATATGTGATCATTTTTTAGAAGTTATAATTGGGTAGTTAATTATCTTTAAAATATAGAAAGAAAGAAAGAAAAATATGTTTATTTGTCACAGAAACACGTGCATACAAAAATATAATTAACTCGAGTTTTACAATAAGAGAAATAAAACACAAATCACGAGCACAAAACAAAAGTCGGCAGCTGCTGGCACGCCATGACTGTGACAAGAAGGCTTCCACTCAGCATGATGCTGTGCTATGGGGGGCCCACAGCACAGCGCTGTTTTTCAGTGGTCACCCGAAAAAGACGTAGGTACGGAAACCAAGTCAGGTTAAATGATCTGTACATGAATTAGTAAATAAATAAATAAAATAAAACAAATAGTACCTAGAATATTATAAAGCAATTATTCTTACAAAGCTTAAACCAAACTTATATAAATAAAAACAAATTATAGATAACCATAAAAAATGAATCTGCAGGCATCACCGTGCGTACCTAAAGTTATTGCTACACATCTACACATTCAGTGCTTTGTCTCGCTGCCTCTCTAGCCATCGCGTCAGCGCAGTGCGGGTAGCGGCACGGGCACAGGGCCGCGAGGACCTGCGTGATCATGCCTGTCTGCAGCCGAACGCGGCTTCGTTCGGCATATAGACATATGCTATCGCAGACTTTTCTGTAGACCTATAAAAAAGAAACAATTCCACCATACATAGATTGGTTATATCCGTATTCGATTGAAAGCTCCCAGACGGCTTGATTTTTCCGACATCTTCAACAATCATCGTTTCAACCAATTTACATAAAACCTTAACGAATTATACACCTACACCTTCCTCAGGAATCACTCCAGAAAATCCGTCCAGAAGTTTTTGAGATCATCGCGAACATACACATATACATACAGACAGACAGACGCGGTGAGCAACTTTGTATTATAATATGAAATGATATTCGTATTTCCTGTGCTGCAATAGATCAACTCGCCACGATCGTAAAACGGTATCTAATACCGAAGCTACGCCTGGCAACACTGATAGTTTTACAGCCTTCAATATTTTATTTGCCTCTAGTGAAATGAGAATATAAAAGACTGTAAGCCGTTTAGTTTATTTTTTCCATCTTCAATAGACTCAATTAAATCGATAGCCGACTTCATCTGTTCAAACTTTTACTGCTTGCCGATATTGTGTTGCTAGCAATCAAAATACGAAATATTATCTGGGAGGGAGTTAGTCATTAATTCCCCGCAGCTCTGGCATTGTATTACATTAATTATAAAAGTTTTTCGTCTTATTTCGTTAATGTATTTGAAGCTCTCGCGGTGACCTAGTTTTCTGTGAGCATTCATCGCGGCCGGCCAGTGTTGCCAATTTCGTAACACTACGTATACGTTTCAGTTGGGAGGGATATCCAACTGTATGTTGCTGAAACGGACATGGTTTGAAAAAGTGGTGTAGTTATATGTAATAAGTACTAGCTCACCGGACATAAGTTGTCCTGTTTCCTAGAACTATCACAGCGCCACCTACCGGGTTCAATTGTGAATCTAAACCATCCAGGGACTTTCACACAGACTCAAAAGTTCAATCTTTGAACTATATAGCTAAAATCAACCAAAACAATACCATTTATTCACACTGTGTCTCAAACATTCATCTTTGCACATTCATTTGCCGCCTAATTTGGCGAGCAATCCTCCCGAGCTCGATTCCCCTTACTTCGAAAAAAAGCTCTTACTGATGCTAATCCGCTTGATGTGCTAGATTAAGCGTGTACATTCTGAATGTCTATTTTTAAACTATCATAAACATATTTAACTTAAAATCAACCAAAACCCTTGCAAAATCTTTGCACTTGCACTTCACACTTTCATTTGCTGCTAAATATAGCGAACATTCGTCCCGGGTTCGATTCCCTTAAGTTTGACTCGCAAGCTCGCTAATCAGCTCCATGGGTAGACTAAGCGTGTACATTCTGAGTGAATATTATTAGCACTATCTTAAACATACTTCACTTAAAATAACTAAAACACTTCCATTTATTTTCACAGTATCTCGAAAATTCATTTTTGCACTTTCATTGACCATTCGACATATAGCGAGCATTCGTCCCGGGTTAGATTCTCCTAACTCTAAGGTGAAAGTGCCAGGGTAGCCCACGAAATTCAAATTTTCTTAGTTATTTTTTTTTCAAATTATAAGTCGGTATTAGGTTGTATGTTAATCAAAATATGATTCGCCCGTAACAAGTATGTATTTATAGAATTATAAATACATACTTGATTATTTCATGAATTCTTAACATTTGAGGATTATACTAACTTAAGGAGTTGTATTACTGATTGTAATGATTATAATTCTGTAAATACATACTTGTTACGGTCGCGAATCATACTTTGATCAACATACAACCTAATACTGACTTGCAAATTGCAAAAAAAACGTAAGAAAATTTGAATTTCGCGGGCTACCCTGGCGGTTCACCCTTAACTCGCAAGCTCTTACTGATGCTAATCAGGTCCATGTGGTAGATTAAGCGTGTACATTCTGAGTGACGGACATATTGGTTTTACATTAAAACGTTCTTGAGTGAATGTATTTCGGATATATGGTGGGTAGTTGGAAGTTATTTTTATTACCCGGCTACGGCGGAGCCCAAAAGGAGGGTAATGTTTTTGTTAAAGATGTTTGTTGTGTGTTCTGAATCGCTGTTCTGTTTTTAAGATTGAGTGAAGCTTTTTATTATGTTGATTTACTATTTCAACGACCTGTCTAATACTTATTTGTTTTTATCGAATCCTGAGTACAACCACATGTGTGTTGTAAGTATGTGTTCTACTCTCTAAGTTTGATTTCGGAAAACACGACATTTTGGTACAAATCTAACTTAGAGAGATGTATTAATGATTCTTATGGTTATAACTATGTAAATACATAATTGTTATAGTCGCGAATCATGTTTTGATCAATATTCAACCTGACACTCACCTGCTAATTGCAAAAAAACGTAAGAAAATTTGAATTTCGCGGGCTGCCACTACGCAGTCACCTTAATTGGACCTAGTTATGCAGAAAGCAGCCATATGGAACTTTTTCCAAAAATGAGTTATAAACACATCTATACTTATTTCGACATATAAGATTTTTTGCAAAAACATCCATGTCGATATCTCTATTTATCACGGAGATATGAGCCGCCAAATGCAGCCTTGTACATGCATCCATGATGCAACCATCAACTGAAAAATGCTTAAAACTCTTTTTGTACTTTTCCTGACATGGCTGTCTTCTGCATAACACGGTCCAGTACATATATCTACACAAAAGGAGAGCAGTGGTGGCCCAGTGGTGTCGGCCCCGACTTACGAGTAGGTCGTTAGTTCGAACCCAGAGGGGCACTTTACTTTGTGTATTTAATTTCATCATCGCTGCTCTCAAAACGGTGAAGGAAAACATCGTGAGGAAACCGGCATGTATCAGAACCAAAAATTTGAAGAAATGTGACTTCCACCAACTGGACCCACAGGTCACTGGTTCTCACAGGCCGGTGTCCCAGCAGTAGTAACGGCTGATTAAGCTACACAAAACAATTTCAGATTAATACATATTGAAACAATACTCAACAGAAATGAATCATCAGAAATATCTCAACATACAAGTTATTCAATAAGCATGGCTGTTCACAACTATTCCATTGTCAGCCAGCTAACTGCGGCATAACTATCACGATGCTCTCAATGCCTTGTCTACCTCTATGATCTAGTGGTCGCAAGCACGATTGCTGAGCCCAGGGTTCGTTTCTAGGTCGGGCAAAGTAAAATTGGGTTTCCCATTGAATCGGTATTTCTTAAAGAGCGCGCTCCCCGAAATTACACTACACAAAAATTTGATGGAATTTTTCAAATTTTTGCCCTTGTTGATACGCGTCTTTTGAGACCTCAACCATTCATGCAGCCCTAAAACTCACGACACCAAGACGATGTCATACTCTGAACGAAACTGGGGGCTATACTAAAGCGATCGAAAAAACATTTTCATTGAAAATGTTTTTTCGATCGCTTAAAAATAACGTAGTTGGTACGTAAGTGCACTCACTCCTGTTAAATTTTGATAGAATACCTATGAATTGCCGTCCTTTAGATATAAGCCTAACCCTTTTCATCTTGTATAACAAAGGTCACAACAGCTACGACTTTGAGATTTAACCCTGAGATAGCAAAAACGAGTTACTCAAAAACGAACACTCGAAACATAAAAATATCAATGTTTTTCAAGAGCTCTTATCAACGACGTGCATCACTGACTGTAAATGTCACATAAAACTAAAAATAATGGCTCTCATACATCAAGCAAGAACATCAAGCAGAAATATATTTACAATCGTATATAAACAGCAGGCTGATGCATTCGCTACCCGAGATATGAACAGAAGAGTGACTGAATGAATGAAAACGTCGAGAATGCTGTACACCGAATGTAATTAAACGTCCCATTCACCTGGCGACGAATGTAACTCAACAAACGACCTGAGTACGACCTACATTCACTCTTGGGTTCATTCATCGTTCAACTACGCACAAATTACGGGAATATAAGTGTGTGCGTACTTAAGCGGAATGCATGTAGTATTTTTTTCAAGCCTGAAGAGAACTGAAGGGCTATTGTGTAAGATTTTCCACATAAAATTTATATTTATTGTATGTTTCTTCTTTTTTCTTTCTCGCAATGTTTTGACTGAGAATTTTTATGAAAGAAATACAAGACTACATGAAAGACCTAAAATAGTAGGTCGCCGGTTCTATACTTAGTACAGTTCGAAATCTTTCCAATTAATCAGGCCTCTTGGTTACGTTAGACGTGTGCGCCTCATCAATCGATAAGCCTGTCTCTCACTCGAGCCCAACCCCAATTCTTAACCTTCCACATATCGCACTAAGAAATCGGTCAAGGTCGAGAGAGTTTTTATTGTTTCAGGTTCAGAATCAGTTACACAATAACCTCGTTCACGCTTGCCTGGCTCCAAATATACACCATGTATACAGTACAGACGAGCACACCTTGTTTACCATTTCACTAAAGTGCCTTCAACACACGCGCTCAACCTTGAACTGAAAACTGAAAAGCCTTTTGTGCCTTCTCATTAGAATAAAAAATAGTTATTTTCAAAAAGAGACGGTTTTACTAACAAACACATTATACAGTGTAATAACAATGCCTATGGCGTGTTCGCGGTCATTGCCCATGGGCGATCTTAATGTTTTTAATTAACATAAACATTTATCGTTCTGTGTTGTACTGTAATGAACTATGGTTAATAGTTTCCCATTGGCTTTAAGTAGGTATCGCGATCGTGACATGTTTACAGGGACATTTTTATTGTTTATTAATAGTGTTTAACGATTTTTCTCGCGACAGTACAAGACGATCTAATATTATGTAATTGTACATTTTTTTTTGCCCTAGGTCTTCAAATTCTTTTTTTTTTTAATTCTTAGACAAAATATGATTATATTCTTACTCATCAATATGTAAAAGAGCATGGGTCATATCAGCTTTTCTTGCTAATTTGTGGTTATTGAGGTCGATTTAAGCCAATGAGGATAGTATAAAGGCAATTTAGCGAATGAGAATTGACTCAATTAGGCTTCCAATAAGCTGCCAGGTCTCCAAAACATTCTCACAACAATTCGACATAAAGGCCATAATTGAAGCATCGATTTCGGAAAAAAACTTGCAACAGAATTGTAGAATTTTCAAGTATCTAATTATTATTTCCGACCATAGAATGGCCAAATGATTGACCCGAACTAAACTTTCTCATGCAATTTCCAACCTTCTTACTTTCACTTAACTTTGGAATTTAATTGTGAACTCTATGTAAAAGACTAACTTTGCGAAATCTAATTTGGAACTTATGGGTTGGTTTTCGAACTGCATTTTCTATTGGGTTTTGTAACTTTAAACTTGTTTAGTATTTAGATCGAATTGGAGAGTATTGAGTGGGTTCCGAAACAAGCTTTGGGAAAGAATATTTTGCTTTGGAAAAGCAGTCCTGCTTCAAAGTTAGTTCAGCGATACTACCTTACCCTATTGCTAAGTTTTTTTTTGTTGGTTAATAAGATCCAATTTTAGATTTTATAGGGTAAGTCCGGGGGAGATGACCCTACTAACATTAAAGATCTATAGCCAGGAAACCAAGTACAATAAAACAACCATTTTAATCACAAACAAAACAGTATTTATATTTCTTATCAAATCTTAACTGAACACAGTCTTTGAATCAAGGTAACATAGAAATATTTTAGGTTGAAAAAAAAAAATACGACTGGCCATCTCACCCTGAGTGTCCGGGAGTGATAGCCACGGGACTGCGGAGTTGGCCATATAAATTTCAAAAAGTATGATGCAATCTCCCAAGACTGTTTTTAGGTTAGAATACGAAAAATGTTATTGACTTCACAATAAAACATTAAAACCAGCGAAATTGTGACCACATAATATGTTAACCCCTTATCATGCACCTGAAGTAAAAACAATGTGGAATTTACTTATTTTTTCAATTTATTTTTTGCAAAAAAAAACACGCTTCACCTTGTTGCCGACCACACAACGAAGTGCACTAAATTACTATTAAGATGGCTGTTTCGTTTTGTCACCTCTCTCGCTCACACGGGACCTAATTTTTAAGATTATTAAATGTAAGTATGCCTTTTTGAAAAATGCAATCAATTAGCGAACTAGTAAATAATATATTAATATTATTTGTATTTTAGTTTGTGTTTTTAATAATTACCTATTGCATTAGCAATAGGTAATTATTAAAAACACAAACTTCTATTGTGTTATCTAATGAAATCAGCTCAAAAAGTATTATGGTCTGTTTTTGATATTTTTGAAATAAATGACACAATAAAAATGAGTTTTTAATAATTACCTATTAAATTAATATTATTTACTAGTTCGCTAATTAATAACAATTTTCAAAATAGCATGTTTTCATTTAATATTCTGAAAAATTTGGTCACGTGTGAGCGAGAGCGGTGACAAAACGAAACAGCCCTCTTAAAGCTATCTGTAGTTTCTTACTCGCTATTCTTTCAACTGGTCAACTCTCCCGTATGGCCATCTCCCCCGGACTTCCCATACTTAATTTTTTTGTTAAAAATGAAAGATTTTTTTTTTGCTATCCTAGTTTGTGTTCCACTGCTGGGCAAAGGCTTCCCCTTTCCCCTTCCATACCTTTCTGTCTTGTGCGATCTCTGGCCATGTTGGCCTGCAAACTTGGTCCGATCGTCACACCAACTTCGTCGCGGTCTACCTCGACGGCGATGTCCTTCCTGAGGCGTCCAGTGGGTAAAAGATTCGTTTAGTAAAATAGCTAGGTAGGTAACTTTAATTGTTTAATTGTTAAACTATAGAAAAGTAATTAGACTTAAAAGATACAGCCACAGAATAATAGGTAATA
The DNA here is from genome assembly GCA_948252095.1 of Dicycla oo. NCBI lineage: Eukaryota > Metazoa > Arthropoda > Insecta > Lepidoptera > Noctuidae > Dicycla > Dicycla oo. Next base: position 23,475,973 of record OX411728.1, read on the forward strand.
CAAAAGTCTTTAATTAAATCCCCGAAGCTGGCTATTAGTTTAAACGAGTTGGGAACCCAGTCACTGGGAGAATAATCTCTCTCTTAAACTTCATGATATTTCGTATTCCGAGGGTACTTTACGATTCGTTAGGTTTGACCTTGAGTGCTTCACCGTGACCTTTGAAAGTCGGTGTTCTAACTCGCACGGGGGCTTTATCTGTTTTTATAGACATCCATTGACATTTACTCGACTGGAGGGAACGTAAATTCATAAATTGTGACATGTTTTTACAAGTACCTTGATGTTGGTGTATTGTATAGATTTTGTAGTAGGTATGTATGTAGACAGTATGGTAGGTTACTTTTAGCAGAAACTGAGTGATTGATAAAATACATAAGTAACTGGGAAAATAGGGCTGTTAACATGATTATGTATTGTATTGAATTGTCTACTCCAATTCACTCAGCAATTTCTACACCGATTCGGAAACTATAAGTAGGTACATCTCGTGTGTTATTTAAGATGAGTTTTATCTCTATAATAACATTGAGGGTTATAGTTTTCCAACCGTTAGCTATAATAAAAGTTTATATCTTTTCCGATAGTACGTTAAGCTTAGCGATCGAATCATTACCGTTGCCGTAGATATACGGAAGATCCTGAACGTTCAATATAGCGGGTATGGCCGTAAAGCCCACTTTCCACTATGGGATATAATGTAACTTATATTACATCTCGAGATATAAATTAATATCGCTCACCGTACTTTTAAATGGAACCGTTTCCACTGAAATGTAATATACAGGGTGTTTGGTAGATGGGTGCAAAGCCTGAAGGGGGTGATACCTTAGACCATTTAGAACTTATTAAGCTAAACTTGTCTTAGACGAAGTCTGTTCCTTGTATTTTTTTTTAACTCTGATGTTTTTTCTGACAGATTGTAGTAACTTGATGTGCTGGCGTCTGTACATCCTAATTCCAAGAGCTAATGAGATATCTGCGTAAATAGTACCTCAAAAGAAAGGGCAATAACCAAGCATGTTTTTAAAATGGTTTGAACGACTGAGGCTATTTTTTTTATTTTTTTATTGTGCCGTAAACAAAACATGTTCTTGATTTTTAAAAGTTTCTTAAACTTGAATATGGCGTAGAATGTTTCTCTGATAACACAGATGCTTGGGGATTATTTTGTTTGAGTAATCATACATTACATAAATAAAAAATAATAACATAACAGCTTTTACTGGACACTATTAACAATTAATTGAAAAGAATGGGTATTATTGTTAAAAACCTCAGAGTTTAAAAAAAAATACAAGGAACAGACTTCGTCTAAGACAAGTTTAGCTTAATAAGTTCTAAATGGTCTAAGATATCACCCCCTTCAGGCTTTGCACCCATCTACCAAACACCCTATATATTACATATTTTTTCGACCGACCGAGCGATAGTTTCATATTATATTTCGCCTCCTGTCCCCCCGCACGCCATTCCGCGCCGCGCGCTGTCATTTCCCTCAGTTTGTGTCTATCATTGAGTGACCTTGTCCATATGCTCATTCGCAAACCTATTGTATTTGTTTGTACTGTCGAGGCTGTCTAGCAAAACTATGTCATTTTTGTTTGAAGATCGATTTTGTTTGTAAACGACGCGTGCGGCGTGATCCGATGACGAATGCAAACATGAGAAAGATATATCTCATAGTGTGAAGGCCAATCGCGGGATATAATATATATTATATCCCATAGTGAAAAGCGGGCTTAAAACGCATTACAATGATGGTTACGTAACGTTCATGTACCTAGATTTGACGCTTGTTTGGTTAGGTACACTTTTGTGATTACTTTTGTTTTATGAATGAATGACCAATGGATTTGGCTCATGGCTAAATGATAACAGCCGCATGGGTCGATCGAAGGTTAAGCTACGCCTGCCACGGTCGGTTCGTGGATGGCCTCGCAAATCACGATAAGCCATTAGTCCCAGCTGCCATTCGTAGATCTTTGACTGTCGTTACGGGTAGTCAGAAGCTTAAAAGTCTTGACAACCACTTTTACCCAGTAAATGGGTTGTGAAGGTCAGGTAGGCAGTCGCTCCATGTAATGTATACTGGTATTGAGCTGCATCTGTGACCACCCGACCCCAACGTGTTTGTGAAAAGGCAGAGAGAGACTTATTTGTCTTGACGGTGTGATCAAGAAAATTTATTTGACAGTAACATTTGGGCAGATATAGTTTTGAAAGTAACTTCCACTCTTAAGGGTATTACATTGCTCGATGACCTTGAAGATTTGACCGCTGTACTAGCATTTGTTATTTTTGGCGCCCGCTACCGACGAACGACCATACTAAAAACATACAAACTGAAGATAAGCAAGAACACAGATGTGTCACAGAGTTGTCGTCGTTTTTGCCTATTTTATTTGTTCTCTGAGAGCTTTATTAGACTTAATTCCTCTAAGAGTTTTGTACAAGTACCTACACGATAACAATACATAAGATTCATAACTTATAATTTATTTTGTAATTGACCTAGCTTTCATCAGTTATTTTATAGTATTGAGCACGGGTGCTCCTACACGATACATTCTGAGGGTCTGATGATGACCAGGTAAGTGCTTATCGGTTCTCAGTAACGGGAATAGTTAGGATGACCTAGCTTTCAACATTTATCTAATTGAGCACGGGTGCTACTACACGATACATTTTGAGGGTCTGATGATGACCAGGTAAGTGCTTATCGGTTCTCAGTAACGGGAAAAGTTAGGATGACCTGGCTTTCAACACTTATCTAATTGAGCACGGGTGATACTACATGATAAATTTCGAAGGTCTGATGATGACCAGGTAAGTGCATACCGGTTCTCAGTAACGGGAAAAGTTAGGATGACCTAGCTTTCAACATTTATCTAATTGAGCACAGGTGCTACTACACGATACATTTTGAGGGTCTGATGATGACCAGGTAAGTGTTTATCGGTTCTCAGTAACGGGAATAGTTAGGATGACCTAGCTTTCAACATTTATCTAATTGAGCACGGGTGCTACTACACGATACATTTTAAGGGTCTGATAATGACCAGGTAAGTGCTTATCGGTTCTCAGTAACGGGAATAGTTAGGATGACCTAGCTTTCAACACTTATCTAATTGAGCACGGGTGCTACTACATGATACATTCCGAAGGTCTGATGATGACCAGGTAAGTGCATACCGGTTCTCAGTAACGGGAATAGTTAGGATGACCTAGCTTTCAACATTTATCTAATTGAGCACAGGTGCTACTACATGATACATTCCGAAGGTCTGATGATGACCAAGTAAGTGCATACCGGTTCTCAGTAACGGGAATAGTTAGGATGACCTAGCTTTCAACACTTATCTAATTGAGCACGGGTGCTACTATATGATACATTCCGAAGGTCTGATGATGACCAGGTAAGTGCATACCGGTTCTCAGTAACGGGAATAGTTAGGATGACCTAGCTTTCAACATTTATCTAATTGAGCACAGGTGCTACTACATGATACATTCCGAAGGTCTGATGATGACCAAGTAATTGCATACCGGTTCTCAGTAACGGGAATAGTTAGGATGACCTAGCTTTCAACATTTATCTAATTGAGCACAGGTGCTACTACACGATACATTTTGAGGGTCTGATGATGACCAGGTAAGTGTTTATCGGTTCTCAGTAACGGGAATAGTTAGGATGACCTAGCTTTCAACATTTATCTAATTGAGCACGGGTGCTACTACACGATACATTTTAAGGGTCTGATAATGACCAGGTAAGTGCTTATCGGTTCTCAGTAACGGGAATAGTTAGGATGACCTAGCTTTCAACACTTATCTAATTGAGCACGGGTGCTACTACATGATACATTCCGAAGGTCTGATGATGACCAGGTAAGTGCATACCGGTTCTCAGTAACGGGAATAGTTAGGATGACCTAGCTTTTAACATTTATCTAATTGAGCACAGGTGCTACTACATGATACATTCCGAAGGTCTGATGATGACCAAGTAAGTGCATACCGGTTCTCAGTAACGGGAATAGTTAGGATGACCTAGCTTTCAACACTTATCTAATTGAGCACGGGTGCTACTATATGATACATTCTGAAGGTCTGATGATGACCAGGTAAGTGCATACCGGTTCTCAGTAACGGGAATAGTTAGGATGACCTAGCTTTCAACATTTATCTAATTGAGCACAGGTGCTACTACATGATACATTCCGAAGGTCTGATGATGACCAAGTAATTGCATACCGGTTCTCAGTAACGGGAATAGTTAGGATGACCTAGCTTTCAACATTTATCTAATTGAGCACAGGTGCTACTACACGATACATTTTGAGGGTCTGATGATGACCAGGTAAGTGTTTATCGGTTCTCAGTAACGGGAATAGTTAGGATGACCTAGCTTTCAACATTTATCTAATTGAGCACGGGTGCTACTACACGATACATTTTAAGGGTCTGATAATGACCAGGTAAGTGCTTATCGGTTCTCAGTAACGGGAATAGTTAGGATGACCTAGCTTTCAACACTTATCTAATTGAGCACGGGTGCTACTACATGATACATTCCGAAGGTCTGATGATGACCAGGTAAGTGCATACCGGTTCTCAGTAACGGGAATAGTTAGGATGACCTAGCTTTCAACATTTATCTAATTGAGCACAGGTGCTACTACATGATACATTCCGAAGGTCTGATGATGACCAAGTAATTGCATACCGGTTCTCAGTAACGGGAATAGTTAGGATGACCTAGCTTTCAACATTTATCTAATTGAGCACAGGTGCTACTACACGATACATTTTGAGGGTCTGATGATGACCAGGTAAGTGTTTATCGGTTCTCAGTAACGGGAATAGTTAGGATGACCTAGCTTTCAACATTTATCTAATTGAGCACGGGTGCTACTACACGATACATTTTGAGGGTCTGATGATGACCAGGTAAGTGCTTATCGGTTCTCAGTAACGGGAATAGTTAGGATGACCTAGCTTTCAACACTTACATAATTGAGCACGGGTGCTACTACATGATACATTCTGAAGGTCAGATGAGGACCAGGTAAGTGCCTATCGGTTCTCAGTAACGGGAATAGTTAGGATGATACCCACCTTCGGAGTCTACCATCAGGTAGGTGACATCGTCAATCACCAAGGTCTCCATTAGACCTTTCAAATGAGTCCAAAGACGATGGTTCTACATTGTACCGTCACTGAGATCCTATACCCACCTTCGGAGTCCACCATCAGGTAGGTGACATCGTCAATCACCAAGGTCTCCATTAGACCTTTCAAATGAGTCCAAACACGATGGTTCTACATTGTGCCGTCACTGAGATCCTATACCCACCTTCGGAGTCCACCATCAGCTAGGTGACATCGTCAATCACCAAGGTCTCCATTAGACCTTTCAAATGAGTCCAAACACGATGGTTCTACATTGTGCCGTCACTGAGATCCTATACCCACCTTCGGAGTCTACCATCAGGTAGGTGACATCGTCAATCACCAAGGTCTCCATTAGACCTTTCAAATGAGTCCAAACACGATGGTTCTACATTGTACCGTTATTGAGAACCTATACCCACCTTCGGAGTCCACCATCAGGTAAGTGACATCTTCAATCACCAAGGTCTCCATTAGACCTTTCAAATGAGTCCAAACACGATGGTTCTACATTGTGCCGTCACTGAGATCCTATACCCACCTTCGGAGTCCACCATCAGGTAGGTGACATCGTCAATCACCAAGGTCTCCATTAGACCTTTCAAGTGAGTCCAAACACGATGGTTCTACATTGTGCCGTCACTGAGATCCTATACCCACCTTCGGAGTCTACCATCAGGTAGGTGACATCGTCAATCACCAAGGTCTCCTTTAGACCTTTCAAATGAGTCCAAACACGATGGTTCTACATTGTACCGTCATTGAGATCCTATACCCACCTTCGGAGTCCACCATCAGGTAAGTGACATCGTCAATCACCAAGGTCTCCATTAGACCTTTCAAATGAGTCCAAACACGATGGTTCTACATTGTGCCGTCACTGAGATCCTATACCCACCTTCGGAGTCCACCATCAGGTAGGTGACATCGTCAATCACCAAGGTCTCCATTAGACCTTTCAAGTGAGTCCAAACACGATGGTTCTACATTGTGCCGTCACTGAGATCCTATACCCACCTTCGGAGTCCACCATCAGGTAAGTGACATCTTCAATCACCAAGGTATCCATTAGACCTTTCAAATGAGTCCAAACACGATGGTTCTACGTGGTGCCGAAACCGAGATCCTATACCCACCTTCGGAGTCCACCATCAGGTAGGTGAGATCGTCAATCACCAAGGTCTACATCCTCCGTCAAACTAAATTATTGTCAAGATATATAAATATTGTAGCTAAAAACGATAAAAAAATAAAACACACTGGAAATAATGTACTCAATGTAGGTACTACCCATAGTTTTGGAGAGCTCGACCACGCTTCACCTTACATTATTCTTATATTTAGGCATAGTCAGGCTTACTCTATGATAGGTTCAAAAAACAAAACGAAATTACAAACTACTTTACATATATTTACAAACTTAATTTCTATTGTTGTTTTACGGAATTATTATATTTGTACTATTTACAATATGATTTCATTCAAAAATCATTCAAAACGTGAACTTTTAGTTTTTATTTGGAAAAAATAACGCGCGTATAGTCCTCCCGTCACAAGAGTCATCGAGACACTGGTGTATCGCGTTCTGAGTACGCGTCACAGGCCTTAGCGGGGGTGCTCCAGTGGGGTACTGGTGAAGTTTCGGGTTTTTATTCATTATTTAAAAATATCAAAGAAATAAGAAAAAAAAAAACAATACAAATTGTGAAATACGTCATTACATATTTTTTAGTACAAAATTCATGCCGAACTATTCAGCCGTTACAGAGAAAATTTACAATTTAGGTTGGAAAACGACCTATTTAAAAGATTTTTTTCCCAAAATTTGGGAAAGTTTATTAAACTTTTAAACAATACAATATATTTGTGATGACCTCAAGTATACCATGTATTTTTTTATGGAAAACGCACATAAGGATTCATCTACAATCTTCTTTAAACTTACTGTGTTTTTGGGATTTGAGCGAGGTAATCCCCTTAAGGTGAATGCGCAATGGTATACCCGCGAAATTTAAATTTTCTTACGTTTTTTTGCAATTTGCAGGTTAGCGTCAGGTTCTATGTTGACAAATCGAATTCACCTTAAACGCAAGCAGAGTTACTAGTAAAGTTAAAACTATTTTTGAATTCACATCAATGATCGATGTAAGACCGTTTCCATAACCAAGCAGCAACGTCATTAAAATGGATGTAAATTGACATATTTTTCAAAGTCGCATTCGCAAAACGTTACTTCATTTAATTTTGAGCACAGAATACTTGGCACAAAATACAAGATGTACGTCTTGGCGACGAGGAAGCAGAAATTAAGAAAATTTGAAATACAACGTGTTGAGATTAATTTCATATTCCATTACTTTTTGGCAACCGTTTCTTATGACAGCAGTAAGAATGCTCAGTGAAGACATTTTTATACGAAAAATTAAGTTGGAAAAAGTCCGAAACAAAAAGAGTTTAAAACAGAACATCATAATTGCGGATCAAGCCTAACCTTTGTACAACTTTTACTGAGTTCCTCCCCTTTAACTCCTCAGTTGTTGGGTCGGGTTGTGATTTTTCCCAATTAACGGTTTATAATTAGGGAGGGGTGGCCACGTCGTGTCTTTACGAGCCAATCTCTCCGCCCCATTCCCCAGGGTGTACGTGCACTGAATTCTAGCAAACGTACCTAATACCGACCTCTGTACCTTTAACATTTTTCCCTTTTAAATAACCGCGGGGTTAAGGTGAAATATTTTTTACTTTTGTGGGTAATAAAGTGCGAAGACGGGTGGAATGTGGATTCTGAAACGTTTTGGGATATTCAACAGGCCTCGGGTTGATGTTTATATTTGTTTCTTTTTTCTTTGCCGCTGTCGTAGTTTTGTGTTTTATGGAAGGTCGCTCAATTTTGTATGTCACGTAATTTAAAACACTTGTACGTTGTATGAAAACCTAGGAAATATCTCCCAAAAATTCATGTTTACTTCTTCGAATATAAGCATACGTCTTGCAAATTACGAGTAACCTTCTATTTGCCTTTGATCGTCCTTCGAAAACGTTTTCACATTAACATCGGAATTCCTCCTACCTTTAAACGATAATCTTCTTTCAGCAAATAACTTGCTTTAAAAGAATTTCCAATGATAATATTTTCTCTCGGAATGGAAGTCCGCCATTTCTGTCGGAGGGCTATAAGAGTGCCACCTTACAATTTGCATATTCAAACCCTCTCGATGCGAGGGTGCCCCTCCGTGTTGGCGAATTTTTATGTCGACGTCGTTGAAGAGATGTCGAGTCGAGGGAATAAGATTTACATGAGGTTTTTTTTCAGTGTGACTTGAGAAATGAAACGTCATTACCTTGACGTGAAATCGAAAAGGAAATGTGTATTAAAGATTGATGGGTTAGCTGTCTATGTTAAATTCGGATTGATGAAGAAGCTATAATGTGATTTTTGTTATTTTTTACTTGTACTCTGTATTTTCCTGTTCGTAGTCAAGTTTTCAAGTTTTTTTTTTTTTTCTGGCTGACGACACCAATTCTGCCGCCGTAAAGAAAAAGGACGTATCTATATAGAAATAATGAAATTGAGAAAAAAATATTTTGTTTTGTAGTTTTGTGTAATAGTAAGAATTGTTAGGTTTTCGTTAATTTTACGCCATTATAAAAATACTGGAAGATGCGTCTTTTTTGCTGATTCCGAATATGTTAATAACTCTATTTCGAAACAAATGTCAGATACGTCTTTTTTCGTTATGACGGCAGAATTTTGATCTTGCTGAACTTTTTTAAATGTATGTAGCAATAATTAATATAAACTTAGTTTGATCTTCGGTCGGGACTTAATTACCTACGACAAAGATATTGCAATACTGGGTTAATAAAAGGCGAATCGTTAATTATTATAAACTTTGGAATATTATTTCTATTGGTAAAACTACTCATTTTCACCAAGACACGGGAGCTGTCAGCTATCAGAACTGACAGTCGAATCTTTTCCTATTCTTCTAAGGTTTTTTGAATAGGTAGAAACCTTTTATCTGAAGAATAAATGTGACAGTTTGACATATTTTCTATACAAAACTGTCAAACCGCCTTAGATAAAAATAATCTGACTATTGAACAATCAGGCCTAAATATGAAATAATGTGTAACTTCACATTATGCCATTAACTTTTTAAATGATGACTAATGTTTTTTTTTTTTTAATATTCGTGTAGGTTGGTTAAAACTTTTACAGAACCTATGTAATCAATCAATCAATCTGCACAGTCTTTAGTCTAACCGGATGCAGCTGATTACCAGTATTTTACATGAAGTGACTGCCTATTTGAGCTCCACAACCCAGTTACTGGGTACCTCAATACCTCTTGGCTACTTGGCTTACTGTACCTTTGTAATAATAGAGATATTTTTCTTAGAACCACTCAGTTACATAAACGCAAACATGAACCAATAAATTCAATGTAAACGTATAGGTTAACTCCTAAATATGGGATAAAACATACACTTGTAGCGAACGCCGAACTTCACCGCTCCGATATTGGCTCACAAACAGCACCTACGTTTGTTCCCCGCTTCGATAGCACACAGATACTAAGTGATGGATGACAAACCGATGGGTTACCAATATGGAATTATGTTTCATTGAATATACAGGTATACAATCAAAGCCTTTCGGTGTAGCGCTGTCTTATTCCTGATTGATGACAGCCTCCATGTACCTATAATAATATATATAATCCGCACGTATACAACCCTAATCTCTTCAAAGTGAGAGTGAACAGGCTTCTTCTGGGTAAGCTCACTCCATCGTCGACTTTGTCTCTGTCACCTCTGACCTAGACTAGAGTCAAGAGCAAACCCATCACAAATAAAAAAATTAAAAAAAAATAATACGATGATCAAGGAATAACATAGCATCAAGTCAGTGTACAGGTTGAATTTTCAAATGGGCGTGGATGGCCAAATTCGAAACTGTGAAGAATAGCGAAAAGTACTCAAAGGAGTCTCGGGCACGATTTTGATGAGAACTAAAACTGCATCATTGGATTTTGAAAAAGCTATCACCACACAACATGAAACTTGAAATCGCGAAAAAAATCAGCTGTTCAGTGCATTTATGTTTGCAAAATTCGTCAAAATGTAGGGAACAGCAGATTTTTTTTCAGGTTTGTTCCCATAGTAAAAGTTGTTCATAATGATGAGTACAATGACCCCTTAAAAGGTGGCCACTTACACCCTGTATATAGTCAATCCTGTTGAAACTTATTAAGAAATATGAAAAGTTTAGTAAGCGATTGCTACTTTTCTAGGCTCTAAGGTACATTTAATTTTGGAAAGGAACTACGTATATCAAGGAGCGTTTCATTACGAAGATGATATGCTTCTCTTGTAAGCCGAGCCTTTGAAAACAATTGCGGTATATATGCGCGTCGCGTCTTGTCGTATCTTCGTTACCTGAAACACATTGGAAATTCATAACCAATTTGTCAGGTAAGGCTATATGGCTCTGTTCTCAGGGTGATTAATTGTCATCACATCAATAATATATTTATATGAATATATATAAATAGTTGCCTTGTTTAATCATTGGTTTAATAATTTAATGCTTATTTATAATAAGTTTATTTTGAATGGTGGCATAACCTATAATTTTAGTCATTGTGGTTCGGTTCAAATTATCAATAGAACAACAGAATATTTTGTGATCAAAGAGAGTTTCAATCAAGATTTAAAATTACAAGTAATACGAGCCCATAGTTACCTACCTAAGTTTTAGTTTACACTTTAACTACTAAGTTCATTGCAAATTCTTTCAATTTCAAACAAGTCATTATCATGTAAACTTAAATAATTACCCATCTCAATTTCACCCTCCAAAAATAGCAATTCAATGTTTAAAATTAGAAACCCGATACCTGTTAAATATCCACAAATCATATCCGAACAAGCGCCGGCGCCGTACATCAGATTACTTGCTAATTACCAAATTAAAGTTCAGCGATCCACGAGATTGGTGAACCGATGCATTGGCCATTAGTGACTAAACCCGAACCATATAACCACCAAATATTTAGATAAGGCCGACTTTATACAATAGGCGAAAACAAGCGCACACGTAGATGCATACGTGCGGCGATCTGAAACGATTTCAAACCAGTGCCAGATGTGACTGCCCTTAGTGCGCTTGCACTTGCTGTACGTAGACGCGTGTCTAGTGTCTATATGTGCGTGCGTTTTCACTATAGTCGTCGTATTTGCATAGCAATAGCGGTCATTGATTCACCTACATTTTCTAGCATTTTTTATTTAAGAAACTGATAAGTCCGTTGACGTCCTGAATCATTATCTATCGTGAGAAGTTTACAATCTCCTATAACGAAAAACTACATATAGTTTATTGTTTAGGTTTCTACGGAGAGCTATTAGGGAAAGGGCAATGACCGTTATTGCCATGCTAAAACGCAACAACTATAGTTAAGTGGAGTCGACCACGTTCTGTACCTATATTTATTTCGTGGTACAGCCTTGCGGAATCAATACACATCTATCTAATTGATTACTAGTTCACATTAGGTTGATAGTTAAATGCTAACTATAATGCTAGCTATAGTCTATGGGCATAATTATAGAAATGGGTTCGAATTTATGTAGTTACTCTGGGAAATGAGTAAACCAATCGCTAAGTACACTGCTAATGTATGTTGTTATGTTATGCTTGGTTTTGATTTGTTTGGTAATATGATATTATTATAGGTTATCACGATTACATAACTGAAAATTTTGAGAGATCGATGCGCATTGCTTCTCTTCTAACAGGAGTCATCAAAGAGCAATGGCTTTTGTTACGTCTTCTAATCACGGCGTCCAAGAATCCTTACAATAAAAATATTTCAGTGGTAAAACACATTGAAAGTCACGCTGTGCACACAGTTATTAAACCTGTATCCTGGGGCTGTAGTCTCGACCGTCTAGAGACGTCCTAATGGCGTCCCTAGACGGTTGAGACTACAGGCCCTGCTGTTACCCTACGACACGACCGCTAGTACTGATAAAATCACATAACTGTTTCAATCCTTTGTTATCAGGTTAAAACAAGTTTAGGTATAACATTACCTACAAACTATTAAAATAACGAATCAATTGATTACTGTTTAGCCTATATGATAATACGATAATTAAACCTACACTTAGTGCCTCTGCCTACAAACGATAACGAATGTACATAGTTACCGCGGTCCGAAAACTACGCGAACTAACCTAATTTGGCGCTAATTCGTCCAGTTTAATTTCAAACGTATACTTATTACCTACATGTAGCGTTGGGAATGTTATGCGGTTGAAAATTTTGTCGTTTCCAATATTTGTTATACGTTTTAGAGTTGAAACCAGATTGAAACTATCAAGAGAGATATCGGATATACCACAACATATCGTGGGGTACATGTAAAATTGTGCCAAATATAGGTTGAACTAATTGCAGACACAGTTCACAAACACACACAGACGATACTAGTTACTAGTTTTAGTTGCTCGGAAAGGACATAAATGAATGAAAACATTCTGGTGAAGTCATTTTTATACTCCGTTTGATAAAGAAACAAAGAGATGCAAATCTCTCACAAACGAAAAGAGACTAATCCATTCACTGCACTTAAAACGACATTATATAAGTCCTTGAGCACGTACAATTAGGGCAACCCTAATTATTCACTGGAACAATCTAACACAACACACACACACACACTAACAGCCCAACGGAACAATAATTCACGGCTGTGACTACGGTGTGAAATGGCCGGTGGGATATTAGACGCACTAATGTACACGTCAATGACTATTGTTTGGCGCATTGTGCAGGACATTCCGGCTTTATTAACGAATGCCTGGCTGGCTTCCAAACTGGACATAACTGGTTATGACAGGTAAGATGATGAGGCTGCTGACAATGTACCTGTAGCTAATACATTAATATTAAGTACAGGAATAACTAGTGAAATAGGATAGTGTTTAGGTTACTTGTAGTCGGACGCGTTCCATTGACGATAGAATCGCTTACCATCAGGTAAGATAGTACTCAAACGTGAGTATAATTATAAAAGTAAACGCAGCAGAGAAATAAATTCAAAATCAATCAATCTGCCTAGCCTTTTGCCAACTATGTTGGGGTCGGCTTCCAGTCTAACCGGATGCAGCTAAATACCTGTATTTTACACGCCTATCTGACCTCCACAAGCCCGTTACTGGGTAATACGAGTAGGTACGATACCCCTTGGTAAGACTGGTTGTCAGACTCGAGCTTCTGACGACCCGTAACGACTGTCAAAGATCCACGAATGACAGTCGGGACCAACGGCTTAACGTGCTTTCCGAGACAAGGAGGAGTCTCGGTATGTAAAGATGGTCACCCATCCACGGACCAACTCCGGCAAGCGTAGCTTAACCTGATGGATTGACCGGTGCGTCTTTTATTACTTAACCACGAGCTCCTCCAGAAGGGAAATAAAATATTTTACCTATTAAAAATAAAATCGGTTTTCCTAACCTCTATTTCAAATCAGAAGAATCTTATTCTAAAACAATTTCAAAGACGGAAAAGTCGGTTACAAAGCCTAGATATCGAAATCTGAAGAACTTATTTCTATTAAGAAAACCTTCGGGATTTCAATGTACTTTTCCTTACATATTCTCTTTATATTGACAGTTAACTACACCCTGGAGGACTAAGAAAAGACGTTGGATGGTTCTAGAAGCTATAAATCGTATAAGGAACCGGTAACACACACAAGTATCTTCAAATCGCTTAGTAAGAACTCCCACTCCAATCTTAGAAGGAAAAGAAAGTCTTTTCAACTCCAGAAGAGTTTGGGCCAATTTGTATAATTTAAAACTCGTTAAACGCGCACTTTTTAAATTGGTCGCAAGGTTCTAATGGGACAACCAATTTAACCAAGATCACAGTAGTTAAGGATGAAACCGACCAAGTAGCAGAGATTAAGTCTAAGTTAACCTTTGAGATACCTTGAGATGAAAATGTTTGCACAAAAACCGAGATCCATAAACGTTACTTAACACTTACTTTGGCTGAGCATTTACAAGTGTAAGATAGAGACGGGAAGAAAGCACGAGCTAAGTAACCATTATAGATCTCGGTCTAACAGTGAAGTGATTAAAGCTTAAATATGAAGAACAGCAGTACTATGCTGTACAAATCTCACCGTGAACACATAGGTGAGGTGAGCGTGGAGTGAGCTATCAATAGTGTCAATCCCTAGCATCAGGTGGAATGACAGCTGTATTCAAGCTCACTTCACCTAAGTTTTCACGGTGAGATTTGTACAGAATAGACCGGCAGGACAGAAGCGCTACAGCAAATAAGTGAAATTCGTCACCAAACAAACCGAACTAAACCGAAAAGAAGAATTAGTCGCGACAATCGACAAAAACCGGTCATGAGCAAGTCAGACTCATGCACCGAGGGTTCCGTACCATCATATATAAAAAGTGTGCTATTTAGAGACATGGTTTTATTTTTCCTGTATTCTTTAAATAAACTTCGGAGATAAGGGGGGAACGGTATTTTTTTTACATTTTTCATCAAAAGTCGAAAACTATGCGGCTTAAAACAAAAAAACAAAAAATGTATGAGAATTTGCAAACAGCGCTCTTTCATATGATACCCCATATGTCCTAGCCACACTTCGAATTATTTAGACTTCCTTTCAGTCCCTGTTGCATAAAAATTATATATATTTTTATTTCTTTCTTTTTTTGCAAAATAGTTGGGCAAACGTCATCTAAAACTATTCCAAAATTTAAGTTGATAGCATTAGTAGTTCTCGAAATATCCAGCTGTGACAGACGGACAGACTGAGCCGTACCTTATGGATTCCTTTTTACCATTTTGGTACGGAACCTTAAAAACGAAGACAAATAATATAACAAAACACCCAAACACCGATTCGCTTTATCCGCCCATTGATGATAAACGATCGAATTAACACCCGCGAGTCCTTACCGATTTTGCATCTGACGTTTCTATAGGTTAGCTTCGGCTTTATTCATGCCTTCTCGGCTGGCCGTTCGTTTTCATTAGCAAACAAAAACGTTGGTCGATCCATGCCTTGCTAACAGCACAATTGTTTACGTGTCGGGTATTCATTAGCTGTGGTGATTGCTAGCTATGAATATCCCAGGCTCAAGTCTCGGCAGTAATTGAAATCGACTTGAAATATGATTCCGATGTCTGTTTCAGTGGTTCTGGTACGAAACATCGTGTTGTGATAAGCTAGTGTTTGCTGTTTCATTCATTAGATAGGCAAATTTAAGTGGGTGATATTTTAGGCATAAAGCAGAAATGTCGATGAAACTCTTTGAAGTCAAACAAAGTGGCAATACCAGCTTATAGCCATACAAAGTGTTACTGCCTGTATCATTTCACTGCTTGAACAAAGGCCTCTTCCCATGACTTCCAGTGCTTGCAATTCAGTGATAACGTGAGCCACTGATCGTTTGTTTTGTCCAGCTCGTCCTACCCATCTGCTACGGGGTCGGCCGCGATAACTTCTACCTGTCTCTTGGCTCCACATGTAGTAATTTGGCCCACATTTCAATGGGCAGATAAAAATGTACCATCATATATTTTCAAAGTATTCTATTTAGTATATTTTAAAGATAGAACTAAATAAGTGTTTTTTTATCTCGAAAATACCTCTCCATTGGTGTTTTTTTTTTGTATCTCGAAAATACCTATCGATATATTTGACCTAACTTCAAATCATTTTCTTCCGTTACCTACGTCATAATTGTATTACTACCGCATATCGGAAGTCATCAATAGAGACGTGCGCTTTGTTTTTCAATTTTTCCTTGTAGAATACTTATTTAACCAGCCATATTGACGTCATAGTGACTTTTAGGCTTTAAATTAAACATACTTACACTTACATACATAAACTCACGCCTTATTTTCCATGGGGGTAGGCAGAAACTACAGAACGCCACCTGCTACGATCCTTACATACTCCTAATGCTTCCTTTACGTTCATACATTTGGCCATACAGGCACCCCGGCGCTGGTTTCCAATACTACGCACCTGACCTTTCTGAAGAACATCACCAAATAATCATCATCATTCTCCTACCCTTAGCCCAATTTATTTGGGGTCGGTGCTACATTTATTTTTCTTCCATACTTCTCTATTAGTCTTCATTTCGGTAGTGAAGAACATCACCAATAAGGTCATTAAAATAAGGGAAATTGTTTTCCAGGCGACTAACTATTTGCTACTAAAAAATAACTTGGCAGTGAAAATATTTCCGTCGACATAGGAAACAAGAGCGAGCGAAGGGCACCCCGAGGTTAGGTTTGGTGACCTTGTTCATATTTACTTGTCATCTCAGTTAACTTTATTTACAACCTCATTGTATAATCATAAATGTCCCAGGATAATATTAATAATCCTACTAATATTATAAATGCAAAAGTTTGTGAGGATGGATGGATGTTTGTTACTCGTTCACGCAAAAAGTCCTGAACGGATTTTGATGAAATTTGGCACACAGATAGTTTATAACCTGGGTTAACGCATAGGATACTTTTTATCACCATATTCCTACGGTTTCGAGACTTGCGAAAGTGAAACTGCGAGGCGCTGCTAGTTTAAGAATATTTTCAACTTTTTATCCGCCGGTTGTAGCTGCCAACCTGCTATTTTTGCTACCGGCTTTAATTATTTTTTAATCCCCAATTAATTTGTCGCCGCGTTAAATACATGCCTTATAATAATACGTCCTACGACGTCCCCTCGTGGCGGTAAATTAAACATGTACTTATACGAGTATAGGCAACGGTCATCAAAGTCCAAACACATTTTCAGCACGATACAAACTCTACTTATCTCCCTGAATAATTAAATAGGATCGCGGGAATCGGTTTTTACTTAGCCACCTTAAATGTACAGGATTTACAATCTAATTTGCGAGTCTTAGGGGCTTAATGTACTGTCTCCGATGCAATACCCAGTTTCGCGAATCGAATAGTGGAACTACATGCAAATTATGTTCCCAATCGGGTTTTAATTAATCCGGTATTATCATATATGGATAATACGATAGAATTTCAATTTGTTGAATCAATAATAACAGACAGCGCCTGCGTTTATTGAGTAGGTTCTAGCGACCTGCCCCTGCTTCAAGTCTCCTACAAACTGGTGCGACACGCGACGCGAATTGCATGCGACACCAAGGCATCGCATGTCGCGCCCCGCTCGTCGGGCGACGAGCGGTGACTTCGTGTCGCATGCGATTTGCATCGCAAGTCGCGCGACGAGCGGTGACTTTGTGTCGCGTGCGATTTGCATCGCGTGTCGCGCGACGAGCGGTGACTGTGTCACGTGCGATTTGCATCGCTTGTCGCGCCTGTTTGTAGGAGCATTCACACAGTTTTTCGACTTGAAAAAAAGAAAAAACATCGAGATTTAATTCTTATATGTAAGTTTAATATTAATGCATTACACACCTATGCCTTGCGGAAGATAATCTCTAAATGATGGAGAAAACCGCATCAAAATCCGTTGCGTAGTTTAGAAGGACAACGCGGTCACACAGTTACTGAGTACTAACAAGCGACTAGCGACCCGCCCCTGCTTCACACACTTGTTACGACTTGACAAAAAGTCGAGATATCTTATCTAACTTTAATATTAATGTTTTATATAGGTACATAGGTAGGTACATAAAGTGATCCAACAGAGAACCAAAGTTGTCGACATAGCTCACAGAATAAGCAAGCTGAAGTGGCAATGGGCCGGCCATATTAGCCGTAGAACCGATAACCGTTGGGGTAGACGAGTTCTTGAGTTGAGACTGCGAATCGGCTAACGTAAGGTAGAACGCCTCAGGCTAGGTGGAGCGACGATGTTCGCAGGGTGGCTTGATGAGAGTTGCCGGAAATCTGAGAGGCCTATGTCTAGCGGTGGACTGCTATAGGCTGATGATGATGATGGTGATGACGATTATATACATAAACCCTCCGGAATAAATTCTATAAATGATGGTGAAAACTGCATCAAAATCCGTTGCGGAGTTTAGAAGAACAACGCGGTCACAAAAACACACTCGAAAAGGACTTTAACCCTAACTATTATGAATATTATAAATGCGAAAGTAAGTTCGTTTGTGTGTTACCTTTTCACGCGTAAACCACTGAACCGATCATCCTCAAATTTTGCATATACGTTGTCAGGTGTACAGAAACGGACATAGGGTGGGTACCTTTCATCCCGAAAAAAGTACTGTTCCCGAGGAAAACAACAATAACGTTCTTATGATAATAGATAGCGTCACGTTTCCTTAGAATCATGATTGAATTATATTATTATATTATATAGACTTTAGTAGTGTGTTAAGAGTTTTTTTTATTTAAGTACCTTTATGGCGAGGGGGTAATGGCTGATCTTTGCGTTATGCTCGTGAACGGGTGCTGCTTGTGGTGACTGGTCGTCTTGCTGACCTTGGTTTTGTTTTGTTATTAGTAATTTAACTCGTTGTTTATTTTACTTCGATGGTCCTAGTTTATCATCTGTAACTTCGAGTTACGACTACATGTACGGCTATATGTAAGTGGGCACGCCCTTTATTACTGGAGGCTTTTATTTAGGTATAAAGTTCTGCTTACGTTTTTAGTTTTGTATTTTGTTTCTGCTTGAGAATAGTTTTCGATTTTTTTTTTCTTTTATTCTTTCTTTTATGGTATATTGGCGTGTGCTAGCTGACATAAAGCAAATAATTAAATTTAATTTAATGTTTGTGTTGCGTAATGTACTTAGATATATTAAATTTGCGCAGTGTTGTATAGTATATATATATATATTTTTTTTTAACTGAACAGACAGCTGTGCTGCTGGGGAGTTTGTTGCGCCACTTCTTCTTCCCAACTAAAGCACTAGGAAGTGGTGAAGTGCGGGCGTTTTGGGGGACTGTCTTATGTAATTTTGACGTTCGAAAAGTGCTGATTCTCAGCCTAGTTTGAATAAATGACTTTTGATTTTGATTTTATTTTGTGAGTCTCGATCTAGAGTATCGATACACCGGTTTTTCATCCTCCTAACTATAATATTATAGACAAGCAGAGTAGGTACAACCCGAACTGATTGTCAAATTCTAAACTAACGCGAGCGTCGCCGCGGGCAAAAGCTAGTTTATAAGAAGTCCATATTCACATAAATATAACGCAATAAATATTATGATGTTTATGCTTCGATCAATAATAGCACTATGCGAAGTAGGCAGTGACCATATTTGTAATACATGTTTCCTCGAAAAAGTTGTATGTCTTTATTCTTCAAAGGGTTCAGAAAACAAACATAAAAGCCTTTGAAGTATTTGCCTAAAATAATAGAGATTGGCGTATATCTGTTTACTTCGGTTTTCCCTATGTTTTTATTCGCAAAAAGGGGAAAATTGGGGCACCATTGATCTCGACATAAGTTCGCATAATATTTCACTCGGAGCTGGCTTGGAGCAAATTTGAATGAATTGCGTTATACGGCCTTTTCTCAGGACCTCGATTGAGTGAACACGATGTAGCTATAACTACTAAAATTGTAATTTGAATTGGAAAGGTGTGGCAATAACGAGATTTCTATTTACTGCTTTCAATTTAGCTGAGCCGACAGACCTTTGTCCTGTAAAAATTTCAATATGATCCTACAAAAATCCCATGGTAAAAACCCTTTCAATTTTTTCCCGAATTTTCTGTATTTTTTTTTTTCAATTTATCTTTCCATAAAAACAGGATTATAACCATAAAAAATAGTCAATTCAGTCGAGCCGTTGTCAAGTGATGTACCTACTTACAGCATCTTCATTTTTACTATACCTACAGGTTGGGTCACGAAACGAGTTCCAAGGAAAATTTTTAGAAGCCTCTCCAAGGGTTCCCTGAAACACCCCCAGTATGTTCAGAGATTATTTATAGTTTACGCGCTAGACGGCTTTCAATAATTTTTAGGGATTTCTCTTTCTGTGTCGCATTTTTTTTTTAATAAGTATTATTATTAATCCTTGAATTATGGTCTACGATGGATAATACATTCTATCTGTCTCTAAACGTCATCCAAAGTGATTAAAACTTAGCTCATTGGGAAAATTTTTGCTCAACAAGATTCATTCTAGATTTGAGATTAGTTTGCCATTACTAATCAACATACCATAATGGACGTAGTTAAACGAAAAGGATCCAACCTACAACATGGCCATGTTGTGTATACCAAAACACTCTTTGTAGCTAAAACTTTAATGTCAAGAAAACAATCCAAGTAAAACCGTCGTTTGATTTTTTTTCGTGATTTTAAACTATTAGCAACAAAGACTGTTTTGGTATACACAACTCATTTTCGGCCATATTGTGGGTTGGATCCTTTTCGTTTAAATACGTCCGATTGAAGTGATTAGGTACTCAAGATTGACAACATACCATAAGGCAACTAGATATATCTACAGTAGGCTTACTGTATCTAGTTGCCTTATAGTATGTGACGTGCGGCTGCACGTCAGTGTTTTGGCATTCAGAACGCCTCTATGTCGTAACAGTAAGAGCGATTTTCTTAGTGCAAGTGTTATCGATGATGCGCGGTTGACGGTATACATCCAGCCGAACTATTCTGTAAAAATCTCACAGTGAGAAATTAGGTGAAGTGAGCTGTCAATATTGTCAATCCCTAGCGTCAGGTGCGATGACGGATCTCTTCACCTAAGTTTTCACTGTGAAATTATTACAGAATAGACCGGCAGAATTCCACAGTATATTATTCCCTTTCATTTATCTATCGAACGATAAACTTATTTATTTAATAAATAGAAAAAAAACCGGCCAAGTGCGAGTCGGACTCGCAGACGAAGGGTTCCATACCACCGTACAATATTTAACACTATATATTAAAAAATATACTTCAGTTTAAAAAAAAAAACACGTTTCGTGTATGGGGAAAATTTCAAAATCAAAATAATGTTTATTGTATGGGGACCCCTTTAATTTTTAACTTTATTTTATTTTTATTATTTGTTGTTTTAGCGCCAATAGAAATACACAATCTATGAAAATTTCAACTGTCTACCTATTACGGTTCATGAGATACAGCCCGCTGACAGACAGACGGACTGATGAACAGCGGAGGCTTAGTAATAGGGCTTCGTTTGGAACCCTTCAGGTACCTTAAAAAGCCAACACACTTCGATAAAGCTAAACTATCCTTCATATAAAAGCACTCAGGACAACGATAGCATTACGAGTATAACATCGTCCGAGCTCAGAAAGCAGTTCGTGTCCAGTTTCCTGTAAACATTGACATTTATTTTTAAGCGGGGCTGAGATAGTCAGGGACAATGGGGCTGGATGCGATTCCGAGAGCTGCGATAGTTAAGCTAATGTTCGAGTACAGTGAACAAAGAATTCTTTCTTTCTTTACTTTACTTGAATATTAGTTACAGAAAGTAACATGTTTAATGGTCGCAGAAACACTTATTTCATTTTCACATTTTACTATATTGCTAATGGTAATGTGGTGAGGGGCTTGTAGCTAAGTAATTATAGCTGCGCGGGTCGATCTATCAGGTTACGCTACGCTTGCCGCGGTTGGTCCATAGATGGGTGACCATCTTTACGTACCAATACCTCTCCGTGCCTCGGAAAGCATGTTAAGTCGTTGGTTCCGGCTGTCATTCGTGGATCTTTGACAATCGTTACGGGTCGTCAGAAGCCCGAAAGTCTAACAGCCAGTCTTACCAAGGGATATCGTATTACCCAGTTACTGGGTTGTGGAGGTCAAATAGGCAGTCGCTCCGTGTAAAATACTGGTATTCAGCTACATCCGGATAGACTGGAAGACGGACTCAACATCGTGGGGAAAAGACTATGCAGATGATGCTTATGGTAATATTGGTAATGTGGTTCGAATTCAAAGTATGCATCATTGATACGAGTATAATACGGAGAGGTACCGATGGAAAACGCAAAAACGTGCCGATACATTTTCTTTCACTAAACTAGGTCAACCAATAACAAATTGGTTTTAAAAATTCGATGGCATTTGGCGATTAGCAATGTCAGTTCTGCAAAAAGAAGTCTTTTTGCAGAACTGACATTGTTAATATCATAAAGAGTTTTTTATCGTCGAAACATACTTTGAACTGTCTACAGTTAAAAGTTTGTTTTGACAATAAAAAAAAATATACAGTATGTTAACCAACAGAGGGCGTTCCCGTTAACCCGCAATAGTATAGCATCCATACATGCTAAAAAAAATATTACCATTCGAAAATAAAATGGTTTTTATTTTTTTTAATATTAAAATATTCACTAAAAATGTTAAATTGATACGTAAAAGAAACACTCTGTACATGCGTACTTGAAGGACGGAAACATCGCAATTTAGTTTTTATTTTTAGTGAATATTTTTATATTTTTTTGAATATTTTTAGCATTTTTAGTGAATATTTTAATATTAAAAAAAAAATAAAAACCATTTTGTTTTCGAATGGTAATATTTTTTTTAGCATGTATGGATGCTATACTATTGCGGGTTAACGGGAACGCCCTCTGTTGGTTAACATACTGTATTTTGTAATTCGATTTATGTAAAAAAGTAAATATTGGTAAAAATGTTATTACTTACTCAACTGCTACAGTATTTAAATTAACGTTGTATGCCAGACTACCCGTAACGTAACCAACTTTATTGCGGGTAGAATTTTATTTAAAGTTATCTTTAGCAAAGTTTGTTTTAAGTAAATTACTTTGTACTTACTCCTTTTCACCTGACAGCCACATTAAGTAGTTTCATAATTAACGCAAACTTTATTTCGTATTAGGAAGTGCATTATACAGTACTGAAAATTGTGAAAAACGTTGGGAAATATTTAAAGATGTTTAATTTTGAAAATGGGGCTACTTACTCGCAGTAACTGAAAATTTAAATGCATCTGGCTTCGATTATTTAGGTCAAATAAACTGTAATGCGTTTATACATAACATATATTTAATTTTTTTGTAATTTGCTTGACTTATAACATCGCCATGTATGATTCTGTAAAGGTGTTATAATTGTGTTTTAAATAAATAAATAAATAAATATTTCAACTTAAGTACTTAACTAGCTCTTTGCTGTTAAGGGCTGAATAAATAGGACAGTTTGACAGCTTTTGTATAGAAAATAATCATGTCAAACCGCCATATTTATTCTTAGAATAAAAGTTCTAAGACAATTGCAAAATTGGCCTTAAGAAAAATTACATAAAACATAACTTATTAGCCGATCGAACTTTAAAATAATGATCTATCGAGATAGTATGTAAGCTTCCTATTAAAGTGGACGTAAAATGGCTCACCAAGAGTTATACAAAACACACCCAATAGAAAGAAAAGAAGGAAAGATAAATTCAAATTCAAATGTTTATTGCTCAATACAGTACATAATCATACATTTCTAGATGTCAAGTGAATGCGCAGTCCACTGTGTTGCACCAACTGAGGCATGCAAAAAAAATAGGATAGTTTTAACACGTTCTGTGCGGCCGACACGTATGTGCGATTTTCGAACGTTTACCAAGTGCTACCGTCGCATATGCGTGTCCATACAATTTATGTACTTCCTTCGAATGCGGCGCGCCGCACCTGTGGGTTTTTTGTGCATCTCTATTGTTCTTGGCGTAAATGTTTTATGACTCATAAAAAATGGGAAAATTTTCAAACACACCTACGCGTCTGCCGCACTTGGGATAAGTTTGTAACGGCGCACATATGTGCCCAGCCGCACTGGGTAGAGTTTCTTCAATCGCGCCTGCGCGCTCATAGCACCACACGAAGTATTTTTTGGGCGCGTATGAGTGTTTGCCGCACAGGGTTTAGTGTATCATAAAGCAGCACTTGGGGCAAGTTCGCCAAATAATTCAGCAGTGAATGTGTTAATACACATATTCAAACCATCCTTTCCATTTTCAGACTGTACAGACTCGTGGCTAAGTAATAACAGCCGCACTGGTCGATGCATCGGGTTGGCCCGTGGATGGGTGACCATCTTTACATACTGAGACCCCTCCGGTCCTCGGAAAGCACGTTAAGCCGTTGGTCCCGGCTGTCATTCGTGGATCTTTGACAGTCGTTACGGACGTTGTGTCCTCAGAAGCCCGAAAGTCTGACAACTAGTCTTATCAAAGGGTATCGTATTACCCAGTTACTGGTATGGATAGGCAGTCGCTCCGTGTAAAATACTGGTATTCAGCTGCATCCGGTTAGATTGGAAGCCAACAGAGTTGGAAAAAGGTTAGGCAGGTTAATTTTGGCAGGCGATTTCATCGACACAAAACGGTTTCCCCAATTAACTTCAACTAACTACCAACCCATCCATAAACCGGGCAACAACAAATCACATCCCAATCTCATTAGGGGTTCCTCCATCAAATATTAGCTTGTTGGGAGGATGGCGCGAATTACCTGTGTAATCCTACTGTCCCTCATACTTCGCGATAACACCGTAGATTACTGTACCCTTGTTTAGCACCTGCCGTCATATCCGTCAATCATGAATAACGTCGCTGAGATACGTTCGGGGACCGACGTGTGAGAGGTAGCGTTGGAAAGACATTTTTGTGATGGGTTTGGGTCTTGATAACAATTTTTCTTTTCAAATTTTATTTCTCACGATGAAGCTGGCGATGATGTTCCAAGCATTGCCTGGCCTAGAAATATTTAGGGTGATTCAAATAGTGACGTCCAAAAGAAAAATCTGAATTCATCATACCCAGGGGTATTCATAAATACCCCTGAAAGTAACATTCAAAACGATAATGTCACAAAAAAGAAAATCGGAAAAATACACACTACTAAAAAAAACATGAATTTTTGAAGCTTCACCGGCAGAAAACTGTAAATAATTACAAAAACGAAAAATAACTCGAAACTACAAAAAATCGCGAAACATACATGGGGTATTTTCGAATACCCCTGAATATGAGATGAGGAATTCATATTTTTCTTTTGGACGTCACTATTTGGCCCATCCTGTATAGTCGTGACTTGAAAACTAATGGCCATTTTCACATACACTAGGAAACACCTGAATGATCGCTTAAATATTATTGCACTGTTGGGTTTTCAACTCTCGGCGCTGATCCGAGCGTTGAAAATCCAACTGTGCGCATTTATTTAAGCATTAATTTAGACATCACCTAGCAGTAGTGAATGAGTCATCTTTTCCTTTCCCAAGTTACACCATCGATCGTCCCGAACTCGTAAGTTGTAAGTTTCGACAACTCAATTTCAATAAGCCTTTCCATGTACGCCAGCTCCCGTTATTCAAATCAAACAAGGTCTGCTCCTGTTTACATATGTATATAAAGCGGACGAGGCCCGCAGTTAATAGGCGGGTAATTTGTTGTGTCCCAACACTAGAGATACCGGACTCGATCGGTCTGTGTTGCTCGCCACTTAGCCCCCGCTAACTGGTGCTAACATATAGCTGTATAAGAGATTCTAGCTAGGAGTAGTTTTTGTTAAGCTTAATGGTTGAACATTGAACGGGTACTTCCCAGTTCCCATGCGCTTCAAAAGGAGACTGGGCAAAAGTGTTCTCGGTTTTGATATTTGCGTAAGGATACCTCATCTTTACCCTTGTGCAAAGGGGCATCAAAATCTGTGGCATTTTAAGAAAAACCGACTTTTATAATATACAGGGTGAAACCCGTCAGGAACGAAGTTCCTTACGCGATACTCGCACGCACACACACATTCGTATATAATTGAAAGAGAGAGAGAGAGAGTAACGCGCATGGATAACGCAAAATTACAGTTAGCAAGAAAATAGGCAATTTACACAAAACAGAACTAACAATAACTATTCCTACACAAATATCAAAACCGTTTCGCTATTTGTCCATAGACCACTTCCCATACTAATAAAGTCTTTGATTTTACACAGAGAGGACGAAAGTGTTCTCAAATGTTCCTTTATATCTTCAGACTGCCGCGTCTCGAGAAAAATGTTCGCAAAGTCAGCAAGTTAATATAACTTGAACTCGCATAAGGATTTGCAAATATGGCGTATTGATACTGTGTTAGGTTTTATTTATTAAGTGCGTAAAGCTCCATTTACACGGTGCGAGTTTCTGAAACGTTAAAGAGAAATAATCACATGCCATAGAGCACGTTCAATATTATTGCCATTCAAGCGTATACGCGTCCGATTTCTATAAAATTTCATTCAATCAAATCGCATGCGACTTACACCAAGGCGATAAAATTGCCAGGCGATTATTGCATGTAAGTTTTGCCTCGTCTAAATACACGAGTTGCACGTCCTTGTACAATTGATTCAAGAATTACCCGTAATTGCGCTGCCAAATATTTCATTCAATTTTGTTGAACGTCTTGTTTCGTTCACTCATCTTTGATTAGCACACCACCGCCGCAAAACCAAAGCACCGAAACCGCAGTGGTGCAATTCAACTGACTCGCATGATATTCCGCTACTCGAGTAGCGGAACATCAGTGAAACATCATGCGGTTTCACTGTTTCGCGGTTTCTATTGATAAAATGATAGAGAATTTTCATGCCAGAATTGAATACTATTTTATTGTATGTGCTATTTTACTGTACGTGCTGTGTACACTTATAGCAGTTTTGAAGGTAAATAACTGCAACAATATTGTACGTGTCTTTTAGACGGTGCCAGTTAATTGCCCTTCAATTTTCTGGTATGCTACAGGCTGCTTGCACCGTGCAAATGGAGCTTTAATTTGGGTTTTTCTACAAAATTCTGTATTTATTTGTGTATAGGTACACCAAGCGTTACGCCTGATACGCGAAGAATCAGGTAATTTAGGACTATTGTTCACGAAGTTTTCTTTCAACGTAGAATAGATAAACCATTCTAAAAATGAACGCCCCTCCACAAAACTCGATTATTTCAATGTGGAGGAAATATTTATTCCAACACTTTACTTGTGTGCGTGCGACGATGGATTGGAATTGGATGATGGTTTTTTACGTTTATACATGACATACTTTTATATACATATTATATAAAGATTTTTCTTAACTACATATGGTGTACGCGAGAAAGTTCAGGGGTTTAAGGAGGTCCTATCGTTTATCATATCTGGCACAAAGCCAGTTGCAACAATGAAGAAGATAACGAAGAAAAGTATTGATACTTTTTGTCCCATCCTATACCTCACACACGTCTCTAGCTAGATGATACTGGCAGTAAAACTAAAAAGCCTCAAGATAATGTGCTAGCTAAAAATAAAATCAAAAGGAACTGATAATATTCGAGTCTTTGTTTCCAAATATGTAAACAAATATTTGTTTTTGGAATAGGAACTTTAAAACCCATACATTAAATTCAGATGGCGATACAACTTTAAAATTTTTTATGATTTTTTCAATAGTTTTAGTTATTCAGAAAACATCATCATTTTTATTGATGATTTAGAGACATAGATTCTTGGTAAGTATATTGAGACTTATCGAGAATATGTCTAATTATAAGTTTTAAACGTGTAATATATATTATTAAGATTTTAGTGGTTTACTTAACAAGTAACGAAAATTTATATTGAGAGTGCGGATCAGTACTCTCAAATGGAAAAGGAAATATTGTATAGCAGGCATATTTATTGTAGTAGGTAGTTGTATATGGACCGGCCAGGTGGCGTGGTTGGTTAAGATACCGCCTATCATGCCGCAGGTCGTGGGTTCCATTCCCATCCAGGACAAACATTTGTGTGCATCAACATGTCTGTTTGTTCTGAGTCTGGGTGTAATTATCTATATAAGTATGTATTTACAAAAAAAAAGTAGTGTATGTAGTATATCAGTTATCTGGTTTCCATAGTACAAGCTCTGCTTAGTTTGGGATCAGATGACCGTGTGTGAACAATGTCCTAGGATATTATTAAAAAAAAAAAAAAAAAAAAAAAAAAAAAAAAAAAAAAAAAAAAAAAAAAAAAAAAATTATATTAGTTAATTCAATTTTAAAATCGTGTATTACGGCTTTTAGAGTAATTTTATGTGGATTAAAAGCGTTTTAGCCAGCTCTTATAGGACATGAGCATACTATTAAGTCATTAAAACGTCGAGTCTAGAGAATATTTTGTTAATTTCACTTGAAAATTGTAATCAAACCTATGATTTTATTAATGAAGGCTTTGGACCCAGTAATAAGTCAGAACATAGTCCCTGTGGATATGTGAAAATTTTATAAATAATAAAGTTAATACATTAATTTGGTAGAATTTAACGAATTTCCATTTGTATGCTATCTTTTACAATGTTGTGATTTGAAACCCAAATCTACCATTCAGCCTTCAGACAATACAAAAGATAAACTTCACTACAAGTCGTTAACAAAGAATTGAAATATAACTCTTCCAACTGTTAACACCAACTTACATAATACTTAAACCAAATCTATTGTACCCTGAACTTCAGTAGACTTCGGCGGCTTAAGATTGTAGTGCTATTACCCTGGTTTTAACATGCAAATTCATTCAGCTCCCTTAATACAATCTACCCTGGGGAGTTGAGTGGGCTAATAATTTTGAAGAAGACAAGTATAATTTAATTTTTAACTAAGAACTTGTAGGGCTTCTGATGGTAATGTAAAAAACTTAGAGCTGAATTAAATCTCGAGGGAGGTATTAAGATAATTTTGCGTTCGGATCTTCCTCCATCTTTTGGTTTGCGTCATCTGTCGGCGCCTCCACCTGAATCAATTTTGACATAATAAGGAAACATTATGCAGGACACATGGAGATTTTCATTTTATTATCTTCACAGCTGTTATTCTTATATCAACGTCTTGGCTGTTCAATTATAAGACTCTGTTGAGTCAATTTTTTTCGGGAGATAATGTTTTCTCCATTTTTGTAACATTCAAAATAAAGGTTATGCTTGATTTCTTCTCTTCTACATTTTTTTTTTTTTTTTTTACTAGAGAAAGATTTTTTCGTATTGCATGCAGGTGAAAACTATTTAACGCCATTATCGACTGACGCCGGGCGGTAAGGTAATGACACCTTACAGTAGAATATTGATATTGCCCTGCGAAAGACTGGCTTGAACCAGCACCGGTAGAGCGTTAGGCACTTACATGCATTTTCTTTGTAGAGAAGTAATTTGTATAAATAGAAAAGAAAATACGTTTATTTGCGGTAAACATGACGCCTAGCAAAAACATAAGAAGTTGGAGGAAAATATGGAGGAATATAAGGCCTACCACACCTACACCTACACCTAAGGCTACAGAGCCACAGCCCTGGGGTTCAGCGAAAGTCGGCGTTGACGTGATGACGTCGGTGATGATAAACCTTTCCAACTTTTGAATTTATAAAAAGAGGTAATAGAAAATCACTATACTAATTCCAAAACTATCTGAAACATAAATAAACATCCATTCTCCCACTTCCAAAAAAAGGAATCGAAATCCGTGACTTAAAACAATTTATCTCCCGAAGACAGTGCTTAACTTGAATTTAAATCCAAGACTTGATCGGAATGGCTGTAGACACTTCGCTACAAGAGTTGAATTTTACACCCGCTAACACTTTGAGACGTTTAAAAAAAAAGTAAAATCTTTAATAGCGGGTGTCTTGAGTGCTGGAGCTCGAACGGTTTGCCAAGGGAATGTCCTGGCAGCGTCTGAATGCTTTGTGAAATAAAGAAATAAGTAGCTTCCATTTGACTGCCACTGGATTCTTTGAAGGCGTTTTCTCAAATGCTCTTCTATTTTATACTTGGATGATTTGTTTGTTGTTATTTTAAAGACTTTTTTGTAACAAGGGCCATCAGAAAACACATTTCTTTGCATTATACTCTGTTTAATGCGGTGAATTTACCCCTGTTACTTAGCCCACCCTAATCCAAAAATAAAGACACAGCCGTGCGTTTATTCTGCCTCCGAAATACACTGCTAAAGGTAAAATTTTCTCCACGTCATTCCAGAAGGTTTAAGTATCAGATAGCATAAAGTACGGAAATACTTCAACATACGGTCGTACCGCAACCCCTCGACGAGTATATTTGAAACATTTACACGCAAAACAACCGACTTCCAAGTATGCTTTGACAAATAACCCGAAAAAACTCTTCAAAAGTTGTACGAAATTCGCAATCGCTGTAAAAGGGGAAAAATTTGGAACACCACCACGTAACCACGATTCCACAAATGTTGTTAGAAAAAAGCGGCCAAGTGCGAGTCGGAGTAGCACACGAAGGGACCGCACAATATTAAACACTACATTCATATACCCCCGCCCCCGGTCATACTATGCACTATAGATGCACTAAGTCTAGAATACCATATGCACATTTATTGGGCCTTTATAAATTTCAAAGCTTGGAGTCTAGACGCAGCTTGCTTATGGCCTTGATGCTTCACGGTCTCTGCAATAACAGGTTCGATTGCACTGATATTACTGATATATATTACTGATACTGCGCGTGCCACAGCTGTTCCACACTGCAAGGGGCAGGACTCACGCTGGAGCGCGAGCGCCTCTCCGGTGCATCGTGGACACTTATAACACACTATCGATTTGGATATTTTCGCGCTTACTCACGTAAAGTTTAAAAGATTGGCTATAGAATCTTTAAAATAGTTACTTTAGTCATCTAATATTATTGCCTAAATACTAACGACTACTTATGTACTTTTTCTGTAATACTAGCGTACGTATTAATTTAATTGTATAACTGTTTGTTACTATTATTTCGCGGACATTTTTATGGGTTACATGTTTACCTAGTTTTTAAAATTCTCCGGCATACCTTATATGTAATGTGTAACTGTTTTATGTCCCAATAAAGTAAAATAAAATAAAATACGCGACCCCTTAAATTTTTAACTTTATTTTATTTGTATTATTTGTTGTTATAGCGGCCATTTCAAGTATCTACCTATTACGGTTCAAAAAATACAGTCCCTGTGACGGACGAACGGACAGCGGAGCGTTAGTAATAGGGTTGGCACCCTTTGGATACGGAACTCTAAAAAATACCGAAAGTAGAAAAAAAAATGTTGATATCGCATTATGTCGGAAAGTCGCTGAACTGCATACGATAGCGGATAATTCCAGCAGGTCGGAGTTTCGTAGAAGTGGGCACACGCTACCTTCCCGAGTACTAGTTTTAACGGTAGTAATTGTCGGTTAAAGTATAACAAATTTTGTTGTAACACACTTTGTAGTTGGCGCTCGGTGCATTCGCGAAATTGTACGGGTTTTAATAGTAGTGCCTGTTAGATGAGCTGCAAATTGGACTTTTAATTTGGAATAGATGTTATATGTCGTGAGGGAAGTTTTGAGTATGAATGTGAATGACTATAGAAGGAGGTAGGAGATGACTAAAGAAACGATGGATTGACTGTGGGAAAGATTGTGTAATAGAGAAGTATGGAAGAAAAAGAAAGAATACATGCTTATTCGGCACATGCCATAAGTGCACACAACAACCAAATATACAATAAAAAGCTTAAAAAAGCTTAAGCTTAGCTTGTGTGTGTGTCTCACGGTTTTGCCAAAGACATGTTGAGCCGACCCCAAATAAATTGTGATAAGAGCGTGATGACGAATGATGATGATTTTAGAATTTTTTACTACAACTGTAGGTGTTCTAAATGGGTATCAGAAGAAATTACATTGCCCATAGATGACCTTATGGTAATCTGTGCCATGCTTAGGGGAAGTTTATTTTAAAACTAGCTGTGCCTGGGCCTTCGTTCGCGTCTGTCTGTAAAGAATTTCTCTATTTGAATCAAATATTGTCCAAAATTTCATGGGTTTTATTTTTTTGCGCGGAACCAGCCGTTTTGGAGATTGACCGGAACAAATATACAGACAGACGAAATTTTAAAGATAGTTTCTTTATTATAAGTACCGTATATACTTTAATTTTTGCAAAAAGATGTTATTTTGACATTACAAACAGACGCTTCAATTTTATTTATTTGTATAAAGAGCTCGTGGCTAAGTAATAAAAAGCCGCACGGATCGATCCATCGGATGCAGATTGATTGTATAAATGACATTGCATGAAGCGAATAGAGAGACCTGATTCTACTCTACAACAATGTGTGCTAATGCAAGTAATACAAGCATGCTTGAACTACAAGAACCAACATTGTTCCCTAAAGCCCTAAAACCGTCACCCCACATAAAAATATGCAACTCTACAACGTCAATGTTTTTACAACTGGTCACCCTAAACGACGCATCTGGGTTATCTCCCAGAAGCGTCGTTTTATTTATATATTATATTGTACTGGGACCATTTTGCCGAGGACACGAAAGAATGTGAAACACTTAATTTTTTTGTGAACGTTAGTGTGTCCTCTGCTATCCTTGTCTTGCATTATGTAATGTAATTTGCAACCCTAGACATTTTATTAAGGAGAAAGCGCCAGGGTACTGTAGCCCACGAAATTCAAACTTTCTTACGTTTTTTTTTGTGCAATTATTAGGTCAGTATTAGGTTGTATGTTGATTAAAGTATGATTCGCGACCCTGACAAGTATGTGGTGAATGAATGAATGAATTAGTCATCAATAAAACTCTCTAAAACTAGGCAATCCTATTGAATGACAAGTTCATGAAAACTTGACATTTGAGGATTATACTAAATTAAGGAGTTGTATTACTGATTCTAATGATTATAATTCTGTAAATACATATTTGTTACGGTCGCGAATCATACTTTAATCAACATACACCCAGATGAGAGCACACTGAGTTGCAAATTGCAAAAATCGTAAGAAAATTTTAATTTCGCGAGGTACCTTAGAGCTCCATGATTTTCGTCTAAATCATCATGAGCCTCGGAAAAGTATTTCCGAGACTCATGTTTCGATGTTACAGTCAGGGAAATTAATTGTTTATCAAATCGATACACTACGTCAAATTGCCGTGTTATGTATATTATTATACACGGACAATTTAAGTTGGTACTCAATTTGATAAGCAATTTCTCTGAGTTTACATTATCATGCTTACTGTCATTATACAGACGAGCATGGTAAACACATTGTTTTATTAATGACTTTATCTACACTCATATCGTAAAGTACTGATTATGAATTCAAAAATAGTACCACAATGACAGACTGTATGCAAGTACAAGTCAAACAGAGTTAAAAAGTTTTGTTATGATACAGATTTCTTAACAACTTATTGGTATAAGAAAAAAAAATTTAGCAAAAAAATAAAACCGACTTCCAAAACAAACTACTACAAAGCGAAAAATAACTTTGATTTCGGCAGTCGGTGTCTTTGGTTTTGTATTTTCATTTTTTGCCACCGACTTCCGAAATTAAAGTTCACTTCCGAAATTAATTTTTCACTTTGTAGTGTTTTGTTTTGGAAGTCGGTTTTATTTTTTGCTAAAAAGTTTTTATTTTTCACTTTTTAGTTGTGTCTACCCCACACAAATTCGAATAACCACTACCTGATAAGTAAATGACAGTGATAGGAAGTTATTAAAACATCATCCGCGTAGATTAAAAGATCATCCACATACTAAGTGTAAAAATTACGCATTATTGAACTCAAAAACTTCCCAAGCAAAGTTAATAAAATTTATATGGAACCATCTAGACCTTTTCAAACAAAAAAAGAATTTTCCAAAGCGGTCCATCCGTCTTGGAGTAATCGCGTAACATACAAAAAAAAAATAATAGTCGAATTGAGAACCTCCTCCTGTCGGTTAAAAACAACTTTTTTTCTGTCAAGGGGTTTTAAATTCAATTTTTGTCATTGTATATGGGGACAGCGCTTGGGCCCCTGCGCGGTTGGCCGATGATAGCTCCGTAACCATAGTAACGTAATCCACATTACTATTAGTATGTTATATGTATTATACAACAGTTTTATAAACTACTAATA
The DNA here is from genome assembly GCA_948252095.1 of Dicycla oo. NCBI lineage: Eukaryota > Metazoa > Arthropoda > Insecta > Lepidoptera > Noctuidae > Dicycla > Dicycla oo. Next base: position 23,510,066 of record OX411728.1, read on the forward strand.
TATTATGATGCTTACTGTCGTTATACAGACGAGCATGGTAAAGACATTGTTTTATTAATTTCTTATGTAAAACAAACATAAAATAAAATAAGACGCACTAATGCCTACCATTTATTACACAACAATGAGCTCAACTCTTTACATAAATAATTTCTCATTTCATCCGTAACACCACCTGAGTTTATAGTAATAAAAGCAAATATTTAACCTTGTGAAATGAAAAATTATTTTCAAAGAACGAATTACACAATAAACAACATTTGTATTTCTTATAGGTAATAATAAAACTTCTGTTCTAACCATAAACAATCTTTGTTCTAGGTAAGTCTACAAAGAAATTACTTTCGGGAAAAATCCGTGCGGGACCCAAAAAAGATAGACAGCAAAAAAGGTAAGTCGTTTATCATCTAAAAATGCTCTCGAAATAATGAAAATGTTTCCCTTTTTTTTTCAATACGCAACCGTAAACGTGGTTCATCCATCATAGTGAGGGAGTTACCCGGATCTGCATAATCGAGTATTTTCTGTAATCTTTACTGCAGATGCGTTGAATATACAGGGCGTAAGGCATGGGCAGTGGTGGCCCAGTGGTAACGACTTACAAGTCGTAGGTTTGGACACTGATAGACGCTTTACTTTGTGTGAATTATTTCATCACCACTGTTTCAAAACGGTGAAGGAAAACATGTTGAGGAAACCGGCATGTCCTAGAACTAAAAATTCAAAGACGTTACATCTACCAACCCGCACTGGACCCGCATGATGGAATACAGCCCACTCCCTCTCACAGAGGAGGAGGCCTGTGTCCCAGCAGAGGGAACATTATAAGCTGATTATGCTATGCTTATGCTAAGGGACATCGACGCGCAAATATATGATTCTAGACCCATCAGTTTTTTTTATTTTTCGTATTGCACTTTTTTGTATGAAACAGCAGATTTTTTTTTTTTTAAACCGGTTATAAATTTCTACGCTAGAGGTCAAGTATGATATCTCCTTACACATCTTACATCGTGTGTACATCACTGTTCTATGTTCAATTCGGTTCATTCCAATATTAATCTTTTTTTTTTTATTATTAACAAACTCTCCTTTACTAAAATATGAATCGTCTAATTCTGTTCTTTATTTAAATTGCATTTTCTGCTCTGGTGAGCATTCGATTCGTTCCGTTGTTTCGGTTTTATCTTCTTTTTTTTTTGTGTAGTTTGTGTTCGGTGCCAGTAAGTCTTTGGATCTGGCCAGTATCCGAGTATTCGTCCCTGGCAGTTTGCCCGGGAAGTCTCTGATTACATTCGAAGGGGATTCGATTTCATTTCTCGAATATAACACTTGACTGTTGGATGCTGTGAATGATATTCGACCATACACTATGGAACGTAGCTACTATTAGTCTGATAATGTGAATGTGCGATATTCCCCGACTGTTTGTCGGTCAATCTCGCTAAATGATCGGCCGGACCATATTTGTGGTTCCGCATTATGTTGGACTATTTAGTTGTGTGGTTGATATGCAGTGTCCAACTGGGTTTTGTTAGGTAAATGAGGACTATGTTTGAATGATTTTATGATAGCTGTATTGTTGCTTTACGGAAAAACACACATAAGTACAATTAATTACTTACCAATTTTTTTTTACGTTTTATTCAATGGAATTTAAAACTTATTTTGCCTACGGCTAACCAGCTATTCAAGCTCTATTTCTAACTGTATTAGATAAATATATTATTTTAATGCATAATACAATAATAGTACATAGTACCTAATACAATAATTTCTACATATAAATACTTTCTACATTACGTTACTTAGAAGCTTATTTCATGTAGGCTATGACGTCAGCGCGGTCTGATACTTTTTTTAAACCAGCAAACACCATCTTCGTGCCGGGAATGTATTTCTTCGGATCCGCTAGATATTCGAAAAGCGTTTCCCCATTCCACTGCACACTTTTCTTCTTACTGGCATCTGAATATGAATAGAAATATCAAATATGCACTACAAAACGTTACAAATGCCTTATAAATTCAGTATTTTTCTTAAAATATCACTATCATAACCTTCAAACTCATCCCAACACCAAAAACAACTTAAAAGAACTACCCACCGCATGCCAAGCTTCGTTTACAAGACTTCGGACAAGTGGACTGCACCCTTGCCAAATTGCAGCTACAGCCTTGCATCCAGTGCTACTTGGTAATATGAACGCCTGGCGCAATTCAGCCAAAAATTCAAGCAAAATATAAAAGCGACTGTTAAAATAAAATGTGAATGAAAGAGACTAATGAACACGAGTAACATTATGTTGTTTTTTTTTTTTTTGGAAAAGCTAAACATCACTTAATTTATTTTGGACTAGCTGTTACCTGCGCCTTCGCCCATGTGTATGTCTAAAATTATCCTATAGGAACGTTCTACCGGTATAAATAACCCAGGTCATGGTCTATCCGTGTGCCAAATCCGTTCAGCCGGTAAGGCGTGAAAAGGTTTAGACAGAGATACTTTCGCATTTATAATATTATTACTAGCAGCGCTCCGTGGTTTCACCCGCGTAATTCGCAAACCCGTAGAAATATCGGTATTAAAAGTATCCTATGTGCTAATCCAGGTTATAAGCTATCTGTGTGCCGAATTTCATTAAAATCCGTTCAGTAGTTTTTGCGTGAAAGAGTAACAAATATCAATCCAGCCATCCTCACAAACTTTCGCGTTTATAATATTAGGAAATATACAGAGTGTAAGTAAACAGTGCCAACTTTTTAAGGGGGAATTGTACTCATCTTTATTATCAACTTTTATTATGGGACGAAACCTGAAATCGTGAAAAAATATCAACTGTTTCCTACATTTTGATGAATTATGCGAACATAAATGGACAGAACAGCTGATTTTTTCTTCGCGATTTCGATTTAAAAGGTTGCCAATGTTTACACTTACATTCTGTACAATATTAAGCATGCATTGACTCAAGGTGCGTTTTGAACGGCTTGGTTACAAGGACTTTTCATGACGATTTCCTTTTCAACTTTTCAACAAACCACAGCTGAAGAAAATATCTGGGGGATATCTTCTTTCTCGCTGTGGTAAACATATACAGGGTAACAGGGAAATTCCTATTCCTTGAAAGGGGTTATACTAGAGGTCATTAGCAAAAAATTAAGTCCAGTTAACTAGGGGCCACTGGGAAAGTTAATTTGTACCTTTTTAGAAAACTTATGTATGAAACCAGTGAGCCATTTTACTATTTTGTTATAATAAAAATAATTGCTACTAAAACCTTGTATTTCTGAGATATTGTAAGTTTTGGGCAAGCATTATTTTTTATGATCACTCACTTTTCAGCTTTCAGAAAAGTATCAATTAATTGTTTAGAGTGGAGTTGTTTTTTCGGTAACAAGTCAGAAAATTTCAAAAATTTCGAAGGACCGTCCAGCTCGGTAACCATCCAGTTTTGACCCCTAGTTGGCTGGACATAATGGACCTCTAGTATAACCCCTTTCAAGGAATTGGTCGTATTTCCCTGTCACCCTGTACACAGAACAAGTTTTTAGGCAGTGCGCAAATTTTCACAGAGTGTTCTACCCATGAATATGAACTTTATTCATGGATAGCACACACTGTGAAAATTTGCGCACTGCTTAAAAACTTGTCCTGTAGGTATATGTATTTATCACAATTGGTAGGGGTGCTCCCTGGCTTTTGACTGCCCAAAGAGTTACAAAATATTGCTATCACCAATTTGTCTGCTAAACATAGCCATTCCGCCGATGACGGTCGTTCGTTGCAACGATGTATTGGACAAGCCCCATAGACAAAACAGATGACAATAGAGTTCGATAGTTAACGTTTACGGCCGATATTTTGTGTATGGATTCGGAATAACTTTTATATAGGTGCCAATTTTAGGTGAGTTGAAAGTGTGTTTAGAGTTTATATGTATTATGTTGGAGTTTTAGCGATGAATATACACAAAAACTGTTTTTGATATTGTATGTAAGCAAACTAAAACCTGGCTAAAGCAAAAGTATAATATTTGTTTGCATTCCGGGAAGTTAGCAATTGTAAACACTAACGGGATTGTATTACAGTTCATGTAGACAAATCGGACACGATTTTAAATGGTTTCGAAATTATGAGAAACTACTTTTATCATGATTTCGAAATGAGGTCAAATATTTATACTAAAAGAAACATACACACACACACACACAGCTTCCAAGCACATACTATTATGGAAATTGCATAAATGATGAAGAGTATATCTACGTACCTCAACTTACTCTAGACTCTAGTAATGGGTAATGCCGCGTTCTCACGGCCTGTCGAGGCCCGTGGCGGTCCGTACCTGTCGAGGCCTGTCGAGTCCCGTGCCGAGCATTCCGCGGCCGCGGAACAACCCATTCATTCGATCGGACGGGCAACAACATACCACAGCAGGCCGACTGTTCCCTCGGCCTGTCGGCCTGACCTGGCGCGGTCTGGCCTGTGAGAAAGCAGCCGTAGGACCGTGGCATAAGATGACTCAACGAATTCGCGGTATTCAATCCGATCTCGCTGAGACACATTACATAGTCACAGGTGTAAGCAATTATAATATCCTTGGCGGTTTTCAAATACTTTAGTACGGTAGCAATATCCTACACGTGTTTATTACGTCAGTGCAACACCTGCCTATGACGTATGCTATTGACGTCAGTATTTAATTGAATTACAGGATCACAGTAGGTTCATAAATAACGTAATATCACGTTTGTATTCCCTGGTAGGCAGAACTGTGTAGTGCATCTATATTTCATCATGGTAAGTCCCATGTAATAGGGGCGAGCCTATTGCCTAATGTCTTAACCTAAAATACGCTTGTGGCAAAGTAATAATAGTCGCACGAGTCGATCGATCAGATTAAGCTACGCTGGCCGCGGTTGGTCCGTGGATGGATCTTTACGTAACATGACCCCTCCGTGTCTCGGAAAGCACGTTAAGCCGTTGGTCCTGGTTGTCATTCGTGGATCTTTTACAGTTGTTACAGGTCGTCAGAAGCCCGAATGTCTGACAACCAGTCTTACCATGGGGTATCATATTACCCAGTAACTGGGTTGTGGAGGTCAGATAGGCAGTCGCTTCATGTAAATACTGGTATTCAGCTGCATCCGGTTAGACTGGAAGCCGAGCCCAACATAGTTGGGAAAAAACTAGGCAGATGAGACTGTATAGTGCTACGTTTTTATTTTTTATCTAAATGTGGAATCGAATGTGGAACCTAACGTAATACGTGGCATGCTTTTTAAAGAAGGGAGTGAATGATAGTGTGACGGTTGACAGGGGAGAATGGAAGAAGAAAACATGTTGCGCCGACCCCAAGTAACATGGGATAAGGGCAGGAAGATGATGATGCTTTTTAAATTTTGTCGTTTGAAGAAAAAAAAAAACAACTACAAACTTATAGTACTTTTTATTGTTTTTCAAAGTATTCACCATGTAGTTTAATACATTTTTCCATTCGCTCGAACCAGTTAATAAAACATTTATTCCACTCCAAAGTGCGGGTGTTCAATATGGCTGGTTTGAAAGCGTCGAGTGCTTCTTCACCGGACTGGAACCTTTGACCACGAAGAGTTTTCTTAATTTAGGGAAATGTAAAGAAATCATTAGGGCTTAGGTCAGGACTGTATGGAGGATGGTCAAGAATTTCTAAGATTTCCTGCTTCAAATACTCAATCGTTTGACGAGCGCTGTGTGAGCTTGCGTTGTCATGGTGTAGGATGACGCGTCGCTTTGGGTTATATTTTCGAAGTTCGGCGATGACTTGTGGTAAACAAACTGTTGTATACCACTCTGCATTAACCGTTCTACGATCTTCAAGTACTATCGTCGCAACATGACTGGTTTTCGCCACGAACTTAGCTACCATCTTCTTCGAAGTGCTTCGAGAGCGAACAACGTTAGTCAGCTTTGGCTCGTCTTGGAAGACCCAGATTGTGGATTGTTTTTGGAATCGGGATCGTAGGCATAGATTCAAGATTCTTCACCACTGATGATGTCGTAGATCTGATTTGACTCTTCTCGATTGAACCTTTGAAGAGTTTTCTTACACCGTCTGACGCGGGCCGCCGTATGATCGTCGGAAAGTAAATACGGGGTCCAACGGCAAACTAGCTTTCTCACTCCAAGCGCTTCATGCAAGATCTTCTGAATGGATGTCCCTGAGATGCCTAATAACGCCTTTATCTCCCGATATGTCACATGACGATCTTCCAGGATTAGTTATCTCACAGCAGCGATGTTATCTTCAGTGAAGGCGGATTTAGGACGTCCTTCACGAGATTTATTACTCAGACTGGTATGTCCACGCTGCAATTCTAAATATCAGCGTTCCACAGTCCGCAGACATGGAGCTTCACCATGGAACACAGATGTTAGCTCTTCGAAACACTGAAGCCGTGTTAGACCGCTTCGGTAGTTATAGATTATTGCACGGACATTATCTTAGTAAGATGCATTTTCATGCGTGACCTGGCAGATTCAAAACAACGCTTTGACTTAACAGTCGCAATATTTCCTAATTCTTTCAATTGTTTTGATATTCCAAACGCCAACAAATTTGAATATTGAACATTTCTCAATTCAAAATTGGCGGCAAATATGTAAACGACAGAACTTAAAAGGCAAGCCTGGTAGACAACGCACAAAGTGAGTGCCAACATTAGTTTTAAATAACATCGTGGCAGATTGTGGCGCAAACTCTACTCCAAATGAGCCCAATCAAATTCTGATACCATAAACTGGACCCATTTATAGCGACTATTAATATTATCCTAATTCCCACCCCTATGTGAAAAATAAGCACGTCCCTTTAATTACTAAACTCCTTCTCCCCACTTTAATCCTTGGTTCAATTTAAAGTAAATACAATCGTCTGGAGGCGAGAGCGGTGCCAATCCTCGTAAATCGATACACTTACCTGAAGGAGAGATCGAGTGCTCGACACCGAGTCGTAAGCTCACTCCTACTTATTTACCTGTACGTGACGGGAAAATTCTTTGTAGTATGTTTCTAGATCTAGATATGCTTCACTTTATCGGGCCCGTCTTTCTTGAAAGATCGTAGCAACTTTAAAGATTCCCACTCAAGGCATGTCTTGTAATTAGCTGTAGTCAATATTGGTAAGTGTTTGTCTTTTCTATAGGCTGTAAAAATCGAGAAATTCTTGTGGTGTTTACATCGTATTTATCACATTTGCCTACTAAAAGAAGACCACAGCTGTTCCTATAAATAAAAGCCTAATAAAATTCCCACTACCTAAATTTTCTGAATAAATTGACAAAAAGCATTCCGAAAATTCTTCATTATGCCATTATGCTCGTGCATATGTATTTATGATAATATAAATATTATGATTTTATTATCATGAGCGAGTATATTTTAATGCTCTTACTAATGGAGTTTTCATAGACCATTACTTAGCGGCCAGTTGGAAAAACTATGCGAGTTTTTATCTAGCCAAAAAGGACATTAAACTAAATGAATATGGCGCCGTCGCTAGTTTTATATGGGACTGCTGTTATCTGATCTATGTAACCCGGTATGGCAACTAGATTTGGACAGTTATGATCTTTTATGAATAAATAAAAAAAATCGCCCTAATTTATGCAATGCAACATGAAATGTAACACAAATGAACTGCCCTAATTTATGTAATGCAACAAGAAATGTAACATAACAACAAGACGAATTTGTTTCTACGTGTGTTACATTTCATGTTGCGTTCTTCAATCTGTTCGAGGAATTATAATAACAAAAATGTGATACTGTCAATGGGATTAACAAGTAAGAAGATTTCAGCTGTTTCTTCAGATACCTACTAAGAGAATTTTAATTTATTTTAATTTTTCAATTGTTTTTTTTTATTTATTTTTTTATTACGGACGCTTTTAACGTGCAAACCTTTTTACATTTTTCTCACATGTATAATTTCAACATGAATGATGTAACCAATATTTTGTAACAATATTTTGATTTAAAAGAGTGTCCGTGGAGTTTCTTGTCCGTTCTTCTCCTACCACGTTTTGGAATGGAGAACTCGCTTCATCTTTCTGACTGGCCGACTGGTAATTCAAAAGTACCTTTAATTGGTTTATTTGAAATAAATGCTTTCGAGTTTCAGTTTAGTGCACTGAATTTCTGTGATCCAAACAAATGTAACGTAAATAAATGAATTTTGAATATGATGGTTACTTTTGGGGCAAATAAGAACATTAAAAAAAAAAAAGTTTCGCAAATTGTAACGTGTGACATAGCAAAGGAAAGGGCTTACTGTGAGGGTCTCGAATATACACATTTTTTTTATAATTTAAAAATAAATTGTTTTAAAGGTACTTAAGAAAATAGACGAAAATTGACCATTCTCTCTTATCTCCGAAACTACTGAGCCGAAAATGTTGAAACAAATACAGAAAATAGTTCTATACCTAAAATAGATTACAGGAAAACTTATAATTAATAATCTATGGTCTTAAAATAACTTGGTAAATCTCTCAATATTTTGCGTACAAACTTACATTAGCAGTTGGAATGTATGGGAGAACATATTTTTCAACTACAATGTTAAGTTTGTTATTGGGTAAATTCATCCCAACTGCGGAACCCTTCATTGTGCGTGGTCCGACACGCTTTTGGCCGGTTTTTGTGCTATATTTCTTGCATATTTATGTTATGTAGGGTATAAATTAGGGAAACGTAGCATGGTATGTAACCCACATTGAAACAAATTCGCTTAAAATTTATGTTACATTGCGTGTTGCATTGCATAAATTTGTGTTACATTACATGTTACGTTTCACCAATCAGTATACTCACTATAAGTCACATCTCGTTTACTTCTTTGCCACCTAAAACATTCTCGATAAAAATGCTGGAGTCATCCTATTTTCCAATATTCAGCATTATTTCCGTTCGGGGTATCTTTCCGGTTAATTTAATATTATTTTACACTCAATTGGATGGTAAATTTTTTCCATAGTTGATGAAAGAGTTGAATTAATAATTAGGTTGAGTTTATGGAGAGTTTTATGCTTTTACCTTATTTATTAATCGTTACACTAATGTTTTTGAAGGTTAAGTGTGTGTTTTATTTTTGGATGGACTGATGTTCTGTTTACCGATACCGCTGTACCGCGTCTTAGGAATGCGCGACGAGGCGGGGGCGGTACGCCGTGAGCATTGACGAATGAACGGTGCGCGGCCTGCATTGAAAACATTCACCGGTATAAAAATTGTTTAAATAAGATTATTAAGTTATTATTCGTGGACAAAAATACAAAAGACCAGTGCAGAAAGTGACAAAACAGTGCTGTGATTGTTGTCTTCCATAAAAACTGGGTAGATTTCAAATAAACCGATTATCCATAAAGTGCAGTAAAAGCCGTTGAAAATTGCTGCATAGCGAGTGTGGACCTAAAACTGTGAGTTAACAATGTAATAAAGGCTACGGCCAACAAAAGCAGATACATTTTCCTACGTGTTTCCCAAAACTTAAATGATTCAATATAAATGAACGGTTAGCAAAAATTTGTATTAATCCGTTATCAGACGAATCACCAAAAATATGCTAACGCCATCTATTTATCAATAGTAGGTAGTTAAAAGTTCATCTGCCTGCAATTACCGGCGAAGCAATTACCAATTGTTGCCAGTATTATTAAATCTAGGTTGTCTAGGCCTATAGCGAAACGCTCATATATCAACACTTTTTAATCTGTGGTTATTACTCATCTGTGGCTCGGCAAACAAATACGGAGATATTACCTACGAAGTTCATTTGTCATGGATAACATTACTTGTAGAAACATAATCAAAAGAAATAAGTCTGAATGCGATCTATCGACAATAACCATGGATCGAACACGGCTGAGCTCAACTTTATCCGAAGTATCTGATACGGAGTTACTGGATCTGTCAACAAAAAGTATGCCTACAAGCGCCGGCCTTAGCCTGGCTGACTTTCGGCACTTAAACCAACAGGTAAAAGATCTTCGTTTGGAATTAACTACTGCGCACGAAGAAATAGCAAATTTAAACCACGAATGCAACAGTCTTAAGCAGAAATTAGAGGACAACAACAAACAAATACATCTCCTGAAAAAAGTGTCAAGTGAAACCGTGACAGGAAGCCCAGTGTACACACCATTCACACCACAAAGCAAAGTTTCAACACCTCTGCTAAAGAAACTGACGAACGTTAAGATAAGCTTAGCCCGAGGCCAAATACACACGCAGACGGAAACACCTAGAACTCATACTAATAGCATTCCACAACGGTTAGTCAACCAAATGTCGCATAGTATCAGAGCAGACATATTAACAAATGACTGCAAAAAAACTGAGTACCTGATTAAGAATGTACCGAGCCCATCGACCTGGACCCTACCTACCATAGTTGGAAGAGACTGTGAACAAAAAACAGTGAAACCTAACCTTAAATGAGGAAGTAAATATTAATGAAAATAATGACCATAAAAAAAGAAGAATGATTTACATCATTGGAGATGACCACGCTCAAAATCTTTCTGAAAGAATGCTTGAAAGTAGGCAAGGTAGATGGAATGACGAGTTTGGCATCTTCGGAATGGTAAAAACATCTGCCACAAGCGGCGAAATGCTAAAGACGTGTGAAAATATGTCAAAAGATGTCACAAACAAAGACATTATAATATTGTGTTTTGGTATATGTGACAAGAATGTATACAAATATGTGTCAAATTTAAGTAGTATATTATACATATTTCGAAAGCAAAAGGTTTTTATAACAAATGTACAATACAACCCATATCTTAATGAATACATGCTTAATAAACAGTTGTATCTAATTGTGAAAAATTATGTTAACTGTAAATTAATTCAATTGAATCACAGAAATGTTTTTATGAATAAAATGTATGACTTTACGAGTATGCTAAGTTCTAAGCTTAACCTAGAAATAGATTTTATGACGTACAATGAAAAATTCTTGACTTTTTCTAATAAAACAAACAAGCAATTACAGCCAAGTGTTTGCATTGAAAATAAGCCGTCCAAATCCCAAATGCCAGAGCGAAATAAGGAGGGTACCATTCTATACTATTTCAAACCTAAAAACCAAATCCAACCTAATGACAATCTACAAAGACCGGTAAAACAGGTTAAGAAAGGAACTATCCCATTTTATTTCAATAAAATTAGTCACCCAAACTTAAGAGAACCTTCCCCTAAGTCAAATGCACCTTTTTTTCGTACCTCGCAGTAAATCTCGTCTGATACTGTTTCATCAAAACATTGCAGGTATTTTTAATAAGATAGACGAAATAACAGTGGCACTTAATGAATTCTCCCAGAATGGTAAGGAAATTGACATAATTTGTTTAAGTGAGACATTCCTTAAAAGCAAATCAGAATCACTTCTCAAGATTCCTGGTTATAAACTCGTCGCGTCATACTGTCGAGATACTAAACGAGGGGGGACATGCATTCTAGTTAAGAATGAGATGACTTGCGTAAAATTAGATAAATTAATAAATGATATTGCATGTAATTTTAACTTTGAATGTACCGGAATAGAATTAATAGTTAATCAAATCATCATTATTTGTATTTATAGGACACCAAATAGCAATCCAAAAGTTTTCCTAGAAAAATTGGAAACATTACTAATTAGAGTCACAAAGAAATCGAAGAAGGTAATTATTTGTGGTGATTGGAATTTAGATACAATAAAACCAAATAAAAGTTGCCAAGAACTATTAGGATTGTTGAAAAATTTCAATATTGAATTGCATATAAACACACCAACCAGAAAACAATCGTGTTTAGATTTATTTGCAAGCAATATCAAAAAAGCTAAAGGTGAAGTTCATCACCTGGCTCTTTCCGATCATGAGACAGGGCAGACCCTGACAGTGACGACTAATAAACCAAAATCTAGGCCAACTTGGTTTGAGTACAAAAGGGAGTATCATGAAGAAAACATACAACAGTTTTGTGAATGTATTTCTGCGCTATCATTCTCTGACATGTATGTTAAGGATAATTTGGAAAATGCATATAAGGTATTCCTGGGAACATTACAACTGTTTCATAAACTATGTTTTCCCATACAAAAAATAAAAAGGTCGAACGGAAGAAATAATACTCTGTGGTTGACAAAAGGTTTAAAAAAGTCGTGTATACGGAAACGTTATTTACATTTAAAAATTATCCATAATAAAACAAACAAAAATCGATTAGCAAAAAAGTATAAAACATATAGGGACATACTTAAAAGTTGTATTAACATATGTCAGCAAATACAAAATAAAAGATACATACAGAATATGAAAAACAAGTGCAAGGCGACTTGGAATATTATTAATAAAAAAATTGGTGAGACACAAAAAAGTAATGACATAAAACAAATAGTATTAAAAACTAACAACATCACTGACCCGCAAAAAATTTGTGACGTGTTTAACGAATACTATATCCAATTGACAAATAATAATGAATTTACGTATAATATTGACGCTATAAATAGAACTATGGACATTAATCACAATAATACAATATTCCTAAATCCTACTGACCCTATAGAAGTGTTCAGGGTAATCAAAAACCTTAAAAATACTGCGTCTGTCGGTTTTGACGAATTAAGTACCAAAATTATAAAAGCTTGTGCTAATCACTTATGCAAACCGCTGAGCTACTTAATTAACATATCGTTTTCAGAAGGCAAGTTCCCAACCGCATTAAAGAACTCAATAGTCAAACCGATATTTAAGAATGGTGATAAATCTGACATGACGAACTATAGACCTATAACCTTAATTCCTATAATATCAAAAATATTTGAGAAGATAATATTAAAAAGGCTATACGACTATGTGGACAAGTATAATTTGCTAAGGCGGGAGCAATTTGGATTCAGGAAAAATCGCACCACCTCTTTAGCTTGTTTTAATTTAATTAAAATAATAACCGAGGCAATGAATGACAACATACCTGTAGCAGCAATTTTTTTTTTGACATGAGTAAAGCCTTTGACTTCGTAGATCATAAGTTATTACTAAGCAAATTAGATAAATATGGCATAAGGGGCAAAGCCAATGACTGGCTTAGATCGTACCTCAGTGATAGGCGTCAATGTGTGCAAATTACAAAAGTCGCGGATGGGAACAAAGTAGACTATAAATCTAATTTTAAAACTAATGCAGTAGGAGTACCCCAAGGCAGCGTGCTGGGATCATTTTTATTTCTGCTATATATTAATGACCTTCCCAATGCAACACGCCATGAAACGATCTTGTTTGCCGACGATACAACACTAATAATAAAATGTAAAGACAAAAATAAATTGGAACAGGAAGTTAATGAAGCAATCAAAGACATAATAATTTGGCTTAATAACAATAATTTAAAAATCAATCTAAATAAAACAAAAATAATGAATTTTCAAACTTATAAATCAAACTTTCAGAGTCTTAATATACATTATGAAGACAGTATCCTAGAACAAGTAGTAAACACAAAATTCTTAGGCATAATAGTGGATCAAAACTGTAACTGGAAGTCACACATCAATTACGTATGCGATAAGCTAGACAAATTCGTATACGCAATAAAACGTCTACGATCAACAGTGTCCGTAGATGCAGCAGTCACTGCATATCACGGATACGTATCGTCTGTGCTGTCATATGGTCTGATACTATGGGGCAATTCAGTTGAAATTTTAAGGGCATTTCGGGTACAAAAAAAGTGCGTTAGGGCAATAGCTGGCGTCTGGTTCTTGGACAGTTGTAAACCTATATTTAAAAAACTTCACATTTTACCCTTACCATGCATGTACATCAAAGAACTATGTATGCTAGTAAAACAATATCCGGACTATTTTCGCATGCAATCTGAAGTGAGCCACAAAAAGGCTTCTGCTAGAAATAAATATAAATATGAATTAAATGTACCTCAATGTAGATTGCAAATATTTAGAAAGAATGTATATGTGAATGCCATTCAGGTGTATAACAAGTTACCTAACTCATTTAAGGAACTTCCCATACTTATGTTCAAGAAAAAGCTGACAAGTTGGTTACTAGAAAATTGCTTTTATGACAATGGCGAATATATGGAATATTGTAAAAATCTAAGATGACATATACTTAATTTTGACATTGATTTTAAAGTAACGAACACTTAATTATAATAATATTAATTCAAATTGGACTTACTGTAAAACACAAATCTTAAAATTTACTGTAATTATAATATTTGTCACATTATTTATTGACACATTTGAATATTTGTACACCCTATGTTGTGGTAGAATGTATAGAACTTAAAAAATATTAACACCATACGATGTAAAACTACATTCTTACAAATAAATTAATTCTAATTCTAATTCTAATTCTAATTGCCACCCGTCTTGCCGCACACATACCTAAGGCGCGGTACAGCGGTAACGGGCAAACTATAGTTAATTGTATTTTGATGCGGTTTTCTTTATGTGCTATATGATTTGATGCTTGAGGTTGAGGAATATTTATTTCTCTCTCTTTCTATATCTATTTCTCTCATCAAAGGTTTTGAATATTTGTCCATGTCTTATCATTGGCTACCGAGTCAAAAACTTCCATAAATTTTTGATGAAGATAAATAGACGCAAAGGGATACAATAACCTGGCACCTATAGCGTCACACGCCATCATCATCTTTTCACCATTACGGCAAATACCCTTCTCCTTTTATCTGGACACCACTATTTCTGATTATGGTTACATCCATATTTTTAATATTAAAATGTGAAAGTAACTCTCTCTACGTATAAGTCGTTAATCTAGGAATACATAATTATAATATTAATAACTCTGTCGGTATATTTCTTACCTTTTCACACCTTAAACGGTGAACGGGTTTTGATGACATTTGGCACACAGGTGACCTATGTCAGTAATGGATAATTTACGACCTTCATGCGGGCGAAGCTGCGGGCATAAGCTGACTGATTCATGAATAACCAACATAACCCATTAACTTATTGCCTCTGTGCCTCATATCCATAACATTAAGGTCTCTCATAAACCTAGTTACGATACACCAAGCAATCCATCAGGAATACCGATAATACGGTTTTACTATACTTGAACCACACAAACGAATTGCTCGTAAAACTCTTAAGAAGTTTCCAGAATCTTCGGTATTAGCAGAAGTGTTCGCTAAGTTAGTTGTTTAGACTTTGCTAAGTGATAACTTGTTTGGTTCAGGTAGATAAGTAGTTGTGTACTTCTTAGTTATAGTATTTTGGATTATTTTGTCAGTGTCTACGATGGATGGATGACATTATGACTGGTTTAAATGCCGAAAATCAGCCGTGTTTCTCGCTTTACCAAGCAAAGTGTTTAGGCAATATTCTCTTGGTATTTTTCATGTTTAAATATGATTACGAGTATAATAACAGTGCCTTTGATGAAAAGGATCTTCTTTGTGTATAATGAAAGTTACCAGCAATATCTACCAAGCCTACACCCCGATTTCACCTAACGCCTTGAGAATAATATCCAATAAATTCCTTTTTAGGGTTCCGTACCTGAAAAGGAAAAAACGGAACCCTTATAGGTTCACTCGTGTGTCTGTCTGTCCATCTGTCACAGCCAATTTGCTCCGAATCTAATGGACAGATTAAGATGAAATTTGGTACACGTGTGGATTTCTGTGACCCGAACACGGAAGTGTAATGTAAATTAATGAATTTGGAATATGGGGGTCAATTTTGGGGGGCAAATAAGACCATTAAAAAAAAATATTTGCAAACTGCACCGTGCGATATATCAAATCAAAGGGCTTACTGTGAGGGTCTCAAATATATATATATATATATATATATTTTAATAATTTTAAAATAAACTGTTTTAAAGTTATTTAAGATAATAGATGAAAATTGACCTTCCCCCCCCCCTTATCTCCGAAACTACTGAGCTTAAAATTTTGAAAAAATACAGAAAATAACTCTAGCTATAGATTACAGGAAAACCTATAAGAAGTCTATGGTCTTAAAATAACATGGTAAATCTCTCAATATTGTGCGTACAAACTTACATTTGCAGTTGGAATGTATGGGAGAATATGTTTTTCAACTACAATGTTAAGTTTGTTCTTGGGATAAATTCATCCCAACTACGGAACCCTTCATTGTGTGTGGTCCGACACGCATTTGGCCGGTTTTTGTGTTATATTTCTTGCATATTTATGTTATGTAGGGTATAAACTACTACTCCTATATACCAACCAAAACCTTTCTTCGGAAAACACGTTAAGACGTTGGTCCTGGCTGTGGCAGTCGTTACGGGTAGTCAGAAGCTCGAAAGTTTGACAACCAACCTTCTCAAGGGATACCCCGTACCCAGTAACTGGGTTGTAGTCAGTCGCTCCTTGTAAAATACTGATTTATTCAGCTGCATCTGGTAAGACTGGAAGCTGACGCCCACATAGTTGGGGAAAGGCTAAGCAGATGATGATGATGTTCTACCAGTCTTTAGGCAGAAGCCAAGAGCAGAAATATTTCTTTATATTCTAAAAATAGCTTGCGTATACCACAGGGTATAGACTGAATATAAACGGATTATGTTCATCAAGGCGAATTCAACATAAATTAACTATTATTTGATTTTTTTCCTCAAATATTTTAAACAGTGGTGACGACTAAAAAAAACTAATATTTTGCGGAACATATGTATGTTTTGTTATTTTGGGAGGGTTTGACCATAGCTATCACCACCTACAGTATGTCGGTCGATTGGTGAGACACTCTGTGTAAGATTTATATGTTACACTAATATTAAACTCACAGACAATAAAGAAATCTCAATGTTCTTTCGAGTCGTAAAAACCGTGCGAAGCAAGGGTGGGTCGCTAGTGTTTGATCAAATATTCTGATATTTGAAAGTACTTAAATATTCATATTCATTTATTCATGAATAAATAGTGCTGCTGTGAGCTAAATTCCATTTATTCCGTACCTACTCAGGCAAAGGCAAACTTTACTACTTTCTAACTTAAAGCCGTATCTAGCAGATCTTTTTCTTTTCTCCCTCAACATTTCAGTCAAAAATACGCTAATTAGCCGAAACTTAACGAAGCTTCTCCGTTTAATTATGAAACTTCCGTAGTTTCAGGACGAGATAAAATTTCTAAATATCATAAAGTTGATTTAAAGTAACCGTGCAATTTTAGTTAATTAAATACCTCTTATTATAAAGAACGGCTTTTTAAGAAACGTGAGCTCGGGAAATAGTCTCGCATTTTCTAAAACTATTCTGCAATTTTAGCTGTGTTAAATTTTTATTACTTTACCTTTTATCGGTAATGGCACGTTATTAAATTCCAAGTGAAGTTAATATCGCACTGAACAAAGTGAAGGAAGAAAGAGAAAGAGTTATCGATTAGTCGAAGCTTCTCTTTCCCACTTATACCTACATAAGCGTCATTCGTTCTCTCTGCCTTGTTGGTCTAGTGGTCGCAAGCGCTACTGCGATTCCCAGGTCGGGCAAAAAGTTATTGAGTTTTTCTATCTGGAATTTCTCATCCTTAGAATTTTTTTCTGAATGTGTGCCCGGTTGATGGTTCGCCCCTCTATTACATGGGACTAAAACATAACTGGCGAAATGTGGGTGTACTATAATGTACAAACCTGCCTAACCCTTTGGGGAATACATGTCTGATGTTATCTTATAGGCATCATTCAAGTCTTGCTACGACTTCAAGCCGTTTGAAAGACTTGTTGAATTAAAAGTCAATAATGTTGCATTATGTACGAGCTATCGGAGGGTTATCGGGTCAGTTCTTATCATTAAACTTTTCTAAGTTGACCTGCATTGTGTAGTAAACAGTTCATTTACGACATGTTTCAATTCTTTAAAAAGTCATAAATTTTCTTATTGCTTTGCATTGTAGCTTGTACTCGTATATTTTATACGATAGAATATATCGTATATCGTATTGGATAGATATTACCTCGTGTTTTTTCTTCTTGAACAGCATATTTAACATGGATGCACCGAACACTACATAAATAAGGACATTCTGGAAGGTTTATTGAATACGATTCCTGTCTTTGCTGAGAACCAAAACTCTCGTTACAAAATAATAGGTAATAATAAAATAATTGTGGAGAAATAACTCGATATCTTACAATACAATCAATAAACAAGACTAGTCGCCAAACGGTAACACTGGCCTACATACTCTTCGATCGTCTAAGTTAAAAGCGGTTGTGTGAAACTTGCACAATACGCCGGAAATAAAGCGGCGAGGTTGTAACAAGCACCCAGATTGTGTTGTAGTTACTTTTCATATCGAAACTTCGAAAGTAAAAGCCTTTTAGTTCATGCTGACATTTTTTTTTTTGGTTTTTGAGAATAGGCTTGACCGGCTATCATTCCTAGATCTTTGCCAGTCGTTTGATAGTAAGATTGGTTGTTAGACTTTCGGGCGTGTTAATCAGTCACTGGGTTGTTGAGGTCAGATAGGCAGTCGGTCCATGTAAAGTACTGGTATTCAGCTGCATCTGATTAGACTGGAAGCCGACCCCAACATAGTTGGGAAAAAGCTAGGCAGATTGATTGGTGTTTGAGATTAGGCTTCTAACAAATATCATTGAAGTAATATAGCCTAGTGAACTGATTATACTATGTCAATCAGGTTTACATGACACATCTAAAAACACGCTTTTTTACTTAGCATACATACACTTCGTAATTGAAAGAAAAATGACTCAATAATCGATCTTTTTTAATTTTTGTTAACGTTTACTCGAAAAGGAATTTGGTATGTTTAATCCAAATCAATATTAAATTAACAAATGTTGCAGAATACCACACGCGAAGAGAAAATTGTACGAGTTTGATGTCAATTAAACTCGACACAAAATAATAGGTCCGATTTGACATGAGGGTGTCCCTCTTTGTCCCGCTATGTTTGTCTCTCTTTGGCATATGAAACGATATGGGCTGTCAAAACTTACCTATTATTTTGTGGCGTGTTTACTAATGTGTGGAGTGAAGTGCAGTGTAAACTCTTTATAACGAAATGAAATTTCAAAAGACAATAACGGTATTGATATCTTCGATTCTCGTGCCGCTGCTTTCAAAAGACATGTATGTACTCTTTCCTTTTAATCTTGTAACGTTTTTAATACTGTTTTCTTTTAATAATGTAATGGTTTCCTATACATTTCACGCACGTAATTTGTAGCTACAATTTTGTTAACTAAGCTTTTTACTGTTGCTGTAATCATCGTTTTTGTTGTTGCTAGTCATGTTGTGCGATTACGCTTTGGGTGATAATCAGGTCGAAACTTATAATGTGAATTTAGTATTATACTGTGATTGTTACCTGTTGTAGTTGCCTTGTGAATAAATAAATAACGTCTTTCGATATAACGTAAAACTTCCTATAATGTAGAAACTAGTTCAATTTGGTTGGTTCTTTTTTTTGAGATTGGTTTGCTCTTGACTATAGTCTAGGTCAGAGGTGACAGAGACAAAGTCGACGATGGAGTGAGCTTACCCAGAAGAAGCCTGTTCATTCTAACTTTGAAGATATTGGGTTGTAAGCGTTCGGGAACACAGACGCAGGTAGTGAGTTCCACTCTTTTGCCGTGCGCATTATGAAGAATGTTTGGAAGAGCTTAGTGCGAATTTGTGGAATGACAACTAGGTATGGATGGTAACTTGCAGTGCGTCTAGATGATCGATGGTAGAAGGGGGCCGGTGGAATGAGGTTGTGGAGTTCCTGAGCTCACTTACCGGAGTACAGTCTATAGAAGACCGACAAGCAGGCAACCTTGCGGCGATGACCCAAGCTGTGAAGCTTGGCAGTTTCACGTCACCAATGAGCCTCTTAGCTCAGCGTTCCACTGAGTCAAGCGCAGCAAGTTAGTTCACCTTAAAACCCATACATTAATACACTTTTTATAGCGCAACAGCCATTCTCGTCAGTAAATATAGTTTATCAGGTCTGTTTATGTTATCAGTTTACAAAAGGCTCCGACTAAATCTTTGAGTTTCCGAATTTTTTAAGAAACACCTGAGGTCGTATACAGCCGCCTTGCTTTCGTTATTGTTAATTGCCTAGAATACGTGTGACATTTACTCTTGTATTGCATTGTCTTTAAGAATGTTGGCTCCAGTTACTAAACACACTAGGCACCTCTGGTATTATCAGATAAACCAGTAAATAAGTAATAAAGACATTAAAAAGTAAATCTAAGTATTAACAGCCGCACGGGTCGATCCATCCGGTTTAGCTACGCTTGCCGGGGTTGAGCCGTGGATGGGTCTTTGCATACCGAGACTCTTCCGTGCCTTGGAAAGCACGTTAAGCCGTTGGTCCCGGCTGCCATTCGTGGATCTTTGACAGTCGTTACGGGTCGTTAGAAGTCCGAAAGCCTGACAACTAGTCTTACCAAGGGGTATCGTATTACGCATTTATTGGGTTGTGGAGGTCAGATAGGCAGTCGCTCCATGTAAAATATGTGATTAGTATTTGGTTGTTTCTCTTTCTTCACTCCACATAACGAAAAAAAAAGTGCTCAGTCCCTTGAGTTTCGTTATTAAAGAGTTTACACTGTATATTTCTCTCTGTCACATAAATACTTTACTTTTCAAAACAATTATTTTTTTCATGCCAGTTTCCACCATTTCGTTTGCTACCTGCAATGGTTCGAAAGTCGTGACGTTTAAGTTTGGAGCGATCGGAGCATTTGGAGCGAAGTTCGCTCAATAGACCGGAAATAGAGTGGTGCAACGTTGCAGCAAACTAGTTTCGCTACTTTTTGAGTTACTTGTTTTATACATGCTGTTATTGAGATAAATAACATTGAAAGTGGGACTGCTTTATATTAAAGCAGTTTCGTCTTCTGTAAAATATGGAGAGGGTGTGGTTAAAAACGACTACAGACTATATATATATATTAATTCATTGAGTATGAAAATTCACAAAGAATGTGCGCAATATGGATGGAGTGGAGTTATGGCGCTATAGAGAAGTGTCTTGATGCTGCGTGAGCGTGCGGGATGAGATCCATCGCCGTCCGCTCGACGTCCACCGCGCACAGGATGGATGGCAAGCAGCGCATGAAGTAATTTTTTGCTCCGTTGGTGTAATTGCTGTATGGCGTTCTAGTGGGAGGATAAATAAATTAACAAATCAAATCAAATGACTAGAGTTCGAAAAATCGGATTCATATGCTACAGTTGAGGGGTTGGCTAATATGGAACGGGCTTTTGTGTCGAAAAAATCCCAGAATTCCGGGATCGAGCAATTTAGAGTTCTGATTATAGAATCGAATGTATAAGTGTGTTGACTAGCCGACTAGATGCAGCTACAAAAATGTTCCAATAAATATTTCAAACACCTTAAATACTATATTGTTAGTAGGTATTTAAAGTCAAATTCAATCTGCCTTTTCCCAACATATTGGGGTCGGCTTCCAGTCTAACCGGACGCAGCTGAGTACGGACGGAAGCGCCTGCCTATCTGACTTCCACAGTCCAGTTACTGGTTGGTTCAGACTTGTCTTCTAACTATCCGTAACCACTGTCAAAAATCTACGAATGACAGCCGGGAACAACGGCTTAACGTACATTTTGAGCCACGAAGGGGTCTCGATATGTAATGGATGGTCACCCATCCACGAACCGACTGCGGCAAGCGTAGCTTAAACTTCGATCAACCCGCGCGGCTGTTATTATTTAGACGAGCCTCTTATTATTTAAAGTGTACACCTTTAAAGGTTCGTTAAAAACCAGTGCAAAAATCTTAAAGTAACAAATTCAATATAAAATAGCGCACTGGTAAGTTGCGGTTTCGTGTTTACAGACTTGGAGTAACTTAACTTTGTGATTGTATACGATAGCGGAATACTTTCTGGGAACCGCACACCCTTCTTGTAAATGCTCTATTTGGCCAATTCTTTATGTTGTGTATTGCACCTTTTTGTTTTCTTATATTCTTTAATTGTGCAAAGGTAAAGTAAAAAGTAAGTAAAGTAAAGTAAACCCGTTTTAAAATAAATTAATTAAATAAACACAGCAAACTGGATCTTTAGTTCAATTTGTTATAATTACAAAGTAAAGCGTCTTCTTGCTGCGTTTTATGAGTGTTTACATTAATGCTATCCGAGGCAGTTTTTCTGTAAATTGGTTAAAAAATACTTTAGGAACACGTCAAAAATAAATTGTTTCAAAACTAGGTTAAGCCGGTGTTTCTTATCCGACTACTCTGATAAGAGACATCGAAACAAACTCAGAGGTCCAGACTCAAGTTCTCTATCATATGTCATCGGCCAGCTACTGCTAGTATGCCATGCTTCCCTGGTCTATGCGAGTCTCGAAATTTCTCTATAATTATTTTGGAGAAGTTTCGTATTTTAGGCATTTTCTATATTTTTACTGCTCCGAATACCATGGACAGCCCAAACGCACAAATGTGTTTCTCCTTTCTCAACTCGATGTCAAGATCCGATTGTCTACAGTTTTCCTACAGCGTATTTTGTCCTGTTTCGGCCACATAATGCGAAGGGGAGATAGCCTTGAAAAGCTGGTTATTGAGGGAAGTATCAAAGGAAAGAGAGCACGAAGCCGGTCGCTAACACGATTATCCGATCAAGTAAAAGAAGCTACGTCCTCAAGCACATTTCAGCAGTTGGTGATGGCAACTTTGGACCGGAGTTAATGGAGACAGATTGTCCGCTTAAAGGGGTCCATGACCAAGATCCTCAGTAACGAGGGACCGATTGAAGAAGAGAAGAGACCTGTCTACTGGCTGGTTTATCTCCCGATTAACCAAGACGAAACAGCTTACAGGTTGATGCAGACACCATGTTTTGGTATTCGTAGTTTATCTCCAAGTAGTCTTACCTACAAGTTTTTTGCTCTCAATGTAAAAAACATACTTTTAAACATAACCCATCTTATTACAAAACGAGTTCTAACTTTAGTCCAAGCCCAAACCGTTAAACTCGTTTATTGTATTATGAACTTTATTCAGAACACGGTAAACTTCCTAATAAAAAATTGACAATTTAGACTCGGGTTTGATGGACTTCAGTTTTTGTAATTAGAACATTAACTTTGTCTGAATAGTGTTCGAAATTAAACTAGACTAATATGTTCTACAAGACCTCTGTGTCTGAACTAGATAATTTATCTGTATCTCAGACAACAGCGCTCTTCCCTATAACTATAACATATATAAGCTAACAAGTAAATGTGGCCATAATAAAAATGTATGCAAAAAACAAAACAAAAAAAAAAAGGTGACTTATAGAAAGATGGTGATATAAAGTCCTCCTTTTGTATATAATGTAGATGGATGAGTGTGTGTGGGAGGGTGAGTGCGAAATTTTAATATAGAGTGGTACAATTAAGAGGTTTTCGGTTTCGTCATAGGTTAGCTTATGGATACACTCAAACAACTTTTCCTTACATGCTTTGTTATTTAATGCATGTGTGTCGATAATGTTATTAATTTTGTCATATAGATATGGACCTAAGAAGCAGAAGTATTTATTTACGAACGTGTGTTTAAACATGGGTCTTATGGGGTGGGCTACAGGTTTTATTCGCCTAGATGGTATAGAATAGCTCTTTGTGCTACTTCAAGGGGTTTAATAATAGTCTTAGGTGCTCCTCTCCAAACTGTAATACAGTATCCCAAGACAGATTGACCGAGTGCCAGATATACTTGCTTGATTAATTTGGGATCTGCAACATGTCTCAGATTTTTAAATACATATATATAAGTTTTCTTAGTCGACCTGTTACAAGTTGTGTGTGTAATTATAAAATAGCTGATGTTTTAAACCTGAGTGTAAAGATAAACCTTGTTTTGTAATAAAGCCGAAAATGTCCGTGCGCCTCCGGCTTCAGAGATACATCGATAGCTTACGACATAATTTAAAACATATTTTCAAGTTAATTAGAAATAGCATACAGTTGCAATGGGTTCCAGCGCATGTTGGATTACGGGGTAATGAGGAGGCTGATTGTTCATATAAGTTGGCAGCGAAGGAGTCGAGCTGAATTTTGTACCAAATTTCGTAGAGTAGTTTCAAAATTCAAAATAAAAAGTTTTAATAACTGGAAACAACATTTTAACAGTAAGTCAATAGACAAAGGAATTTCGTACAAATGGAATTTGGGCCCTGGCTTTACAGTAGCAGGAGGATAAGTAGAAGTTATGTGAAGTTAGCTCTAAGGTGTTACGGTCTGGACACTATCTATCGGCAAAGTTTTCATTTCTCATGAAGAAAGTAAGTTCTCCCAACTGCAAATGCAATGTACTCGAGGATGTACATCATTTGCTTGGATTGAGTCAAGAACCAAGAGGAAAGGAGAATTTTAATCAATTAGGTTAATTTAAATATATCACAGGTAGGTTTAATTCAATCAATATTAGCACAACCGAAGTCAGATGTGGCTCAAAGATTTAGCAAGATGGTGTATTATATTGATTAATGATATTATATTGATGGTGTATTATATCTGCTTAATTCTTTATGCAAACGCTTCTTTATGCTACACCCTTACCGACCCTTATTTTACGATGTTTTCGAAACAATAGAGATGCACAACGAACGCACAGGTGTGGCGCGCCGCACTCGAAGAAAGTTATGTAAATTGTATGGACGCGCATACGCGCCGTCAAGCACCTGGTGAACGTCCGAAAACGCGCATGTGCGTCTGCCGCGCCTAATGTATTAAGATTCTCCTTTTAATTTAAAATTAAAACAATGTATCTTAGTAGTCTGAATAAGGCATGATTGGGTTGGCGTAATCCGCAATTACGTAAATCAATAAAGATAAAAAAAAAATGTCATCACGCCGGTAATCCCCGTAGCTCTGCTCTGCCTCTGTTTAAGTCCCATGTAATAGGGGTTGACCGGGCCAGAACCGGACCATAACCGGGCACAAATCCTGGATCCGGGCGGCTACTGCGAAGTTCCTGATGGAAAAACTCAATGACACTATCTGACCTGCTAGTCAAACCCAGTGGGCTTAGCATGACCACTTTTCTATCTCTACGAAGAGTAGACAACCTTTTCTATACAAAGTAACATTTTGTTTCTCCGTTTTTGACGTCGCACCGTAGATATCCTTCTACAATTTGTCACATTCGTTTCTGGCGATCTTTGTCTAGGTCCATTTTTTATGTAGACTATTTCGGAAAAAAGTTGTCTAGGTTAGTGAAGACAATTTGATTTTGTAATCGCCATGCTAAAGACAGTAGAAAAATTTCTGCTCGACGGCCGCAAAGTATATACGTTATCTACAAAATCATTTCTTTTTTCTCTTCTTTTGCTTATATCTCGAAAACGGTGTGTCCTATCGCAAAAAAATGAAAATGTTGCCCCCTTCCCCCCATTGAAAACCCATAACCTTCTAACACTCTACATTACTGGCCTGTTGGTCTAGTGGTTAGTGGCCCTGACTGCTATGCCGGAGGTTGTGGGTTCGATTCCCACCCAGGACAAATGTTTGTGTGATGAGCATGATCATTTGTTCTGTGTCTGGGTGTAATTTATCTATATATGTATGTATTTAAAAATATATAAGTATGTTTATCAGTTGTCTAGTACTCATAACACAAGCTCTGCTTAGCTTGAGGCTAGACGGCGTTGTGTGATAGTTGTGGAATATTATTATTATTATTATATTAAGGTAATAATTTTTTTATATTTTCCATACAAAAAGTGAAATATTCCATATAAAACACGTTGAGAATCGCATCGCCTCCGCAGTTGTATTTATATGCGTGACTTAATATTTGTTAAAATTGACAATTAAACAGCATGAAAAAACAAAGAATTCTGAGCCGAATTATGTAAAAAAGTGAATTTTTTAAAAGTGCAATTGACTCTTTCTTCTTTGTTGCCGTTTGCTGTGTACACGGAAACTTCATTTCTATCTACTCTTCCGTCGACAAGACACTTCTGTACGGTCCTCGTGCTAAGCCTGCTGGACCTCATGCTCAACAGTAGCGCTTGCGACCACTATACCAACCACCTTGCTTTTATTCTATTAAAATACAAAATTATTCAATAAGCTAAGTTTAAACACCAGAAGTACACATCTAGTTTGCAGGGGACATTTATAAAATTCTGTTATTCCACAAAGAGATACTCTCGGTGTACCGGCAAATATGAAAACGTCGCTTTTTCTTTCATTCTTTCTTTTTCAGCTCTTACACAGAAAAGGAACTACGCGAAATCATGTTACTTATTTCACTTTTAATGCAGCAAGCGCTCTTGGATAGAAAGTACTTTTGTTTGCAAAGCCTTTCAATGTTTGTGTCGTGAAATATTTGAATTTAACTTCTAAAGAAATTGAGATTACATTTTGTGAAAGCTTTTTTTTATGTTTTACTATTTAAAATGCGTTTGAAACGACCTTGTAAGGCCACAATACCTACTGCCAATGAATGCAACACGCTTGATGCCACAAATTGTATGACAAGATAGTCTTGTATTAAAGGTCAATCTTGCCAAATATTAATAATATAAAACAATATAGACTTAGTTATCACCATGTGACAAAAATTCAATCCAATTCTTTACTGTTATAAAAACATAACATAATTGATTGATCTAATATCCAATCAATCTGCCTAGCGTTTTCCCAACTATGTTGGGGTCGGCTTCCAGTCTAACCGGATGCAGCTGAATATCAGTATTTTACATGGAACGACTGCCTATCTGACCTCCACAACCCAGTTACTGGGTAATACGATACCCCTTGGTAAGACTGGTTGTCAGACTTTCGGGCTTCTGACAACCCGTAACGACTGTCACACCTGTAACGACTGTCACGACTGTGACATCCACGAATGACAGCCGGGACCAACGGCTTAACGTGCTTTCCGAGGCACGGAGGATTCTCGTTATGAAAAGATGGTCACCCATCCACAGACCAACCCCGGCAAGCGTAGCTTAACCTGATGGATCGACCCGTGCGGCTGTTATTACTTAGCCACGATTGATCTAATATCCAATGCCATAATATCTATAGCGTCAAAATTGACCCACTAAAGTGGACCCCAGCAAGGAAGTAAAGTATAAAATACGCATAAAATCTTCACATAAATTATTCGGTATAAATGACTGTCTATGGAACTTTATACTGGCTACGCTGCTACGTGATATCGTAGCGCTACGTGCACTCGTAGCGAGTTGCGTAGCACTTTGTCGTAGGTGGTATATTTTTGCTTTTGAAATGGGAATTACTGAAAGTTTTTCACGTTCTGGTTATACCTACGGTATATAAAATAAAAGCTGAGTGCGCAATCAAGATTTTCCTCGAAAAATATTAATGAGACTTGAGACCTTGATATCAACTTACATAACAACCAAAACGTTCCCATTTACGAAAGGTAGGCAGCATTCAAGTCCGCCTGCCGACATTATTCACCCGACAGCCTCCCGAACAATGGGATCATTTACGAAATATTAAGGACATTACACGGAAAAGCTTCTAAAGAGGCTCTTGTTGTTTGCGTTAAGAATTGTAAGAATGAAAGGAGGTTGACGACCGAGGTTTTATCTTTGGTACCATTGTGGCACTTCTATACCGCAGCAAAAACTATTCAAACGTTTATCAGGCTGCGACACCTGTTGACGGTGTACACACGGCCTTATCTGGGCGCATTGAGGCAGTAACGCTGTTGTGAACTCCACTTAAAAGTCTGATAACGTAAACGAGAGACGTCGGAGGCCCGGCCTCTTGTCCCGGCTATGTGGGGGCACTTGACTTCTAAAGAGCCTTTGGTAATTGGCTTTTTCGACTTCACTGTTTACTTGTTTAAATGTATAATGATTTGTAAATATAAGTTAGAATAATATTTGACAGTAAATAATTGTCCTCAATGGTAGGAAAATAATTTTCTACGAAATGTGTAAATTATGTGGCAAAGACAATTTTTGCCACATAATACAGGTCAAGTATAAGACAAAAAACGAGTGCTACTAAGAAATGTCACTAGGTGTATATCATCATCTTCCTGCCCTTATCCCATGTTACTTGGGGTCGGCGCAACATGTTTTTTTCTTCCATTCTCCCCTGTCAACCGTCACACTATCATTCACTCCCTTCTCTTTCATATCATTCTTTACACATTCCATCCATCTTTTCTTCGGCCTTCCTCTCCCTCTCCATCCATCAACATGTATATTCATCACTCTTTGAGTCACATGCGTTTCGTCCCTTCTCATCACATGCCCATACCAAGCCAAACGATTTCCTTTCAACTTTTCTGTCACTGGCGCCACTTTCAAACTTCCTCTTATATACTCATTTCTTACTTTATCCATTCTCGTTACTCCACACATCCATCTCAACATTCTCATTCTAATCTTTTGTCGTTCTCGTTCGTAATCGTTTCTAATCTTTTGTCTCTTTGTCTAGAATTCATAGGTTCCCAACATTTTATGGACTACCGCACACTTTACAAGAAAAAAAAAATTCCAACGCCCTCGCTACATAATAGTTAATTATACCAATTTTATATGTCTGTTTATTATCTATTAATAATCACAATTTAAAATTAATTCTCTCTCTCTCTTTATAATCGTACTACATGAAAAGCTGCAGCGCCCACTAGGGGGTGGTACCGCCCCGTTGGTAACGGTCTAGATCCCGGGATTCTAATTAAAACACTTTTTTTATCAACACAGCATAGTCCGTCTTTTTTTGACGGACTTGGAGAAAATCTTTTCAGCTCATCATCTGCCTAACCTTTTCAACATAGTTGGGGTCGGCTACCAGTCTAACCGGATGCAGCATTTTACATGGAGTGACTGCCTATCTGACCTCCACAACCCAGTTACTGGGTAATACGGTACCCCTAGTTAAGTGGTTTGCAGACTTTCGGGCTTCTGACGACCCGTAACGACTGTCACAGACTGGAATGAGGAATGAGGAACCTATTTCCAGAATACGTTTTTTTTTTTTTTGTTAAAATTTGTTACATACATATATAACTTCACGCATGTTTTCTCCGGGGTTAGGCAGAGGTGCGCATATAGTACACCCACATATTGTCAGTTATGTTTTTGTCCCATGTAATAGGGACTCCATGCTAAAAAAAAAAAAAAAGTTATTTTTTGTAAACCCTAAATTGTTATAATTTGTATACGAGAATTATGACGTCCTATTCTAATATTATCAGTCACAAAAGACCTGTCACTTGACATGGACGGGTTCTATCACGTTGACATTTCAATACGTCGAACGCGACTTAGTAACAGCGCAAATGACTTTGCAAATTGCCCGTATCCATCCGCGGTGGGTCTAATTGTCGAGCCTCCGGCCTCTCCTTTGTCTACTACCGTTCTCGTTAATTCCTTTTTTTTTGCACCAAGATAGCTCTTCATTATTTGGTAAAAGAATATAAATTTTGCGCCGGCCGCTCGCCGTTGAAATTAATAATAAAGAGTGGCGAGGACGGTGGCAATTTATAGCTCTATTACAGACAGTAAATTCATATTATAAATCCGCTAAACGGTCCGCCGACCGCTCCGAACGGCTCCCAATAAAGGGTGAGTTTCAAATTGTTATTATTTCGATACTTATTGATTGCTGAATCAATTATTTTTATTTGAGCTTTTGATGTTTTGTTCTGAATCATTAACACCTTTCGGCTGTTGATAATTGCGTGTTTGGCCTACTGAGATAATAAAATAGTAGTTTAATGAAAATGTGTTTGTATTTCATAAATATTAATTATTAATTTTTCTCGCAAAAGGATAGCAAATCACTGTAGGCAACGCAATTGTTTTTTTTTTAAACCATTGTTCTTTTTTTAACCTTGTCATCCTTTTTTTTCTAAGCCATGTCAAGTCCACATCTTACAAGTATACAACCCAGCCGTTCAGCCGACCTGTGCCTGACCTTACTTTCATACTAAAAAAGTGTCCGCGCAGAGTAATATTTTCAAAACAATTTATAAATATAAAAGCTTTTCTCGTCCGTTACACAGACGCGTGGGGAGTATACCTCTTCGTCATGGGTAATGTGACCATGAGAGATGGATTTCATGGGACTGTCTTGTTTATGATAACGATTCCTTTTTAATTTATAACAAACTAGCTTTTGCCCGCGGCTTCGCTCGCGTTAATTTAGAAAAGCGGTTTAGGGCGTGAAAGGTATCAAGCACACAAACTTACTTTCGCACCTTATAACATTATAGTTAGGAGGATGAAAAACCGGTCTATTACGACTCACAAAATGTATTTAGGTACTTAAATAAAAAAAATAAAAACTCTTAATACACTACTAAAGTTTCTGTAATAATATAATTCAATCATAATTCGAAAGACACGTAGCGCCATCTATTACCATAATAATGTTATTGTTGTTTTCCTCGGGAACAGTAGTTTTTTCAGGATGAAAGGTACCCTATGACGGTTTCTGTACACCTGACAACGTAAGTGCAAAATTTCAGGATGATCGGTTTAGTGGCTTAGCCGTGAAAAGGTAACAAACAAACAAACTTACTTTCTCATTTATAATATTAAAGTTAGGATTAATAAAAAGGGGTTTTCTTTACGACATCAAGCAGGTATCCCAATGGTTGAGTTGCACAAGTCGCCGTTTTTTTTTTTTTTTGTGGATGGGAAATCATCAAATAACTTCTCCCGCTCTGGGTGGAGCGGGAGGGCGTGTGCCAGGGCCACGGTAACTCTTTCGAACAACCCGCAATTCTGGCGGGCATCGGCCCTAGCGGACCCCTTCAGCTAGTGCTGACATCTCTTTGAGGCGCGCGTGGAACACAACGCGCCGTCGACCCGGGCCTGGTCCTTACCGGACGGCGAGCTACCCGTTGCTCGCCATCCGCAAGCCCGCGCCTACGGTGGGACGGGAATCGGCTATCGATTCCCGACGCCCAGGGCGTCTCCTGCGGCGACTAGGGGCGTGAGGGCGCAAAGATTACCTCTCCCTCACGCGTTCAGCATTACTGCGGCATCAGCATTACGAGCATTACTGCTTCGCAGAAGGAGGTGACGGCTTCCCATGCACTCTCGCTCTGTACCATGGCCTGTACCAGGGCCGGACGCGAGAGATCGCCGCCGCCGATCGCCTCCGTGAGGACGCGGCGGTGCTCTGCCCAAGCCGTGCAGACCTCCACCGTGTCCTCCGGGCGATCCACACAATGGTAACACCCGGGCGTTTCCTCCCGCCTTATCCGGAACAGGAACCTCCAGAAGCAACCGTCTCTGGTGAGGACCTGCGTCAGGCGGAAGGTGAGGATGCCGTGACGCCTCTCTCCTCAAAGAGGGGACTTATCGCCGCAATTGTGGCGTGCCCAGCACTGAGTTGCCCGTCTGACCCTTTAAACGACCGTGGTCTAAAATGTTCTCAATTACAATTTATTTATTTTTACAAATTACTGTCCTCAATTACAACAAATAAGAATACAAATCTGGGATTTCAGGAATAAAATACGTAAAATCTATTGGTGTAAAAACCTGATGCCCATCTAATTAGATTGCCGATTTATTGACCGAGTGAGGGAAGCGACTGTGCTTCAAGTCTGGCAAAATTTGCTTTCGTTTGTCAATTTGGTGCTACTCCTCTACAGGTCGTATTTTATAACCGATCTGGACGAAACTTGGTATACAGATGTTACGACTTTATAGGTTTTTTTTTTTTGTCGGCGGGGTTTTTTGACTGGAGGGGTACTTCCTCCAAAAAATGGCAAAAGGGGGCTACTGGATATCTCCGTCTTATGAAATCCGATTTCGATGGTTCTTTTTTATTTGGCCTTTCAAATAAAAAAAGAACCATTGAAATCAGATTTCATAGTAACTAAGTTGGTCTCATAAAGAAATTGGTGAAGATCTGATGAATAAAAAAATAAAAACATGGTAAATATCCCGTTTTTTTTAATAGTTATTTATTATTAATTGTGTATTATTAATGGTTGCATAAAAGTTTTCGTTCGCGAGGGCTGCTGTTCGCAGAACTACGTAGTATATTTTGTAACTGCAATCACAAAAAGGCCCATTTGCCCTAGCGTCCAAAATCCTATTTTAATTACTAAAACGTAGCCACACTCATCACACAGCGAAAATAAATTTAGGAGCAGAAATGTGATTAAATTTTAAACTGTTACTTCCCGCTGAGGCTTGGAACCGGCGATTCGTGAGCATAATGCATGCCACATTTGAACCTTGGTTTCCAGCGAAAATAACATGAAAATACTGTGTTTAAAACTAAAAGAAACGCTTGGTAAAATTTTTATAAAAATACTTGCATTTGCCCGTGGCTTTGCCAGCTTTGAGGGCGAAAATTATCCCATTGGAACGTACTACCGGGATAAAAAGTATCTTAATTCAGGTCATGGTCTACCCATGCGCCAAATTTCATTCAAATCCGTAGATCCGTTTTAGCGTGAACGGGTAACAAACAAATAAACAAGCAAACTCATTTTCGCATTTATAACATTAGTTAGGATTGACGTGATTTTTTATAACCCACAAGCGTTGTGGTTTTCTAAAGTGTTTGAGTTTTTAAATGATAGTCAAAACTTACTTTTTATAATGAATGGATTGCGAATGGTTACCAAAATCCAAGTTTGAATCGGTGTTTATTTTTGTAAACTAGGAAGCTTGCCTACCCATGTTAGAAAAGTTCAGAAAATACTTGAATGTTTCCGGAAAATCAAATTCTCTGTTAGCAAATAGCTTTGAACAAAGACATTCCTAGAATTCATAATTTACAATAAACAGTTTGGAATACTTCAAAGGAACAAATGCAATTCGCGAAAAAATTATAAAACGCTATCACTAAATTTTAGAACCCGAGAATCGTTAAATGGTATCTGAAATTTAAGGAACTGACTGAAGAATTAATGAGGAGGATTCCTACAGCATCGAAGGGGAGTGTGAGGTAAATCTGAGCCCTATTGAAAGGTAATGGGATACCTAATTAGTGGATGATAATCGACGCAATTACCACCGGCAAAGGGTTCAGACCGGTGTCGTAATGGTGAGGGCTAAGGAGCACTTTGTAAGCTGTTAAATATAAATATTGCCGACGTAAACGACGCTGTTGCGAACGTAATTAAAATGTGTATTGTCCAATAGATTAAACGGCCCGAATCTGCTCAGCGGAATTGTTTACTCGGTAAATGTTAGGTTGTATACAAAAAACGGTAGACAGTATATCAACCTTTTTTTTTTTAAAAAAAATGTCCGTTCCTTTTGAATACGTGTTAAAAACTGCATCGTTCATGTTGTAATTAAAAACTGGATTGAGCGTAGTGCGTTAGCGCGTAGTTATCGGCACGCCTTACCCTTTGGCAAAAAACTGGTGCTCGATAACCCTCTATCGCCACCCATCGAGTGGTTATAGCTCTTCAGCGCCACGTCCTCTAATGGCTGTGTTTTTCACGTTCATAGCCGATAAACTGATGGTAAATATTGATTAATTTCAAGAGCGATTAGATTTAATTGTTCATTTCTGGAGTTCTAAAGTTAATGTTGAATGAGATCATTTTGACATGATCGATTTTACATATTATATCTATTTTACTTATTTCTGTATCTGCCCCGTAGCATCACAGCGGTGCTTATCGCAATACCAACGCTGCGACATTTTTTTTTAAATGGAACCTATTGGCCTCGTTAAGGACTTTCTGTTTTTATTTTTATGTTTCCATGATTGTGTTTCGTTTGTGATCTTCCTGTGCGAGTCCTAATAAATAGTTTTTCTTTCTTTATTTCTTTTGAAATAAATCTTACTGAAGGGATACCAGAATATACATCACGTTATGAGACATCTCCAGCCAAAAGATAACTTAACCCAAACCCGTCATCTATTCATTTCCAAATTAAATAATCCGCTCAGATGCTTCTTACTTGCCAAAGGCATTTATGGCATCTATTCCCTATTCACTAAGGGGCCCCTGTGAATAACTTTTTGAGGGAAAACCTTTTAAGACATTGACATTCTATAGAGATACAAGGTTGACCTAAATAGACAACACGGTGCGTATTTGTAAAAGGAAATGACGTAATCCCGGGGATCTGTCAGAATCCGGGAACGGTTAGATGGTGTAATGATACTATAGTTGTTCGTCTGTCCTGGTTGTCGATATTTTGTAATCAATCATTTGGACGACAGTTAAGCTGCTGCCACTCTGAATTTGTGTAATGTTATTTATCTTTGTTATGATTAAGTAAGGTTGTTCGACGTCGCTGAAGGATATATTTCTTTGCTCTTATTTTGATTTTCAAATACTTCTTTCATAGCCAGTTCTTATTCAGTTTCTTTATGTTAAAACTTATATTTCTTTCAGTAGACTCATAATTCGAACCACATACCAATATCAGCCATATTGCAATCCCCACAACTAACTTTTTTAATCCCATCCTTAGCAATACGAGTTTTCTGTAAACAATTTCAAAGATTGTCTTCATCTACTGTCCGACCACGTTTATTTTCTTCACAACTTTGTCTATCCGTTTGTTCTATCTTAAATGTGAGTTGGATACAAGTTTTTTAATTTTCCCCAAACGCTCCGTAGAAAGATGAAACTCCTTCGGAAGTTCAGCAAATAGTTCTTGCGTTTATTCTTGTCTAAGTTTTGTTGTTTATGTCTCCTAATCATAAATTTTTGTGCGCGTATGGTTTGGTAAATGTTTGTTGTAGATACTCGTTTAATTTTTTATTGTTTGTCTGATAAAAACTTGGTGGGTCATTTTTTATTTGCAAATTATTTTTGTGTGTAGAAATCAAAATAAATTTACCAAAGAGTCCAATGCGGTATTTGTATTGGACTCTTTGGTAAATTTAACAACTTTTTCATTTTCGCCATATTATAGTGAAATATTAAATGCTTTTTCTTTTTTCTCTAATAGGAGTTTGGGATACAAAATCATGACTACAGCATATATGCACACTACCCACATTTTCACTTAGCAATTCTTAATTATGACCCACATATTTGGTAATATTAGCAGCTCAGCGCTCTATATACCGCGAGATGACTCCGCGCTCCTCGCACAATATAAAATTTCATATTACATTAGGGCTTACTCCCACTAGACTCCATTCATCAACTGTATGTGCTGAGATTACGAGCACGCTTTGTTTGAGCATTAGAGCAGGTGGATCCTTCTAGAACCTTTTACACCACTCGTATGCGACTGTTTATAAGCTGCGAAAATATGTAAATATAATGTTACATGAATGTAAATTTTGCATTGTGTGTTCGAGTTTTACGATGTGTAATAGACCATTATGGATCGTAAAAAGTCCACGTTACGTTGAAGATTGTATTTCATATGCATTTTATTCGTTTTTGACAACGTAAAGTTACGTAACATTGAAAATTAATTTTGTTTAATAAAATCGCTGTAGATTTCATTAAGCGTATATGAGTTTATTTTTAAAGTAGCTGTTATGATGATGGGATAATTTAATTCGAATATATCAGTCTTCATTTAAATTAAATATGCATTTCCTGAATAACTGAATTCCAGTAGCAGGTGGCTAAGTAATAACAGCCGCACGGGTCGATCCATCAGGTTAAGTTACGCTTGCCGGGGTTGGTCCGTGGATGGGTGACCATGTTTACATACCGAGACTCATCCGTGCCTCGGAAAGCATGATAAGCTGTTGGTCCTGGCTGTCATTCGTGGATCTTTGACAGTCGTTACGGGTCGTCAGAAGCCCGAAAGTCTGACAACCAGTCTTACCAAGGGATATCGTGTTACCCAGTAACTGAGTTGTGGAGGTCATAGGCTGTCGCTCCATGTAAAATACTGGTATTCAGCTGCATCCGGTTAGACTGGAAGGCGACGCCAACATAGTTGGCAAAAGGCTAGGCAAATTTATTGAATAACTGAATTTCATGTTTATCTCAATCAATCTGCCTAGCCTTTTTAAATTAATTTTCAATGTTACGTAACTTTACGTTGTCAAAAACGAATAAAATGCATATGAAATACAATCTTCAACGTAACGTTGTCAGACTGGTTGTCAGACTTTAGGGCTTCTGACGCCCCTTAACGACTGTTAAAGATTCACGAA
Source organism: Dicycla oo (assembly GCA_948252095.1). Taxonomy (NCBI): domain Eukaryota; kingdom Metazoa; phylum Arthropoda; class Insecta; order Lepidoptera; family Noctuidae; genus Dicycla; species Dicycla oo. Next base: position 23,546,158 of record OX411728.1, read on the forward strand.
TGACAGCCGGGATCAACGGCTTAACGTGCTTTCCGAGGCACGGAGGAGACTCGGTATGAAAAGATGGTCACCCATACACAGATCAACCCCGTCAAGCGTAGCTTAACCTGATGGATCGACCCGTGCAGCTGTTATTACATAGCTACGAGCATGTTTATCTACAATGTAAATATTTTAACGTCATTTATGCTCTCAGTTTAAGCGACTTGTGGTCGAAGTTGCGCTTCCACATTTCACTTGCAGATACCCATGTATTTCGTATTTCGCTTTCGAGAAATCTGTTTAAAGCTGTCATATGCAGTCTGTATTCATTAAAATTAAAACATTTAACTTTGCTCGAGTTTGCTGTAACATGGTTAATGGTTTGGGGATCTTATGCCGAAATTATTTATCAGACAGATGCGCTAAAATGCTGTACTATTTGGGTTTATTTGATAGGCAAAAATCTTGCATAATAGTCCATAGTTAAACGAAAAGGATACAACCCACATGAGGTGTAATGTATGTGTAAATATGGACTGAATACGGAGTATTCAGTTTCGTACGCTATGCTATTGTGTTGTAGATATATTTATCCATTCACAACAGGGTCAAATTAAATTATCTAGGGAAACTCCGCGGACGTGATGGGTATCGATATCTATACATGATAAAACAAAAAATTAATTAATTTGATGATTTTTTTTGGGGGTTATCAACCCGCGGTATTGTAGGTGTAGTCACTTAAAATATCAGTTTAAAATCAGTTTTTTTTTTGTTTTGTAAACTTCACAGCCGTGATGGGTATCGATATCTCAACACGACAAAACAGTTTTTATCAACTCACACTTCAAGTAACCACACACTAACCTAACACTAACACTACCAAAAAAAATTCTCGTGATACGCATCACGTCTTCGGAGTTTCGCTAGCTAATTTAATTTAACCCTGTACAGTATAAATAATACATTATTTGGACATAGAACTTTATAACTGAACAGACAGCTGTGATGCTGGGGAGTTTGTTGCGCCACTTCTTCTCCCCAGCTAAAGCACTAGGAAGTGGTGAAGGGCGGGCGTTTTGGGGGACTGTCTTATGTAATTTTGACGTTCAAAAAGTGCTGATTCTCAGCCTAGTTTGAATAAATGACTTTTGATTTTGATAATCACGAGATTGCTTTAGTTGGATTGATGGGAAGAGGCCCTTACTTCGTGGTTCGAATAATAGACAAGTTCGAGTTTTGTACGTCGCCGGATTGTTCTTTAGCGAGCTGGGACCAAGTGCAATGTTATTTAGTAACTTCTTATGTGACTAGATATTATTTGCTAGATACTGTTGAATTGTATAGAATAACATTTCTTGGGGAGTAAAGATGGAAACATCTTCAACAAAGCATCAAATTTAAATATTTGGGACAGTTGTATTTTTACTCGTTTATTATCTTTGAGGTTCAATGTAAACTAGACAGACACCGCGAACAAAATTTTAGCACAACATGTTGTTCTCTGGGCAAGTACAGTATGCGCAAAACTTTATGAGCTCTCTGAACGTAGGTCCGAGTACAAAACCGCGCGTTGTACAATGAGTGCACAATCGTTATTGTAAGATGTGAAACATTTTTTATAGCACCTACAGCATTGATTTGTGCATAACAAAAATAATTAGCTATTAATAAATTAATAAATTAAATTAATAAATTAAAAATATTTTGCAGACACTCGCGTGCAACTTCAGAGGGCTCATAAAGTTTTGCACGAACTGTACCTGAATACGCATACACCGCAGTTGTCACATATGACATCCGCGGGACAAACGTTACGCAAAAAATTTGTTCGCGGTGTCAGCTCTAGTTTATATTGAACCTCAAAAATAATAAACGAGTAAAAATACAACTGTCCCAAATATTTAAATTTGATGCTTTGTTGAAGAGGTTTCCATCTTTACTTCCCAAAAAACCAGGCTCATCTGTAAAAAAATGCTATATCGAAAATACATACATACTTTCCTACCCATATACATTATTCTCTATGCAGTGGACACCCACGTCAACCCATATGTAAACAATTTATCTCCGATTTCCATAACCCAACCTCACGATTGAAAAGGTCCCTCAAATACACCGACATATTATTCACTCTATAATTCATATATCAAATGAATCGGCAGACTCAAAACCTTTTTAAAATAATCCTTTCGGGACCCTCGAAACCTATTTAGATGTATTGATCCATCGATCCTTTAGTCATCAGCTACATAAGGCAGCCACGCCTCTTCGCTGTCCGCACGCAAAAACCGGGATTCCTGACTGAATCGACCAAGGTTTTTGTTGAGCTTTTCCATGTAGTTGATATGAAATCTATTGGCATTACGTGAACTAAGGAGACAGCTGGTAGCCTGGTTTATGTGAATCTGTGACTGAAGTTGTGGTTAGTTTGGTTGAGGATCGTTGGAAGTGGAAGTGTCTAGAATTCTGAGAATTTTGTGCGTTTCTGTGATTGTCTGTTGTTTTGTTAGACCTATTTATGTTCTAGGTTATGCTCAAGAATAGAGTTATATGTATTTAAAATTATATTTGAATAGATATGAGTATAAAATAGTCTATAGCATAGACAACAATGAGGCTGGAGCGTCGGGCGTGGGTCGATCGTAATATTCATTGTATTTACTTACGGTTTTGGTTTTTTTCTATATTATATTTTTTTATTCCTTTAGTGGGATTTATAGATGTCCGTAGGTACGTGTGTCCGTGGCATCACATGGGCCCTATCAGAATACCAGCGCTGCGGTATTTATTTTTTTAAATATCTCAGCATATTGCTTAGATAGGAGCCTTTTTGACCTCGCATAGGTCTTTTTATTTTTCGTTAATTTTATTTTATTTTAATGTTATTTTTTTTTACTCTTTGTATTTCCTGGGCGACGCCGTGCGTGTCCCAAATAAAATATTTTTCTTTCTGTCAGTTATGCTTGAAGAGCATCGTTGTACAGACCATGCGGACCGAAACTTTGTACATATATTTAACAGTGACATGAAGGCTAATAATAGAACCTCCTGGCTAAGTAATAACAGCCGCACGGGTCGATCGATCAGGTTTAACTACACTTACCGGGGTTGGTCCGTGGATGTGTGACCATATTTACAGACCGAGACTCACTCCTTTGCAAAAGCAAATGTATAAAGGCGGACTTAATGCCATAGTCATTTTTACCAGTCAGCCTTAAACCAAAACGAAACCTTCTAATACTTTCATTTGGCACTGGAACTGTAATGTAACATCAGATGTTAGATAACACTCTTCTCTCCAAGACTTTACAATTTATTACCAGTTAAAATTGAAACAACACAAACCCAATACCCAAGTAACGACAGCATAAAAATTGTACAAAAAAAAAAAAAAAAAGATTTCTTACCAAGAGCAAACTTTACAACGACTTCTTAATTTAAGTGGTACTCGGTAGAGTCGCGTAAGTCCCCCTTAACTAAGAGTGTCTCTCAAACAGCTCACAAGTGCCGTTCAAAATATTCACTTTTAAATGTAGTAAAGTATAGTCGCGTTTAATTGTTGCTTCGTTTATAGGTAGTGGTAGTTTTAGTGGTAAGTGGCTGTGATGAAGTGCAACTAACTTTCATCATCTGCGTGTATTTCGTATTCGTTTTATTTTTTTTAAGGAGCCTATAATAATAAACTTTATTTATTCAGTCTAAAATGGATGTGTGGAGTAACGAGAATGGATAAAGTAAGAAATGAGTATATAAGAGGAAGTTTGAAAGTGGCGCCAGTGACAGAAAAGTTGAAAGGAAATCGTTTGGCTTGGTATGGGCATGTGATGAGAAGGGACGAAACGCATGTGACTCAAAGAGTGATGAATATACATGTTGATGGATGGAGAGGGAGAGGAAGGCCGAAGAAAAGATGGATGGAATGTGTAAAGAATGATATGAAAGAGAAGGGAGTGAATGATAGCGTGACGGTTGACAGGGGAGAATGGAAGAAGAAAACATGTTGCGCCGACCCCAAGTAACATGGGATAAGGGCAGGAAGATGATGATTCAGTCTAAAATGAGACCCACAATGTTATAATACGCTTTTCTAGGTCTCAAACTACTTTATCCGTCAAATTTCATAACAGTTCAGTTGTTTAGGCGTTAAAAGGTAACGACAGACAGACAAAGTTACTTTAGCATTTATAATATTACGTATGAATTATAAGAATGTCACTGTCATTTGATTCGTTTAACTACGTTTTTTCAATTTTATTTACACTTCGGCTCTAAGGACCTTGATATAAGCTCAGAATAACAATGATAAATCTCAAAATAATCAATCAATACTCTATTCAAACCCAGATTTATTTTTCAGTATCGGTCTTGCAAAAGGGTTATTTAAAAATCGAATTTAATTTTGAGCTTTAATTATTTTTATTAATAAGTAAAAGCAGTAGCAAATTAGCTGGTAATTTTGTCTGTCAAACTGCGTAACCATTACAAAAATCTGAATCCCACAATTCTCCATAGCAGTTCCATAAAAAAAAATAGTTTTATTGTCCCCTTAAAGGGTGCATCGGCAGCAGACGTCACGTACCCGATAACGAGCGACACTTTAGATCACAATACTGCGCTATTGTGTGCGTTGTTCTCGCTGTACTCATTCAACTAGTTCCCTTGACTGGCGACCTCTCGCGACTTCGTGCGACTAGTGTCGCAGAAAGGATTTATTTCATTTGTTTTTCCCTTGAAACTTTTCTTTTTTCTCTGTCTCTTTTGCAAAGTCGGGTATCCTATGCGCTGGGTTGGATTGATGGTGAGATAACTGCGTTCAGTTGATATACCAAAATAAGAAAAAAAGCAAAGTTAATCAAGTTCCCGTATATCCTTTCTAAAGGATGCAATAATGAGTTAATAGAGTCATCTATAGTACTACCTATGTCCTGTGTATTGTTATTTTTACAGAACACCGCGCGCGTACAGCCTGATTCAAACTGTATGACGAGTCGCTGCGCAGTTACAAATTCATATGTCAGCGGGGGTGAACGATGAAGTACAGCGCTCTTCTGAGCCGCCATAAAGTTTGACTATGGTCTCTTCCAAAAGTATCTGATAAAAGTGTAAACAAACCCTGTTCAGGTTTAATTCTTACGCAATCACACACTAAAGGTTATTAGTAACACATTCTTCTGTATATAAATGATTTCAACATTATATCTCACCATTTTTTTCAACAATGATTGTGTGTGATGTGTCCATATTTGGGGAGTAAAGAAAGAAGTCTGTCCATAAGTTTAGACAGTTTTCTGATACGCCTCCCCTATAGTAAACTTACTGCAATGAACAACCTTGTCAAATTAAGTTTATTGACAAAGCTACATTTTGCAGAACAAAGCATACGCTTACGCTGACGACACTGGACGTTTGTAATAAAAACGTAAAAGTGATAACCTATAGTCTGTTCTAAAAGTATTTGATGAAAGTGTCAACAAACCCTGTTCTGGTTAAATCCTTACGCAATCACTCACTAAAGGGAATTAGTAACACATGCATCACATTTAGAAGGTTTGTTCCAACTTAATATCGCACCACTTAGTCCAACAAGCGTTGTTTGAACAACAATATTAAATTGTAATTGGAAAATCATCGACAAAATTGAGGTTACAAAATTAACCTCAATTGTCAAATGAAATACATATTTAAGGTGATTTAAAATAAAAAATATTCGGGTATAAGTATGCAAATAATTGTAAGTGGTACTACAAATTGGCATCCACAGGTACGTATTCTGATCTATTTGTTTACATTTTCAGCAGATACTTTTGGAACAGACCATACCCGTATTTGTAATGTTAACTTGATAGAACACCGCACAGTCAATCACGTTACACTCACACCAAAGCTGCGCACACGCTCACTAAACCAAATACCAACTAACTTCCCACAAACCAATCAAAACAACAAAATCACAATTGTCAAACACCGACCTACATTGCCCGCAATATAGGCAACGAACGATAATGCAGTGTTTTGTATCGGCATCCGCACTGCGCATTACATTGGTGGCGCATTCAGCCATTGCCGATGCCACTTACATGCTGGGGCGGCGATGCGGCCGTAAATTAGCTATTCGCTCGCTCGCCCGATGTGTGCGTGGTACGCATTGGGGAACTGATTCTAGTGCAGGGATTTCTGGTCGTGTTTTGTTTTATGTGGGGGTTGTGAGTGAGGGGAAATATGATTTTGAGACTGAAAACTATACAGGGTGTAAAAAGACCTAAGTCACATTGTACAAATATAATTCCTGGGAAGCGACTTTTATTTCTGGTGCTAAAAAATCGGCGTTTAAGGTAGCGCACAATGTAACGCACGCAAAATATTGAGCTTATGGTGCATGCAACGGTACATGAGTTGGGGGGAGGGGGCTTCCCGTGTATGGTCCAGTATAAAAAAAAATCACAAGCTAAAGCTAAGTCTTTTTACACCCGTTATTTTGTATATATACTCAGAAAGACCCCTTGTAATGACTGCTATCTTCATCTTGCTCATATTTCAAGTTCTATCTGTGTGAACATCTCAAAATCAAAAGAATTAAGTACTCGACAACAACACGACTACGAAAAACTTTAAACAGTATCACTGTTTAAAGTTTTTTCTTAAAATAACGACTGTTTGGGAAGACTATAAAATGCCGACTATTTCCGGCCAGAAAAAGGGCACGGCCATAAACTTTCTTGTATTGTGCAAACAAAACAAAAAAAAAATACAATTCTTCCGCACCTGAAATAGAATGTAAATTCAATATCTACGTAAAATATGCGGTATCTCGAGGACTCGACACGTATCACGAGAACACAATGAGCGCAAATACGACTACGCGATAGACTGTCTGTAAACATATACATTATATATGTATTATGGCTGTCGATCGGCGGTCACGTTTTTTTTGTTTTTTTGGGTGGGAAATCATCAAATAACTTCTCCCGCTCTGGGTGGAGCGGGAGGGCGTGTCAGACTTCTACTAACTAAAACCCACCCCTTCAGCTAGTGCTGACATCTCTTTGAGGCGCGCGTAGAACACAACGCGCCGTCGACCCGGGCCTGGTCCTTACCGGACGGCGAGCTACCCATTGCTCGCCATTCGCCAGCCCGCGCCTACGGTGGCCGGAAATCGGCTATCGATTCCCGACGCCCAGGGCGTCTCCTGCGGCGACTAGGGGCGTGAGGGCGCAAAGATTGCCTCTCCCTCACGCGTTCAGCCTCCTCCTTCGCGAGCATTACTGCTTCGCAGAAGGAGGTGACGGCTTCCCATGCACTCTCGCTCCGTACCATGGCCTGTACCAGGGCCGGACGCGAAAGATCGCCGCCGCCGATCGCCTCCGCGAGGACGCGGTGGTGCTCTGCCCAAGCCGGGCAGACCTCCACCGTATGCTCCACCGTGTCCTCCGGGCGATCCACACAATGGTAACACCCGGGCGTTTCCTCCCGGAACAGGAACCTCCCGAAGCAACCGTGTCCGGTGAGGATGCCGTGACGCCTCTCCAACCACTCCTCAAAGAGGGGACTTATCGCCGCAATTATGGCGTGCCCAGCACTGGGTTGCGACAGTCGCACTCTCCATGTCGCCATGAGATCCCGCCAGAGCTCTGTCCGCTGTGCCATGATTTCTCGCGGCAGCGGAGTTACGCCCCGGCGTTTTGCCTCCAACAGCTAAGTACGCTAGAATATGGACGAAAACACCGAGTGTAATAATTTAACCCTAGAAGAAAAAAGACAAACTAAGACCTGTTTTTGTGTTGACCAAAATTAGAGTCTCTAATTTTTCGCACCCTCAGTTGTTTGTATATAAAACATTAGTATAACGTTTTTTAGCCAGGCCAAGTGTTCCTGACATTCCGATGACATAACACAGTGTCTCAATATTCTAGCGACCTTATTCGCTTCAAATCGTAAAGCAAAGAGTTACAGCCGCCACTCGTAAAAACTCCAATCGCCCACGGTTTTATGTTCGGCAACGTAGCGCGCTATACCGAAGAAAAAACTGAAATATTCCATTTTGACCCGTTTTATAAATCTTCTTGATTTAGCGTGCAGTAAACGGGAAAAGTTTTAAGCCAAGGACCTTTAACACGCTGTTTTAAGTTATGGATGTCACTGTTAAAATTCTCTAACTTTGTTCATCGCAGCTCACTCATTAGTCCTCTTGAATCTGGATTCAGGCCTGGGCACAGCACTGTTTCCGCCCTCCTTAAAGTGACTAGCGATATAAGGGCAGGACTGGAAGACACCAAACATACTGCTCTAGTGTTGGTTGATTTCTCGAATGCATTTAATTCCGTCAGTCACGACATCCTGTTAGCCATTCTGTCATATGTTATGGTCTGTCTCGAAGCACTGGAATGGTTCTCCTCGTACCTTCAGGAACATCAGCAGTCCATTCGTATTGGGGATTCTTCTACATGCTAGTGTGATTTGGAAACTAGTGTTCCTCAGGGCGGTATACTTTTCCTCTTCTATTGTCTAGTTTTATTAATCTTATAACATCCGAACTTCAGTGTATCTGTGTGCAGGTGACTTGCAGTTGTACTTTCAAGGGAAGGTTGATGAATTAACTGACGCTATCGACAAATTAAATAGGGACTTGATAGCCATAAAAACCTGGGCTAATAGATTTGGTGTAGCTGTAAACCCTACGAACTGTCAGGCGATCATCATTGGCAGTCCTCGTGGTCTAATACCAGGTTACATACAAGGTCGAGGGTATAACCTTACCACCAGTTCTCTTCAATGGTACGATTGTTCCTTTTAGCACTGACGTGAAGAAACTAGGCTTGTACATTAATAGTACCCTGAACTAGCGTACTCAAGTAGCTAGGGTAAGCCAGAAGTTTACTGGAACGCTGCGGGCTCTGTACCGATTGAAAAATTTATTACTATCGAGTACGAAGACGGTGCTTGTACAGTCCTTAATTTTCCCTATCATCGATTATGGTAATGTGTGCTAATATGACCTGAATGCAGATCTCCTCGACAAACTTGACCATCTTCTCAATAACTGCCTTCGATTCGTTTTCAATCTGCGTACATATGATTATGTCGCATGGTCGCTTCCAAAGTGGTTGGCCATACGCCAGCGCAGACAGCAAAGGGCGCTGACCACCCTGTTTCCATTTCTTGACTCTCCCTCTTCCACTGGTTATCTAGCTCCCACCTTCAATACATTTGCGCCAACCACAATAGAAATCTACGTTCATCTCACAATCTTCTTCTTGAATATCCCACTCACCGCACAGACTTTATTCACTCTTCTTTCTTCATTCAGTCTATCTCTATGTGGAATGCACTTCCCAGGAAATTAGGATGACAACCAACCGATTATCCTTGAAAGTAAAAATTCGTGAGCACATTCGCAAGAAGCTGGAGGTGTCATAACAACGGTAATAATTTCCCACTGTTTGTCTTATTTCTTTTAGTATATTTATGTGTATTTATTTGTGTTTATATTTATATATAATAGGTGTGTATATTATGATTTAATATGTATATCTTTATAATTTAAATAAATATTTATTCCCCATTTCTCGCTATTGCACCTACCACTGTTTGTATCTGCATTACGCAAAGGGTGACTGGTAGAAAATGCCTATGGCTTTAAGTCCGCCTCTGTACATGTTGTGTGCTTGAAGTATTAAATAAATAAATAACTAAAACAGTCCTATTCGATAACTTTTCAAACTGCAGATGAAAACTAGCTACTTATGTAGATGTTCTTTTAGGATTTTGTTGTAAAGTGGTTCAACTTTATATTCAAATCACATGAGGGCAATAACCATTTATAAACATTGTCGATCTTCTTACTAAATATGCGCTAGACCCTAGACCTGAGTTTACCCAGATCTTGCAAGACTTGGTCTCTATTTTAACCGATTTGAATCTGAATGTTTTCACAAAATCATATTTGCGATATCACACAAAAACCAAATTAATATTTCTGGGATGCTAATTTTTAATTTAATGACTTTTGCAGCATGGGAGCAGAACGAACACACGTCTAAATTAGCCATCTATCCCAAGGATTATTTCCCATGTTGACATTTCAGCCAGGCTTAAACACATTTTTCATTTTAAAAGTCCGTTTATACATAAAATTAACTCGTAAACATGCATAACATTAAATCACGAACGTAGTGGTAGGAACTGATTGATGACACTGCCCTAATTATGTAGCATGAATACCACGTTTACAACCGCGTAATTATGGTTTAATTCCGTCCCGTTTTTCATTACCTTTCATCTAGGAAGTGAAATAAAAGGCCCCTATAGAGGGGGAATAAAAGTTGAATTTGGAAAGGCAAAGATTTAAACCGTAAGATTCGCCCTTCCGCGTCATATACTTTACTGTTTCGTTTTAACACTTCTGCATGATACAGTGACATGACATGATAACGCTATTCAATCATATATAATATGTAAGCACACTCTTCTCAGTGTATAAAATTTTTCGCGTGACTAAGTACGGTACGATTTAAATCTTTGCTTACGAGGTATTACTACCGGCTATTAGCCAAATTATGGCCTGTTACTAGGTAGCCTATTAGATGTTATTAAATAACAGCTTCTGGAGAGATGGGAGTACCTATTTCTGTTTTGGTTGGTTAGGAATGTATTAATGGAGTAGCTCCTTTACCTGAGTAGGAATTAATTCCGTATGCACGTTGTACGATAGCCTTTTTTGCCAATTTGCTACGCCGTGAAGATCTCTGACTTGGTAACGCAAATTGACTAGTGGTCATTTATGTTTATGTTGCTATGTCGGAACTGTACAGGTGATGTGTATAGGTATATCGAACCTTACTAGTACCCAAGGGATCCCCATGATCTTTTTTGGCCGGGAAACGCTTGCGCACTCTAACCGCACGGTCTCGCCGTACGGTTAGAAGCGGTTTCTTGTATAATTTAAGTACGTCGTCGGCACACAGAGCTCGTCTAAGCTGAAATAACGCGCCCAATTACCGCATTTACCGTAATGTACGTATACAAGTTTAGGACGCAGTAATAGGACTCGCCCATCAAGGCGCGCTTTATAATACATAAAACAGAAGGTATTATATTAAAACACGTATACTAAAATATAAATATGGAGGAGCTTGTGGCTAAGTAATAACAGCCGCACGGGTCGATCCATCAGGTTAAGCTACGCTTGCCGGGGTTGGTCCGTAGATGGGTCTTCGTTCGTAGATGGGATCTTTACATACCGAGACTCCTCCGTGCCTCGGAAAGCACGTTAAGCCGTTGGTCCCGGCTGTCATTCGTGGATCTTTGACAGTCGTTACGGGTCGTCAGAAGCCCGAAAGTCTGACAATCAGTCTTACTAAGGGGTATCGTATTACCCAATAACTGGGTTGTGGAGGTCAGATAGGCAGTCGCTCCATGTAAAATACTGGTATTCAGCTGCATCCGGTTAGACTGGAAGCCGACCCCAACATATGTAGTTGGGAAAAGGTTAGGCAGATTGATACTAAAATATAAATAATTAAATTATCTTTAAAATGGTGAAGGTTTTATAAAAATACGCTTGTGTTTTGTGGGATTCTCAGTTTTTTATCCGCGTTAGACATAATACAAATTACACACTAATCTAAAATGTTCACATATTAAGTAGGGGGCGCGTCATTTTAGTATAGACGAGCACTACCGGTTTTTGATCGGGTCTTCTCTACTGTTGTTCGACATGTAACCTAAAATTAGCAATCATATTTTTTATTATTGTCCTTTATTCATTTTCAAAACGTATTAAATATTTTTTTATAAAAAACAAAAAAAAAAAACATTTAAAAATATAAAAAAATTGTGATCCGCCAGTAGCGGGAGCAAGGTCCAAGCTACCGGTGGTTAGGGCTGCAGAGACAGGAACCTCCTCACAATGCGAGCCGTATCGAGAAGTACTGCCTTCTGAATCTGGCCCTTGATCCAACCGCCTAACGAGAGCCTCGAGAGATGTTGATCGAGGCTTTCGGTCATCAGGCCATTGGCCGTTACTACAATCGGCACAATGACAGCCGAGGTCACATTCCACATGTCAACAAACTCGTGTGCTAAGTCGAGATACTTCATTTGCTTTTCTTCCTCAGCTTTCACGAGGTTCTCGTCATGTGGAATGGTAACATCGACAATCATTGCGCGGCGCACTAATCGGTCTATCACCACTATATCAGGCTTATTGGTGACAATAGTCCTGTCAGTAATGATAGACCGATCCCAGTACAACGTGACATGGTCATTTTCGAGAACTGGGTCGGGCACATACTTGTAATAGGGTACCTCAGAATCCACAAGTTTATATTTCAAAGCAAGTTGCTGGTGAATTATTATTATTATATTGAAAATAGCTTCTCCACTGTTTTTTGTGGTAAAATTAGAAAATTAACTATCAACTTGATAAAAGCTAATAGAACTTGTCTTAAGTCTAAACTAATTAAAAATATTTTATTAATCCTATAAGTTCTTAACAAAAAACTTCGCTTGGAAAATTACTTTTTTGTGTACTAATAAAACTTCTTCTTTTACAGGTAAGTCTTCATTCCTTTCACCCACTGAACTTCAACACAAGTAAGTTTTGGGAATATAACACTACCATATCTTTTATCCTATAAAAGATACACGGTGTAATCGACGCGGGAATGTTGCCATAAATTCACTACATACCTACTCGTTGAAACACCACCAACGTTGAAAGGAGAATGGCGAAGTTCCATACATGCTTGGTAACAATATTTTTTTAACGTACACTGCATCTGCTATCGAATTCTTCCAGATTATTATGTTATAATGCTATTTTAAATGTTTGCTAAAAACTTGCTGTTTTTTTTATTATAGGTTATAGGTTGACATATGAAATAGTAAAAATAGCGCCAAATAACACATAATACACGTGGATGAAACACATTAAGCCAGATGACGTTTCAAGCGATTTAAAATTATACCACAGTTAATGCACAATGAGTCCTTTGTAAACAAAACAAATCCCGCAGGTGATAGTCGGAAGTCCAAATAACACAGCCAATTGTCGATTATCAGAGGTCCAGATTCAAATTCTGTGGTCACGTGTAGAAAAGAAATCGGTATCCGTTGGAAAGCAGAGGATCAAGTAATTACTAATCAGGACTTTAGGAGGACCCAAAACCGTGGAAACCCGAGCAATACTTATAAAATAAAATAAAATAAAATAAAATACTTATTACAACGAAGCGAGGGAAAGTATTGAGTTGAGTGACAATGACACGCAGTTGACAACTCGCAATTTCAGTCAAGGAACTACGTGTTTCATTAGACGGACAAAAATGTAATCGTGTTTTAAATATTTTTTAGCCTGTTACATAGCGTCTGTATTTAATATTAAATGCAATGTTATAAAACATAAACATTAAAGGCGTAATTAAACAAGTTGGCTGCGACATCTGTAGTACCTACATTGTCATATAAATATGACACATAAATAGTGTAATATCCTCCATACTCATGAAACCATTTTAAAATCCGGAACGTATCGCCCAAGTACATTAAAGTTCTGTTCATGTAAACTTGGTGTGAGTCACCAATTACCGATAGCTTCCTATCGGAATTTCAAACTACCCTCATAACTAGTTTTCTTCAAACTATCAACGACGAACTTTGGAACATAGCAATCTATGCAATAGGCGAGTCCTAAGAGATCAGAACTTCTGTTAAACGTACCTGTTATGTGCTTAAGAGGTCTTGAACTTTATTTGAGAATGCAGCTATTGGCTTTTAGCGTTCATACCTGGATTTAGTTATGTGTAACGTGGCAGGGGAGTACGAATATTCAATTTGCAGCGTATTGAGAACATTACAAAGCCAAGCCGTTTGGGGCTACTACAATTAAATATATGCGTTAGCATATATCTAATTGTAGTTCCCAAAGGCCGTTGGGCCTTGAGTGGTTAGCTTGCGTGTTCTGTACTGAGCTCACGCAACGTGTTGTACGTCCAGCCAGTAATAGGACTCGCCCATCAAAGAGCGCTGTTCCAAATTAGACGCTTTATTAATTTATTATACATAAAACTAAAATAATTAAATTATCTTTAAAATGGTGAAGGTTTCATAAAAATACGATTTATAGTTTTTGCGTGATTCTCAGTTTTTTATCTGCGTTAGACATAAATTTACAAATTAATTAAATTACGGAATATAAACATAATCTAAAATATTCTCAGTTTATTAAGAATTATTATGAAAAAGCCCTAATTTAACATGTATTTTTCCAACTCATTAACACTACTGGTTTAGACAAGATCTTCAGTTAAAAATCATTAAAAGTCGTTTATCATCGCCTTAAATTGTTTAGCTTTATCGTTCTGACAATATTCAGCCATATCCTTTGATAATACAAACGTGGATAGTTCGAATGTGGGTCAATTATAAACCCATCAAATAAATCCGACTTAACCATCCAGCATCCAGCATGGCAGGCCCGATGGCGTGGTTGGTTAATGCCGCTGGTGGTGGGTTCGATTCCCATCCAGGACAAACATTTGTGTGCTTGAACATGTATGTTTGTGCTGGTTCTGGGTGTAATTATCTATATAAGTATGTATTTACAAAAAAAAGTAGTGTATGTAGTATATCAGTTATTTGGTTCCATAGTACAAGCTCTGCTTAGTTTGGGGTCAGATAACTGTGTGTGAATAATATCTCAGGATATATTATCCAAAATAAAATCCTATATTTAGATCAATCAAACTACTAATCTATAGAAAACCTAAATCCGTATGACATCTTAAAACCCCACATCAAAGCTGGAATTGAAACGAGTTCCAAAATATCACTTACTCTCAAATTGGAATCCACACTTAACCCAGCGAAGTGTGAACGTCCTTTCATATATGTTCACCCAGTCCCCGTATATCGAGTGCTAATATCATTACGCACGAATGTGTTTGCGTTAATTAATATGGCGGTTGTGTACACTGCAGTGCAGAAATAGATAAAGCCTTCACGTAATGACGGGGTGGGAATTGTCGCACACTGTGTAAAAGAGCTCCATTTAGGGGCCACGAGAATTACGGAGACAGGAAAATGAAATTTTGTGTTGACTGTAATGTTTGTCTCTTGGCAGTTGCCTGAAGTTTCTGCCTTTGGTAATGACGAGGACTGTGGTAACTGCCACGCTTTCTTAACAGGCTCATTTCTGATGGGGTCTACAAACAAACCAGGAAAATGAAAATATTTATCTTGGTTCGACAATTTTGTAGAACGATCCTGAGGGCGTTAGCACACCTCCGACGCCAAAATAATGATGTGAAACCGCTTAACGAATTCCGCTAAGAAAAATTACTACGAGTAGCGGAACATCATGCGAGTCAGTTGAAAAAGTAGACCTATACTGTATTTACTAAGTCAAAATCCTACTTCCTTAGTATTTTGACTTAGTAAATATAGTGAAAGTGAGTTTGTTTATTCTGCTTTCACGCTAAAACGGCTGAACTGATTTGGATGCAATTTGGCTCATGGGTAAACCATGACCTGGAATAAGACATAGGCTACTTGTTAACCCGAAAGTACGTTCCCGTGGGATAATTTCCGACATCCACGCAGGTGATGTAGCGGGTAATAGCTTAGTACAGTATAGATCGACTTCGGACCTCTTGCATTAGTTTTTCAGTAAAATCATCATCCATTTTACAAAAAAAATTAAGTTTCGCTTTATAAACTTGTCGATATGTCGACTGCCGCAGACACATGCGAAACAAACGCGGCACTGCAACAAAATAACGAATTGAGCGCGGAGGTGTAACCGGCTCCGAGCAGATCGGCAAAATCATGCGGGAAAGAGATATAATCATAATCAAATCTATGCGTTAGAACCGTCAGTTTCGCTCGTCGTATAACGAACAAGTCATGGCGGAACAACTGCGGTTTCGCTGCTGTGGTTTAATACCCACCCACAAATCTCTAAAATTACAGTACCCACTCTTTATATCAAAGCAAACTGTCATTAAAAAGAGTTCTTCATGTGTGTCTGTTGAATTGAACTACTGCGGTTTTGCTGCTATGGTTTCGCGGCGGAGGTGTGCTGAGGCACTAAACTCAAGATGAAAATCGATTACATTTCATAACTACAAACAAAGTGCTCTAGTAACTCTAAAAAATCACTACATATTATAAAACAAAGTCCCAAAATCTGTCTGTCTGTATGTTCGCGATGATTTCATAAATTGCTGAACGTATTTTAATGCGGTTTTCATCAATAGATAGAGTGATTCAAGAGGAAGATTTATACGTACAGTTTTCCGATATCCATGCGGGCGAAGCCGCTGGCAAAAGCTAGTTAAGATGTAAAACCAAACCTTTCTTAGATAAAAGTGTTTCAGGCAGACAAATGGTCTGAACACAACAACTTTACTAAAGTTGGAACAAGAGGCAACAGTAATTTATCAAGAATTAATGGTTTTATTAATGCGAAGATAAAATACAAACTTTCAAGTGAATATTAATTTCCCTGCTTGTATTTTCAATTTATCAACGTACGTTACTAGGAACGCTAGTTTTGCTCAAATAAATTATGAGGGTCTTACTAAAAAAACTTATGCTTGTTTTCACTACCACTAGGCCATAGCTAAATGAATGCATTAAGGCGCCCCCGAAGCATGCGTAGTTCATACAAACGAAATACCAAAATAATTTGCAAACCCAAACATATTCATAGGGCAGTGTGTATTTAATCCGATTGGATTACAGAATATCTAGGTTCCCAAACATATACAAGGTGTATCACAGACGAGTGATCAAACTTAAGGGTGTGGTACAGACTATCAAACTGAACAACTTTTTCCCGGGGACCAACATCGTAATCGTGTGAATGGGACGACTGATTTTTTTTTACGATTACGATGTTGGTCCACGGGAAAAGTTGTTCAGTTTGATGGTCTGTACCACACCCTTAAGATTGATCACTCGTCTGTGATACACCCTGTATTTTGAAAGGACACTGATATGAAAACGAGATATGAGGAATTTAAAATTTCTATAGAAAACTTATTTTTCTCATATTTTATGTATAAATCAATGTTCTTATTTAATATATGTTTAAGAACCTAGATATTCTGTAATCCAATCGGAATAAATACACACTACCTTAAGAATATGTTTGATTTACAAATTATTTTGGTATTTCGTTTGTATGAACTACGCATGCTCCGGGGGCGTTTAATAATAAATTAGACACCTTTTCCATCTGGAATTTCTCAGTAGCAGCCCGAAGTCTGGATTTGTGCCGGTTGATGGCAAAAAGCTCGCCCCCTATTACAGGGGACTTAATATAACCGGCGAAATGTGGGTGTACTGTTAGGTACACCTCTGCCTAACCATTCGGGGATTACAGGCGAGATGTTATGTTGTTTGCCTAGACCGATTTAATACATTAGGCGCGGCAGACGCACATGCGCGTTTTCGGACGTTCACCAGGCGCGTATGCGCGTCCATACAATTTACATAACTTTCTTCGAGTGCGGCGCGCCGCACCTGTGCGTTCGTTGTGCATCTCTATTGTTTCGAAAACATCGTAAAATAAGGGTCGGTAAGGGTGTAGCATAAAGAAGCGTTTGCATAAAGAATTAAGCAGATAATGTGTTAAGCAAACATGATTTAATCCACACAAACCTCATTTCGAGATAATTGACTTTAAAGTTTCTTGCGGTATTTTCTAGCTTTGTAATGCTAAATGTTGTGTTAATAAATTGTAATAGTTTAGTTACAAGAAAACTTGCGCCTGAATCTTTATTACAAAATAAATTTTATATGGAATTAGCTGTGTAGGCTGCGGAAAGAAAAATACAAAAATTTTACAAAGTATGACAAAAATAGAAACTCGAAAATGTTTATTATTTTTGTTTTATTAAAAAAAAAATACAAAAGTTACCCTAATTCTTATCTAAATCAAAGTCAGGTTCACCAAAACAACTATCTTTATCGTCTATTATTGCATCGTCTCCCTTCAGTTTTTTTTTTTTTTTTTTTTATAGCAATCAATACAATTATTTGATATAAGATGGAATAACGATTTCAAATCGTTTAACTACTTTTTGGTAAACAGTTTTCCTGGAGGCCATAATTCTTGCAAATCTTCTACGATATCCAAATCGCATAAAATATAACATACATACGGTGTCAAATTGATAACTTCGTTTTTTGAAGTCGGTTAAAAACTCCCAATTGTCGAGGTTGTGGATTGGGTAATTTTTTGTTTAAATCGGTCCAAATTGAATTTAATGTCAGTTTTACGTCAAACATCAAGGTCATGTTAAACCTTTATCAACCGATAAACACTTTTTAGTTAGGAAGGTAATTTTAGATCAATATTAATTATGATGAACCAAAAAATGTGTCGGATTTGAAGTTTCTCCCTGCTGTTGTTTGCGATTCCATCATTTTCGTTACCCGACGCGCGACTGCTACTCACAATTAAATAAATATCACATGTGCATTGTCGGTACGCGTTAGTCACTCAGTAGCATTAGCTGTAAATAATAGTCTGGCCTAGTTTCAAAGCGTGAATGTACTCACACATCTCGCACACTATCACGACTGCAACAGCTCGACGGCAAGACACTGACTTGTCGCATGCGACTGACACCGTGCGTCCAGCTAGACGCTGCGACGAAGTAGCGAGAGTGTGCGACTCTGCAACGACAGCAAGTGTGCGGAGCTTTGAACAAGAAACAGCGGTCGTTGACCTCCCAAACAACAGCGATCCTTGACCTCCCAAAAAAACAGCGGTCGTTGACCTCCCAAAAAAAAAAACAATCATCACATCTTCATTTTTTTTTATCGTGCTTAGATATCGATATCCATCGCGTCTCCGGAGTTTAGCTAGCTAATTTAAAATCATCATCATCATTCTCCTGCCCTTATCCCAATTTATTTGGAGTCGGCGCAACATGTCTCTTTGTCCAAAATTCTCTATTAGTAGTCATCTCGGTAGTCACCCCCTTCCTAGCCATATCTCTTCCACACAGTCCATCCATCGTTTCTTTAGACTTCCCCTACTCTTATAGCCATCGACATTCATACTCAAAACTTTCCTCACGACATTTTCCTCATTTCTCCGCATCACATGCCCATACCATGACAACCGATTTCCACACAACTTTTCAGTTACCGGTGTCACTTTAAGACTTCCTCTTATGTAAGTACTCATTTCTTATTCTATCCATTCGTGTAACTCCACACATCCCTCCTAACATTCTTATCTCAGCTGCATGGAATTACCATTCATTCATCCCTTTTGTAGCCCAAAACATTCTGATCCATACAAGACATCATCAACAAGGTTTAACCATTGTTTTATATATCTTACCATTACGTTTAAGAATTTCAAATAACCGTGTATATACGAAAATTGTGGTCTGGTCGCCATATCCTCACAATAAACACAGTAACACTTTCGCTAGATGTACACACGATAACAAAAGTGATTTTCTTAGAAATTTCTGTGGTTTTATTAAGATTTTGTTTGTAATGGGAATGGAATTGGTTTTAAGGCGGTGCTATATGTAAATTAAGCTGGAACTGAAGAAGTTTAAAACCTTTTTCCTCCATAACCCGTACCATAATGATCTTTAAAAAAAAATATGTTAAACTACACAATAAAACACAATGTCCCCTTCACTTCGAAAAAAATAAAAAATAATTTTAAATATCATTAACATACATGAAAAGTAACCCCTGTTTTAGAAATATAAAACCTTTTTTCTTCGAAACTATTAATCGCTAGGTTTTTTTATAGTCATCATGATATTACACAATACAATACCTAGGGAATCCTCGGCTTATTTTTTTAAATAACTTTTCTAATTACTTATAGTCATTATTTTTTACATAAATCGACACTCAATCGCGTGAGCAACCCCTCTGTCGCCTATTAATTTAGTGCGGGACGAGACGCAGTGCTGAACGGACCTGTACCACTTTTTCCCGCATTTTTTCGTTGGTGACAATACCATTAGAAAGTATTGTAAACAAATACCTACCTACTTATTTTGTTGATTTTAATAGTTTTTGTGTGTGTAAATATTAGAGTAGTTTTTAGTATATAGTTAGTAATACTACATAGGAAATATTTGTGTTAATATAAGTTTATTTATAATATCAATATGGATGACAAAAAAGACGCACTAAGCGTAATTTGAAAATAAAATACAAGAGGAGAATAAAAAGAATGAAACGGTAAGTAATTTGAGTACCTATCTAACATTTTACTAGTAACCATCAATCAAGCGTTTTGATAAAAAGATGTAGGTAGGTACGTATAAGTAATATGCGTACCTAAGCAGGTACCTACCTATCAGCTGCTTATACTTACCTAGGTACCTTTCGTCGCCAGAACGAGAAACTGTTTTCATTTCGAATTTGCCAACGGAAATTCGTACGTGTTTAATGGCAACAAGGTATAGATTCCAAACGACCGGGCGGCATTACGACACGGCGGCACAGTAACGACATAACGAGCTATAGATTCGCATGCAGTGAATCTATAGCTTGTTACTATTAGACACGTACGAATTTACGTCGGCCGGAGTTTCGCTAGCTAATTTAATTTAACCTTGAATATGTGTCGCAGCTAACTAGTTTATCGTGTTTAGATATCTATACCCATCACGTCTGCGGAGTTTCGCTAGCTAATTTAATTTTACCCTGTATATGTGTCGCAGCTAACTAGTTTATCATATTTAGATATCGATACCCATCACGTCTGCGGAGTTTCGCTAGCTAATTTAATTTGAACCTGTATATGTGTCGCAGCTAACTAGTTCATCATGTTTAGATATCGATACCCATCACGTCTGTGGAGTTTCACTAGCAAATTTAATTTGACCCTGTATTATTACTCATCGCAATCAGATTGCTAATACAGGGTAATAATTAGGCCAACCACATACAGTCGGAATTCCGTCCCGGAATTCCGTTTCGAAATATCGTTTCGGAATTTCGAAAGCAGCAAACCCATACAAAGTCACGCACAGACTACCATGCGTAATTTTGAATCGGAGAAAATTTCGAACGGAGGACTACTTGTACGTGTGTGATAGATCCTTGATCTTGCATGGATTTGCTGCATTCGAAAATTCCGAATCGATGTTTCGAAACGGAATTCCGACAGTATGTGGACTTTTTTGTCCATCCTCTTTGGACCCCATGGATGTAACCTGCAGATTGCGACTCTCGACCTACAAGGGGTCGAAAAGTAACGAGGTTGGCGAGTTTCATAGGACCCTAAAGTTATAAGGAAATCAAATGACATATTTTAAAATTGGATTAACGTAACCCTTTTATAAGTAAACGTGGATGACCGTATACAATATAAGCTACAATATTTTTTAAAGCCATCAGTATTTTAACTGAATTTTATATTTCACTTTGTTTTAGGGGAACTGAAGAATTATCGATTGGTAGACGTATTGTAAACATCAGTCATTTTTTTAAATCACTCCAAGAAATATCAAGCCACGGACCATTGGACTGCGGTTTAAAGTCAATACAAATCGTTTCTGAACGTTTGACAGGTTTAATGAATAAATTAAAACTGAAATGTCTTTTATCCTCCCGTCCGCTAATAAATCTCCAGGAGATTTCTGTCAAAAAACGCGCGTCTGGTGGGAATCTCCTGGAGATTTCGTGGACCGGGTCGGATTAAATGCCAAATATTGCATGTCTAGAGTATACCTTTCCTACTCTAACTTACACAGAGTGTAGGTGAAAGAATAAGAAAGGCATAAAACATCACATGCTAAACATTCAACAACATTTGTTATCGGAATGTTTTTATGTTGTGACGGCTTCATTTCGTTTATGTCAACGACGCGGCGCGTGTTTAAAAGTGTTATTTGGTTGGTGTTATTATCGAACTATAGTGTGGTGTGGTAAAATTAACCGTGAACAAGTAAGTACTAAACAGTTTTTAATTGCTGCATTGTGTATTTGTTAAAGATTTTGGACAGAATTTGTTATTTCACCAAACATTGTTTTGAAATTCGCGCGCCATGCCGGCCGGTACATTTCTACTTGTTGTGAGTAGAAAATACAATAGAGACGACAAAATGTTGTTAGAAACATGATTTAGGTACGTTACTACGTATGTATTAGGCATTTTATGAGTAAAATTCGTAAAAAAATTGTGTAAATATTGAAATTAAAAAACGTAATCGAAAATCGAATCTCAGGAGACTTATTACCTGATTACCTGAGCCGTGTTTTTGTTCAGCTTGCAGATGCAAAATATGTATAGAAATGTCTGTTCTTTTACTTGATTATTGTACAATAATGTGTTATTATGTAAATAAAACAATAACTTTGGAAAAAAATGCATGTATTTTATTAATATGACGACTTTTGTACCAAAAACTGGGAAAAAGTAGCTAACCCTACTTTCAATTTCGAATCAACAATAGATTTCACGATAAAACTGTACAAAACTATAGAAAATCAAATAGCTTATTTTATAACGATTTCAGTGACATAGGGTGTGTCGAGCTGCGCTCTTTAATTTCAGAGCTATCGTAGTTTTAGTGAACGCGGAGAAATTACACGATTTCGGCCGGGCGCACTGACAGCTCCGCGGAGTTGCGCAATAGAGGCCAAACGTTTGAGGGGTTATGTAACATGAGTTTTATAATAGAGGGAGACAACACCCCAGAAGAAATGAATATAAACACATGTGCCGTAGCTGGGGCAATAGCAGCAGGATGTGGACATACGCAACTTCTGGAAATTACGTCAACTCTAGGACTTCCTGAGATCTCACAAAAATGATTCACCTTTCATATGGATATAGTAAACAAAACGTGGGAATCTGAAGCGTTAATATCTTTGAACGAAGCTACTGAAGAGGAAAGATGTCCTGCCGTTGAAGAGGGTAAAGTAAATGCAAAGGGCATACCGATAATTGATGTCATTGCTGACGGATGTTGGGGAAAAAGATCATACAAGAAAAACTACTCCTCACTGTCAGGAGCAGCAGCCATACTTGGTAAACGTAGCAATAAAATATTGTTCATGGCTGTCAAAGATAAGTTCTGCTACATTTGCGCTGGAGCAGAAAATAAAGGAATCTCGACAAACAAATCATATTTGTTATAAAAACTATACAGGTAAATATTTTATGTGTTTTACATAAAAATCCTAGTAATATTATAAGTGGAAACGTATTGCTGTTTGTTTGTTTTACCCCGATATGTCAAAGGAAATGCTAGAGGAATCGAAAAGAATATTTTTGAAAAATTTAGAGAAGATTGAAGATTAAAGAATAAGAATTGAAACAGGTACAATACTTCAAAGTGAGTCAAGTGAATGGCTCGAACTAAGAAGAAATTAACTGACGGCTTCAAATTTCGGTAACGTAATTAAAAAAACGCAATAACATCAGTTGTGCTAATATGGTGAAGAATTTAATTTATAAAAACCTAATAGATCACGTCAAATCAGTCAAACATGGGCTAGAAAATGAAAGTATTGCTAAAACTCAATTAGAAAAGGAATGAATAATTGATTAGGCCTGCCACATACAGTCGTGATTCCGTTTCGAAATATCATTTCGGAATTTCGAAAGCAGCAAAGCCATTCAAAATAAACGAAGAACTACTGTACGTGTGTGATACATCCTTGATTTTGTATGGATTTACTGCCTTCGAAAATTCCGAATCGATATTTCGGAACGGAATTCAGTCTGTGTATGTGGCCGGCCTTATTGAACTAATAAGTTCCGGGCCCACGACCGCTTGTGACTTATAATAAATTGAACTGAGGTCACGGGTCGTATGGGGCCCACAAACCATATGGGACGCATTGTGGTTCATGGACCCCATGAACCTAATATGGCATTTGAGCTTCGTGCAAGCATATGGCCGGCAAAAAAAAAACGCAAAATAAATCAAGTGGAAAATCTGAGCAATACACAAAGTATTGCTCAGATTTTCCAGTTGATTTATTTTGCGTTTTTTTTTTTAATATTTGAAGTACTTAAAAGAACTACTAGTAGTACTTTTAGGTACAAACTTATTCACTTTTATTTATGAGCGAAGTCGCGGGGAAAGCTAATAATAATAACTGTCTATATTCGGCCGCCCATTTTCTGTTTTAGTAATATTACAATGAGTTCTTAGTCATTAAAAATATATATTTTCTAAAAATATAATAATTTACACAAGTGTTGTATTTGTTTTTCTACAACATACAAGTTTTTACCTAAAAATGTTCTGCACCACTGCTCTGAAATATGCAACAGGCTACCTATGCGTGCGTCGCGCGTCATGGCTCTGTGGCAGTCAGCGGTGCAAAATAGAATATTAGTGATCGCTTCGCGCGTAATTATAATGAGGGGGTGCGCGGGGCATTCTCGGCGGGAACGCCCATTTGAGCGAGGTCAACGGCGTAATGCCAAGCCTTAATGGTGGTTCTTGTGTACGGAGAAAATGTCGCTGTAGTGTTGAAAGATATTGATCAAATTTCCGTTCAACGGACTCAAGTAGGTATATTTTATTGAGAAACAAGTTCTGGGAGATAATGCGAATCATGGTAGAAATAAACCAAACCAGAAAAAGTTAATAATAAGAAACAGCTTGTATCAAGAAAGAATTGAAGTCTACATAATTATACGATTGCAAAGTTACAATTAGTAAACAGTGGATTCGTATCGTATTCTATATTTATTCCGAATTATAAGTGCTAAATGTATACCTACTGGAAAAAAAGAATAGAATATTAGAGGGCCTTTCCCTACCTCCTTTCTCAAACACCATATGCTTCTATAAGTTATGAATTGAAACATTCCATCACCAAAATTGAATTAATCGTATTATACGAATTATACGAATAAATATTTATCTACTCTCTTATCGTAAGGTCCTGATTATGAATTCAAAAACCGTACCGTAATGACAGACTTTATGCATGTACAACTCAAACAAAATTAAAAAGTTTTATTGTGATACAGATTTCTTAACAACATAATGATATAAAATAACTTTCGTTTCTATTAAAGTACACGTCGGATCGACCAAGGAGTTTTCAGTTCGTTTTATATCATTGTATATGGTGACCGCGCTAGAGCGCATGCGCGGTTGACCGATGATAGCTCCATAACCAGAGTAACCATTATTGTGTTTGTTTACTTTTTGCTAACTTTGTTTTTTTTTTTTATTTAACCTACCTATTGCATGAGTGTAAATAGTATATGAAACTGCACATAACTAGGTATTACAACACTCGTGTGATGATACTATTAAAAACCTCACCCACATCTCGCTTTTTAAACACATACACGTGTTTTAATACACCTTATTATGCAACAGTTTCATAAACTACTACGCTTAAACAGAAAGGAGGGGTGGAATAAATTGCTAACGGCCGCGACAGTCCGCTGAATACCTGAAATCGTCGCCTTATTCACTTTTAATGGGAACTATCTTTTGTGTTCTTTATAGACAGGAGTCGGCGGAAGAATTTTACGGGAATAAAGTATGTACATATTGTGTTGAGGCTTCTGGGGATATAGTATTAAAAGATTTAAGTTTTGATTTGATTTTCTTGGATTTAATTATATGTAAGTAGGTAAGTGGGCTTGGTAAGCTGTATCCACGTAGAGAGATCATAAAGGACTCACACATATTTTTTATTTTAAAATAAAATAATATGTGTGAGTTAATTTATTTAACAGCAATATGTTATAATTTTTTATTACTTTCAATAAATAAATACAGCAATGATTTCGTTACTTGCGGTGACAACAAAAAATATAAGTACCTACTTCTTCATTTTTGGTCCTTCGAGCCGGATCAAGCTATACAGGTTTTTCACATAAATACAGATACGTAGAAGTCGCATACATACAGATACATTGTTGTAAAACTTAAGTATGAAAAACATAAAAAAAAACCAATCCATTCCATAAATTGTTTCAATAAAGCCCTGCCATACAGTTTGGCTGCTAAAACATTCTGTTTTTCTTCTCACTGAACATAATAACAAACTCAAATAAAATATTTCACTGCCATTGCAAATACCCCTTTCTCCCGAATCGATACTTGCAAACTTTACACGCCAATAATACTTCGTCTTTACGGAGACTAGGCAACGTATGTGACGCGATAAATAAAAGTTTTGTTCCCGAATGTAATCGTAAATTACGCCACGTTTTATCGAACCCGATAAGAAGCCCCTATAAGACATAGAAGGCCCCCCACTAAGGCCGGGTCCACAGTGCGAGTCTAGCGTGTTGTGGCGACGGGCGCGAAGTATCATAAACAAGGTGTAATTGAAGTAACTGAAAACCTCTTAGTGGGTCATTGTACTCATTATTATGAATGAATGAACAGTGAACATCTTCCTGCCCTTGTCCTATGTTACTTGGGGTTGGCGCAACACGTTTTCTTCTTCCATTCTCCTCTGTCAGCCGTCACGCTATCATTCACTACATTCTCTTAGAATTAACAGTATGACACACATAACATCATACCTGTAGGTAATCCACAAAGGGTTAGGCAGAGGTGTAGTTGTAGCAATGTGGGTGTATTATGAACAACTTTTAAAAATCCAGCTGTTCCCTACATTTTGTCGTGTTATGCGAACATAAATGTATGGAAAAGTTGTTTTTTTTTACGCGATTTTAGTGTATCGCCCTTATAGTTTGACCGCTACCGCTGAACCGCGGGTAGCGGCACACCGTGAATGTTGGCGAATGAGCGGCGAATTATTTTAAGACGCGGTACAGCGGTAGCGGTCAAAATACAGTGATGATAAGTACAATGACCTCTTAGGAGATTTTCCTTGTATATGAAACCCGCCGGTTTCGTCCATAGTGTTTTACATAGCGGTTTAGTTAACCGCTCTAGGCTCGCACTATGGACCAAGTCTAAGGTACCTAATATTGAGATTTATACAGATTGTTTTTTCGTGTGAACGTCGCCTGCTGTGATTCCGCTAAACCCTTGAGGTGCTTTTAGAAGTTGTGAACAGTAATAAAACGTAGCGCTCTTAATCTTAATCATAATTTCATAGCGAATACTTAATAGAATAATAATTTTACGGAGCTTTTTGAACTGTCAGATAACAATAACCACGTCTCAGGGCCAGGGCCCTCCCAGGGCTAATCGTAGTGGAAATTATTGTGTTCTTGCATCTGTGTGATCATTTAATTCCCCCTTTTATAGTAAGTAAGTAACACAATTGGGGGTTAACTTTATTCACATTATATGGTAGCAAGCTAATATGCTAGATCTGTTAGCTAATAAGTAATACAGGGTTATTGGTAAAACACCAACAAGCTCTTAAGGGGTCATAGTACTCATCATTATGAACAACTTTTACAATGGGCTCAAACCCAAAATCGCGAAAAAAAAATCAGCTGTTCAGTAGGTACTGAACAGCTGATTTTTTTTCGCGATTTCAGGTTTGTTCCCATAGTAAAAGTTTTTCATAATGATGAGTACAATGACCCTTTAAGAGGTTGTTGGTGTTTTACTAATAACACTGTATAACTTAAATTGCTAAGTAACTATAACGTATGCACATTTGAGCATATTTTTGTAAATAAGGAAAATCAGTAGGTACATAACATACAACATGTAAAATCATATTTAGCATGGTTAGAACCAATGCTAGGCAGAAGAACAAACTACAATAAAGTACATACCAATGTCTACCAAAACATTTAAAAATCACTTATTTCGAGACCCTCATCGCGGTAGGCTTTGAGCTGTCAGCTGAGATCCCCATCCTTAAATCAATCAAAGTAAAAAAAAATACTTACAAAATTGTCACGACATCGTCTTAAAAATACTAAAATCTGAATGAAACACAATCTTAAAAATGAAAATAATACTATGTAATCACAAATTGTGTTGCCATTAAGTATTATTATAACAGGTAACTCACTTGGTCACATCAGCTTCCAATAAATACAATTCAATTATTATTAGATTACTCAGCCCTGCCGATCTATTCTGTAAAAATCTCACCGTGAAAACTTAGGTGAAGTGAGCTTGAAGTGAGCTGTTATTCCACGTGATGCTAGTGATTGACATTATTGACTGCTCACTCCACGCTCACCTAAGTTTTCACGGTGAGATTTGTACAGAATAGCACTGCTGGAGAGCAAATGTGGTGCGGTGCCACAAACGATGGGACACTATCATGTCTAGCACGTGTAGCATGACCATTTCTATATCTATGAAGAATAGACGTCTCTTTCTTTACAAAGTGATATTTCATTTCTCCATTTTTGACATCGCACCGTAGAATTAATCCTTCTACAGTCGTCAATCAGTCATTTTGTCTTTCTTTTCTAACAATCTTTGTCTAGGTCATTTTTTATGTAGACTATTTCGGAAGATTTCTATTCCAAACTGCCAAAAATCACACTGACAACTGACTATTGTCTAGGGTAGTGACGACAATTTGATTTTGTAATCGCCATCTTAAAGACAGTAGAAAATTCTACTCGACGGCCGCAAAGTATCTGCAAACTCATGATTTTACAGGAGAGCGTTTTGAACGCAATACTGTGATAATAGAAGAACGAAGTCATCTTCTTCTATTTTTACATAATCAATGAAATGGTTAAAGCCAATATTACTCTAATTATATATATATATATATGTATATTATTTTCCAAAATACGGTTGTTCGTCACTTTGTGACAAATCGGTGTATCTTTAAATACGTGATATTTAGATACGTCAGGGTAACCCGCGAAATTCAAATTTTCTTACGTTTTTTGCAATTTGCAAGTCAGTATTATAATATAATAATATCCTAGGACATTGTTCACACACGGTCATCTGATCCCAAACTAAGCAGAGCTTGTACTATGGAAACCAGATAACTGATAAACTACATACACTACCTTTTTTTTTTGTAAATACATACTTATATAGATAATTACACCCAGACTCAGGACGAACAGACATGTTCATGCACACAAATGTTTGTCCTGGATGGGAATCGAACCCACGACCAGCGGCATGGCAGGTGGTACCTTAACCAACCACGCCATCTGGCCTGTCACTGTATTAAGTTGTATGTTAAATAAAGTATGATTTACGGCCGTAACAAATATGTATTTACATAATTATATACAATACAATCAGTAATACAACTCCTTAAGTTAGTATAATCCTAAAATGTCAAGATTTCATGAAATAGTAAAAATTGAGAATTAAACAGAAAAAAATAATTCTATTATAAAACAAAGAATTCTGTGTAAAAAAGTGCTGTTGACTCTACTTTGTTGCTGTCTTACTGTCTACAAGGAATCGTCATTGTACCCTTTTCTATGGTGGCCTTGCTATGCCTACTGCGAGTCAGCATGATACAGGAACTGATGGACGCTACTGAAAGTAGCAAACTTACCCCGGCCGCACACCTCAACAGCAAGCGTACAGCACTATACTATTTTGCTTCTCTACATTTGGCACTTGAAGGATTTGCGGCGTAAATACACCTAAAGTGTGTGCTGTATGCTTGCTGCGCAGGTGTGCGGCCTGGCTTGGCTAATTTCTGGGCCCACATGGCGCAGCACACTAAGAAGTATTATTCTCATAAACCTCCTTTAATGACAGGCCAGATGGCGTGGTTGGTTAAGATACCACCTGCCACGCCGCTGGTCGTGGGTTCGATTCCCATCCAGGACAAACATTTGTGTGTATGAACATGTCTGTTTGTCCTGAGTCTGGGTGTAATTATCTATATAAGTATGTATTTACAAAAAAAAGTACCCAGTGTATGTAGTATATCGGTTATCTGGTTTCCATAGTACAAGCTCTGCTTAGTTTGTGATCAGATGACCGTGTGTGAACAATGTCCTAGGATATTATTATTAATACTTAAAAAAAAAAACATCATCCTTGTCTACATTTGTACCTCGACCTCCATCGTGATTGGCCGTCAGCTATAACCTTGGACATAACATCAATTATAGCTGAACTTAACGGCTGAGAAAAATATTTCGTTACACTGTGACTGCTTGACATGTCCAATGGCCATTACGTCCAGCTAACATCTGTTGGACACGAGGGTTATAACTAGACACACGGTGTAGTTATAAAACCAGCGACTGGTTTATGATGACCCGTTTTGCTGTAAAGGTATTTAGTTATACAGTTCAGGGGAGAGTAATTTTAAAGACAATAAGGCCGAGATTAATAAATTTTATTTAACACGTACCTACTTTGGCAAGCAAATAAGCATTATTCCTGTCACTATCGCAAAACTGTCAAACTGTAAGTGCAAGAGAGACGGGAACATCTATTATCCAAGACAAAGCATATGGTGCTAAGTAACATTTATCAATCTCGGCCTAAGTTATTTTACCTTCGTGTATGATTGGCTTTCGCTAGAAGATCTTCAAATTCTGTCTAGTATTCGTATCGTTTTTGATATACGGAATTTTGACGTGTAGTTCTAATTACATGTACGTATCGTGTACATTACGTGGACGTATAGTTTAGGGATTCATTAAATCCTTATTTTTGATACTCAACGTTTTATTAGCCGGATTTCAGTATCTATCATCCTACCAACAGACTAAGTCATACTAAAAAGTATATTTCGGAAGATAGGTACAACAACTGTGTTCATAAATTCGACAACTAATATTATAACAGACTGTCCAAAATACCTACAAAAACAACAACAGTTCGAAAATACTTAAATTCTGGACAAACTAAAAACACGTAACGGAAAAGCCTAAAAGCTTCTATGTCGGCTCGGATTTCAGTTTAAAAATATCAAACTGTTAATTGGCGCACAGAATATTCCATTGTATTGAGAGTGTAAAGGCTGCTACACATTGGTTCGGGTCGCCATGGTTCGGCAGAGCTGGGCAGCAAGATCAAATATATGTAGATACTAGCTTCTGCCCGCGACTTCGTTCGCATGAAATATCTTATTCCCCCAACCACCCACCCCGCCGCATCGCATCGCCTGCCGCGATTACTTCGTTTTCACTTTGCGTTCTTTCTTACTTTTTTTCTTTTTCTTTGGCTCCTAAGGGTCCTCGCATGATGCTAAATACCTTAAGCCTTCCTCAAGAATTATGCTATCAAATGCAAATAAAAAAATTAAAATCTGTAGTGTAGTTCCAGAGATTAATGCTTTCAAACAAACAAAAAAACAAACTCTTCAGCTTTGTTATTAGTATATATATTCGAAAAAAAAACCGCTTGTGTTAGCTGGATTTGTGCTGAGCCGAGAAATGCCGAACGGAGTTTTCCGATCGGCACGAGCCGAATATGTGTAGTAAACGCTTCGGGTCGGCTTCGATGTTTAACGTATACTGCCAAATCGAATGAGCCGACCCAACCAAGTGTGTAGCACCTCTTACTAAGTCCATCGTGTCCATTTCTGAGAATATTCTAACCTCTCTCTATATGCAGTTCTATTGACATTCAACTGTCAATGCGACAGCAAATAGATCTCAATACGTTTGTAATTGTACGTAAGTATTTTATTGGGAAAACGTAGCGTTGGAAGGACTCCCACAAGGTGGGTCGATGATCTGGTGAAAGCCGCAGGAATCCGCTGGATGCGTGAAGCACAGAACCGTTCGAAGTGGCGGTGCTTGGGGGAGGCCAATGTCTAGCTGTGGACGTATTTCGACTGAAATGATGATGAGGATGATGTTATTGGCAATTGGATTTGGAAAAGCTTCCGATTTTGGTGGCCCTTAGACAACAAAATTTGGACAACTTTACCCCAAAAATTTTATTCCATCATTTTCACTTCGCCCCATAACAACAGTGTATCTAACTCACGTTCGTTGTCACAAACAGGATATTATGTTTGTTATAATAACAGTGCCATAAGCGGTACAGTTGAACCCTTTCTCACAAGATTGATTCGTTGGAAGTTCGCGACTTGGCGCGGGTGCACTCATCAATCAGCTTGAACACATTACAGAACTATTGTGCGGGGGCGCTCAAGTATTGATACGTGTTAGTTCACATGATATTACGTAAATAAGAATAACAAGTGAATAAGGATAAGAGAAAATATACATTTGTCTATTCAGCAAATTAGCACCATGAATTTTTTCGGAACGTTCCCGAATTGTCAATTTTACGATACTGACAAGTTATCAAACAAAAAGTTTAGAAGACGAAATAATGGACTTAGGCTCATTTTCACTAGACATCACTAAACGAGTTTAAAACATTGCTCTGTTTCTTTCAACCTTTTGAAGATGACAGCGACAGAATGATGTGTGGTGAAAAGGAGCGTTAGATTAGAAAATAGAACAACAATATACTAACCCAATACACATATAGTTATAGCCATACCCGTCAATTTTCCAAATGGATTTTCTGAGAACCTATGTACTGCGCATTGTACAATTTGTCAAAGCTGACTGGGCAGTCGAATAGAATAGACTATCTTCACAGGAAACAAACGAGGCACAAGGCATTGGCAGGGCTCGGACAAGACAAAAGCTGTAGGTATAGGAAGATTGTGGCCTACACGATATAACTGGGTGTACTACTGTCCAAATTAATCGTTTGTTTACGTAAAATGTACGATGCGATAAAGCTTAAACCAGTCAATTAATTCGATTATCTGAACAGGCGGCCTTCGTTAACATTGCCTACCCCCAGGGAAAAAAGGCTTGAATTTATGTATTATCTATCACACAATTTTTAAATACTTCATACATTTATAAATTCGAGCTTTGCCAACATTATCGACTGTTTCATCGGCACCTCTATATATATATTTATTTATTTTTAACTTTTGTAATTCGCTACTTAGCTGATTAAATAAAGAGGTTTTCCCCGTAATTTGTACGCTTAAGGCCATAGTAAAATTTTAAGATAACTGGTATCAAAGTTCATGTGCATTTTTGAAAATGGTTAATAAACTTCTTCCTTTAACTTTTAACTGTTTAAAGTTTTAGATAATTTGGTTACATCGGACGGTTTGTTAGCGTATGCAATGATGGCCCTTCGATTTGAGTGTTAGAAGAAAAGTGATCAAAATCAAAATCAAAAGTCATTTATTCAAACTAGGCTGAGAATCAGCACTTTTTGAACGTCAAAATTACATAAGACAGTCCTCCAAAACGCCCGCCCTTCACCACTTCCTAGTGCTTTAGCTGGGGAGAAGAAGTGGCGCAACAAACTCCCCAGCAGCACAGCTGTCTGTTCAGTTAAAAAAAAAAATATTCTATATAACACTGCGCATAATAATTTAGGTACATTACGCAATACAAAACATTAAATTAAATTATTTGCTGTAAGTAAGCTAGCACACGCCAATATACCAAAAAAAAAATCGAAAACTATACTCAAGCAGAAACAAAATACAAAACAAAAAACGTAAGCAGAACTTTATACCCAAATAAAAGCCTCCAGTAATAAAGGGCGTGCCCTTATTACTGGAGGCTATTTAGTACTGGAGGATATTTAGTAAACTACATAAAAATTGTTTTTCTTGAATCCCATGACTTTTCGCTTAGGCTTGGTGGGGTGCTGAATTGTTGTAAATGGCTCACACTGTCACGTCCTGGAAGGAATAGGTAAGTACGTCAAATTACAAGTCACCCTGTGTGTATCTAATTACAGTCGTAGCGGAGTAATTTGCCTACCCAAAGTTCGAAATACAATATATTTGCTCTAATCCAGGAAAACGATAATCAAATTTCATCAAAATAATTTCAATTCGAATTCAGTGGAATAATACTTCTCTTCTTAACCTTTTAAAACAAAACCTTGACATAATTAACACACTCCCACGGTCCCCTGGCCGTCTAAATGACGTCGGTCAACTATCAGGCGTCTCCATCAGTAAACAATATATGTAGCCACTGACCATGCGGAAGAGCTCTCGATAACATCGCTCTGTTCAGGGGTGAGCAGATGGGTAGGATGTGTTGATCTAGGACGAAAACTTATATAACAATAACGTGATATAGCAGGCTTATGAGACTATTTGAAGCAAAATAGTGAACACATTGATCGTTGCACACACTCTCACCGTGCCCTGGCCGTCTAAATGACGTCGGTCCACTATCAGGCGTCTCTAATAATACACGTAGCCACTGGTCATGCGGAAGAGCTCTCGAGTAGATACGTCACTGATAACATCGGTCTGTTAGGGGTGGGTGGAGAGATAATGTGAAGGGGTGTGACGAACTGGAATAGATGCAAGCGTATATACATGGGACCTGTAGGTTTATTAATCGTTTTAATTATTACTCCAAAAGTTAGTAATATAATCGAAATAACAAAACTTGAGCAAGGGCCATTACTCCCTGGATGAAGCTTCATTCTGACGTAACTCACAATACCTCGAAAACCCTTTTGCTTACGTAGTATGACGAATTCCAACAACTCAAAACAATCCTAAGTAATATTGTAAATGTGAAAGTGAGTTTGTTTGTTTACTTGTTTGTTTGTTTATTACGCTTTCACGCTAAAAATAGCTGAACGGATTTGAATGAAATTTGGCACATGGGTAGATCATGGCCTGGATTAGGACATATGATACTCTTTAGTGGGTTCCCGGTAGTACGTTCATTATGACACGTCATTGATCATAGAAAAGCTCAAGTGCAAAAACGAAGTTGAAAATATTTTATTTCAATCCCCAAAATGGACCTTTTGGTCAAATTTAGTTCTATCAATTCATTAATACCGAAATGCTAAACATTCATATAAATAAACAGGAACTGTAAACATAAGCTTGTGTAGCTTTTGTATCGGGTTTGACACAGGCTTGTATCTTCGGACGCTGAGTAAAGCGCCGCTAGTCAAACATCAAACATCATGAATCAAACGCGTCCGGATCCGGACAGCCGGACAACCGGACACCCCGACACACCAGACGTCTGGTGACTTATATTATTGTGTAGGGTAGTTTATGGAATTTCTCTTTTTATTTGGGGTAGGTAAATTGAGGAACAAAATTGAAAGTTGGGTTTGGCAGGCAGTAATATTTCCGTTCCCATATGACAACTTTATCTTGACTATTTATTTCTCGTTATGTACTTTCTCGTCGGTATTCATAAATTATAAAGATAAAATACACTGAAACACGACGACCATGTTAAATAGAATCGAATATCAAAGCAAAATTCAGGCAGCATTCCTAAAATATTACTTCACAAAATCGCAGTGATTCTATAATACATTAGGAAAATTAAATAACACAACAGAAGTTCCAACTAAAAGCATTGCGCATAAATCATCGCTGAACGACGTACACACGACTACATATCAAGCTATAATATTCCAGTATAAGCTGATCTCGTATTGTATAGGATTATATTATACAGTCAGAGGTCAGCTTAAACTGGAAATGTGTAGCGTGATATGTAGCCGTGTGTACATCGGGACTGCACACCCGTACGAGCCGAAACCGGATGGCGAAATAAAAAACTGGCCGAGTGCGAGTCTAACTCGCGTATTAAGGGTTCCGTACCACAACACAATGAATGTCTGTGAAGTAAAAGATTCTATTATTTGTTGTTTTAATTTGGAGTATTATAGAAGTAAGCGAAAGTAACTTAATATGTGTATTATCGCTTTTCTAAATAAAAACCGGCCAAGTGCGTGTCGGACTACGCTACTCAAAATTTTTGGTTCAGTAATTTTAGAGATAAGGGGAGAATGGTCAATTTTCGTCTATTTTCTTAAATAACTTTAAAACAATTTATTTTAAAATTATAAAAAAATATATATATTTGAGACTCTCACGGTAAGCCCCAATATGTCACACGGTACAGTTTACAAAACTTTTTTTGTTCTTATTTACCCCCAAAGTTGCCCTCCATATTTAAAATTCAGTTATTTACGTTACACGTCCGTGTTTGGGTCACAGAAATTCAAAAGTGTACCAAATTTCAACTTAATCGGTCCATTAGATTCGGAGCAAATTGGCTGTGACAGACGGACAGACAGACAGACAACACATGAGTGATCCTATAAGGGTTCTGTTTTTTTCCTTTTGAGGTACGGAACCCTAAAAACGATGAAGAAATTCATTTTATTCGAGGTTTCTTGACAGGATGTCCCTTGGGTCTGGACTTTTTACTTTTGCTATGACAGCGGCCATAGGAACACGTATTCTGTGAAAAAGTGAATTGGTTACAATCCTGTGACAGTCATAAAGACGAACATATGGCGTAGGCTTAGTAAAACGGTTCCGTTGGCACTATTTGGATACGGAACCCTAAAAGTACACACCAAACGTATTACCAACTACGGACCCAACATATTACTCGATATTCGTAATCGAACACGAAGCATGCCGAAACTGTTTCACGGACGCTTCGTATTCAAACATTGGAAATTGAATGTTTCTAATAAAAACTGTTTGTACCTCCGCTCTTTTGATGTACTTTGGCCATTTTAATCTAGCCTAGAAAACAATAGCTCGTGTTTTATGACCCTACTAGCTACTGGCCGTGACTTCGTTCCTGTAAGTGTATCTTACGGGAACGAAGTCGCGGGCAAAATACTAAAATAACAGCCACATTTTTATAAAACTCCTACGGCCCCCGACTCACCGCATCGCCTTTTTTTTTGTGGCTGGGAAATCATCAAATAACTTCTCCCGCTCTGGGTGGAGCGGGAGGGCGTGTCAGACTTCTACTGACTAAAACCCACCCGTGTTCCTTCAGTTGCCTGTGCCAGGGCCACGGTAACTCTTTCGAACAACCCGCAACCCTGGCGGCCATCGGCCCTAGCGGACCCCTGCGCTATTACTTTATTCTCGCTTAGCACTCTTACCGGCTTTTATTCATTTTGCTCGGCTCCTAAGGGTTGTAGCGTGTTATTAAATAACCTTCCTCAAGAATTGGGCTATCAAATACAAAAATAATTTTTCAAATCTGACTGGTAGTTCCGGAGATAAGCGCGTTTAAACAAACAATCTATACAGCTTTATTATACATATAGATGAGAGACCGGGCTTGGTCGACCGGGCCTCAGGAGGAATTTTCAGTAACTAATTACTGGTAGTTTACGTATTTGATCTAAGGATATTGTTTCGGTGCACGCGATCTTGCTGACGTAGTTGAGTTTTCGGACTTTGACGCTGAATTCCCTATGGGGTGAGCAGAACTGATCTGTAGATTGTCTATAAGTTAAATAGTTAATGTTCTAGCCGCTATCATAATTGGTTGTGTTTCGAGCTATTTCACGATCTGTTAATTGCAAGTTTAGTACGGACTTTTCTTAAAGCATTCAAATTTTAATTTAGCGATAAAATCTAATTAGCAACTATAAACAAATGGCACTACGAGAGACTAATCAAAAAGTAATTTAATACCACCCGAAAGTTTATTTCAAGTTTTGGTGGAATTAACTGTAAATCATCCAGAATTACCGGCGTTGTTTGCTACACGAGAAATAAATAGATTTTAACGATTGTGCGTTGAAAATAACAATAAATATTGCTGCTTTGAATATTTATGCTACAGTTGGAACGTTTTTTTTTTTCTAATATTTCAGGGTTAATTGGTTTCTTGGAGCCAACAACCCTATAGCTCTTTCGTTAGAAGCGAAATAAATGGGAATTTTTCATTATTTATTCATTAGTCGCGCCAGAATTTTATTGTTTTTTGCGCTAAGGTTAATGAAAATAAAAATATATAAAACTAAGCAGACATTTTAATTAAACAACAAAAAAATAGAAAATTCTCATCAATCTCGCGCGGCTTAGCGCTAATCCAGAAAAAAATTATAATCTCATCGAGGTCCACCATTAATGACGTAATTAAACTTTATTGCTTTTTGTTTACACGCAGTTAGATACGAAATACCCTTTAATAATTAATAATGTGGAACAAAGAATGTGCGGTGGTAATTACGGAGGCGGTATTACCAGCGAACCGGGCGGTATTACCAGCGAACCAGGTGTGGGGTAACCTGGCTAATGAGCTCATAAATTGGGACCGGGACCTGGCCGCAGCATTTGAAGGTTTCATAATGTCACTATTAATGTTATTTGTGGTTAATTTTGTGAAGCAACTCTTGATGTTATTGAGCGAGCGAGCGAAGCGTCTCTGATTCATGTCTGGCAAAATTTTCTTTCGTTTGTCAGTTTGTTGTTACTCCTCTACAGGTCGTATTTTACAACCTATCTGGATGAGACTTAGTACCTATACAGGTTTTACGACTTATAGAATTGTTTGTGGTCGGGGATATTTGATTGAAGGCGGAGACTTCCTGCAAAATGGAGCAAAAAGGGGGCCATTAGATATCTCTGCCTTATGAGATCCGATATCAATGGTTCTTTTTTTGTTTGAATGGTAGCACTTACGTTACTATAATTTAAGTTGGTCTCATAATAATTTGGTGAAGATCTGTTGAAAAAAAAAGACATGGTAAATGTCCCGTTTTAAATAACTGTAGTGGTATATTAATTGTCGCTGTCGTTTGTGCTCGCGAGGTCTACTGTTCGCAGAACTACTAATAGTATGATAAACTTGCAGTTGAGATTTTCAGTGTTGATTATAAGCACCTATGCAATTCAACTGTAGTGCAGACTGGGAGAGCACCATGTCCAGCAGTACAGAGTACCGATAGGCTGAGTTGATTGATTGATTGATGCAGTTCAACAGACCTTAAAATATTGGTTTTGTTCAAGACAAATAGTCTGTTTTTTTTTATCCATGAGGACTTGCCTCATGGATACCCTACGTCAGGGGGGAAACATTATGACGGACTCTTACCGACAAAAATCCCACGGCTCTTTCTACTACCATGAGTTAGGACCTCAGGAGATACTTGCACATTCTCCTCACCCCCGACTGGTATCAGCCCCGCCAGACAATTAGCCTAAAAAATCACTTAGGGAAGTCTACGGTAGAGAATTTTGAGCAGTCTGAATAAATTACAATAACCTACTTCAAGGGCGAATTTCACCAAAGAAATTGAACGTGATCACCAATTAAACCACTTTTAAGAGCTGTCAGTGTCATTATTTTCTGAAGAATATTGACACTGACAGCTCTTGTACGCGGTATAGATGTGCTGATCGCGTTCAGTTTCATTGGTGAAATTGGCACTAAGTCGTAATGGGTCGTGGTCGCGCAAAGATTGCGAGCTACAAAGTTTCGATGCAGTAGCTTATTGTGGCCAGTATGTACTGGCGAGCACAGCGATTTCATTAAATAGCCTGGCGCTGCAGCTTGCATTATTATGCAAATGTGGCGACGCTGTATACCGCCGGCGTCACGGCGCCTGTCTCAGAAATTAGGTGGAGTCACTGTAGAAGCGAGTGGATGATTCATGATTAAGATAGGTTTCTTAAAATTAGAATCTAATAAGATGTTATGTGTGTAGCGTGTGTGTCTGTGTGGCTGTGTGTATGAACGTAAACGAATCGAAAGGAGTATGTAAGGAACGCAGAATATGGTGTTGTGTAGTTTCTGGAAAATGTAATTTTGACGTTTAGTCATTTCTTTAATATGAAAGAAATTATGCCTCTTGCCTTTCAGGCTCTCATGAGAGTAGTTCATGGGTTTGGATTGTACTATCTAATAAAAAAATGAAATTTGTGAAAAAAAAAACTCCCAAAAGATAAAAAATTTCTCAAGGTAACAATAAAAAAGAGAAACAAATAAAAATTCTACAATAAACAGCAGACTCTAAATCAAACGCAGTCTGGCACATATTTCTTTGTAGACTCCCTTATTCGCTGTCAAGTTTACCGGACCCTATACTGCGGGACCTCCGGTTGTTATAAATCCGCGCCCCGGGCCCGCTTCACTGAATTTCCTCTGGCTTTCCTCTGTTTGTTTTTATATAATATATAGGCAAGCTTCGCCTGTGATGTTGCTCTTGTGTTTTAAGTATTTTATACCTAACACTAACTTCTGCTCGCGGCTTCGTCCGCGTGAAAATTCCTGTTTTAACATATAACCCCATGAAAGAATTTCTGAAATCGGTGATACGATTATATATTTTTTTTTCTATTTGACATGGGTTTGCTCTTGACTCTAGTCTAGGTCGGAGGTGACAAAGTCGGCGATGGAGTGAGCTTACCTAGAAGAAGCCTGTTCACCCTCACTTTGAAAAGATTAGGGTTGTATACGTTCGGAAACACAGACGTAAGTAGAGAGTTCCACTCTTGCTGTGCGCAATATAAAAGACATTTGGAAGCGCTTAGTGCCAATTGGCGGAATAGCAACTAGGTAGGGATGGTAACTTGCAGT
This sequence comes from Dicycla oo, assembly GCA_948252095.1. NCBI lineage: Eukaryota > Metazoa > Arthropoda > Insecta > Lepidoptera > Noctuidae > Dicycla > Dicycla oo. The sequence continues at coordinate 23,586,350 of OX411728.1, forward strand.
GCGTCTAGATGTCCGATAGTAGAAGGGGGCCGGTGGAATAAGGTCGTGGAGTTCTTGGGCACACTCACCGAAGTACAATATGTAGAAGACCGACAAGCAGGCAACCTTACGGCGATGAGCCAAGCTGTGAAGCTTGGCATCCACCAGCTTTACGTCGCCAATGAGCCTCTTAGCTCTGCGTTCCACCGAGTCAAGCGCGGTAAGTTGGTATTTAACTGAGCTGAACCAAAGGTGGCTGCAATACTCCATGCAGGATCGGACTTGCGCTTTGTAAAGGGTTAAAAGCTGTCCAGGTGTAAAGTATCGCTTCGCCCTATTTATGATGCCCAGTTAAATGGCCGCAGTTTGGGCTTACAGATACATTTCCAGAGATTACCTTTTAAACAAACAATTTTACCTATTTATAATATTAGTTTAAATTATGTCAGTTAGATCTCGAGGCAGTTTTCAATATAAATTAGCTATACTTACGAGTATTCTGTAGTTCCCGTTTTGTCCATCGATCCATGACCAATACGCATTCTCCAGTTCTCGTTTTGTCCATCGAATATCAAACAATTTTAACACAATATTACTTGCTCATAGTTACGATACTTTATTATTGTCTGCGAAATATTATTTTTGATTCATTCGGCAGACGTGACGACTCGGTATAAAATTTCATTTTCTTTTTTTGATTGCGAAATCGAGTTTCCTTTTGTTACCGATTATATTTGTTTTGATTTTCGTGTTCATTAGTGGTCCAAAACAATACTGAAAATATGAAATACTAGTGTGCTAACATTTCATTTGCGTATTTTTGGTTTTCCAAAGTAAGCACTCGCTATCATTATTCAAGTACCTACTACTTTTTTAATTATTTTTTTATTTGAGATTGGTGACTACGCTGATCATAACAATTATTTGATTGCAAAATCAACCAATTGTGATCAGATGTGATTAACAGCTTTACCCTGAAACTTAGAACCTTATAACTATGTCGGCAAGGCATCCAAAATACCTTGCCTTTTTGATGAGTGCGAGCGGTCTGATGGTTTGCAAACCTATAGCTACCATTAATCAAAACAAAAAAATCTAAATTGCTTCAGCCGTTTGGGAGCTACGATGGCGCAGACAGACACACACATACACAGATACACACGTTAAACTTATAACACCCCTCTGTTTGTGTCAGGGGTTAAAAAGGCTTACAATATCATGTATTGGAACTGAACAATGTAATAGGTTGGGGAAAAAGTTTCTTCGCATTTTTTAAGAAAATTCAAAACATTTTTTAATATAGTTTATTTACATTTAACTAAAGTATGTAGGTACCATTTTGTTCGATAACTTTTTGCCTTCTTGTAGGTAGGGACATGATCCCATTGCTATAGAAATTTTGGGACTTCTGGTCAAAATACCGCGAGAAGTGGTTTTGGCAGTCCTCTCGTGATGTTAACCTGACACTGCCTAAAGAATTCTGAAGAGACCGAAACAGGTGGAAATCTGAAGGTGCAAGGTCAGGACTATACGGCGGATGCATTAACACCTCCCAGCCAAACTCTCTTAATTTTTGCTGAGTGGCTAAAGATGTGTGAGGTCTAGCGTTATCATGATGAAAAACCACACCCCTTCTGTTGATTAATTCCGGCCGCTTTCTCTCAACTTCTTGCTTTAATCTCATCAGTTGTTCGCAGTAGAGTTCAGAATCGATGGTCCTGCCTGGTGGTAACAGCTCATAATGAATAATGCCCTTCCAATCCCACCACACACACAGCATCACCTTGTTGCGAGTTAACCCGGGTTTCGCCACAGTCTGTGAAGCCTGACCGGCCTTTGACCACGACCTTTTTCGCACGTTCTTGTCATACGTGATCCACTTTTCTTCACCAGTTATCAGCTTCTTCAAAAATGGTTCGGTTTCATTACGTCGTAATAAAGAATCACAAATGAGTACACGGTTCATTAGGTTTCTTTCAGTGAGCTCGTGAGGTACCCAAATGTCGAGCTTTTTTGTGTACCCAGTTTTTTTCAAATGCGCCAAAACTGTTTTGTGGTCAATTTCCAGTTCTTCAGCTACGTCGTAACTACTGATATGCCGATCTTGCTCCACTTTTTCAAAAATGGCATCCATTTTATCCGTAATAGGGCGACCAGAGCGACGTGCATCTTTGACATCAAAATTTCCGGATTGAAAACGCTTAAACCAAATTTGTGCTACTCTCACAGACACTACACTAGGTCCATAAACATCGCAAATTTTTTTCGCGGCTTGCGTTGCATTTTTACCTTTTTTGTAGTAAAATTTTAAAATGTATCGAATTTCTTCATTAGATTCACTCATCTTGTCGGTACGAAAAACCAATTAAAATCACACATTTTCCTAATTTGAATTTGGAATTATGTTCTTTAAAATTTAAACTTTCAATGATACCAAAACCAGCTAGATACAAATAGTATAGCCAAAGAGATTTTATTACAAGTTCATACATACTATAATGCGAAAAGACTTTTTCCCCAACCTAATATTTCAAATCTTTTCTCTCATTAGAACATAATGAGGCTCAAAATGTGTTGTGATTATATTAGAGTTCCATGTTAAAAACTCCTCATTAATAATTGACTACTAATTAGCTTTGACGTCGCATTGTGCTGTTCCATTTGTCCTAAATTTAATATTAAATTCATAATAGCTGCCCGGAAATCCGGTTTGATTTTGTAATTATTGAAATGACTGCTGCACGCCTGGGGTTAGCTTGAATATTTAAATGTTTTGGTATTAATGAGTATTATTTAGTATTAATTTTTTGTTTCGTCTATTTAATAAAATAAAGTAGTATAAGATAATGCTAATTTCGAGCAGATACCACACCCACAGTAGGATAGGACCGTAACAGGTGGCGTTCTGTCGTTTCTGCCTACCCCCTGAAGAAGGCATGAGTTTATGTATGTATGTAAAACCCAGCTAGCATATACATATATATTATGTATGTACCTATACGGATAGAGTAAAATATGATCATTTGTAGGGTTCCGTACCTCAAAAGGAAAAAACGGAACCCTTTTAGGATCACTCGTGTGTCTGTCTGTCTGTATGTCCGTCTGTCACAGCCAATTTGCTCCGAATCGAATGGACCGATCAAGTTGAAATTTGGTAGACGTATTGACCATTGCCGCCCCAAATCCATCAATCAATCTGCCTAGACTTTTCCCAACTATGTTGGGGTCGGCTTCCAGTCTAACCGGATGCAGCTGAATACCAGTATTTTACATGGAGCGACTGTCTATCTGGCCTCCACAACCCAGTTACTGGGTAATACGATACCCCTTGGTAGGACTGGTTGTCAGACTTTCGGGCTTCTGGCGACCCGTAACGACTGTCAAAGATCCACGAAAGACAGACGGGACCAACGGCTTAACGTGCTTTCCGACGCACGGAGGAGTCTCGGTATGAAAAGATGGTCACCCATCCACAGACCAACCCCGGTAAGCGTAGCTTAAGCTGATGGATCGACCCGTGAGGCTGTTATTGCCACGAGCTCCTCATCCTCCTCCTCCTCATCCTCATCCTACGAGTTCTTTATTTCCGAAACTACTGAGCCTAAAATTTTGAAAAAAATTCAAAAAATAGTTCTATACCTATAGATTACAGGGAAACCTATAAGAAGTCTATAATATCATATGATAAATTCATCCCAACTACGAAACCCTTCATTGTGCGTAGTCCGACACGCCCTTGACCGGTTTTTTTCACACACGGCGAGCATGCATTAAATGAGCGTACTTACTAGCAGCCAAGCATGCTTTTTAATAGTGCTTTAAGCATGCTTTAAATGTGTGCACATTTATGGTAAGTATAAACACAAAGCATTAATGAAAATAAAATATAGGTACACGCACTGCGTGATCGAAAACAACCTCTTGTTTAGGGTTCCGTTCCCGAAGGGTGCCAAACTCTGCTCCGCTGTCCGTCCGTCCGTCTGTCAGCGGGCTGTTTCTCATGAACCGTAATAGAAAGTTGAAATTTTCACAGATTGTGTATTTTTATTGCCGAAATAACAGCAAATAATAAAAATACTTTAGTATTTTTCATCTTAAATTTTAACAATAACAAAGATAACTTTGTATTTCTTTTTTGTATCTTCATTTCTATTGTTTAATTTCTATATGTGTTGGTGACTATTTTGTTGCAGCTTATTTTCGTATAAGGTAGCATTACAATCTAACCTGATTAAATTTTTCATGTAGTCTAATCTTCCATTCATTTCACACCACCCCTCCATTTCATTACATCCTTCTCTACCATTATTACAATTACCCTTTCAGTACCAAAAATCAAATAAAGCAAAGCTGATAGAACGCCTTAGCATTCCACCCCTGCGTTGACAACAGCCCTGTGAAAACAAAACTCAACCCGCCATCGCCATGTTATTTGCAGAATAAGTAATTCAATTTAAATAAAACGCCCTATCGATTGCAAGCTACTGCTGCCCGGGGTTGAGACATGGTGTAGGAATTTACAGAAGGACCAGTCAACACAACCTCTGGGTTACCTATGTTACAAAAGGTGGGTCAAAAATAAAATGGCATCTTTATCTTTCTACTTCTGATACCGTTACTGTTTGTTAGTCCGCATCATCTCACTTTTAGGCAAAGGCCTCTTCTCCCCATGCTCTTTCGATCCAGTGCTACAGTGGACCACTGCTTTCGTTTGTTTTCTCCAGCTCGTCCCTCCATCTTATACGGGGTTGCCGAGACGCCTTCTTCTGATATTTGAGGTTTTTGCATGGGGATGGGCAATTGCGCAGCAGTATTCTTGTTTTCGGTACCCAATAACGACAAACTACTTCAAATCGTGTTAATAATACAATATTTGATTGGACTTTAATGCCATATTTCATACGTACGGCGTAAACGTATTCTCGCTCACACTTCGACAGAACAAGGCTTATATAAAATTGCGTTTTCCGGCTCAGTTTGTTAGGCAGACCATGTATCACAAAAAATGTTTCTAATACTGAAGATAATTAAGCACTGCTTGCAAATATGGTGAAATTAGTGTACACCTCTGCCTAATCCTTCGGGTAAAACAAGCAAGATTATTTTTTTTATTTTCTTTATGTATGCACGGGTTTCTGTGACAAATAAACTTATTTTTCTATCTTTTTTTCTTTTATGTCAACCAATTACTATTGGTCCTTCTGTAGATACTACTCTATGGTCAAAGGGTATCGCTGTCCCGCTGGAGGCCTTTATCTGGCGAAATGAAACATAAATTAATAAATCGTTGAAGCACCGTTGTGCTGTGCCACCACCAGCGTTTATGCAATCACAGTTAGTAAATAATAATATTTGTGCTTTCAAACAAAGCTTTGGTTTCATGTTAAAAACGAAGGTTTACACAGATTCGGGGAAATTGCAAAGCTTGCTTTATAAACAAATTGTGCGATGCACTTTCTATTTAAAACTATTTAAAACGTGAGCCTTTTTAAAGTTGCATGTGTGTGTGTGTGTGTATTAGATTTTAGGCGAAATTAAACTGTCTTCTATCTATCTAGGCTCGTCCCTATATGTGACTTAAACTATATGTTTTTTTTTACCGTCTTGAAAAAAAAATAGGGTACAATAGGTGAACGGAGTAGAAGCCTATGGCATACCTAGTTTTTGTTTTTTTAATAGCTTAGACAGAAATTCCTCTCTCAATAAACACTACACATTTGAAGTATACTAGAACAATAAAAACAGGAATTTTGAAAAAAACTTTATAGATCGTTAAAAAATATCGAAATTCAAATCATACGCACTACGTAGGCGCGCAGGGTGCGTAGTGTTTATGATTTGAATGTAGGTGTTATTAATTTTTTTTTTAAACTAGGTATGCCATAGGCTTCTACTCCGTTCACCTATTGTACCCTAATTTTTTCAAGGCGGTAAAAATGTCATCCATCCATCCAGTATAAAGTTTATTTGGGTACTTTATTATAAAAGCGAAAGTTTGTATGTGTGTGTTTGTATGTTTGTTACTCCTTCACACAAAAACTACTGAACGGATTTTGATACTTTTTGTCCCTATATTCCTACGAGTTCAAGACTTATGCAGGTGAAACCGCGGGACGCTGCTAGTGTAATATAAACCAACTACAGGAACCAGCCGTAAAGGCACATGGGATTTTTAGAAAATGTTAGGCTTTGTTGAGAGTCGTCTTCGTCACTGGTAATTGTGTGGAACAGACTTTTTCTAATGCTCGATGTGTCATATTAAGTACTTGTTTCATGTGATTTTCAATCCATGTGCAATATTTACGGCTGGTAACTGTAATATATGTACTTATACAGTGTAACCTGGTTAGGGTGGAAGCGCCAGGGTAACCCGCGAAATTCAAATTTTCTTAAGTTTTTTTTTTTTTGCAATTTGCAAGTCAGTATTAGGTTTTATGTTGATCATATTAAGATTCGCGACCGTAACAAGTATGTATTTACAGAATTAGAAACTTTAAAGTACTCAATATAATTCTTTAAGACCAGGTAATCCTAATGAATGGCTATTTCATGAACTCTACCGGGATATATATATATTTCGCTTTTGGAAATTATTAGCCATTCAGAAACATATTCACAGGCTCTATTTTGATGAGCACTACCTAGTAACAGGACCGATCTTTTTTTTATCCATACTCAGTCATCATCTCACTTTTTACCCAATCACAACAATGTCAATTGCAGTAGTACTATTCTGTAAAAATCTCTTCGTTAAAACTTACATGAAGTGAGCTGTCAATCTCTAGCGTCACTTCAAGCTCGCTTCACCTAAATTTTGACGGTGAATTTTTTAAAGAATAGACCGACTGGGCTTTGATTTCGACAGTTGTTTCTAGTGGATCCTTACCCTTATTACGTATCTTGCAGAAGCTTAGCGATAGCATAATTTGCGCAATAATTGTTTTTCAATCGCAAATCGGTATCATGTATCCGCGATACGTCATACTGATTTGCGATTGAAAAGCAATTATTGCTCAAATTTTGCTATCGCTAGGCTTTCGTATAAGCGTGCCGCAGTGGTAGTCCGCGAAATTCAAATTTTTTTTATGTTTTTTGCAATTGTTTTTGCAGGTCAGTGTCAGGTATCTTGATCAAAACATTATTCGCGAAAGTAATAAATATGTATTTACAAACCATAAGAATCATCAATACATCTCTCTAGTTAGATTTGCCGTGGTTTGGTCTGATTTCGACCACCCCGCGTCAAAAACGCAAACGACGGCAAATCTCATCAAGGCAATCACATTAATCATTTACTGGATATGTATATATGAATGCAATTACTTCTCTATTCATTCGTTACCTATTTACGTTCCAGCTATCTCTTAAATAAATAATTAGAGACCAAAAGTTAATTTCGTCCCTAGTATGCACTATAACTTTGGTCCATCTTTGAGCTCTCCCCGCTAACTTAAGCCGGCAACTTTTTAAATATCACCCCGCTGTAAGTCTACATCTAGGGGACTTTCTTTAATATGAAAAGGAAACTTCTGGAAACTATTTTATGAGTTGAAAGATATTAATTACTTCTACTTAGTTGGTTTTTAGTATGGGTTGTGAGGGATCTGTGTAAACTTAGGGGTGCTACACACTTTTGGGTCCGGCACACTCTTGTTCGAACCCAGACAGGCGCTTTACATTGTGTAAATAATTTCATCACCACTACTTTCAAAATGGTGAAATAAAACATCGTGAGGAAACCAGCGTGTCCTGGAATCAAAAATTCAAAGTCATGTGACGTCTATCAAACCGCACTGGGCCGCGTGGTGGATTACAACCCACTCCCTCTCGAAGAGAGGAGGCCTATTTCCCAGCAGTAGGAACATTATAGGCTGATTATGTACAGACGCCAGCAGGTCAAGCTACCCGAAACTGTCAAATTTTCCCAATCAACCTTGAACCTAATGCATCAGCGATAAAGTTGAAAATCTATTAAAGAAATTTGACAGATTGTAGTAGCTTGATGTGCTGGCGTCTGTACTTACTTGTCCGAGTTTCACAGCCGAGCGAGAAAATCAAAAGATAAATGAGTTTCTTTCTGTAAGTAGGTTTGTACAAACACTTTTACACGTCACTCATATTTTAAAAACTAGATGAGGTAATGGAGTATGTAAGGGTCGTAGCAGGTGGCGTTCTGTAGTTTCTGCCTACCCTCATGGGAAGAAGGCGTGAGTTTATGTATGTATTTAGAAGAGTTCCGCATTTCCTTTCCGACTACTCTGAGAATAAAGGCCGAAACAAAATCAAATAGATTGTAACTATATTTTGCAATCCACATCATGGAGCACACCTTAGATTAGTCTTTTTTTTTTTGGTATTGACTATCTCGTGAATTGTTGACAAAGGGAGAAGATGGAATCAGTAATCTTCAACGTGTTTTTATTTTATTTTTTATATAATTGTCTTTGAACCAATATTTCAGGCTTTAGGTACAGAGATGTTAGGTAAATTGAAGGTAAAATAGCCACCAATCAACAACATGCCAGTTTCTGCCATCTACTAAATGAAAATGTTAAATTCATTCACTCACTGACATAATTATAACGTACAGCATAAACCACCGAGTCTAGAAGCATGAAGACTTCCTTTCATAACGAAAAGTGAGCAGTAAGGAAGGATTTAAAAAATAGGGAATGAAAGTTCGTCATTTTTTTGATGGGAAATACCATCACGGCTTGTTATAATCATAAATGATAAGTGATAACTAGAGATCGGATAATCATATTTATATATGATTATCCGATTTTTTCACATATTTACCTAAACTTACACTCGCGAGCAACCAAATCTACTCAACCCCATACAAAGTAGTTAGTTTTTTCAAAAAGTTCTTATCCAATTTATGAAAAAGTAAATATTTTTTAAAGCCTAACGTTTCAGCTTTAAGATAGTACCATAAATATGAAAGTCAGTGTAGTTGTTTTCAAGTAATTGCTATTTGAGTCGAAATGCATGATAAGGAGTTGAGTCGATTTGGTTGCTCGGAAGTGTATTTTTGGCTAAGAAATGATGGGAGCGGCTTCTTATTTTTTTTTTTTTCTTAATATAAATCTCAGGATTTCAGAAAATCCCGGAAATCACAACAAATTTGATACATGGTATGGAAATAGCTTCTTAAATATGTGGGTTTATTTATTTAAAAATACCGGGCAACCAGTAGTGCAATTTTATACAAATCGCACCGTGAAAACTTAGGTGAAGTGAGCGTGGAGTGAGCTGTCAATAGTGCCATTCCCATAGCACCGGGTGGAATGACAGCACACTTCTAGCTCACTTCACCTAAGTATTCACGGTGAGATTTTTACGGAATAGGCCGGCAGGATCACATAACTATTCGTACCTATGATTGTTTACTTGAAATTCATTTCAATATTACTTATTCATACACGTTTGCTATACCAGTTTGGCACATTTGATTCTACAGTTAAAAAGTACAAAATTTATCAATTCCGGAATCGCGAGATTTTTACGATCGATACAAAAGTGCATTCCATATTAGCCAACACCTGAACGTAATTAAATATACATTCGATTCTATAATCAGAACTCTAATTTGGTCGATCCCGGAATTCTGGGTTTTTTTTTCGATACAAAAGCCCATTTCATAATAGCCAACACCTCAACTCTAGATAAATAAAATATACATCCGATTATCCGACTTCTAGTGATAACCATAGAAATATATACGAGTATCTATGGCGATAACCCTGTAAGCACACTTCCTCAGAGTTCTCCACTTCTATCATACAAAGGCAGCACACAAGTGCTCATTATTGAACTATCTCTAACAACGTATTCCTATTTCCAAGCTTTCTTTCTACCCAATTGACCTATCTATGGTTAGCTTGCTAATATGGTGTACAAGTATGGATTTGTACTTGGCACCTACTAGGATTACCTAAAGGCAACCGCAGACGGGCAACTCGGGTTCAAGTAACACGACAACATCAAGCAATTTACCAGCTGCGATGAAAACGTTAGCACTCACTTAGAGATACCGCCTAACCATATTGAGTGAAATGAACCAACTTAATAAATTAGACAATAGGGTCATTAACAGTTGCCTCAATTGTATCTGATTCTGCAATAATCACTTGTAATAGTCTGTCTATTAGAGTTGTTTATTGCAAAAACAACAAAACCATTTTTTAGGGTTGATCATTTTTGTCACATACATTTTTAGAAATGAAACTAGATTGCAAGAGATAGTAAGTTGTGTTGCTGGGCTTTAATTGCTGATAAAATTGCCCGTGTATACGTAGCTTTAGTGTGTGTCGGAAGCCGCAAGCCGGGCTTGTAACTTAGTGCTAGCTTAAAGCTCTCAAAGTTACTGCCTTCAGATAAAGACCGGCTCCAGACTAAGCCTACTTCATGTGGATACTCTTGCAAATGCACTTGAGATGGGTTTGTGATAAGCGTGGGTTATGTTACCTTTTGTTTGTTAAAAGGATTTTCTAAATGTTTTATTTAGTTTCACTTTCGTCGCTAAATTACAGCAGGTTCTATATGGTTTTTGACCGTAAGCGACATTCAGCTTCCCTTGGTAGGTGACGAATGCATGATGATATTCAAAAAGGGGTGAAACAAAAGTGACGATGATAAGGCACTTCTTTAAACCGATTCTATTATATGTATATTTACTAAATATACATAGAATCGGTTTACAAAAGCATGCCTAGTTTGAGGCTTTAGCAAACACACTACCTTAAGAATATGTTTGATTTACAAATTATTTTGGTATTTCATTTGTATGAACTACGCATGCTTCGTGGGGCTCTTAATTATTGAAATAATATTATCCTACTTATAGTACTAAATACAAAATAAAAATTATCAATTTAATATCCACATAATTATTGAAGTAATTCTAGAAGTTTTTCTGTGTCTTGTGTAATCAAGTTTATCCAAATATTCGCATATATTCAGACTGCAATGTTTGTAACTGGCACTATAAATATTAAGTAACCTATTGAGTTTATTGTATGACTCGGGTCCTAAATAATTTTTACTTTTTTTTTATTTATATTTTATTTTGAATATATATTTGGAAAGGACACTGATTTGAAGACGAGACATGAGGAATTTAAAATTTCTATAGGAAACTTATTTTTCTCATATTTCCTGTTTAAATCAATGTTCTTATTTAATATATATATATATTTGGAAACCTTGATATTCTGCAATTCAATCGGAATAAATACACACTACCTTTAGAATATGTTTGATTTACAAATTATTTTGGTATTTCGTTTGTATGAACTACGTACGCATGCTCCGGGGGCGTCTTAAGTAACTTGAACAAATAATTAGTTGATCGCTTAGTCTGGGGATGGCCTGAAACAAGTTTTTACTAACCTAGCTCAGGCAGGTCGCCACAAGTTATAATCACAGTACCAACGCACCTCTCATAGGTACTTAAAAACATGTGTAAATTTTTGTTACATTTTTTGTAAGCCAATCTGTTAAGAACTTGGTTATAAGTTTGTAAATGTATTACTTTGTATAAGGACCTAAATAAATTATTATTATGTCGTTTAACTTGAGCTATTTTGAATACCTAAAAGATTGCGAATGCTGTGACACCTATTCAATTCAAACTTCGCTATCATAGTCAAACTCAAAAGGTCGAAGTAATCATAAAGTAATAATTATTATATCAAGTTGAACACTTAAAATGATAATAAAATAGCCGTAGACGATGCCGTCACAATTTACATGACTGCCAGACAATGTTATTATCCATTAAAAAAATCTTCATAAGTTCACACACACATGTTGATACCCGAAGTTCAAAATAACCAATAACTAGGTCCTCTAAATAAACACGCGAGACTAATTTAAGCAGCTTTTTTTAATTGACGCGATGACGCGGCGAATTGCAAACAATTTCGCGGGCCCTTTGTATCGGTAAATTGACTCTGTTATTTATGAACCGATCGGGATCACTTTTATAGATGAACAGTTGACGCGGGACCACAGCGGAGTTTAAAACAAATAAAAACAATTAGGTTAAGAACTGGTGAGCCTCACCAGTTGAAAATGATAAAGGTAAAAGCAAATATTTAAATCGTTAAATTCGCCCGACTGTGTCAAAAATGGTTACGTTTCTGTTTCTGTTAACAAATTCACTAATGTCTCGATCACTTATACTAAAAAAAATGTGTATCATTCCGTGCGGGATCTGTGAGCTCACAGTAAAATCAGGTATTGTAAATAAAAATATAGATCACTATGTTTTGCCGTTGACGGCGTAGAAATATAAATAAAGTCGCCATCTAAAATCTCTCTTCTATGTATGGACACTTTTACATGCTACCTAATTACGGTGAGGGCAAATCTAACGATTTAAATCTTTTGGTAAAAGTGACAATGTTATAGGGGTAAAAGTTTTTCAGGAAATCATTTCGCTTACTATTACTTTGTGTGATTTTGTGAGCGCTAAATAATTAGGGAAGTAAAATATCCTTCAAGATTAAAAAAGAAAACTGTTTCAACACATTATGTGAATTGTTTAAGTTAATAGAACTGCTAATTATTATTTTATTACATACATACATGTCTTGAATTTTTTGGCCTCAAAGCACAGACACTATGTACAGACGCCAGCAGGTCAACCTACCCGAAACTGTCAGATTTTCCCAATTAACCTTGAACCTAATGCTTTAGCAATAAAGTCGAAAGTCTATTAAAGAAATCTGACAGATTGTAGTAGCTTGATGTGCTGGCGTCTGTACTTAGCATTAAAAACTTTTTTAACCTCATTAAAGTGGTTTCTTAATTAAAAGTCTAGCAACATTTTCCTATAAGTTCTCATTAAAACACCTGAAACTGCTCTATAAATACGCACCAACCGTGTAGGTAATCTCACCCCGTGGCCAAAAGCTACATGCTCAAGCGACAAGCGTTTTGCGACTGCGGAGACAACAAATGAAAGAAGTTGTTTAGACTAGAGTGAGCGTGCCACGAGTCGCTGCGACGCGACTTGCGGAGCGGCGGACGGAAAGGAGTGAGGCGTGCGTGTAGCGATTGAAGCACGTCGCTTCGCTCGAGGACGTGAACAGGGCCTTAGTGCGTTTGTCCACCGCAGCTGCCACCGGGATGGCACCGAGAATGATATGACGGCGCCGAAGTAGCGATACATATATTTACTATGGACTCGTGTCCACCGCACGTCCGTCACTCGAGCGCCGTCATCCCGGCCGCCGAAGTGTCGAGTAGTTCGTCGCGACCGCTAGAACCGTGATGGCTGCGGTGAGCAAACGCCCTTACAAACAATAAATAAAACCGCTCACATCTCGACTCTAATAACAAAGATAAATAAGTAACGAAGGCGTAGCAATATGTCAGCCGGTCCATATTCCTACGCGTATATTACTCATGATAAATGTCCCCCCATCATTCCGTGATGCCTGCTGGGAACGCCTGCGTCCTGGTAAACTGATCCGTGTCTGTTTGTTTATTATTTTGGGAAAAGGAAGGTACATCAAAATATGCATGTAATTCTTTTTTTCTCTTAATCAATAAAGTACAGTAATATAAACCCAAGAAATGTATTAAAAGTCAAATGTTACTACTGTTTGTTGCTCAAAGCAATGACTAAACTCCCACAATTTTCAACTACAGCTCAAACATCCGTTATTGTCGCGGCCATAAAATGACTCTTTTTAGGGCTCCGTACCTCATAAGGAAAAACGGAAGCCTTATAGGATCACTCGTATGTCTGTCTGTCTGTCCGTCTGTCACAGCCAATTTGCTACGAATCGAATGGACCGATTAAGTTGAAATTTGGTACACGTTGGAATTTCTGTGAACCAAACACGGACGTGTAACGTAAATAAATGAATTTTGAATATGGGGGTCCATTTTGGAGGCAAATAAGAAAATTTAAAAAAGTTTTGCAAACTGTACCGTGTGACATATCAAATGAAAGGGCTTACTGTGAGGGTCTCAAAAATATTTTTTTTTTAATTTTAAAGTTATTTAAGAAAATAGACGAAAATTGACCATTCCCACTCTTTATCTCCGAAAGTCTGTGGTCTTAAAACAACATGGTAAATCTCTCAATATTGTGCATACAAACTTACATTTGCAGTTGGAATGTATGGGAGAACATGTTTTTCAACTACAATGTTAAGTTTGGTCTTGAGATTCATCCGAACTACGGAACTCTTCATTGTGCGTAGGCCGACACGCACTTGGCCTGCTTTTTTTAGCCACAAATCATATAAATTAAATTATTTTTTTGTATTTTATTCAAGCAGAAATCGCACTTACTAACTTACCTCAGTGAGAATAGCTAAGAAAAGATTATTTAAAGATTTATTCACATAGCTTTTGAGGTCACTCGAGTTTGCGTTCCGTTCCACCAAAAAAACTTAACATAAAAAAAATTGTCTCCTATACAATGTATATTCAAATAATGAAAAGGTTTGAACAACATGCATATTCCCTATTGACGGATATTGTATATTTTTTCCGTAATAACTAGCTTCAGCCCGCAACTTCGTCCGCGTGAAATTATTCTCTATTGTGAATTGTGTAACTGGATTTAGACAGGATAAAGGTACGCGAATTAACAGGTAGCCAATGAAGTAAATAAATGATATCTTTTAAATACAACCTAGTTTGGGCCTAAGGGCTAGACACGAATCAATGGTTAAGAATAGCAAACCCCCTAGTTTTCTAGAAACCCTTCCAAGTCTCTGCAAAGAAACTGCAAATCTGATATCAAATCGCATATTTAATTTATATAGTTAGGGGGCGTTCATTTGGGCACGCCACCATTGCGGCGATAAGTCCCCTCTTTGAGGAGTGGTTGGAGAGGCGTCATGGCACCCTCACCTTTCGCCTGACGCAGGTACTCACCGGACACGGTTGCTTCGGGAGGTTCCTGTTCCGGATAAGGCGGGAGGAAACGCCCGGGTGTTACCACTGTGTGAATTGCCCGGAGGACACGGCGTAGCATACGGTGGAGGTCTGCCCGGCTTGGGCAGAGCACCGCCGCGTCCTCGCGGAGGCGATCGGCGGCGGTGATCTCTCGCGTCCGGCCCTGGTACAGGCCATGGTACGGAGCGAGAGTGCATGGGAAGCCATCACCTCCTTCTGCGAAGCTGTAATGCTCGCGAAGGAGGAGGCTGAACCCGTGAAGGAGAGGCAATCTTTGCGCCCTCACGCCCCTAGTCGCCGCAGGAGACGCCCTGGGCGTCGGGAATCGATAGCCGATTCCCGGCCACCGTAGGCGCGGGCTTGCGGATGGTGAGCAACGGGTAGCTCGCCATCCAGTAAGGACCAGGCCCGGGTCGACGGCGCGTTGTGTTCCACGCGCGCCTCAAAGAGATGTCAGCACTAGCTGAAGGGGCCGCTAAGGCCGATGCCTGCCAGGGTTGCGGGTTGTTCGAA
Source organism: Dicycla oo (assembly GCA_948252095.1). Taxonomy (NCBI): domain Eukaryota; kingdom Metazoa; phylum Arthropoda; class Insecta; order Lepidoptera; family Noctuidae; genus Dicycla; species Dicycla oo. The sequence continues at coordinate 23,601,767 of OX411728.1, forward strand.
AGAGTTACCGTGACCCTGGCACAGGCAACTGAACGAACACGGGTGGGTTTTAGTCAGTAGAAGTCTGACACGCCCTCCCGCTCCACCCAGAGCGGGAGAAGTTATTTGATGATTTCCCATACACAAAAAAAGGGGGCGTTCATTAATTACGTGAGCCGATTTTGGCGGTTTTTCGACCCCCCACCCCCTTGGTGAGATGTCGTGAGTCACTAATCTCACGTGAGATTTTAAAAATGCGTATTTTTAGTGTAAGCAAATAAGTTAATCTGTGCTTGATTGCGTTATAAACATAATTTACCTAGTTATTTTTCCTAATATGTACTTACTTATTTTTTATAATAATTAGCTAGTTTTCTCGCGATTATACACTGCCGAATCTCCCCCACGTGAGATTGAGTGAGATTCGGCTCGACCCCCTCCCCCGCCCTCCTAAACGCCTCACGTAATTAATGAACGCCCCCATAGGCATCGTTTGTATTTTGGTCAATCAGTCAAAACTGCTATTACGAGATCCGACAATATAATTACTTACCGATAAGAGACTTAATTACACCGAGTTTCACATTTATTATCCTTTAAAAGCTTTATATTTAAAGCTTAGAATAAATAACACGTTTTTCTGGGGAAATACAAAAACACAAGGCGATCGTAAAACATTTACCCTTTTAATACACCCGCAATCTTTTTTCCTGACATCACTGCCCTAAAAAGCCAAGATTTATAGTATCCATCAAGGCTGTCAAATATCGAATTTTAACAAATAATCATGTAATAAGAGGAGGAAGCCATCCATCATCGCGCTTTTCCAACTTCGGGCTATCACTCAAACTTCAGTGGTATATAAATAGCTGGAAACTTTAGGGAGATGGTATTTTTAGGAGCTTTGGGCAAACCGGAGGTTAGTGTACAGGTCTTTGAGAAAGTAATATATATCACTATAAGAATAAGAATTTCTTCTTAACAAATTTCAGAGTGTTAACAGAGTTCCTTATCCTAGCAGGTTAGAGTTCTTTATCCTTACGTACAGTCGTAAATTAGTTTTCGTGAGACCTAATTTGGCTTCGATCCTGTTTTCTGTTGTTGATATCCTTAGACAACCTTGTGGTAACAATAAAACCATTGAAGGCTGAGAAGGAGAAACAATTGAAATATCTCGACTTAGCTCACGAGGTTGTCGCCATGTGGAATGTGGACTCGGCAATCATTATACCGATAGTCATAACGGTCAATGGCCTTAACGCCAAGAGCCTCGACCAACATCTCAAGAGGCTCTCGTTGGGTGGCTGGGTGAAGGGCCTGATTCAGAAGGCAGTCCTCCTTGATACGGCGCGTATTGTGAGGAGGTTCCTGTCTCTGGGGCCCAAACACCGGTAGCTTGGACCCTGTTCCCCATGCCGGTGGATTTCTATTTTTTATATTTTTAAATGTTTTTATTTTTGTATTCTAATATTTAAAAATATAATTTATATGTAAAGAATTGAAATAAAGGAAATAATAATAATTCTTTATTGACATAATTATGTTACAGAAACTTGTTTGAAGCCTCTGACTCCTGAACTAGGTGTACCTGTATGTCAGGAGTCAAAACCATTGTTTAACTTTGCAAAATACACGTGGAGATCTTTTTTGTTAGCTCGTTTAGACATACAATTACCTCGAAAATGTATGTACTACATTGCAAAAACTGTCAAAATATCAGCATCAAGTAATTCCGTGAACGCCGAGCAAACTGAGCAGCCCCTGACAGATTCATTACTCTTTTGTTAACACATTTGTTTAGACGAAAACAAATGGCTATAATGTTTTACAGTAACACTAACATTTAACATTATTTTGACTCGTTTTGTTTGTTTTAAATAGAAACTACTAAATGATGGAGAGTCATTATGAAGTTGTAATATTTAAAGATTAGCTCAACTGCTGAGGGCCGAAAATCGTGATGCCATTTCGACACGACATTTTTGCATTATCAACTGTACCTATGCTTTTTACAAGAGCATAGTTAGGCAGTTTTGCACGAGTGGCGTACCTAATTTTTCGATCGACGCACCCTGGGCAATTAGATGAACGATAATGAATTTGGTGATTTTATGGGGTCACAGGAAATTAGTGACCGATACGACCAAACCTGAACTCGCGAAAAAAAAAACAAGTGATTTTTTTTTTCGCGATTTCAGGTTATGACTTATAATAAAAGTTGTTTGTTATCATGAGTACAATCATGTGGTCAGTCACTCACTAGTTTACAAATTATTATTTTTTTCAATACCCATAGACAATTTATACTAAATTTGATTTGTGTCGACCCTCATATCATTATAACTTAAGCCATATATTTTTATCACGTCACATTTTTTAAATATATCCTAAAGTTGTTTTGTACGGATTTATACTTCGTATCTAGTTTGTTACTATAACATTGTACCAACAAATCACGCAACTGACTGCTACTTTTGCCTAACAAAAACTTTTGGTTTTAATAACAAAAACAAGAAACATGTCCAGTATTCTGATATTCCATCGGTCACAAAACCTGTGCTTCACTCTGATGCGAGTTCCTTATCCGTCATTGCGCAGTAGTTCAAATTCAAAAAAATGATCCAGAATCAATGAATTTAATTGAAGAATCTTCTTGAAAACACTTGAAAAATGTTTTTCCTGGTTTCTGATGCCAAGATTAAGGAAGGTATATTCGTGGGACTTCAAATCAGAAAAATCCTAAAGGATAACATTATTGAGAGTCACTTAACCGCTGTCGAAAATGATGCTTGGTTTTCTTTTAAAGCGGTTGTGAAAATTTTCTTAGGTAACCATAAAGCAGAAAATTATATAGAAATTGTTTCCAATTTATTACAAAATTACCACAAAATGGGAGTGCATATGTCCCTTAAAATTCACTTTTTTCATCAATATTTAAAGTCATTTGAAGAGAGTTACCAAGGTTTTTAGAACAAAAATATGCTAGTTGATTACTGCTAGTCTATCTTGAGAGAAAATGATCCCGACCTGTATAAAAGAAGAAGTACTTTGAGTCATTTTTAATGTTTTTATTGTATAACTAAGCAAAAAAAATTGCAAATTTAAAAAAATAAATATTTTCAAAATGTGACGTGCAATTTTTTATTTTACTGTAGTATCGAACTAAGGATGGTTTATTCTAAAGATACACACCACTTTCATGCGTGGGTATTTTTTGTTGTAATCTAGTGTTACCAGTCACCCTATATACAACCTTGCTGTCAGGCTATTCTTTTCATCACTGCATGAGTAGGTATGTACTTAGTTCGTGCTGATAGGAGAGAAAAATAAATTTAAATAAGTGAATACGGAATATGCATGTTTTTTTTAATATTTTTATTCGATAGGTTACATCGCCATATTAGTAAAACAATAATCAACGCCAAAAGCAATTGAAAAAAATAGCCAACGACACGGGCACCTTAAACGCCCTCCATTTTGGCGCGCTTGGTGTGACGTCATAGTCTATGTCAACAAAGCTGAATCGCAAACAGAAGTGTTTGCGATTCAGCTTTGTTTACAAAAACATTGACATTTATTGTTGTCATAGACTTTTACGTCACATTCGCTATGATCAATGGCGTCGCTTTTCAAATATTTGAATATCCCAGAGTTTTTTTCCATTTTATAAAAAAATAATTTCTTGCTAAAAAGAAATTACAATCACAAATATTGATTTATGCATAATTCTAAAGTAATATACAGTTAAAGTTTATTTGAAAAATATTTGGCCCATATTTGAATCACAAAAAAGTGTCCTTTTAAAATCTTAAAACCTAAAATAACTTTGCAATATTTCAAGAAAGCCTGCGGTATTAGAATGGCGGATTTACAAGGAGGAGAGTTTTCATCTCAGATTTTACTAGACTTCAGAAAAGCCAAATGAAAAGGTTACAAATCTGTAGGCTTTCTTTTGTTTTTACGTCGACACTTCAGCCTAGAATACCAATTGGAATTTCAGATCTACTTTATACAAGGTGAGAATGAAATAACTGAAACCTCTTAAGGGGCCGTTGTATTCATTATTATGATCAACTTTTACTGTGACTACCTCGTTGGTCTAGTGGTCGCAAGCACTACTGCTGAGCATGAGATCCTGGGTTCGATTCCCGGGTCAGGCAGTGTTAGAGGTACTAGAGGTAGGTACACATTTGCCTAACCCTTCGGGGAGTACTGGCGTGATGTTATGTTATGTTTTACTATGGAACCAAACCAGAAAACGCGAATAAATAATTTTCTGCTTCATATTCAGAATTGTCCAAATAGTGACGTCCCAAAGAAAAATCTGAATTCCTCATACCCAGGGGTTGTCAAAAAAACCCCTTGTATGTTCCGCGATTTTTTATATTTTCGATTTGTTTAGTTTTCTGCCGGTGGAGCTTCAAAAATTCATATCTTTTTTTGTAGTATATTTCAGTTTTTTTTTTTGACATGAAAATAATATTCAAGCCGCTCATGTCACAAATAAACCTGAAAAATACTCAGTACAAAAAAGATACGAATTTTCAGGTATGAGGAATTCAGATTTTTCTTTTGGACGTCACTATTTGGACCACCAGATGTTATTTCGCTATTTCGGGTTTTGCCAATAGTAAAAGATGTTTATTGATGAGTACAATGACCTCTTAAGAAGTTTTCAGTTATTTCAATAAAATTACACCTTATGTATTTTCAGCCCTTCTAGTCTTTGTTAGAAATAGCCATTCAGAGTAAAGCCTTTCAGCAGTAATTCTCCGCTGGTCATAGGCTAATGCCCATCTATTCTATACTTTCGTGAAATTCTAATACCGCGCTAACAAAACCGCGAATAGTTCTCTTTAATGCTAAATTTATATCAGTTTGAAACTAAAACAGTTAGTCATTAATCAGTAGGTATCTAAAAGTTAGTATTAATACTAAAACTAATCATCTTAACTAGTCTTAACTTAATATTATAAATGGGAAAGTAAGTCTGTTTGTTTGTTACCTTTTCACGCCTAAACTACTGAACAGATCATCCTAAAATTTTGCATATACGTTGTCATATCACGTGTACGGAAACGGACATGGGTACCTTTCTTCTCGAAAAGAAGTACTGTTCCCGAGAAAAACAACAATAATGTTCTTATGATAATAGATGGCGCCACGTGTCTTTCAAATCATGATTGAATTATACACTCACAGGCACAATTAACCGCCCACCTTATATTTCTTTCAATTTGCAGAAATCGTCAAACTTATACCACATTTGATGACAGGTACGTTGCAAGCTACCCTTAAGGTTTAAAAAAAAAGCATAAGTCTTGTAAAAAAAGTTGTTTATTAGAGCATTCACACCAAAAATCGATTTTGTGAAAAACTTTGATGAAAATTTAACAATATTTATTTTGAAAAAAGTGGTCGCAATTAAAAGATTTTTTTTTTTATTAATAATGGGTGTTGCCGCCTCGGGCTCTAATGACTTCTTGGAGCCGGTTTGGCAGTCCATCCATGATATCTTGGATATCTGACTGGGGGATATTGTGCCACTCCTCCACCGCAGCCGTCTTGAGCTCTCCTAGGGTCGTAGGGGCTGGTACTCTTGCTCGCACACGTCTTTTGAGGTTGTCCCAAATGTGCTCAATTGGGTTAAGATCGGTACTGCGTGCCGGCCATGGTAAAACTTGAATCCCGACTTCATTAAGGTACTGAGAGACGGCTCTAGCGGTATGGCATCGTGCATTGTCATGCATTAATGTGAAGTTGTCACCAATGAATGGTGCAAAAGGTATGACATGGTCTTGAAGAACTTCCTGCACGTATCTTTGAGCGTTCACACTGCCTCTATCGAACACAACAAGATCGGTACGAGCCACGTAAGAGATACCTCCCCAAACCATTATGGACCCTCCCTGGTAACCCACTGTTTCGGTTATAGCGCATGGAGCAAACCTTTCGTTTTGGCGCCTGTAGACACGCTGACGTCCATCTGGACCACTTAAGGCTATTCTGCTCTCATCTGAGAACAGTATGTCCTTCCATTCCTGCACAGTCCAGCCAGCATATTCTCGGGCAAAAGCAAGTCTAGCTCTACGGTGTTGTGGGAGCAGTTGTGGAGCACGAGCTGGACGAAAAGCCCTCAGATTACTCTCTGCCAGTCTTCTTCTAATCGTACGTTCACTCACACTGACATTTCTCACCTCAAAAAGACGCGTACGAGCTTCGGTAGCAGTGCAAAAACGATTTCTCAACACATTGCTGACAACGAAACGGTCATCGCGGGCTGAAGTGCATCGATGTCGGCCTTGACCTGGCCTACGGGTGTATGAGCCAGTTTCCCGAAACCGTCTGATGGCATCCCGTACCGTGGTTCGAGGTACACCGAGTGTACGGGCGATGCGACGTTGGCTGTACCCCACGTCCGCCAAAGCCACTGCCCTAGCTGCACCAGTTGCATCGAGTGGCATTTTTTTGAGTCACAAACAATAAACGAACTCTAGAAACTTGAATTAAACAATATTCACACACTATGGCAGAAAAGAACAAAAAATGTTAACACGATAACGTATCGGCAACAATGTCAAACAACGACTAAATTCCAAAAACCCTTCGGTGCCACAAATTTAGCAAACGAATTACGGGTATAAGTGTTTAATTTATTGCTAAAGTACCCACTTGACAAAAAATAGAACAGTGGATAAGCCATAGTTAAGCTAAACAAACAGGGTGACGAAAGATATAGGTGGGCGGTTAAATGTGCCTGTGAGTGTATTATAAAACTTTAGTAGTGTGTTAAAGGGTTTTTTTTTAAATTTATGTATCTAATTAATTTTGTGAGTCTAGAGTGTCGATAGACCGGTTTTTCATAATACTATCATATAAATGCGAAAGAAAGCTAAAACCGCTGAACGGATTTGGATGAAATTTGGACATGGGTAGACTATGACCTGGATTAGGACATATGATACTTTTGATCTCGGTAGCGCGTTCCCGTGGGAGTCTTAATTTCGTATGAACAACAAATTAAACTTTGGCGAGAAGCCAAAATTAAGGCTTTATTACACTGACGAAGGTTGTTATTATTTTATATTTTTTCAGTATAATTGTGACACACGCCGGATAGCTGCGAGCATGAGGTCCTGAGCTCATTAACTGTTGATTCGATTAGGTTTTTGAACATCAATCTGGCTAGCCTTTTCCCAACTATGTTGGGGTCGGCTTCCAGTCTAACCGGATGCAACTGAATACCAGTATTTTAATGGAGCGACAGCCTATCTGACCTCCACAACCCAGTTACTGGGTAGTACGATACCCCTTGGTAACACTGGTTGTCAAACTTTCGAGCTCCTGACGATCCGTAACGACTGTCAAAGATTCACGAGACCTGTGCGGCTGTTATTACTTAACCACGAGCTCTTCATATCAAATATCGTACCAAGTGAATGAAAGTTTCCATTTAGGTACATCAATTAAGGCAGGTTGACATCAGTTCTTAGGGGTTCTAAAACTCAGAACAAGGTACATAATACTGCTCTCATAAGAAAAAAATCCGTATCTGACATTTTTTCGAAATAGAGTTATTAATACATATTCGGAATCAGCAAAAAAAGAAGCATCTACCAGTATTTTTATATTGGCGTAAACTTAACGAAATCCTAATAATTCTTACTAGAAGACGCATTTGCATTTGTATTTTGTGTTTGAACAGGATAAAATATTATTTTCTCCATTTCAAAACTTCTGTAGATACTCGTACGTCCTTTTTCCTTACGGCGGGCGGCAGAATTCACCACAACATAAACAACAGACTATAGAGACGCATAAATGCAGATTGCTCCCAAATCGTTATTGTAGTGTGTTTATTTCAGTATTTTACGTTCACCTATGAACATTTACGAGTTAATATAATATGATAATGTTATCTTTCTCAGTTCTCCCTATTATGAGTAAACAGAACCCTTAGTTTAAATTGTTACTGAGTCGCGTGGCCTTGCAAAACATTTCAATAATGCATTTAGTAGTAATGGAATGCTTACCCCGAAGGACGATTGCCATGGAAACCCATTTCGTTGTCTTTATTTAACATTTATGACTAATATCGGTATAGGGCTTGCAATTTGCACATTGAGTGTTCATATTTTATCATGTTTAGGTTCATTTGGGAGAAATAATTGATACATAATCACTAAAGGAGTAGGGAGAATACACACATACATGAACACATGAAAATAACGGGAACACCCAAATACTTCGAAATATTTTATTCCGAATTTCGATGTTCCGATTTTCAAAATGCCGAATTTCATAATAGCTAAGAATTATAATGTCTATTTATAAAAATCACGAAATTTACTTAACCGAAAGTCGTAAATGCGTTTTGTTTGGTTTCCGATTTTCATACGTTCGAACGTATTCGAACGGTTCGAAGAATCAAAAGCTCGACGGGTTCTAGGTCCGAAAAACGATATTCCGGTTTTCAATTATTTATTCTTGATTTTGATTTTGACACACATAGGATGCAAGAGCGAGCAAAGGGTACTCCGAGGTTAGGTTTGGTTACTTTAAACCCGTTACACAGACAGGATGCAAGAGGGACCGAATGGCACCCCGCGTTTAGGTTTGGTTAGGTTACTTTAAACCCTTTACACAGACATTAGTTCTTTAATTCTACCTCCTAATAATATCATACTTCTCTCTGACGAGCAATTATGTGTTTATTTCTCTTGCTTTTCAGTTTTACAATGCGTTTTTATTTCGGGATTCTAATTAACCGGTACTTTAGTAATCGGAATTCGTATTTTTGATGTTTCGAATTATCATTTAAATTTTTAAATTAAAGTCGGACTTTTTATTATTCCATCAATTGAAACTTGGTATTTTTGAGAATAGTAATTATAAACGTTAGGAATATTGAAATTTGGGAATTATAAAAATAGGATGAATGATAAATCGGAGTAGTTATATTAGGAATTTTGAACCATTCGGAATTATGAAAATTGGTATTTGAAATGCGTATTTGTGACTGACGGAATAAACTTTTTCGTTTTAATGTGCCCGAAGAAAACTTCAAATAAAACAAATTTAAAAACCCACGACATTAAAGCGTAATATGATTAATAAATAAATACACTACCACAATAATAATAGAATATTATTAATAGCCGTCGTTCGTGACCTGTGTTATAGACTACATATTAAGTAGTATGTGCTACGAGTAGTAGCTTTATTGTTAATTCATGTGCATTCTATATACTCGTACAATTATATATAATTTCGACTCGCAATTTCAGTATCAAAATAATTATTATATTTTTATACTTTTGGAGCTTACAATATAAAACAAAACAAAAAACCAAAAATCTACAAATTAAAATTAAATGAAATAAATTAGAATGAGGAGTGTTGGCGTGGTGAGTCGACTGAGTGCGTGTGCATGTATCAGTGTGTGAGGGTGGTAGTCAAACATGTAATTATCTCAGTTACAGTTAAAATTAATATCAGCTGTTGGATGTCCCACGTAGCTAGTAGTTTATTATGTACGTTAACCTGTCGATGGTTTCGCTTGCACGCGACCAGGAGACGTAAATAGTCGGTAATGTCACGTAAATGCAGGGCTTTCTAAGCAATAATACACGTTGATTTTATTACTTTGATTGGTGGTGATGCATATTTCTAGTAGCCTCGTTTTCTATATCGGTTTTAAAGTTTAAGTTACTTTGAACACAAAACGCACAACCTCTTATGGGATCATTGTACTCATCATTATGAACAACTTTTACTATGGGATCAAATCTGAAATCGCGAAAAAAAATCTGCTATCCCCTATATGTAACTCGTCGAAATGTAGGAAACAGCTGTTTTTTTTTCGCGATTCTAGGTTAGCCCCTAGCCCTTTGGGATTACAAGCGTTATCTATGTTACGTGTTTCCCCTTTTTGTTTAATCAAGATTTTTGTTTTCTCTTTCCCAATCGCTATCTTAAATCAATGACCAGCACCTCGTTAGCAGCAGTTGTGTCATTATTTGAGTATATTAGTCATCACACGTCGCCTTGCGTGCTCGCCATTCGTAACTAATCGATGAGCGTTGCGTGTGCTCCTTGAACATTTAGCTCTTCGACTAGAACGTGCCCTATAGGTATTGCATAACCTTTGCTAAGGTTTGTGTCTGTAATTTGTTTCTTTTAAAGGTCTTTTGGACTAGATATGTGTTTTATGTTTTCTTCGCTCATGCAAATCATTATCATCAACAACATTCTGCTGGAAGATGTCCACTCCTTTGCTAAGGTTTGTGTCTGTGATTTGTTTAGCCATAAATCTTTTAAAGGTCTTTTGGACTAGATATGTGTTTTATGTTTTCTTCGCTCATGCAAATCATTATCATCAACAACATTCTGCTGGAAGATGTCCACTCCTTTGCTAAGGTTTGTGTCTGTGATTTGTTTAGCCATAAATCTTTTAAAGGTCTTTTGGACTAGATATGTGTTTTATGTCTTCTTCGCTCATGCAATTCATTATCATCAACAACATTCTGCTGGAAGATGTCCACTTCTACATATTGTTCTCTTGATTTTAAGCCGATTGTAGATGAAGATTTTGTGAGATATGTAGATAAAACGTCTCGCTTAGTCTGAATCATGACTTTTGTATCACGAGTTAGACAAAGAAACTCTTTCTAAAATTCCACTGGTTACCATCGTATTCGCTGGATTAATTAAATCTGTTGTAGTCAGTTTATGTCAAGTAAAAGGAAAAAACAAAAAGAGGTAACTACCTAGTAAGGATAGTAGCCTGGGTGCATTGTTGAGGCGGGAGGGGCTCAGTAGCCGTGGCTTGGTCACCCACGGTAAAGCGAAGAGGAACCCGAGGAGGGGCCATTCTTCCCAGGAAACCGATGACGTAGCGGCCAAAGAGTAGGTTGTGGTGCCGCTTGGGCGACATCGCTACTGCGGCGGGCCGCGATGTCGTATGAGGAGGCATCGCGGCTGAGGGTTGGAGGCCGCGGCGGGAGAGGTGTGCGGTATTGCGGTGCGCCGCTCTCCCTATCTTCCGCGGCCTTGACGGGGTCAACACCGTCTGATGGCGCACGCGGTGGGGCCGCAGGAGAGGAGGAGTGTCGGCATTTCGTTGGACGCTCTCCCCCTATCCTCTGCGGCCGAAAAGTGGTAGGGGGCCGGGCCGCTGACCGTACCGGTCGCAGTAGGACCAAGGGTGCCTAAACACGGGGTCGTCTAGCGCCCATGTGCTGGTTTGGTCCCTGGGGTGGTCACGGCGTGCAGTGTGTTCTGGTGCGCCGCTGATGGTGGGTACTCCCCAGAGGAGGGTCCGGTGACGGATAGCCGCGGTGGGTTTGCGGTGCCTGTGTTCCCGCTACAAGCGGCAGAGGAGAACACCGTGTAGTTTTAGTGGGTTGGAGTCCCACATAACTGCAGTATCTTCCCGTGGTAGTGCTGTATGCATGAGCATTTCTCCACGCAAAAATAAAAAGGTGGCTTTCTGTAGTTTCTGCCTGCCCCTATGGGAAGAAGGCGTGAGTTCAAGTATGTGTATGTCATTAGTTTAACTCCTAAAACCACAAATAAAGCGATAAAAAGCCCAACACAGAATTAGTTCTTCAGAATCCAAAGGTAATTTCAATCGCTGGCCATCCATCAGTTGCTGTAATCACCGTGCCACCTTTATTTGCTCATTAGCCGTATAGCCAAACGTTCGGTCACCGTCGGCTATGTTCGGCAGTTCCCGGAACTGCGGCTTCTTTGACTCTTTGCTTCGACATTAGCGTAGTGGCCCTATTGGTCGGAATCGGAATTGCAAATTAGCTGAAAATGTCATGCTGGTTACAAAGTAGGCCGTTTGATTTGGAAGGAGGTTGTTTGTTTCGATGCTGTTCTGTTTTCGATTTGATCAGTATCTGATACATTTAATTATGATGAATTTTTAATTGTATCGATGTTGTGTACTTGCTGACGATTTTTTGATTAGTTTCCGACAATCGTACAAGTTATCGTAAACCTAGCTCTTTTCTGCTTGGGAATTTACAGTGGCATTAACAATAGTTCCATGCTTACCAAGGGATATCGTATTCCCCAGTAACTGGGTTGTGGAGTTCAGATAGGCAGTAGCTTCATGTAAAACCTGGTATTCAGCTGCATCCTTTAGACTGGAAACCGACCCCAACACAGTTGGGAAAAGGCTAGGCAGGCTTGACTCAAATTGCAAATCCTCTTCTATCTATATCTTTAGAATCGATCTCACTCCTCGCCCTCCACCATACGTATACATACACATATTCTATGTATAATACATAGTAACACTCACAATATACAACACGGCAAGTGGTTGCGCTCGAATAGCTTTCTGTAGCTAAACGCGTCGCGGGCGATCCATTAAGTTGTGAGCTAAAGTTCCTCTACTCATGCGGACATATTGGCTAAAAGGATGGTGGACATAGCTTTATGTGGACGTAACAAATAAATGTGTATAGACTTCATAAGCACTTGAAAATCTATATCTTTACTAAAAATAAAGCTGCAGAGTTTGTTTGTTTGTTTGAACGCGCTAATCTCCGGAATCACTAGTCGGATTTGAAAAAATCTTTTTGCGTTTGATAGCCCGATTCTTGAGGAAGGCTATAGGCCTGAGGGTCGTAGCGTGATGATATATAAGAAAAAAAGTCAGAAAGAACGCTAAGTGAAAACTCAATAATAGCGCGGGCGTCTGATTAGATGCGACGGAGTGGGCCGGAGGAACAAGAACTTACTCGCGGACGAAGTCGCGGGCAGAAGATAGTATGTGTTACAAAAAAAAAAACTAATAATAATCATTGATATAAACTATATAAAGTATGTTTGTTTTCTTGATCAGTATATATTTCTTTTAACTAATTGATGTTTCTTTCTTTCCAGGTAAGCAATATTAACAAGCGACGCTAGATGCTGATGGCAGTAACGTATGTATAAGCTAATCAAGGTTGCTAGTGGCCAGCCTTGCAAACAACGTGTGAAGTAGATCAAAAGCCACCACCGTCATCTGCTTAGCCGTTTCCCAACTAAGTTGGGGTCGGCTTCTAGTCTAACCAGATGCAGCTGAATACCAGTATTTTACATGAAACGACTGGCTATCTGACCTCAACAACCTACTGCGTAATACGATACTCTTTGGCAAGACTGGTTATCAGACTTTCGGGCTTCTTACGCCCCGTAACGACTGTCAAAGATATACGAATGACAGCTGGGACTAACAGCTTAACGTGCTTTACGAGGCACGGCGAAGGCGTCTTGGTATGTAAAAATGGTCACCCATCCACAGACCAACCGCGTCAAGCATAGCTCAACCTGATTGCCACCGTGACTTATCAATGAGGGTTTTTTGAATTGACGTTCACTAGGTGGCAGCCCTGAGACGTCGGGTCCGGGCACCTATCAAAAGTGTCAAAGCGCCTATATTTTCATTAGTAGAGACTGAATGATGAACGAATGAATAAACGAATGATGAACGTCAACAAGTATTTTATTATCATTGTCCAAATTGAAGACCTCTTGTCAAAGTGGCGCCATCTGGTGACCTGAATTTTTATGAAAACCCTCATTAAAATAGACACAAAAATCCTCCGTGACAGATAATAATAATAATAATAATAATATATCCTGGGACATTGATCACACACGGTCATCTGATCCCAAACTAAGCAGAGCTTGTACTATGGTAACCAGATAACTGATACACTACATACACTACTTTTTTTTTCTAAATACATACTTATATAGATATTACACCCAGATTCAGGACAAACAGACATGTTCATGCACACAAATGTTTGTCCTGGATGGGAATCGAACCCACCACCTGCGGCATGATAGATGGTATCTTAACCAACCACGCCATCTGGCCTGTAATCCTCCGTAACAGATAAAATGTTAAAATATACACAAAAATCCTCCGTAACAAATAAAACATTAAAATAGACACAAAAATTCTTCGTAACAGATAAAATACTAAAATAGACACAAAAATCCTTCCTAACAGATAAAATATTAAAATAGACACAAAAATCCTTCGTAACAGATAAAATATTAAAATAGACACAAAAATCCTCCAGAACAGATAATACATTAAAATATACTTATTAAAACTGAGGCACGGCTATAAATGTTTAGAAACATAAGCTACTTTCCTTTACTATAGGCACAGATTAATACAGATAGGACACTCCGCAATATCATTTAAATAAAAAGCGACTCTTGCTACGACACAATAAAGTGCAATTTAGGTCGCACATCGCTTAATAACTACAGTTATATTCACCCACAAGTTGCCTCTCTTTCTAACGCGTAACTCTCATACCTTCTGACCGCGGCAATCCTACTGAATTGACCCAGTGAGATAGGCCCGCCGCGTACTTGTAGCTCCATACCTAAACTGCGGAGTGTCCCAACTGTGTTAATCTGTGTTATTGGTAAAAACGTTCAAACTTATCGGTAGCAGATGACATTATGACAGCTCTAAACCACAACGTAACGTTTAATCAACAACGTTATCGAAAATTGATCTCACAGATAACATAATCTGTATGTAACAGTATCAGAAGGCCATCGCTCAAGTTGACGCGAAGTACCGCAGATGTGATTAGCAAGTTAGTATGACGTGAGCCAAGTTGGACGGTAAAGTTGGATGTTCTGACCGCCTGTGTGTATTGATTTATGTATTGGGGATATGTCTTACATCCGAGACTTCGAGTCATAACTCAGCTGTGTGTTTTGCTTTTGACTATCTTAATATTATGACGAGAATATGTTTGAAGTCTCTCTTGTCTTAAGGATTATTATTCACTGATATTAAAATAACTGTTTCTTTCAGCTTCTTCATAGTATTTTGTTCACTGATAGATTTCTCTTTTTAGACTTATTTTAGACCCAAAAACTACACATCTAGGTATGCATATTATAAATAAATTAAAGTCGCTTTGCATGTGTGTGATCGCATTGTTCTTCTAAACTCCGTACCTAACGGATTTTGATGCGATCTTTACGTACAATTTCAAGGTTGACTTGAAGGTTGACTTGAAACCTTGAAGTTTTTTGTCTGTTATAAAAAAAATCTGCTGTTTCGTACAAATTCGTCAAAATGTATGGAACAGCTAATTTCTTTTTTAAGAGGGTACCGAGCGCGCAGTGGCGCCCTCATCGTTAGTTTGGTTATTTCTTTTATTTTAGAATGAAAATACAGAAAATAAGCACGTTAAGTTGTGCTACACAAATCTATACGTTATTATTTTTTATTTGAGATGGGTTTGCTACCCATCACTCCATCGTCGACTTTGTCTTTGATACCTCTGACCTCTAGGTCTAGGGTCTAGGAGTGAGCTTACCCTGAAGAAGCCTGTTCACTCTCACTTTGAAGAGAATAGGGTTGTATGCGCTCGGAAACACAGACGCAGGTACTGAGTTTCACTCTTTTGCTGTTCGCATTATAAAATACATTTGGAAACGCTTAGTGCGAATTGGTGGAATATCAACCAGGTAGGGATGGTAACTGGCAGTGCGTCTAGATGTCCGATGGTAGAAGGATGGCCACCATTTTCCGTTTCAAGGATTACAATAAAACTTAACAATACAAAACTATTGCTTGTAATAATAATAACGTATATTCTTGTGGAGCACAACTTAACGTGCTTATTTTTTGTATTTTCATTCTAAAATAAAAGAAATAACCAAACAAACGATGAGGACGCCACTGCGCGCTCAGTACCCTCTTAATAACTAATCTAGAATCATGAATTGAATTCGTGCTAACAGGTTACGCGACGAGCCACATTGTATAAAATATTGAATTTCCATAGGAAAAAAATCCCAGTGGGCAAGTTATTGCTTACAATATTTCGATTGATATATCGTAAAGGTGTAGGTGATCTATCGTAATGAAGTGAGCAAACCTCTCGACTACGTTGATTAAATTGGTCGAAGCTTCGAGAAGGCCAGACGCGGCATCTCTTGTGTCTGTATGAAGATTGATGAAGCGTTGCTACGCAAATGTAAACAAAGATGTGTAGCTTTTATCACTTTTCACCCTCCATGAGCTTATGTTGACGATCAGCTTAACGATTTTCCTGTACTAATAACCACTAATATTTTAGGTAATAAGTTTTCACCGCACAGATTTTGAAATTTAAAAATAAATAGGCAGGTCTTTTTTAGGGTTCCGTACGTCCGAATGAAAAAACGGAAACCTTGTAGGAGATCACTCCTGTGTCTGTCTGTCCGTCTGACCGATTAAGTTAAAATTTGTTACACATATGAATTTCTGTGAACCAAACACGAACATGTAACTTAAATATCGTAAATTAATTTTTAATATGGGGTTTACAATAAAGGGCTTGTTATGAGGATTTCAAATATATATTATTTATAGTTTATAAATAAATAGTTTTTAAAGTTATGAAAATTGACCATTCGCCCTAAGTCGTATGTTCTTAAAATAACATGGTAAATCAATCAATATTGTGCGTACAAACTTACATTTGCAGTTGGAATGGGGGAACATGTTTTTCAACTATAATAAGTATTGAGTTTGTTCTTGGGATAAATTCATCCCAACTACGGAATTTAGTTGTGCGTGGTCCGACACCCATGTGGGCAATTTTTTTTTTACTCGAGGAAAGGATCTAGCCGGCTAAGCATATGAAAACTGCACTCGCGTCTGATGAAGGATTCTTACCTTGTTTTTATTGCTTTTCATCTAAAATAGCCACACACTTAATTTCACACCCCTATAGTAAGGGAATAATATGGGGAACAACCCTGACCGTAAAGATTTTTTTTTCTAAGTACCTATTGAAGATATCTTCATGAAATTGAAACTGTACATGACTATCAATAAAGTAATTATAATATATTTTTTTTAGAATTTTTGTAATATCAAAAACTGTAAAAACGAGAAGTATATTTTTTGGGGGTGGTTTTTTATACCAACCCCCAAAGTGACACCTACCAAAAATATATATCTTATTTTTTGATTAGTTAGCTATTACATGTTAAAGTCACAAAAGGGTCGAATTGGTGGAACATAGCATAAAAAATAAAAATCAATTACAGATACGTGCATGCATATGTTATACTCGTATATATATCAATTTTTCCCAAAAACTATATAAACACCTGTGCACTGTCTATATATTATATCTCGTCATAAATACGTTCATATAACTTGAAAATGTCAACAAAATATGTATGTTTTCAAATCAACCATAAACAATAGTGTTGTAGACTCGGTACAATGTTATAGTGCGTTACAATGAACATATGTAGTGACTTGTTCATTTTCATGCAAGTTTTGTCAAGTTAAAAGAAGTTGACTAGTGAGTCAAAACATAATTGGCAGGTGAAGTATACGTATATTTAGGCAAAAGAAAATTGTGTTTTATTAAGTATTTTGCGAGAGTTTCAAATATCAATTGTGTATTGAGTGAGGTTCAGTTTTTCGCGGTAACATTTGTGATCAGAAATAATGGAGAAAACAATTGAACGTAAAAATAAAAAAGATGACAAATGTGCTAATTGTAAAATAAGTATCAGAAAAGCCAGTCAAAAGTTAAAACGTATTATTACAAATGAAGATTTAAATAGATATCAACCTTATTGTAAAAATACTTTACATATTGGATCCGTGTTTTGTTGTAAATGTAGACTGATAATATATAGAGTTGCACAACCGACTACGTCTACTGGCTGTGGTGATAGTGGTGACAATGAGAGTTACGGCAGTGATTTGGATGATCCGGACTTTCAAGTGTTTTGTCGCAGTGGTTCACGTCAAGAAGAATATGTAGAGTTTCAAATCAATAGAGTTAAGACAACACATATTTACTGTACAGTATGCGAATCTAAAAATAATCTTACTATTGTGCCTTTAGATGCTCGCCTGCAAGCATTTATTAAACGAAGAATTTTTATTCCAAAAGGAAACAGATGTTGCCTAAACCATTTGATAAAAAAACGGTTATTTGATGATGATTTACAGCTATTACGAGTTTATTCTAACCATAGTTTCTTAGAAAAAGGTGAAGTCTCCCAATTTTTAAATCTTTTAGCTAATAATGCTGGTTTAACACTACACAATAGAGTTGGCGGATTTTGTGTTTCTGAAGAAGAAATATTTACATACACAGGTCTTGAATGGCAAAATATTATTAGATTAGCGGGAATGCTTTCTAGCATGAGAGATAGTGATGAACGGTCGGTAATACAAGCATTAACAGTGTTTTTAGTTAAATTCAGAACTGGTAATTCAAACGACATAATTCAGAAAATATTTGGATTGAAATATTCTCAACAAGTCTCAGATTTCCATCAGGTAATCAAAAGTTTCGAAAAAGATATATTACCAGCTCATTTTGGAATAAATGCGAAAAGTAGACAAGATCTTACTAATAATGAAACATCGTATCTCGCAAAACATCTACTCGGATTTGGAGAAACTTCTCTTGGTTTAATTTGTGACGGTACTTACATTAGGCATGAAAAAAGCAGGAACAATGTTTATCAAACAAAATCTTACAGTGGACAGAAGAAAACACCACTCTGTAAGCCCTTTACTATATGTACAACAAATGGCTATGTAGTTGACATAGCAGGTCCCTATAATGGAACGATGAACGACGCATGTATATTAAGAAGTATATTAGAGGAGCCGAATGGACTCAAAACGCTTCTGCAACCAGGTGACATCTGCATTGTTGATCGGGGTTTCCGTGACGTGGTCGATTTTTTAAAAGAGCAAGGGTACCATGTACTTATGCCAGCTTTGAAGGGGAAAAGAGCACAATTAACAGTAGAAGAGGCAAATGCATCACGATTTGTAACTAAAGTACGTTGGGCTGTTGAAGTTGTACATGGCGCTATTGGTAAAAAATATCATTTATTTCATAATGTTTTGGACAACAAGCTTTTACCTGTTGCAAAATCATTGTGCAGAATAGCTGGATTTTTGAATAACATGTTTGGTAAACGATTGAACTGTGATGTCGAACTTGCCGATATTATTATTGCTTTTATGAAGGAGCGTCAAAAACAGCAGAATACAATGCAAGAATTGGTTAAAAATGAA
Source organism: Dicycla oo (assembly GCA_948252095.1). Lineage (NCBI taxonomy): Eukaryota > Metazoa > Arthropoda > Insecta > Lepidoptera > Noctuidae > Dicycla > Dicycla oo. The sequence goes on from OX411728.1 coordinate 23,620,842, forward strand.
AACTTGAATCGGAGTAGAAAACTTTTTACAAAATTATCTTCAAGTAGTGTAATGGATTTTCCAGAATTAAGTGAAACTGACCTTAAAATATTATTTACTGGCACTTATCAATTATCACAAGCAGTATGTTATCTTACTGAAATAATAACTGACAACGAATTAAACCTTGAATTTTTAAAAGATCGCGAAAATATTATAAGAGTAAGGGTACGATCAAGGCATATTAATAGGAAGACATATAATTGCTTTATAGAGTATGAGCCAAATTCGAACACCTATAAAGGAATTCGAAGATATGTTTGTGATTGTGCAAATGGGAACAGAACAGTGGGCTGTTGCTCTCATGTAGCGACTGTTATTTACTACTTATCGCATGCTCGTTACAAATCAAAAATTATAAAACCAGCTGAAATTTTGACCTCCATGTTTGATGCGAGTGGTATAACTCCTACTGTTGAAGAAAACAGTGACGATGACTGAATATTCAGTATAATAACGGTATCCATAATTATGTTTATAGTTTGTATGATTGAATTATATAATACACTATTTCATATAACTACATATCTTTAATTGATTTTTATTTTTTTAAGCTATGTTCCACCCATTCGACCCTTTTGTGACTTTAACATGTAATAGGTAACTAATCAACAAATAAGATATATTTTTTTGTTAGGTGTCACTTTGGGGGTTGTATAAAAAACCACCCCAAAAAAATATACTTCTCGTTTTTTACAGTTTCTGATATTACAAAAATTCTAAAAAAAATATATTATAATTACTTTATTGATAGTCATGTACAGTTTCAATTTCATGAAGATATCTTCAATAGGTACTTAGAAAAATAAAATTTTACGTTCAGGGTTGTTACCCCTATTATTCCCTTACTATAGGGGTTAGGGGTGTGAGATTAAGTGTATGGCTATTTTAGATGAAAAACAATAAAAACAAGGTAAGAACCCTTCATCAGACGCGAGTGCAGTTTTCATATGCTTAACCGGCTAGATCCTTTACTATACCTACTTTGTTTCTTCGGGATCCTCCTCCTGATTTCTCTCGGATCGTTATCGCACTATGAAAGAGTGCACATGTGTCTGTACACGCACGTGTGCACTATAATATCTCCCGTGGCGTTGCCTATGCTGTAATTGGCAAGCATAGCCGAAATTCAGTTTGGAGGACTATTATTATTAAAATCGGGAGTTAAATTATACTTTAGTTGGTAATGCATAATTTATATGGTAATAATGATTATGGTATACTATTGCATATCCGACTTGGGTAGACTGTTGAAACTAAAAATGTATAAGTACTTAAGAGGCCGCATACGAAATTTTGGCCGATTTCGCTGATTTACGTGATTTTACAGACGTTATTTTACAGTTAAAATACTGTATTTCTATAGGTGCACGACATGATAGATCATTTCATTTATGATCTAATAAGTAAGATAGTTTTTTTATTTTTATTATTTAATTTTGACTTATCGACCTAAAACTGACAACTGTTTTGTGAATTTTTGCTGTAAGAGGTTTAGAATATCACATATTTACGAATCGTTTTGACGACTAAAGGGTATGAAAAAATTACAATATATTGTTGTAAAAGTCATCTAAACAATAAGTGTATCACTTTTTACCACTTTGATATAAAGTTTTTGAGTAAAAAAATATTTAACTTAGTCAATTTTTAGAGAAAATGGCCGAAGAATTGCTTTTTATTTCGGCTACTTAGTCCGTTAAAATTAATAAAATTAAAACAACAGAAATAAACTTCAGTTCAAAATCAATCAATTCCATGAAAAAAAATTTAAAAATCCAATAAAAAGTCTTTTAAAACAACCTAAATCTCGAATTATAATACTCGACGCAAAATAAAAAGTCGCTCATTCATTAGATGATAATTGAAATTATCTTTTATGTTGTGCATTACAACTTATAGAAATACAGTATTTTAAATGTAAAATCACGTATTTACAACATTCGTATACGGCCTCTTAACGTACACAGTTGTAATATATTTGTCTTTAAATGTCTTTACATCCGTTTGGGTACATAGAGGCATCACACGTCTTTGCTGCGCAGATATGAAACTTGCCTATTATCTGCAAACTTTTATTTCGAACCACTTTCCAAATCAGAATTATTTCTATCGTACAAAAACAATCAGACATTCCAATTACCGTCGCAGGTGTCGCCATAATTCACTTTCAAAACTAATAAGCCACATAAACAAAGCTTCTCATTTCAAAATTCACGCTGCGGATGCAATGTTGCCAACGCAATAATAATTACACATTGCTCCCTGAAGACACTCGCTCAATCCACCAGGGATTGAGAATAAATAGGAAATCTGTACAGATTATAAAGTCACTTTTTATGTCTGTCTGTGCGACCGCGTTGGTCTTCTAAACTATATAATGGATTTTGATGCGGTTTTCTCCATAATTTAGAGAAATCATTCCGGAAGGCTTATGTGTAGGTATAATATATTATCTCACATTTATTTAAAAAATATCGACGTTTTATCAAATCGTAAAAACCATGCTATAATAAGATTATAAAGGGGTATCATTCGTTTGTATGTAGGGGGTAATCTTTGGAAATACCCGTCGGATTTGAAAAAATCTTTTTGCATTTGAAAGACCATTTGTTGAGGAAAGTTATAGACTATTTAACATCACTCTATGACCCTTAGGAGCCGAGCAAAAAGAAAAAAAGCGGTAAACAAGTAATAGCGCGGACGGGCGATGTAATTCGACAGAAATTGCACGCGGACGAATTCGCGCGCAGAAGCTAGTAAGAAATAATTACGAGTATAGGTGGTGATTCAATACTGGTGCAGGCACATATAAAACTGACATACAGCATGGTCCAAATAGTGACGTTGAAAAGACAATTCTGAATTCCTCATACCGCGTATGTATGTTCGGCGATTTTTTGTAGTTTTTGATTTTGTAATTAAGTATTTAGAGTTTTCTGCCGGTGGTGCTTCAAAAATTCATATATTTTTTTGTAGTGTGTATTTTTCAGATTTTTTTGGTGACATGAAAGTAACATTCAAGACGATCATGTCCCAAAAAAATCTGAAAAATACACACTACAAAAAAAAGATATGAATTTTTGAAGCTCCCCGGCATAAAACTCTAAATAATTACAAAAACAAACATAACTCGAAAACTACAAAAAATCGCGGAACATAGGTACTAATGAACAATTTAACTTGTACGGTATAATTGAGTAATTTAATTTTAATGAAATTAATGAATAATTTAATTAGTATGAAATCAATGTACCTATTGCTTATTTATCTGACTGTGAATAAACACTTATATTAATGCATGACGAATGATGGACGTTTACTTAGGACGAATAATGATTGTAATGTTAAATAAGTATGGAACAAACATTAAATATTGTACACCTTATAGGTATGTTACAGCGACCCTTTATAATAATCATAAGAACTGATATTTCACCTGTGACAAACAATAAATGAAATTGAATTTGCATACATGGGGTATTTTCGAATCAATCAATCAATCCGCCTAGCCTTTTCCCAACTACGTTGGGGTCGGCTTCCAGTCTAACCGGAAGCTGCTGAATACCAGTATTTTACATGGAGCGACTGCCTATCTGACCTCCGCAACCCAGTTATTGGGTAATACGATACCCCTTGGTAAGACTGATTGTCCGACTTTCGGGCTTCTGACGACCCGTAACGACTGTCAAAGATCCACGAATGACAGCCGGGACCAACGGCTTAACGTGCTTTCCGAGGCACGGAGGAGTCTCGGTATGTAAAGATGGTCACCCATCTACGGTACGGACCAACCCCGGCAAATGTAGCTTAATCTGATGGATCGACCCGTGCGGCTGTTATTACTCAGCCACAAGCTCCTCATGCGATATTTTAGAATACCCCTGTGTAATGAAGAATTCAGATTTTTCTTTTTGACGTTACTATTTGGACCACCTACCTGTATATGTGAATGGGGTATTTGACATATATATTCAGAATATTGCCGCCTATGTCTCAACGTTAAAACACAATTATAATTTGTCATTAGACCAGTTCTGCTATTTATATATATATATATATATAATAGGTTGGGGAAAAAGTTTCTTCGCATTTTTTAAGAAAATTCTAAACATTTTTAATATAGTTTATTTACATTTAACTAAAGTATGTAAGTACCATTTTGTTCGATAACTTTTTGCCATCTTGTAGGTAGGGACATGATCCCATTGCTATAGAAATTTTGGGACTTCTGGTCAAAATACCGCGACAAGTGGTTTTGGCAGTCCTCTCGTGATGTTAACCTGACACTGCCTAAAGAATTCTGAAGAGACCGAAACAGGTGGAAATCTGAAGGTGCAAGGTCAGGACTATACGGCGGATGCATTAACACCTCCCAGCCAAACTCTCTTAATTTTTGCTGAGTGGCTAAAGATGTGTGAGGTCTAGCGTTATCATGATGAAAAACCACACCCCTTCTGTTGATTAATTCCGGCCGCTGTCTCTCAACTTCTTGCTTTAATATCATCAGTTGTTCGCAGTAGAGTTCAGAATCGATGGTCCTGCCTGGTGGTAACAGCTCATAATGAATAATGCCCTTCCAATCCCACCACACACACAGCATCACCTTGTTGCGAGTTAACCCGGGTTTCGCCACAGTCTGTGAAGCCTGACCGGCCTTTGACCACGACCTTTTTCGCACGTTCTTGTCATACGTGATCCACTTTTCATCACCAGTTATCAGCTTCTTCAAAAATGGTTCGGTTTCATTACGTCGTAATAAAGAATCACAAATGAGTACACGGTTCATTAGGTTTCTTTCAGTGAGCTCGTGAGGTACCCAAATGTCGAGCTTTTTTGTGTACCCAGTTTTTTTTCAAATGCGCCAAAACTGTTTTGTGGTCAATTTCCAGTTCTTCAGCTACGTCGTAACTACTGATATGCCGATCTTGCTCCACTTTTTCAAAAATGGCATCCATTTTATCCGTAATAGGGCGACCAGAGCGACGTGCATCTTTGACATCAAAATTTCCGGATTAAAAACGCTTAAACCAAATTTTTGCTACTCTCACAGACACTACACTAGGTCCATAAACATCGCAATTTTTTTCCGCGGCTTGCGTTCATTTTTACCTTTTATGTAGTAAAATTTTAAAATGTATCGAATTTCTTCATTAGATTCACTCATCTTGACGGTACGAAAAACAAATGAAAATCACACATTTTCCTAATTTGAATTTGGAATTATGTTCTTTAAAATTTTAACTTTCAATGATACCAAAACCAGCCAGATACAAATAGTATAGCCAAAGAGATTTTATTACAAGTTCTACTACATGTTAGTTATACTATAATGCGAAAAGACTTTTTCCCCAACCTAATATATTTTTAACAGATTATAGGTAGGTTTTCTTTTAATAAAAAACAAACTCATGCGCTAATTATTTATTTTAGAACTAAACACAGTGAGCTTTATGCAGTAGAAAGTGGATGCAGTGTTGTCAATAAATTGCTATAATAATAAATCGCAGGAAGCCGATATTAAATACATAGTTACACTAGGGATCACTCGCTCATTTACCTGGCTGTTTGAGAATAGAGCATAGCAGATAAAGCAGTAAATAAAAGTGCTGAATCAGCTTTATGTGGGCGTAACAAATAAATATGTGTATAGACTTCAGAAGCACTTGAAAATCTATATCTATACTAATAACTAATAAGGCTAGAGTTTGTGTGTTTGTTTGTTAGAACGCACTAATCTCTGGAACTACCAGTCGGATTTGAAAAATGATTGTGGCATTTGATAGCCGAATTTTGAGAAAGGCTATTTAATATCACGTCCTAGACCTTTAGGAGCCGAGCAAAAAGAAAAGAAAGAACGCTAAGAAAAATCGGAAGTAATAGCGCTAGCGGGCGATGCGATGCAAGCACAATTACAATTTGCAATCAATCACCTCCTACTTTTCTGTAACATGTGTTGTTTTAAACAAAACACAGTGAGTCGTTTCACGCCACAAAGCTGCGGACGGCCAACAGTGCCAGTGTAATATCTAATAATAACAAATTGGTCCCCGAGGAGGTCGATATCAAATAGTTGCTCTAGGGATCACTCGCTCATTTACCTGTCTGATTGCGATAGAATAGGAAGTACGTCCACTGTTCCAAAGTGATATTATTGGTTGATTTATAGTGTTTAGGCGTTTTCATGCATCAAAATGTTTCGTCGGTTCTTAAGAAAAAAACCGGCCAAGTGCGTGTCGGACCACGCACAATGAAGGGTTCCGTAGTTGGGATGAATTTATCCGAAGAACAAAGTTAACATTGTAGTTGAAAAACATGTTCGCCTATACATTCCAACTGCAAATGTAATTTTGTACGCACAATATTGAGAGATTTACCATGTTATTTTAAGACCATAGACTTCTTATAGGTTTTCCTGTAATATATAGGTATATAACTATTTTCTGTATTTCTTTCAAAATTTTAGGTGTACTGAGCCTTTTACTATGGGACCAAACCTGAAATCGCGAAAAAAAAAATCTGTTGTTCAGTACATTTATGTTCGCATAATTCGTAAAATGGTACTGAACAGCTGATTTCTTTTTCGCGATATCAGGTTTGGTCCCATAGTAAAAGTTGTTCATAATGATGAGCACAATGACCCCTTAAGAGGTTGTTGGTGTTTTAGCAATAACCCTGTATGCAGGGTGTAATTATAACACTGTTATCCTCTAAAGGGGGATATTGTACTCATCATTATGAACAACTTTTACTATTGGACCAAACCTGAAATCGTATGTTTTGACGAATTATGCGAACACAAATGTACTGAACAGCAGATTTTTTTTTCGCGATTACAGGTTTGGTCCCATAGTAAAAGTTGTTCATAATGATGAGTACAATAATAACCCCCTTTAGAGGATAACGGTGATTAAAATTACACTCTGTATACGTATTAATTTGTATGAAATCTTCAGAACAAACATGTTAAAACAGTCCCTAGTTCAGTAGCCCCGAGAACATTTTTTACTGAATGCATTCTTCCTTTAGCCCTGCTGATTTAGGTCAAAACCCTTATCTGTGCCGTAACTATAATTTATTAGGTATAAGAAAGTGTTTAAGAGTGTCGCTCTATTGAACTATAGCTTTATCTCTCACCTGAGCTCTGTAGGGTGGGGGGAATCGGGAATCAGGAGGGGGTCAGGGCTGTCTCTTTTAAAATAGTAAATCTTTTGACGATGTAACGTACGTCGCAAGGATTGTGTACCATATTGTATGTAAGTTGTAATTGTGTCTGAATTGTGGTGTAAGTCAATATTTGTAATCTAGCCATATCACGCATTATTAGTCAATTGTAGTCATGTCAAGAAAAACTTCGACAGAAATTGAGAGGCCATGACTTCATAAGAACTATTTTTATTGATCACATAACTCGGCACTGCACATAGTAACAATATTTCTATTCGTGCACACAAAAATCACTACCGATTTTCGTAAACCCTAGCGTACGACACCCGTACGCTAGCGTATGACACCCGCAAATCAAATCGGCAGGTGGCAACCCTACCGTGCCCCAGATTATCGTCGCCGGATAGAAGTAGCCGATTTGTTAGATGTCCGTATCTCCGCGTCTGCTACGAATGGCTGCCCGTGAATCGGGGTGAGGAATTATAATGCGGTTTTTGGATTTTGTTATTAAATATCTTTTTTGGGTAAATTGGGATTGCCTTTTAGCACTTTAGGATCGTACACGATAAATTTTGAAAGCAGACAAAAGTTGAATGACATCTCAAAGTATTCTGCTGTGGCTTCTTCTTCTTCTGCTATGTTCTTCTTAGTTTTTACTGATCAATCAATCAATCTGGCTAGCCTTTTCCCAAATATGTTGGGGATCGGCTTCCAGTCTATCCGGATGCAGCTACATGGAGCGACTGCCTATCTGACCTCCATAACCCAGTTACTGGGTAATACGGTACCCCTTGGTCAGACTGGTTGTCAGACTTTCGGGCTTTTGATGATCCGTAACGATTGTCAAAGATCCAAGAATGACAGCCGGGACCAACGGCTTAACGTACTTTTTGAGGCACGGAGGAGTCTCGGTATGTAAAGATGGTCACCCATCCACGGACCAACCCTGGCAGCGTTACAAAAGAAAGTAAGGCAACATTTTTCAAATGAAGCAGTTATATTGGAGGAACGAAGATCGGCACTCATAGTTGATAAGAATACAGTTTAACACCATAGGACTTTATGGGCAGTAGATTCCTATTAATACCTATTAGATCTAAAAAAAATAACACCTAACCCTAATATCAAAACAAAAAATAAATTAGGAAAATTAACTATTACTAAAATGAAAACATACTACTTTGAGGAACAACCTGTATCTGTTCAAAAATATTCCTCCTCCACTTTTGTTTTAAAGACGGGCGGTCAGATTTGTCACCCGTGTTTGCTCGCTAATGGTATTGGATAACTGTTACAATTTAGCTAAATTAAATTCATTTTAGTTGTTAACCAAGTACCTTCTTAATTTGTATAAATTATGTAGTCGATGATTTTGGTGCACGGTGAAACTCTAATGAGTTTATGTTCGCACCAATTTAAATGTATATAATGTGTGTGAACTATGGAACGAATAAATAAATAATAATCTCTTCAATCCTCAAACCAAAGATAACGAGAAACAAATCACCCGATGTTGCAACACCCCAAAATTCTTCCACGACACTATATATTCCGTATCATCCCCACGCAGCCTTAAAAGGTTATTGCCACCATCAACAATAAAATATTTTAATATTACAAACAATAAACAAACAGGGGCCGTAAACATTGGCAACACTAATAAATAATTATTGCTATCACCATAGCGCCATGGTGATGTGACTACGAGCTTTATCGTTTTAATTTACGTCTCCCCATTGTGTATTATGTAAATGGGGGTAATGGGAAACGACCTGTGGTTGAACATAAATGGCGAAATGTGGGTAAGCTTACTATAGTTCCAACTCTGCCATACCTTTTGGTGAAACAAGGCTTGATATTATGGTATGATATGCGGTTCCTAGTTGGTGATGTTATATTGTGGTGTGAGAGGTGCCGTAGATTCTTTGTAAGCAATGGTTTATGTTGGAGACGAGTTCATTCATTCTTTAGTTGGCCTACATTTTTTTATCTTTATTGTGGTATTTATTTAGCACTTAAGGCGGAAGCGCCAGGGTAGCCCGCGAAATTCAAATTTTCTCACGTTTTTTGCATTTTGCAGGTCAGTATTAGGTGTACAACCTCTCATCAAAATATGGTTCAAATTTGGTGGTGGTGGTGGTGGTAGAATTATAATAATTAAAGTTACCAATACAATTAAAGAGGGCTGTCGCATTTTTTCACCTCTCTCGCTCACACGAGACCAAAGTTTTAAGAATGTTAAATGAAAAGAAGTTTTTATGAAAAATGTAATCAATTTGCGAACTATTAAATAATATTAATTTAATTGGTAATTATTAAAAACACATTTTTATTATGGCATTTATATAACTCATCTCAAAAACAGATCATAATCTAACCTTGAAAATCTCACCGTGAAAACGTTGTTGAATTGAGCTTGAGCTGTCATCCCACCTGATGCTAGGGATTGACACTATTGACAGCTCATTCCACACTCACCTCAACTAAGTTTTCACGGTGAGATGTGTACACAATATCACTGCTGAGTTTATTAGATAACACAATATAAATGTTTTTTTTAAATAATTACCCATTAAATTAATATTATTTACTACATCGCCAATTGATTACAATTTTGAATTTTGAAAACATCTTTTCATTTAAAAATCTTAAAAATTTGGTCCCATGTGAGCGAGACAGGTGACAAATGCGACAGCCCTCTTAAAACTCACTTGAAGTTCAAATTACTCTATTGAAAGACTGACATTTGACGCCGCCAATTCTAACTAGAGAGTTGTATTGATGATTATATTTCTGTAAATACATATTTGTTACGGTCGCGAATCGTATTTTAATCAACATACAACTTAGAACTGCGAAATTGCAAAACGCGTAAAAAAAAAATCGCGGGCAACCTTAGCGCATCCGCCTTAAATTGCACCAACACACTTCTTTATCATAGATATGTAGGGTAGTGGTAACATAAAAGTTCAATACACCTACCCTGTTAAACTTCCAACTTCTGACACGTTCACCACAAAGTAAATAAAATAACAACATCAGTAGCAACACAAAACAGTACAATCGAACAGCGGTGGCTCAATGATGGGATTACTCGCCTCATTTAACATCACACCTAGTGCGGAGACCACTCGTTATGTGCTTCATTGAGCTGCAGTGATCTTTGTATGGGAAACGAGAGAAACGCAATATTGCTTGAGAATTATTGCCGGTGTCGAAAAGTAATATGTGAATCAAACTAACCAATAATTATTAACACTTAGGGCAATTATGGGTTCTGAACATTCACTACCGCTTAGGTTTGGTGTTAAAGTGTTATTCTGATCATATAACGGTTTTTTTTTTTTAAAGAAGTGTGCTTCAACCATAAATTACCATTGACTAAGTTCGAACAAAACTTTTACAAAAAAAAAAAAAAAAACACTTTATTTGTATTGCCGAATTTAAATTCTTCAATCAAACTACTCGATCGAATCAATACCATGAAAAATACTACGCTAAGCTACCAACAGAATAGATTCAATTTTTAACTCGCACTACGTAATTTTAACCCCTTGCAATCTACCTCACTTCCAGCTCATCGAGCATTCTGACACTTCCTATCTTCACCCCACAAATCAGATTGCAGGTGGCCGATCATTGATAAACACTAGACAAGCCCCGACCACCGTAGCCTTGGACAGATATCGACGAAACTAGGCCACTGATACGTCCCACATTTAAGCATACGTCTGTCCCAATATTTCGCGATCACTGTTCATTTGACGTTTTATTTTGGTCCCGCCAAGTAGTTCAGATAACTTTTTTTTCTTGTTTATTTTTTTACTCTGTGGCACCCGGTGTTTGTGTTCGGAAAATGGAATTTATTGTGGACTCTAGTGAAGTGTCACTGTTTGCTCGTTTATGTGTATCGAAAGTGTAGTGCTGTTCGGAGTTTAAATTGGTATAGTTTTAGGAGCTATTCATATTTTCTTATCTTCCGTCCTATGTGAAAGCAAATGTTGGCGTAATTTTATCTCTTGCTTGTTTTGAAAGATTACCTTAATAATCCTAATGTATAATTTTGATCGTACATATGTCTATGTTGGGTTTTGTTATTTTTAACCTTTTTCAATGACTCATTATCAAAATTTTATGAAAACACTAGCTTCTGCCCGCGATTTCGTCCGCGTGAAATTTCTTGTTTGTTTCACCGCGTCGCATCGCATCGCCTGCCCGCGCTATTACTTCGTTTTCGCTTAGGGTTCTCTTACTTTTTTCTTTTTGCTCGGCTCCTAAGAGTCCTAGCGTGATGTTATAGTTCCTCAAGAATTGGGCCATTAAATGCAAAAAGATTTTTTCTAGATCTAGCTAGTTCCAGAGATTAGCGGGTTCAAACAAACAAACAAACTTCAGCTTTACTATATTAGTATAGATTCGCTCTTTTTAATCTTCCTTCACGATATATTCTTGAGTCTACCCTTTTCTGTGTTATTGAATTTAATTCTTCAGCATGTGTTTCTTTTTATTTCGTAATGTATTTTTCCCTTTTTCCCAAACCATAATTTCAAATGGCATCGACATTACTTTTTTCTTTTGTTTTAACTGAAACTAGAGCACACACTCATAAAGTGTACTCGTACGTAGTATAGCAGTGTTTGGCACACCCACAAATCAGATAGCCTGTGTAGGTGATCGAGCGGATTGCTCGCAGCCACGCCGCCTGACGTGTATAACCGAGCTATTTTTACATACTACCCTCCACTTAAAAAAAAATCTATTACAAGTTTTTGTTGCATGTTTGATATGAGTAACAATATGGCGTCAGTGAGGGTTGGTTTGGACGGAAATAGAAAATGTTTGTTTGTTTTGTATGGTCTGAAAAATATATATATATATTTGAGAGCAACATTACATTTGTTTACATAAAACACACATGTTTGTTTTTTGTATTTATGTAACATACATTTATTTATACCAAGTTTACAACTATCTTATACTAAGTGAAGCGCAGACCACACTGCGCACTGGGTGCGAAGCGAAACGAAGCTAAGTTCGTTTAGCTTTCCTCCGCATCTTTTCATACTTCCATTTTCGTTTCGCTTAGTACACGGCGTGAAAAGACGCGGAAGAAAGCTAAACGCACATAACTTCGTTTCGATTCGTCGTCCCCAGTGTGGCCCGCCTTTAAACAGTGCAGTTAAACAAAACCGTTTCCACATGTCAGCATGTATTTCATGAGCTAAAATTATTGTTTGTATCTCTGCTGATATGTGACTGCAAATATTGATATGTTCAATGCTCATATCCTTTGAAGTTTGGTAAATAAGAATTAATTACGGAACGATATGTCTCTCTTTACAAAAGATAATGACCGTACCTTTATCAATCACACTGGAAACTCCTTAATTTCTCTCATTCCGATTGTGATGTTTATTTAATTTAATTAAACATTTGACCATTTAGGTCTACCTCCTGTAATGTCCAATAAACCCACATCAAGACTTTTCCTTAATACGAAATACAGTCCTTTTTAGTGTCCCACAAATGCTCTGATAAGTCATTATTACTATTTTGGACACCTGACTTTACGTGCTTATCTACAGGACGTTCCAACCGGAACTGTGTCCCATCCGCATAGTTCTGTTAGTATACTGTTTAAGTACTGTAACACAACCTACGTTGTTTCCTATGACCTGTTAGTAACCTATTTTGTACTTCCTTTTTAGAAATAGTTGACAAAATTACAAACTGAAAATAATATGGTGTTCTTATGAGATGAACATTTGCTTATAGAATTATCAGTGATGTGTTAAAATAAAAATGGTGCACCAAAAGGACCAAGACTGTATATTAGAACTCTTCAGTTTATTATGTGCCCAAAAAGGCCCAGTGCAAAATAGGAGGAAGAAAATAAAAGAAGGTAAGATGGTGGTTCCATTTTCGAATTTCCATTTCGGAAACTTTCGGATTTACGATCTTACACGAACATATTTATTGTTATGGAAGTTTTTAAGTTCTTATTTTGAATTTATAGTTCGAATTTCCGGACATGCATAAGCGTAGTGTTGTGTAATGTGATATCGAGTATATGACATTATAAATCATTACGATTATGCATTCGGTCTACGGAGTATCGATATGTCAACATGACATTTGGAAATTCGACGCACAGGTTAATTGAAGTCGTGCTGGTGTCACTTGGTCTCAGATGTCATGTTACATTCAAATTGGGTGTGACAACGCATTGGGCACGTGCCGTCCCGCTCGACACGCCCGGATTCGACGGCTGCTGATATTATCACATATTTCATACGATTCACATCATCATGGCGAAATTGGACGCAGGATTTCCTTATTCCCTTTCTTTATTCTTCTTTTCGCGTCGTAAATTGTGCGATTGTTGCCAATATGCTTTTATATTTCCATAAACAAACGTGCGAACGCCTATAGTAGCTCGTTTATCTATCAAGATGACTTAACGTTTAAATGTTAAGTTAATATTAGGGCTCAGTGCGTGTTAATTTCTAATCAACATCGTTATCTTTCAGTGTCAGATGTAGGCGTACACAAATTAGAAAATATACGACATTAGTACCGATACATCATGTGTGACCTACTTTCAGTAGGTACATTAACAGCTTATCACGATGTATTTACGTACAATAACGCAAGTTCTCTGAAAACACACGGTGTCGAATCGATCGGGAAGTGCGCAACGAGCGTTAATTTATTTTATTTGCCTGAAGCAGCTGACCGTATATTTTAAAACAAAAATCTGAAATCACTTCATTTAAATAAATTATGGAGTTTCAGCTTTATTTACAGTCTCAGTTGTAAAATACTTTATTCAGAATTTCCGTCAATTCCGACTGTTTTTAATACCTTTTAAGATATTCTCACTGGATATCGTATTATATTAAGTGGTTTCGTATGAGTTAATCAATCAACTCAGCCTATCGCAGTCCACAGCTGGACATAGGCGTCTCCCAGGCTGCGTCACAACACTCTGTCCTCCGCTTTCCGCATCCAGCCTGTCTCAGCCACCTTCTTAAGGTCGTCGGTCATCTAGCTGGGGAGCATCCTACACTACGCTTACCGATACACGTTTCGTATAAGTAACTTTTATTAATTTAAGATTTAACCAAAACGGTGTATCTATTGATACCGAAGATAACAGTGTTGCGAAAATAATCACTTTTTTAATACATGGCCAACAAACAGGTGCACTATCAGCTGTTTCACCTAATTGTTGTGGGTGAGGCTTATCACTGCGATAGGCGAGACGACGCTGTGTTGATAACAGCTAAACAGTCGCCGGCCGCGCGTCCCCGAGTGTATCTACTCGCCGGTTCCGAAAAAACAAGTAAAACCGTATAATAATATTTACACGGCAAATACGCGCCTAAACGGCAACACAGCGTTCGAAATTGGAACAATATTTAAACGCAGCGGTAGTGATGTGACGGTACTATTTGATTATATCGATGAATTGACATAACGATGAAAATGAACACGTTTTGGAGTGAGTTTCTGAACGCGGCCGCGAATCACCCGTTCCCGTCGATGCCCATTGATTTGCTGTCGCCTTTCGATCTACAATCAAATGAAGATAGTCAGTATTTTGTGCTTATACATTTTATTCTAGTTTTGTGTCCATTGTACGATAACGGGAGACCTTTGTTTGATAAAGCTCGTGTACTTTCACAATAGGTACAAAGTTGCCTGCACTAAAAGGATTTACTCGTGACGAATCTTGTTGTCATGATACCACCGACTCTTTCTGTCCTTTGACAAACCGCTTTTTCAATCATTTCTTATCTATTATAATCGGTTGTTATTAACATAAATTGTAGTACCTTGATCTAATTTTACAAAAAACAGACTTATTTTTTATGTCCAAGTAATTAACATACTCGAAGATTAATTATCATAACACAGACTATTTCTAGAATTCTAGAATATGTTTACCCCTTACACGATTTTATATCACCATATCTACAACAAAATAGAATAATCAATCACAGCCATCATAATTCGTAGCACCATCGAGCTTAAACAATTCAAATTAATGTAATCCCCAATTAAAATAACCTTAACCGAATCAATCCTCGTTGAATAAATTAACCGGTTCTAAATCCTCTTACGCTAGTGTCGTGCAAATAAACATTTCACTTGTGCACGTAGATGCATGTGTAATCCAATTAATATGGTCCCGCCATTGCCAAATTTGAATTTAGTATTTGTTTGTGCAGTTTCATTGGGTTACCTACTTTGTTTGGTACGAACTTAGTTTACTGGAACGGATTTAAAGTTATAGTGGATTTTATCGATAAAATGTGTTTACCTAGAATAAAAGTAGTGGGTTTTTTTTTTATCTATTAGTGGCCAGTGTTTTGTATGGATAATAGTCATAAATATTAAATATTACTGAAAGTTAGCAATGTATCCGTAAATAATAACATGAAAATAACAAGGATATGAGGTCAGTTGTCATTAAAAGTAGGAAATATTATCCGATATAGATGTAATCTTTCACCTGCCTAATACAATTACTAGAATTATTGAAGTGTTTTGTTATTCAATATTATAAAGAAAAGATTATGAATATTTACGTACTTAATACAATCGGTATTGTATTGTATTATCGTGGTACCCAGTTACTGGATTGCGGAGGTTAGATAGGCAGTCGCTTCATGTGTGTGCGTTTTAGTCTGCGTTAAATAAATGTATTTTCATTCTTTCTTTTTCTATCATGTCATATACTGGTATTCAGCTGCGTTTGGTGTTACTGGCAGTCGAGCCCATCTTAATTGGAAAATGGCTAGGTATGGATGCCGTAATTTATGCAATTCACAGACAAACAGACCGACATTCTCATATTGACATGCGTAGCTGCAAAAGTGCAGTACTCAACCAATAAAATTTTATATAAAACAATACCACAATAGCAGCAACATCGACATCTTTGCCGACACTTTTTGCCAATTCCGTAAAAAACTTATGATTCCCAACCATTCATAACATTTTGATCACGTTTATTGCAGTCGTCTTATCACACCAAAATTAAACTAAGGATCTAGTATTTATTAATTAATTAAGTAAATCTGACGTTGTACTTTCTTTTATATTGTCTTCCTATGTTATGTGTAGCCCTTAATTATCTCTCAATGTAACAAACAAAAAGTTAGTTTATTTTAAATCACTTTAAGATAATTGTTATAATTTTGCATGTATTTTCTATTTATGTTTAAGGTGTGTACTTCCTTAAGTGACAAATTCACCATACTAATATATATACAATAAGTTATTTTATGTAATATTTTATTAGTGAATGAGTCGTTGGAGTACCTATATATAAATAAATAAATAAATACCATTTACAAATTGAATTTGGGAAACATAAATTCCACAATCAATTTGGTAGCGTTTATCAAATTATATTCATCTGGCGTCCGATATACAGATTAACGGATGTGTGACGTCAGTTAAACTGAACAAATACTGAACTGGCTTTGTTTGATGTTACATAAATATGCAAACAATAAGTCCTTACCTATGAAATTGCTGATTTTTGATACCGGCTAGTGTGAAGATCATTTCTTTGATTCTATTTAGAATTCAAAATTCAAATTAATTTTGTATTTATAGCATGACATTTTTTTTTTTAATCTGTTGTTCATTTGTTTTCCCGCGGTTCGAATTTTCTTTGATATCGATGTTACTGTAACCATGGAAAAATCGAAATTGTGCGCTGTTTTCGAATATGAGTTCCGTCGTGGTACCAACGCAGCACAGACAGCACGCAATATTAACGTGTCAAATGGACAAGGTACCGCAAGTGAACGCATGGTGCGTTTTTGGTTTGATTGCTTCCGTTCTGGAAATTTTAATCCCAACAATGAGGCCCGGGGAAAAATTTCAAATCCAACGAGGTGGTGAAAAACGCTTTTAAAGAATTTTTCGTTTCCCGTCCCCAAGATTTCTAGAGAAGAGACATCAACGAACTTTTAATAAAATGGCAAAAGTGCATCGACAATATGTCTTTAAAAAAAAAATGATTACTTTATATGTAAATCGGCAATTTCATAGGTACTATTAGATACTCGCTGACCCGACAGACGCTGTCCTGTCCAAATTTCAGTCATTCATACAAAACTTCCATAGAAAATGCACTTTAAGTTTTCCAATTTTCCTAAAAAGCGCACTTAAAACCTGAAATCTAGAACTTAACATTTAAATTACTGTAAAGGAGCCTTCTCATCCAGAACTTCTCAGGAAATTAAAGCAGTACGCAGCCAAATTAATGATAAACTCGTACAAGTACAGTAAGTTGCCAAGATCGTGTATTGTCTGACCAAAGGAGGAACCGAACAACAGTGAACAACACGGTCCTAAACAAACTGTTGTTCACAACAAGAACGTTTCTCGTCCCTAATTACAGACAGAGACGGTTCTATTATGTTGCCAAGTTATTTGTGTTTTCTATTTAAATGGATGCTGCTAATTATTGTCGAGTTGCGTATGCCAGGTTAATAATAATAGAAAAATATAATAAGAACTCATTTTATGGAAAAAAGAGAGATAATATGAAAAATCACATTTGAAGAATTTTTATATTAATTTGATCTCTCGTAGAGGTAACTTTAGATTTAGATTTACTTTAGGTTAACCTTTTAATGCATTTTAAACTAATGAGTTCACGGTGAGTTGCACGAAACCAACATCAGTTTAACGGAGACTTTAAAAATTGATGCTGTCACTTTCTTTTTGATACAAAATGTAAGGGGTGGCATGAATTTAAAGTCTCAACGATAGTGTCTAAAACCTGTTCACACATGCTGTAAACTAAAAACATCATTTATCCGACTTCCCCAATCGATATCGCTTTGATCGTTCAACCTTGAAATTTCCTAATTTAATCTGTTTTTATTTATACACAAAATGGCCCACCCTTTGTATAATTAAATTGACATGAACGAGTGTTGTCATTGTTTTTTATTACTGTAACAAAGGGACGACCTTCACTTGAAATATATTCCTTTTTACATTCCATACAGATAATAAACCGTTGCGCAAACTCGATGAGTTATCGCGTTCGCTATCGCTTCGATTGCCTTTATCTTTGAATGCGAGATAATAGACGCCATGACTCCTACGCGACGCACCTGATCTTCACAATGAGCAACACCATCTATCAGTGCCGTTTTCCACATAGATGAGCACTCTCGCCTCGCGCCATCTGCTTTATCTTATCGATATAAGAAATAACGATACCTGCGCGAAATCACGCGCGTCAGTGAACATTTTCTATTGGGTAGTGATGTCCCTTATCTAATCTAAATGTAGTTAAAGCAATACTATCGGTCCGTATCGAACGTGTTCCAGTGTTGAATTTAAATTTGTCAATAATAATGTGAAAATGTTTTGTGTTTTAGTGTGGTGTGTTTGTAAAGTGACCTGGTTTTGTGATAGTGTTGTGTTAGTGGTGTAGTTAGTCGATATGAGGATGCCGTCGGTGTCGTGGTCGCAGACGGCAGAGTGTATGCGTGAGTGCGCGTGGCAGACGTTTTATTGCGGCCTGAATGTATGTGAGAAGTTCGCCGCGGCTCAGAGCCTGCTATCTCAGCCGTATCCGCGTTTAGATGTTGTGATTTCAGCCCCTTCATATGCCGCACAACGTTAGTACCTTTTAGATTGTACCCTCAGACTAAATAAAAAACCAAGACATAGCGCTGTCAACAGTGACATGAGGCCGGTTTCGTAAACGTATGTGCACTTAGTGAGGTGTAGTTTAGTTGTAGTTCGGTGTAAATATGTGCGTGTGAGCGTGTATGCACAGAGCGAGGTGTAGTTTTGCGCATACTTCACTGTTCGCAGCGCTATGTCTTGGTGTGAGATTGTACTAGGGTTAATGACTTTAATTACTTCCTCCTCCTCATAATGCGGTAATTCCTCTTTTTTTTTGCTATTCCATCCTTTTCCACATTCCCAAAATTAGGCATAAATATTCCTCTTCCTCTTCCGCTTCCTCATTAATTAAGAGGAATTTATGAGGAAGTGAAGTCCATAGTGAGCGCCTTTTCAGTAGCGCTGGATTAGTCTACGACGAATTACGAAACCTTATCTGGAGAAACCGAGAAACAGCTTAAAAGTTAATTTTCATTAAATTCAACCTCCTTCATAAGAATTTTGAATATATATATTTTTTTTTCTAAAAATTAAATGGCCAATTCGCAATCATTTTTTTTTTAAATTTAAACTTTAAATCTAAACTCACTGGTTCCATCTTCCTCATCCGCATCCTCTTCCTCATTATAACCACTTCCTCATCAACCCTAGATTGTACCATAAAAATTATTCAATTTAGCCTTATGAAATTTTTTTTCACAGATAACTCCTGATACAATAATGATTTCGATACAAAATCCGATATCAGTGTGATTCATCTACATAACTTTGTAGTGCTGTAACAAATTATGCGTACCGCAAAATTGTGAATATTAATGTGCAACATTGTCATGTTATATCCAAAGCCTCGGTTAACAAAACAGAAATACAGATAGTAATTTTAGTATTACATGTCGCTATATAAAACCGATATGTTTTGGTTTAGTTGAGTTACTATACATTTTGATGTTTGTACAGACGCCAGCACATCAAGCTACTACAATCTGTCAGATTTCTTTAATAGATTTTCAACTTTATTGCTAAGGTATTAGGTTCAAGGTTGATTGGGAAAATCTGACAGTTTCGGGTAGGTTGACCTGCTGGCGTCTGTACGTTACTATTGTTTTCAATAATTCTGGTTTTACTGTGTTGTAATTATAAAAAGTAAATCAACATAGTGAATGCTTTCTGCTTTTGTGATACTCTTATCATTACTACAAAATACGTCTGTTCTTATTCGATCGTCTGTCTGACTTTAAAAACTTAATCGACCAATTACATTCATTTCCTCTTTTATAAAATTCACAAAATGTTTAAAATGATTACTTCAGAAGCTCTACAAAAGGTTCAAATAAAATGATACACATTCCAACGACGTCGCTTTTCTGTGAAGCAATCAAAGCCAATCCAGGTGCTTATAAATATCACCGGGTGCGAACAATTAAGGGAAGTTACTCGCACGCAAACTTCAGTGATTCATTCAAAAACTCCACATTCCTTTAATGAAGGTAAACAAGAGAAATACGTTATCAAAAGTTTATTCTTTATCATTAAAGTTTTTATTGGTGACGCTACTTGATAACAAGGCTGTTGGCATGCGCTTTCACAAATAAATAAATAAAAAAGCAATAACGAGTTTTGACGTGTTGCAGTAGCAAATCAAAATGTAAGTTTTTGTTATATAATCATTTTAAAGGGGAAGTAATAAAAACTGTAACTAGTTGATATGTAACATCTTTCCTCTCGCTTTAATGCAATCTGTGGCAGTGATTTCATGAAAAGGGACGGAATTATGTAACAGGAAGCCGGGGAAGCGCACGCTATTTGATTTGACCAATAAGAGCGCGCGGTGCTACAGTTGGCCATCAGATGGTACCAACCCAAACCGATGTCAGATGTTACACATCATATGCGACTACTGTAAGGCTCGCTCGTATTTTTTAATGAGACCAGGGCTCTATACAGCAAAACTTTACAAGTCTACAATTCTACAATATAGTAAAATTGTAGAAAAAATTTCATAACACAGAATTTACAAATATGTATGAGTTCCAAATTACAATCTACAATAATTCTTTCGCATTTTTTAAAAGCGTAGCATAAAGCATGAGGGTTATGTATAAATTGTAGACTTGTCACAACAATTTACATATTTGTAAGGCTTTCTGTTACAATTGTAACTTGTAACTGTAAAGTTTTGTTGCATAGGGCCCAGGGTTTAAATTATTTATTTGATAATCACAGTACCTACTGCTACTTTTCCTGCATACCTACATTCTTGAGTGGCCTTTTGAGATAGCCAGATTACAAAACTTAAGCATCCATCAGATTTTTTTTGTATTAAATAAAATACCGTTAAGTCTAAAAACACACAAACATAAGGGTGTTAAAAACTTCTCAATTATCACCCCCCTACATTACCAAGTTAATCTCATACAAAATTAATTTAAATTGCCGTCGTTTTCGATTACCAGTCGCTTCGTTAGTTTTTACAACCGCGTTCTACCTCATTTGTTAAATACACGTCCCTCCAACTGCTTTTATCCGGTTAAAAATTAAGCGGTTAAAATTTAACTGTTTAATTGTACGGACTGATTGTTGGTTTAAAAATATATTTCAGTTTGATGGAAGCTGTTAATTGCAAGTTTAATTAAAAGGCACCTCCCGTGCGATAATTAATGCTGGAGTGTAAATTGATACCTTTCAGACTTGTTTTTAGGGTGCCGTACCTCAAAAGGAAAAACGGAACCCTTATAGGACCACTCGTGTGTCTGTCTGTCTGTACACTCGCAGCCAATTAGCTCCGAATTTAATGGACCGATTAAGTTGAAATTTTGTACACCTATGAATTTCTGTGACCTTAACATGGACGTGTAACGTAAATAAATGAATTTTTACTAAGAGGGTGTTAATTTTGAGAGGTCAAATAAGAAAATTCAAAAAAAAAATTGAGAACTGTTATGGACATCAGCTGTTTTTTAACCGACTTCCAAAAGGAGGAGGTTCTCAATTCGTCTATTTTTTTGGTTTTTTTTTTTGTATGTTTGTTACGCGATTACTCAAAGACGGATGGACCTATTTGGAAAATTCTTTTTTTGTTTGAAAGGGTATACTTCCGACGGAAATTATTAACTTTGCTTGGGGAGTTTTTGAGTTAGCTTCAATAATGCGTATATTTCCCACTTATTTTATGTGGATGATGTGATGATGTTTTAATAACTTCCTATCACTGTTATTTACATGGCTATATCTACAATTATTGTGCTCAATTATGTAGTCGAATTTGTGTGGGGTAGGTACCACAACTAAAAAGTGAAAAATAAAAACTTTTTAGCAAAAAATAAAACCGACTTCCAAAACAAAACACTACAAAGTGAAAAATAACTTTAATTTCGGAAGTCGGTGGCAAAAAACGAAAATACAAAACCAAAGACACCAAAAGTTTTATATGGAAGTGATACCAAATGATGTTGTTCTTTTTATAACTGGAATAAGATGGAATAACATTTCTGAAATTGAAGTAATCATGCCGTAAAGAGACAGTCTTAGTAACATTTAATCTGGCTGTACTGTTTTTCGACCTGAGGATCCTAACCTAACCGTAAAGTTCAAAATCTTTAGCCAATTTATTAACTTAATAAACCGAAAAATAAAATTATAAATCCTAGTCATCTTTCATTAAATTTTAAGCCTTCCAATAACAAGTTTTTGTTTTCAAAAGGTCGTTTTTAAACGGATTATATGATGATCGGCTCTTGATGAGTTTATCCTTATTTAATCTCCCAATTACCTTTCCCTCAAAATTGCTTAACTTGAGAAGATTATTACACAGTAGCGCAATATCAAAGTAATTAATATTATCATGTATATAACATGGTCTATTATTGTGCTCAAAATCACAGTAGAAAGAGCGGGAAGATATTTTCAAATCTCGATATTTTTTTATGGAAAAGTTTATAAAACGCCACGTGTTTATAATCTTAGCCCAGGTTCGCACGGACGCTTTTTTTACGCGACGATTTTTTTCCGTGCACTGGTATTTCAACTCTCGGTATTGAGCCGAGTATTGAAAATCCAACATAGCGCATCCCAGTGCTTCAAGAAAACACACTATTGGATTTTCAACTCTTGGTCTTTGTAATTGCCTCAAAAAATGCAATAGATCTTTTATTCAGATAATATTGATTTCTTAAAAATTAAGCGCATATAAAACAAAGTGCTCCAGATTTTGTGGTTCGGCTTTCTCTGTAGTGCCTAATTGATTTCGTATCGTTATCGCACATTTTAATAAAGTAGTTCTTCTGACCCTATCTAGCTTATCACAATAATTACTAACTTCTAAACATAGATATAATTCAATACAGTCAAGGAATTCCGAATAGTTACGAGTTGTCGTAGCTCGTAGCACTTGTCGTAGACGCCTACGAACACTACGGCTACGTCGTTTCGTAGCTGTCGCTACGAAATAGTTCACTGTTTAATTTTGTGATTTATATAGTGTCTTATTGTCTTCTTTATTAAATCGGCTTACTAGTTTATTGTTGATATTATCTATGTTTAATGCTCACGTGGGAATAATTATGTTGAGTAACATCATCATCTTCTGCCTAGCCTTTTCCCAACTATATTGGGGTCGGCTTCCAGCCTAACCGAATGCAGCTGAATACCAGTATTTCACAAGGAGCGACCCGACTGCGTATCTGACCACAACCCAATTACTGGGTAATATGAAACTGCTTGGTATGACTGGTTGTCTGACTTTCGGGCTTCTGACGACCGAGAAAAAAACATTTGATCTGTCCTCCTGTTAGCAACGAGGGGACAGTTCGAACTTTATTCACTCCTATCTGGGACAGATAGGAGTGAAAAAAGTTGCTAATAGGGGGACAGATCAAACTTTTTTTCCGATCTGTCCACCTAAGGCAGTGGACAAAGCAGGCTGACATATCGGAATAATCCTCAAAATGTAAAGAACAGCTGATGTTTAGGGTTCCGTACCTCAAAAGGAAAAAATCGGAACCCTTATAGGATCACTCATGTGTCTGTCTGTCACAGGCAATTTGCTCCGAATCTAATGGACCGATTAAGTTGAAATTTGGTACACGTATGTATTTGTGTGACCCAAGCACGGACGTATAATGTAAATGAATGAATTTTTTATAATTTTAAAATAAACTGTTTAAAAGTTATTTAAAAAAATAGACGAAAATTGACCATTCTCCCCTTTATATCCGAAACTACTGACCTTAATTTTTTTTTTAAATACAGAAATAGTTCTATAGCTATAGATTACAGGAAAACCTAAAAGAAATCTATGGACTTAAATAACATGGTAAATCTCTCAATATAAACTAAAAGGATTCAACCCATATTAGGTGTAATGTGGGTTGGATCCTTTTCGTTTACCTATGCACATTTGTAGTTGGAATGTATGGGAGAACATGTTTTTCAACTGCAATGTTAAGTTTGTTCTTGGGATAAATTCGTCCAACTACGGAACCCTTCATTGTGCGTGGTCCGACACGCACTTTAGCTGTTTTTTTTTCGCGATTTCATGTTTGGTCCCATAGTAAAAGTTGTTTGTTATCATGATACAATCATGTGTTTAAGTTTCGGTCACTAATTACCAGTCATCCTCCGCTCGGGTTAGCTCGAATTGAGCCGAGACGACCCGAATATGATTAAGCGAGAGTAGATGCCGTAAGAAGATTGCCGATCGACACAAGTCGAAGAAAGCCGAATACTTGTAGAAATTGCTTCGAGCTGACTTTTTTTATTCAACACTAATAATGCTGAATCGAATGTGAAAAATCTCGAGAATTTAATTTTTTCATTGCTGGATGTGGCCTTCTCTTAATCTTGATCACGCCTGATGATAAACGATGGATGGATGGACGGATGGCGCCAATATCAGTACATCCAATAAAAACCATTGAACAAACTCCACAAACCTAAAAACAGCAACACTAATTGAACTCCCGCAGGCTTTACTCCAGTATCGTTTTTCCGAACTATTCAAAATATCCGCTATACATCTCGCCTGGTGCGCGGGGAGCTTGCCAAATTGCCGGCCGTTCCAGCAACTTAGCTAATAAAGTGAGTTTGTGAACAGCTTGTTTATTTCACAATGATTTTTGGTTTTATGGTGTTTCTTTTTGAATTTGATGCAAGATAAGGAAGACAAGCGTAATGTGTCTGACACACATGCTTATAAAAAGCATGCTTGTAGCTTTCATATTTGCTAGCAATAAGCATGCTAGTTTTAAGCATTCTCCTAAATAAGCGCGTGCTCAAAGCAAACAATTGGACACACGTGCTATTTAAGCGCTGGCTCTGGCCGAAAATGGAAGCTTTGCAAGAAAATACAAATCAAATCAGTGCAAAGATATCAGTGTCAGTTCTATCCGTATATAACTCAACAAAATAATCGTATTGCTGTACACCTTCTGGACGGACTGACTCAAATCGATACTAGCATACTCATAAGCAAACCATTCAGACGCGCTCGGAGCACGCACTCGTCTACCCGCGCCTCGGGTAGCATGCTCGAAAATCAAACGACTGTTGATTTAACATACTCACTCATGTTTAGACTGTTGATAAATCAACAGTCTTATTGTTTTATCATACTCGAAATAAACATGCTCATTACTAGCTATGTTTCAATACACATGCCTAAGTAGCAATTGCTCAATAAAATCATGCTTTCGTATTTGCTACTAACGAGCATGTCTGTCCCTACCTACCTTACGGTTCACTTTCAACCAAACGGAAAAGTCCTCTGTAGAGTAAATAGAGTGTTTTAGCATACTTTATTGGTGTCATAATCATAATCATTTTATTTGCAAATACATTATAAAGTACACTTACACGAAAAAGAGGACAATACTCTATTTTAGAATTCGAGTGGCAACCCTAATCTCAACCTTTGTAGCAACATGAATTCGAATATTTTCTTTTTGGACAATTATACGCAGCTGGATAGGAATAGTCGAGAATCAGGAAAATGGCGTGCAATTTGTCTATGTCCAGCGAGATAATTCCGCAACACACTCGCATCCCAATGCCATTCATTTTGATATTTCCACAAAATTCCTTGCGTTATTTACGTTGTCGAGCAAACGAATTCTTCAAACATAATGAAGTAATGGATTATGAATTTCCTTCAAAATCCATCATATCGTGATTAGAAGTGCACGGGTGCAGTTTGATAATAATTATGGACACGTTATGTAAAGTTATAAAGCTACCTCCTCTTTGTATTTCCCTCTGTTTATGAATTCATCACCTGCCTAGTGATTTTGGAGCCGGCTTCCCAGTTGCAGCTGAATACCAATATTTTACGAGGAGCGACTGCCTGCTTGACCTACACACAGTTACTGGGTAATACGATATCCCTTGCACAACCCAGTACACAACCCAGTTACTGGGTAATACGATATCCCTTGGTAAGACTAGTTGTCAGACTTTCAGGTTTCTGACGACCCGTAACGGCCCACGAATGACAGCGGGGACCAACGGTTTAACTACACTAGTTTCTAAGTTTTTTTTTATTATTGTATACTAACCAATCAATGGACTCTGTCTGAAATACAAGATATTTTATTTTTTTATTTAACGTGCTTTACGAGGCACGTAGGGTCTTGGTATGTAAAGATGGGCACCCATCCACGGAACAACCGCGGCAAGCGTAGCTTAACCTGGTCGATCAACCCGTGCGGCTGTTATTATTACTTAGCCGCAAGCCCCTCTATTTATGAATTTATTGGCAGAACAAATTCTTTCCGACAAGTAAATATCTCAAGTGAAAGGCAAGCATAAATGTAAACAAACTTTCGCTTTGAACCGGCTCAAGTTATCACGAGTTAACCCTCCGATGTCAACCCTAAAGAAACTGAGTCTAGTTACATTATTGAGTAAGAAAGTTTGTGCACCGTTTGTGCCAATGTTTGTGCTTAACTATCGACTTCTTTAGAAATGTGGTGCTTTGATTTATGGTTAAAAAATCTCCACAAGAAATTACAAAGATTTCGAGTACCTACATACTTTGACACACAAATTAAGCAGCTATTATTTTTCCTTATAACAAACCATTTACGTGTAATGAAATGTTAATCATTTCATTTCGTACGCAAATAACATTATCGAAAACAAAACTTAAAACTTTTCCGTTCAGCCGCAAAAGAAATAACTTCCGCGGTCGCAAATATTTATAACAGATATGGAATGTGAACCCGCAGGCTTATTTTGTATCTTGCAGAAGCCTAGCGATAGCAAAATTTGCGCCATAATTGCTTTTCAATCGCTTTTCAATCGCAAATCATTATGACGTATCGCTGATACATAATACCGATTTGCGATTGAAAGTAATCATTGCACAAATTTTGCTATCGCTAGGCTTCTGCAAGATATGTAATAAGCCTGCCGATGCCACAATAAAGCAACGCAGCATTAGGGCAAGTCTATATATGTTAGTAGTGTTTGATCATTTAGAATGTATTTTTTAAATTAGTTTTGAAAATACTCTTTAGATTTGGTTGTCAAAATACTTCTATATACGTTATTTTAATACCATGAAATGGCATTTGATCAAGGTAAATAGATTTGTTTTGCTGGAAGACGTTATTTGGTTTTTAATTCCAAGAATCGGCCTTTTGACAAGCTAAATACTGATTCGTTTAGCCGGAAGCTTTTTTTAATAATATAAAATTGCGCCTCTATATCTCGAAAGGTTAGGCAGAGGGGCAAAGGCATACACACATTATGCCAATTCCGTTTACCTTATTTTTCTTTTTACTTGTTCACTTATTAATATTGTTTTATACCTATATGAATAACTTCAAAATTAATTTATAAATGAAAACTAAATATAGTAGAATATGCTTTAAATTGCATCGAAGGGAAGTGAAAAAACACGTCATACTAAGCGGACGTTATACAAAGTATAGTCTTAGTTCTTAGAAAATAAACAACTTCCGGTTTTTCTTAGGTATTTGGTTTAATAAAGAGAAAAACTACAAACTGTATGTGGGTGAATATTCGACCTTTTAACCGCCCGTCATTACCTTCCGCCAAAAGTTGATGAAAGAGAATATATTTAATGAAATATTTCAGCAATTCCTGATTCTGGTCCTTAAGCAGATTCTGGGAATTGATGAAATATTTCATTAACGATATTCTCCTCCATCAACTTTTGGCGGAAGGTAATGACGGCGGTTAAAAGGTCGAATATTCACCCATGTATCTATTAATAAAAAGAAAAAGAAACATGAGCTGAGACAAAACAAATATTAAAAACATAGAATAAAAATTGTAATACTTACATCACAATTTTTTTCATATTTTACATTGAAAATTAATTGGTTGTCTGCTTTAGTTCACTTTGTCACTATAACCCGACATAATTTCATAAAAATAACTCATAGAAAACGACATGTCACTAAAAGCGAAGTCATTATTATATCAGAACTTTCTTAGAAAAAATTTTATATGAAAACCAAACTACGCACTGCAATTACTTCATACTAAGCGGTAGGTCATTATAGGCGGAGTCATAATAAACGGATTCCACTGCACTGTGCTTATATATAACGCTTCTTTCTAGAAGATAAAATACAATAAAAAACATAATATTTCTTCACCAAATTGCTGAATCACACACAAAATACCATCCCTCTTATATCGTCACCTCAAAACCATCACATGCAGGTCAGGTTCCCAGTAAACAAAATAATTGGACCCCCGTGGTCCCAAGCGATAACCATCTATGAGTTAACTCCCAAAGAAAACTTGTTAAAAGTAAATCTATTAGCCAAAGAGTATTTAGACGGACTCCTAAGTGTTACCGCACACGAAATCGGAAACGTTCTGTTTTTATTGAAAAGTTTTTTTTTTATGGCAACTGGCAACTGATGTTATTGGTTCTTCACGTGTATTTTAGGGTCCGTTTCAGGAAATTACTTTATTGAAAATAAAAGTTTTGAAGTTTATCAATTTAAGGTATAAGAGACCGTTAAGACCGCGAAGTTAGATACCTACAGGATTCCAATTACTTAATAAATTTAATAAATTATTCGGTTTTTGTAGTTGGCATATTTAAATTGCACAATAATAAATTTTCAACAATTTTTGTATCATTGGTATCAGTTTGATAAGGAACTGTATGGGGTGTAAGGGACAGCAAACTAAAATTCAGCTCCTTATTTTGAATCATATTCCACCGGAAATTTTTTATTTTTTTTTTACTGTGTTTTTTTAATGTAAATAAAACGGCTAAAATGAACAAAAAAATCAGCAATGTATACGTATGTTGAAATACTCTAACGAACGACGCGTGAAATCAGCTGTTCACTTTCTGCCTTGCTACAGAGCTCATTGACTTATCGCTACATATTACCTACACCTCCCAGCCAGTAACAGACGCTACGCTTTGTGCACAAAACCACAAACACATCGGGTATATTGGATTCTCATAACGTTCCTGAAATAATTTCATGTACCGGTCATCTTAGTATGATGTACTGAATTCACCCCATCAGTCTGCGGAGGGCTGTCCCTTACACCATGTTTACCTAATATTATATGTAATTCATAGTTTCTTACTACAAGACCAACATAATTTGCATTTTATTAAAGTTATTATTGTCGAAAAGCACCTGAATTGTGCACGGTGAACAAATACTCGTTTTTTACTCTACTCCTCTGCTGTACCAACTCCTGATGCTATCAACTTCGTTTGCCTAATAGTGTGTACGAAGCCTTACGTTGTTTTTGTTACGGTACAAATAAAACGTAGCAGTTTTCTTATCGTATGAAAGTTTATATTATGTTCTTACATCCAAAGGACGCTTCCGGTCCGGGAGTTAGGAGAAAAACTACGGTTGTAAAAGCTGATACATCACTATAGTTAACTTACGATGGTTGTCTGTCTTCTTTGTGTACTCTATTTAAAGAAAGTGTTAAGTACTGATGGAGTTAATAAGTATACATATTATTAAAGTCGCTTTTCGTGTCTCTCTGTGTCAAAGTTATTCTTTTAAACTACGTGACGGATTTTGATGCGGTTGTCACCATCATTTAGAGAACTTATTTCGAAAGGTTTATCTTTATAATATAGGGCAATGTTTTTAACAGGTGCCTAATTTTCACAGGGTGTTTCTACCCATGAATATGAACAACTTTCAATATGGGATCAACTCTGAAATCACGAAAAAAAATATCTGCTGTTTCATACAAAAGTTTAATACCTACTCGACCAAAATGTATGAGACGACTGATTTTTTTTTCGTGATGTCGGAGTTGGTCCCATAGTGAAAGTTGTCCATATTCACGGGTAGAACACCCTGTGAAATTTTGGCACCTGATAAAAAAAATTGCCCTGTGTATTATATAACTTACAAACTTCCTCGTTAGGTATAGTGGTTGCAAGTGTTACTGCTTGCATGAGGTCGGGAATTTCTTAGTAACAGCCTGGAGTCTAGAGTTGTGCCCAGTTGATGGCTTGCCCCATATTACAAGGGACTCAAACGTAACATGTTAAAAGTGGGTGTACTATATGTACACCTGCCTAACCCTTTGGGAAGTGCAGGCGTAAAATTTTGTGTTTAAAACTAACGTTTATGAAAGAAATCTCGATGTATTGTCAAGTCGTAAAAACCGCGCGAAGCATTTAGTCCTAAATCCTATGAATTTTACGTCTTTACGTCTAACGTCGGCCATATTGAATTTCCTGTGATGTCGAGGTAACAAAACATAACTTCATTTCAGTTTTAACTAAGATATTTTATTTCCTAGAATGGAGACAGTCATTTTTAATAAACACTGAAAAAATACTGCATATTAAATGAACATAATTTCTGGGAAAATACTGTCAAAGGAAGATGTGCTTACTCTAGCTTAATTAATTTCTGCAAAGCAAAGGAATATCTACTGCTGACAGTATTTAGTTACATATAAAAACCGGTGAACCTTGCCTTTGGTCTTGCAACAAAGCCCTTAGTACTATCAAACTCAAAAGAAATTGTGGTCTGTCAAAGGTTTCAGACAAAACAATGTGGGCCGAACATTTGTAGATATTCCAAGTTATTAATTAAGTACTTACAATTAATCAGTTAATACTCGATGCGTTTTTGTTTGCTAGTTTTAACCATCAATGAAATACCCGCTGTGCTGAACCGCTGTGTTCACTCGCGCGCGGGGAACCGTTGAGCGCCCCACCCGCGGTAATCTTGTAAAACAAAAACCGATTTGCATCGTAGCTTCTTGGAATTTTGTGTCCGTTGAATGATTCTTAAAATGCTAGTGAGTAGGGCTTTATAGTAATGTAGAATTAGAAAGGACTCCTTAATAGTGGTGGAACAAGGTTCAAACCAAAAGCAGATTTGCGTGGGATGACTTTACTCCCACGAACCACTACTTAAATAAAAAAATGGGATGGATTTCATCCCATGTGTAATTAGCGGATAAAGACGGTTGCATGTGTCGGGTACCATAAAAATTCGTTAGATAAGGGGCTTTATATGATATTTGTTTTTATGATATTTTTAAGACCCATATCTTTTCATTTTAAAACATAGTTTTCTAAAAGGTTTAAGTTTTACAGTATTAGTAAAACTGAAACCCGTTTTAGAAAACCCGTTCCCTTTGGCATCAAACTCAAGATACATACATAAACTCTCGCCTTCTTCCCATGGGGGTAGGCATTCTTTCATTTAATTTTATGTTTGGAAGTTACTGTAATAGTTGATAATATAAATGCAGTTTTTGAGTAAAAGTCGTAAATTTTTGGGCTTTATTGTGGTATGAAATGATGAAAATTGATGTTTCTCTTTACAATCATAATATGGAAAACATCATAATACTCGTAATTGATAATTATGAACATATGCATTTAGGTATTTTCATTCAGAACACCCTTCCACGTGTTAAAATATATGTCATCATCTGCCTAGACTTCCCAACTATGTCGGCTTCCAGTCTAACCGGATGCAGCTGAATACCAGTATTTTACATAGAGCGACTGCCTATTTGACCTCCACAACCCAGTTACTAGGTAATACGATACTCCTTAGTAAGACTAGTTGTCAGACTTTCAGGCTTCTGACGACCCTTAACTACTGTCAAAGATTCACGAATGACAATCGGCCCTCCGATTGTCATTCGTGGATCTTTGACAGTACTTACTTGGTAAAAAAAGATGGTCACCCATCCACGGCCCAACTGCGGCATATGTAGCTTAACCTGATCGATCGACCCGAGTGGCTGTTATTATAGGTACTTTATAACAACTGTCCATAGTTACACGAAAAAGTTCCAACCCACATTACACGCACCTAATGGGGGTTGGATCCTTTTTGGTTTAACTATGGACAATGATGTTAACGTGTTCACAAGTTTAAAGTAAGAAACTTATGCAATGACAGTGTAGGGTAAATTTAGCGTAACGAGGTGTGTAGCGGAAATGGCTCGGAAGCATCCTACACTCGCCTGCCCACAGAACAGATAGCTGGAGAGGATCCACTTACTACGTTCACAGACAACGTTACGTAGCCAACCTTTTAAGAGTTTGGCTACTACATCGCATCAATTTAAGAGTTTGGATACTACATCGCATCAGTTTAAGAGTTTGGCTACTACATCGCATCAATTTAAGAGTTTGGCTACTACATCGCATCAATTATGAGTTTGGCTACTACATCGCATCAATTTACATACTTGTGTTTTTGTTCACGTCTGCGAAGACCCGAGATTTTTATAGATTTGTAGTAGCTTTATTCAGCTTGAGTAATAGAAAATCATCCGTACTCATCATCGGTAAGAAAATGTAATTATCAATAAAGTTATAAAGTTACGGGTACTCGCCCATAACTGAAAATGCATAGATCAAAGAATTTCATTCCAAATTGATAGAGCATTATTTTAGCACGTGGCATTCGTTCAGAATGAAACTCTTCCTCCGACAATATTTAGCAAGTCTAATGTTTAACTCGTAAACGTACGGAAATCAAACTGTAGACTAGATATTTTCATAAATACGAGTATTATGTAAAGTACGGAATTACGACTTGCAAGTTATGATTGCGAGTCTTGTATACCTACATATATTATTATGTGTATGCAACGTGAATGCTTTGCGAACGAGTGAGTTTATGAGCATATGAATTTAATATGAGTCGATTCAGTCTTTCAATTTTAAGTCAAGCAATTGAAAATGAAGCTAAACATTTTTTTGGGTTCCGTACCCGAAGGGGGCCAATCGGAACCCTATTACTAAGCCTCCGCTGTCCGTCCATCTGTCCAGCAGCGAGCTGTATCTCATGAACCGTAATAGGTTAGGTAGACAGTTGAAATTTTCACAGATTTGCGCTATAACAACAATTAATGCAAAAAAATAAGTTAAAGATTAAAGCGGTCCCCATACAAGAAACGTGTTTTTTTTTTTACTGAAGTTTTTTTTTAATATTGTGTTAAATATTCTACGGTCGTACGTTTTTTTAATTTAAGGAGGTTTTGTTTGCGTTTTTACTAACAAAAATAATTGCGAACATACATAGTCAATTTGCATCTTTTTTAACTATCTAATATCAATTTGCATACAAAACGAATGCTCAAGTAGCAGGACAGAAATACTCTGCATTTTGCAGCCAGTAACATTTCCATCAGATTCAAATCGTCATCTTACCATCCTTGGCTCGACCTTGACTGAATACGCCTGAAAATGGCCTGTAATACAACCGTGCATACGTATGTACGTTGTAGGAGCAATAGAGTGAATATTTGATAACCTCATCTTATGGCTGGCTTGTTCTCATTTATTCATCCTGAATATACCACACCGGACAGTTTTGTGAACCTTGTGGCTGTCGAAATAACCGGAGCATTATTTGAAACCTTGTATTTATAAATAATTATATGGTGCCTCCTCATTATTTAAAATTGTCTATGGGTCCTCTGCGAGTTGGTTTTGGCCCCTCGTACGCCT
Source organism: Dicycla oo (assembly GCA_948252095.1). NCBI lineage: Eukaryota > Metazoa > Arthropoda > Insecta > Lepidoptera > Noctuidae > Dicycla > Dicycla oo. The sequence goes on from OX411728.1 coordinate 23,654,677, forward strand.
TCCAATGGTCCGAGACCCCAGGGACCCGAGACACAAATAGTTCATATGTGTTACAAAAATTTAAATAAAAAACACTATACACATCAAATAAAATAACATGCACGTTAAATAAAATAAATACAAATATACAATATATATATACAATTATTGAAGGCATTGTAATCCAATGCCACATTATGGGGCTGTCCATCCTGCTGGCTACAGTATCCAAAAGACTGTTGGAACGATCGCGCACTCGCCGCATCAGGGACGCTATACGCAAACCCAAACCCCGCGCGTAAAAATCCGGCACGCCAGTTTCCGCGAACATGCCCGAGGCACTGCAAAACCGCGGTAGTCCCCAACATCACCCTGAAGGCATTGTTATATTGGACTTGCAGAGCACTGTGCGTGTTTTTTGTATAACCGACGGTGCACGTGTACAGAGACTGGCAATATAAGAGTGTAATTTTTACCTCTTCTGCACATCGTGCTACCGTACGGGCCAGCATGTTACATCTAAAAGAAACAACATCTACATATAAAGCTAAGAAATGTAATGTTAATGGTAGAAACGAAACAGAAAAGGTTTAATAATAATGAAAAGTGGATTCTTAAACTCGCCATAAAATAATAGGTGCATTTTGGCATGTGTTTGTCTCTCTTTGGTATATGAAACGATATGGGCTGTCAAAACGGACCTATTATTTTGTGTCGAGTTTAGGTACTTTAGAATATCGCAAACCTACTGTTTTACTTAAGCCTACTGAAAACTGTAATAAAGCAAATCAAAACTCGACACAATAATAGTCTCATTTATTTTGCGATCTCGCCACGCCAGTTTATGATCGTTTCAATCGAAAACTAGTCGGGTACCTAATGCCTAACCGTGTACCTGATTTTAAACCAACCAACCCCATAATCTGCTGTAACATAGTTACTTATTTTAAATGATGAGTTAAAACAAAATCTATTTGTTTTTAGCCATCATGTGATTTCGACACTCATCACGTCTATTAATTTAAGTTGACCTTGTATAAGAAATTCCTAGATGTTTATGTTAATGACCGAAACCAAACCCAAACCCTGTTTATTATTATTTTTAGCTTGTGTTGTCTCACTGAAGGGCAAAGGCCTCCCTTTCTCCTTTCCAGTCTTGTCTGTCTTGAGCTAGTGTGAACCAATCCTGTCTGCTCGTCTCGACATCTTCCCCTGGGTCTGACTCGATGTCGATTGACATTTTCTGGAATCCACATGGTGTTACAAGGCCCGTGAGTCGTTCGACGTACGGCAAGCGTGTCAAATATGTTGTGCATATCCAAACCCTGGCTTACTAAGTTTAAAACAAGTAACAGACTGCGGCAATCAGAAGAACAATCCACTTGTAATTTCAACAACAATTCTTGATAAAGGCTCGTCTATTCCCGTCAGCGTTTACCAAACAATTTATTCAATTTAATCATAGGGATCAAGTTATACCAGCACTCAAACGCTCGAGATGAATATAATTCACGAATAGTTCAGGAATGTGGCCGAACGTTTGTATGAGATCTTCCTGAATTACTTGTGTTATTGAATCGGTGTGGAAATAGATTAAGGAAGGTGATTGTATTGTTTGAGGAATTAATAAGATGTGCATGTTTAATAGAATTCAATACTCATTGATGATATTAGCTACAGCGATCTTGTTGACGTGCACTCTGACTCATTTGGCAAGTTCCACAGACTATTTTTTTACTTTTAATTTTTTTTGCCTTTCCTTTTACGTGTTTATTGTTAAATATAATCTATCGGTACCTGTATATTTTATGTTCAAGGCTAATTTGCTTTAGATGTTTATTTTTAAAATCTTTAATATCTATCGTAATTTTTAAAATTGTTTCTTTTGTCTTTTCTACTCAGTTATTAATTTTATATTATAGCGCTTGTGGCACATTTATTACGTTTATGGAGTATGCGATGCTAATCCAAAAGAAATTGTTACACTAACCTTAGTTTAGTGGTGCCGATTCTGTTGTGCACAAACTAAACTTAATTTAAGCTATTGCTAACTTTTCTCTGTAATAAAATAAGAAAGAGAAGGATTTAAATTAGAGCTGTCAAATTTAGTTGAACTAATATTTCCACTCAAGTTTAGACGACACACAAAAACATGTCGACTAAAACTCGACGATGTGCAAGGCGTAAACTAGTTTGACATTTCTATCTTAGTTCAAAGCTATAGCCGACCTTTTCTCGTTCTGCCTTTTACTAAAAGATAGCGATTCTCTCATTTTACTTTAGTTAATGAACAAGAGAATCGGCGCCAGTGTAAGGAAACAATTGCCGATTGGTCATTAAAGAAATATAAAATTAAAGAAAAGTATAGCGGATGTACACGATACACGAATGGCAAACATAAAGAAGAAAAGTTTCTTTTAAAACCACTTACACGCGAAGGAGATAGAAAAATATATATTTTCTCACGTTTACTCTTACGACTTGATCTAATGAGTGTACCCTTGTCTCATTATTATTCAGTGAATTGTCTATTTCTACACACTGTCGAGGATTCGAAACGTGAAAATCCTACCAATAATACTAATATTTAGAAACACCTAAATATAACTGAAATCCCTCTAGTTTTACAACATAAAAGCTCATTTTTCTCCATTATTTCGAAGGAATAACAAACCTCCAGACTCATTTTATTTTTCGCGATAGTGGCAAAAAGCGATATTAAAAAAAAAACCTTCCAATACGAGCACCACAGCTAAGAGTCCAGTGCGAGCACTAAGGAAAATATAAATAAAGAATCGCTTCAACACTTCAATAGTACAAAACAATCGCCCGTACTTCACCTTGCCTTGTTTTGTAAACAGTGATTTTTCTCATAAAACTATAGATATTGATTTAGAGATCTTCTGCTATCGGTACCCTTTTCAGTTACTTCTTAATAATTATAAATACATTCTAGGTGAATGTTGATAGATAAAGTAACTACAAGGATATGTTTGGATGACATATATAGGCATAGGCAAGATTCGATTTAGGCTGAATCGTATATTACGAAAAGATTGTTTTTTTCTTCATACATTCATTGGCTAAGTAATAACAGCCGCACGTGTCGATTGATCACGTTAAGCTACGCTTACCGCGGTCAGCCCGTGGATGAGTGACCATCTTTACATATCGAGACCCCTCCGTGCTTTGAAAAGCACGTTAAGCCGTTTGTCCCGGCAGTCATTCATGGATCTTTGATAGTCGTTACGGGTCGTCAAAAGCCCAAAAGTCTGACAACCAGCCTTACCAAGGCATATCGTGTTTCGCAGTAACTGGGTTGCGGAGGTCAGGTAGGCAGTCGCTCCATGTAAAATACTGGTATTCAGCTGCATCCGGTTAGACTGGAAACCGACCACGACATAGCCGATTGGGAAAAGTCTAGGCAGATTGATTTTGACATAATAAACTCACACCTTCTTCCCATAGGGTAGGCAGAAACTACAGAACGTCACCTGCTACGATCTGAATTCGAATTACCTAAAAATCATAATAACTAAAAGTGTAAAGAATAAAATACAAAATGTTTCTTTATCCATCCTTCTGCCATACTCAAAACATTAAAAATAACCCTCGTTTCGTAGTCGGGTAAAAGGAAAATACGTTCCTTTCCATGTTAAAACTAAAAGAACTATAAGCCCCTCCTTACTTAAGTTAGAAACACGGCTTAAACTCGGACCGGAAAACTAAGTAACTACTCAACGGAAATATCTCTCGCGAACTAGGCTTAGTCGCTTCACCTGACTCGCGCTTCTGATTGGCTGACACGGAATATAGGACGACCGATCCACTCCACGGATAAAACGGCCAACAAGATATTTGTTTATTTACTAGCTTTAGCCAGCGGCTTCGCCCGCGTGGATGTTGGAAAATATCCCATGGGAACCGTACATTTTTCCGGTATAAAAATTATCCTATGTGCTATTCCAGACTATCTATCTCTGTGCTAAATTTCATGCAGATCCGTTCAGCCGTTCTGGCGTGATTGAGTAACAAACATCCAAACATCTTCACAAACTTTCTCATTTATGATATTGGTAGGATTTATTTAATACTTTAAGCACACAAATGTATACAGGTTGTCCCAGAAATCAACCGGTGGTGAGAGCTTTGGTTAAGCCCTCCCAAAATAACAAAACGTAATATGTTTCGTAATAATCCCATGCAGTCGGAGGCAATAGGTCTTGTTAAATTTAAGAAGATGCGTCCGACTGCATGAGATTGTTTGGAGACAATATAATAGGTCATCTTGTTTCCATCTTTTTTAAAGTTCAGTCAGTTTATTGATTTTTTAACCGACTTCCAAAAGGAGGAGGTTCCCAATACGTCTGTATGTTTTTTTTTTTGTATGTTTGTTACGCGATTACTCAAAGACGGATGGACCGATTTAGAAAATTCTTTTTTTGTTTGATAGGGTATACTTCTGAGGTGGTCCCATATAAATTATATTAACTTTGCTTGGGGAGTTTTTGAGTTAGCTTCAATAATGCGTATATTTCCCACTTATTTTATGTGGATGATGTGATGGTGTTTTAATAACTTCCTATCACTGTTATTTACATGGCTATATCTACAATTATTGTGGTCAATTATGTATTCGAATTTGTGTGGGGTAGGTTCCACAACTAAAAAGTGAAAAATAAAAACTTATTTGCAAAAAATAAAACCGACTTCCAAAACAAAACACTACAAAGTGAAAAATAACTTTAATTTCGGAAGTCGGTGGCAAAAAACGAAAATACAAAACCCAAGACACCGACTACCGAAATTAAAGTTATTTTTCACTTTGTAGTGTTTTGTTTTGGAAGTCGGTTTTATTTTTTGCAAAAAAGTTTTTTAAATTTACTTTCTTGTTTTACACTTTTTAGTTATGAAAGATTATTTTTCTCTCACTGTATTAAGTAACGTTTTAGGTAACGTCGTTAAAATTATTTTTCAAAGCAATTTAAAGTTGGGTTTGTCACTCGATTTTTTTTTTTATCATACTTGAGAAGGAACTTCGTTCCTGACAGCCCGATCACATGCGGTTTTTTTTATCATTTGTCATTCCAAATTACATTTAAACATATAATTTGTATATATTTTTAATCACCTTTTAAAACCCTTAATTTTGATACCCCACTCGAAGATTCGGAGATATTTTTTTTAACATATTTTGGTGCAAAAAATCCGCCATTTTGATTTTATATAATTTTAATATACCCAGTGCACACTCGCGCAATAAAGACAAATCTAACGACATATCATTTATCAACATCGGTGAAGCTGTTTAGGCTACAGGAGGTCATAATGGAACGGACATACATTCAGGTCAAAAACGCAACCCTCATTTTATAGCTTCGCAGCAGTCGGGTAATAAATAAATAGGTCCTCAATCGTATAAATCAGAGGCTCTTGGGCGGCAGCATAAGAACTCTGACACCGGGTTAGTCACTAACCACACGAAAAAGAGAGAAGAGTCGTATAATTACGACTGAGCGGCACTAATCCACACATTAATCCGACTGGGGCAGTCGATGTCAATATCTCGATGTTTTGTCAAGTTGCCATTGCACCCGTGCGAAGCAGGGGCAATTCGCTAGTTTACTATACAGGGTGTAAGTGTAAACAGTGGCAACATTTTAGGGGTCATTGTACTCATCATTATGAACAACTTTTACTATGGGACCAAAGCTGAAAACGCAAAAAAAAAAAATCTGCTGTTCCATACATTTTGACGAGTTATGCCAAATGTAGAGATCAACTGATTCTTTTTCGCGATTTCAGGTTTGGTCCCATAGTAAAAATTGACACTGTTTACACTTACACCCTGTATAGTAAAAACTTATATTTTCGGTTTTCTTATCACAATGAACGATTTTTACCAGACAACCTGATTCAGAAAAAATAAACCGACGCAAACCACACTATTCTTAGTCAAAAAATTTCATAATATTATTTCTAGTGGAAAGTATAAATAATCTCTTATTTTTATTGCAATGACAAATTCTCAGCTTCACGTCCATTCAAGGCAATATGTCAGTCCCTTTAAACACGACAATTTCGCTTCTATTGTCCGAGAAAAACAATTGAACGCCACGAGTAATTGTCTGTACTTACAAAGAAATCGAAGTGAAAACACCACTATAGTACGAGTCCCGTCAAGTGGATGCTATGTTTTTTAGGGTTCCGTACCCAGTTGGGACCCTATTACTAGGGCTCCGCCGTCCGTCCGTCCGTCTGTCACAGGGCAGTATCTATTGAACCGTAATAGGTAGACTTGAAATTTTCACAGAGTGTTGTGGGCCGCTATAACAACAAATGTTAAAAATAAATAATACCAGCCTGTTACTGTCCCACTGCAAGGCAAAGGCCTGTTGTCATACAGGCATTGATCACCTGCACGCTGGCACAAGATGGGTTGGCGATTTCAGACATATTAACTATAAGTCCAGGTTTCCTCACGATGTTTTCCTTCAACGATGTCAGTGAGGTCCAAGACAAACTTAGAAAGTACAGACGCCAGCAGGTCAAGCTACCCGAAACTGTCAAACTGTCCCAATCAATCTTGAACCTAATGCTTTAGCGATAAAGTTGAAAATCTATTAAAGATATTTGACATATTGTTATGTAGTAGCTTGATGTGCTGGCGTCTGAACATATATGAATTGAAAAACATATGATTTAAAAATAAAACAAAGTTGAAAATACTTTAGTAAAAAAAATCAAGACTTGTATGTGGACCTCCATACAAGAAACGTGTTTTTTTTTATAAGTTTTTTTTTTTATATATAATGTTATTAATATTGTACGGTGGTATCCTTCGTGTGCGAGTCCGACTCGCACTTAACCGCTTTTCTTCCACAACCAACGAGATTGGTTTTGACGCCGCGGCGCCTGCCCTTTGTCTCTGTTATTTTATTTACTCTCTTTCTTTCTCTCTTTACGTTCACCAGCTTAATTATTTACTAAACTAAATTGCATTACACTTTGTTTGTCGAGTTTCTGACGTGGAAATTAGTGGCGTCAGCTTATTAAGTGCAGTTGAGATTGTTTTCAAAGCTTTCTGCTGGGTTTGGAAGTAATAAAGCTAAGTAAGGCATTGAATTAATTTAAAGCAATAAGTTTTTATATTTTTGCTTTAATAAAGCGAATGTACTTAATTACATTTTCTTGAAATAAGTTGATGTAATTTCTTCAAAGTGTTGGTCGAGTTTGAGCGCAACAAAGTCTCTTAAATATGTTAATTATGAGGAAGTTACAATAAAAAATATAACAGACAATATTTTCAAACACTTACCTAAATAAAACAGCTAGATATAAAAAAAAAATCATCAAATTCATTTGTAAAGTAAATAATTAATAAAGTATTAAAAAAACACATTTTGTAAAACAGATTATTATTTTTATTTTCATGAAGTTGCTTCAATAATATGTATCTTAGAGAAGTGAAAACCACTGAAGCACAATAGTTTTGAACGATCCAATTTATCAGTTTAAGATGCAGATATGTGCCAATGGCCTTGAGTGGTTAGCTTGCGTGTTCTGTGCTGAGCTCACGCAACGCGTCGGTTGTCTAGCCAAATCGCCCATCTAGGAGCGCTGTCCCAAATTAGATGCATTATAAATTTATTTTACATAAAACAAAAAGTATTTTAATAAACACATATGCTAAAAGTTAAATAATTAAATTATCTTCTAAACGGTGAAGGTTTCATAAAAATACGCTTGATAGTTTTTGCGTGATTCTCAGTTTTTTATCCGCGTTAGACATAACTTTACAAATTAATTATATTACGTAATATAAACATAATCTAAAATATTCACAGAATAAGTTATTAAGAAAATTTTCTTATTTGCCTCCCAAAGTTGAAAGTTGAAAAAAAAAATTTTTTTGAATATGGGGATATTCAAAAATTTTTTTTTTACGTTACACGTCCGTGTTTGGGTCACAGAAATACATACTTGTACCAAATGTATACTTAATCGGTCCATTAGAGTCGGATCAAATTGGCTGTGACAGACGGACAGACAGACAGACAGACACACGAGTGATCTTATAAGGGTTCCGTTTTTTTTTTCCTTTTGAGGTACGGAACCCTAAAACGATGATACCACTAACCTACCTAAGTTTTTAACTTCAAAATGTCGGACTTCCATAACTTCCTTACAAACTATCATCCCGTAATTTACCCCTTTGCTGAATTTTCTGAAATCCTTCCTTAGTGCTCACTTTCACTGTGCCAAATATATATAACCCTAGTGCCAAATATCACGCTTTTGACTGTGCGTTGTCTGTCATTGAATAAATTAATTTAAGATTGTTATTAAGTCGTTACGGGACATCAGAAGCCCAAAAGTCTGACAACCAGTCTTAACAAGGGGTATCGTATTACCCAGTAACTGGGTAGTCGCTCCATCTAAAATACTGGTATTCAGCTGCATCCGGTTAGACTGGAAGCCTGGATGAAATAATAAAGTTCATTAGGACACAGTTCGTGAAACACAAAATACAAATTTTAAAAAAAAATGATATGACAAATGATAATGATTATTGATGATATTAAGTAGGAGTTAGAATTATTGACCAAATTACACGGATCAACCAAATTGATTCACTTTTACTTTGAATTCGGTGGTATCATTCAAATGAGTCGAGACAAGTTAACCGCATAATTTTGCCATAAGGTTTCTCCCCCCTTGATTTTGTCCTGTCTGCAAAATGAATCAATTTAAAGTCGCTAATTTAAACCATACAGTCTGAAGCTTTTGAGTGCCCTGGATCATGAATAGTGATGTTAGTAAAAAACTGATTGCTATTGCTATTAGACTCAGATCTGGTAACATTCCATATAAAAAAATTGCCTTCATGATGAAGAAAATCAATGAAAGCAATGTGAGGAATGTGGAGTTGTCGAGGACCTACAACATTTATTGATGGAATATGTCCAATATGAGTCCAGTAGAAATAATTTAGTAAGGTCCTTGAATTTGAACAGAACTGATGTAGGCATGTTCCATACAATTCTTTCCCAACAAAATGGCGACGAAGCGAAGGGTTTGTTCAAATTCATGGCCCACGTCTTGTGAAAGTACAATTGTTTAGGATACGATGGGACTGACATACGCTATGCTTAAAAGCCCCTATAAACAAATAAAGAAAGAAAAAGTCTATTTGTACTTGTTTACTGAAACTTAGTGCATTGTTTCAGAGTTTAAGTGTGTAGTGAGATACGAAGTTTAATAATAAAGTAGTGTTACTTGTCTTCAAAGTTTCGGTGGTGATTTATGAAGGAGTGTGGCGCTGTAGTTGGAATATTCAGATCTAGTGGCGCTCGTGTGGTTGGTAGAGCCACGCCATCTCGATATGTGTTGAATAACTATAGATGTATTCTCTTAGTAACTGGTGTTTCTTTTCCATAGGAGTCTACGCAGTGCTTGTAATAAAATTATCGAGATTCTTCTTGGATTTTGAAATTAGCACCCTAATTGTTAATCCATTGCTTAATATGTTCGAAAAGTTAGTCTGCTCGACAACGTAAATAACGCAATGAATGTTGTTGAACTGTCAAAATGAAGCCGATTCCGGTTGATAGTGTGTTACGCAATTCGAGTGCTGAATAAATAGTTTTCTATGTAGTAGTGTCGACGCGAACTATACGAATATACTTATCTAGATAATTCTACCATGAAAAGTTTAACAGCATCTTGTTTGACAGTTTAAAAATAAGCGCAAATAAAAATAACTCACTGTACACTTACAGTCGTTATTAGACTCTAACGTGAAACGGCCATCGGCCAAGTGAAGCAATCTTAATAAACATTGAATCATCGATAACGTATAATATCAATACTAGACTCATAATCTTATCTATGGTTATCTTGAGTATCAGAGTATTTCTGATCTAGTAAAACCGCGTTTTCCCATTTAAGGTTAAATGTTAGAATCTAGAAGATTGATTTCGAGTGTAGATAATCAAATAATAAGTTGAATTGTCTAGCTTTTGATAGATATAATTCCTAAAAATATAGAACTTAAAACACATAGGTTCTTTCAATACAATGTATTGTCTCTCTTTATATCTATGACTTCTGCCCGCGACTTCGTCCGTGTGAAATTTCTTATCCCCCCGACGCGACCCATCCCGTCGCATACCATCGACTGCTCGCGGTATTACTTCATTTTCGCTTAGCGTCTTTCTGACATTTTTTATTTTTGCTCGGCTTCTTCCTCAAGAATTGGGTTATCAAATACAAAAAGATTTTTTCAAATCCTACTGGTAGTTACAGAAATTAGCATGGTCAAACAAACAAACAAAAAAACAAACTCTTCAGCTCTAATATTAGTATATAGATGAAGGCCATTAGAATATCACATATCCCCCGTTCTATCTCTAGTAAGTAGTCCACACTATGACCGGATGTCAACGTGACGTGACGTCCGGTGTGGCCGCGCGGCTGTCGCTAACTTTGCTCTGTCAGCGACATGTCCGCTGCGGATACACAACCCATATCCGGATAGTGTCATGCAATACTACTGTTATATCATATAAATATGACTGGAAATGAGGGTGTGGTAGACCTCTGCCTAACCCTTCAGGGAACACAGGCGTGATGTTATGAATTATGGACATGATATAAACCCTCATGTTTCAAAAAAATCTAATAACATGTGGCTGCTCAAATGTTTATACAGGCTGTGGCGTAATTAATGGATGACCCTATACCTGCGGATGAGGGACCCCAAGCCCTATAATATAAAAAATTGACAAATCCCGGAATCGTCGGGCACGCAATTTTTTTCTTTTTTTATAAAAAAATTGCCACCTGTGGTCACTTCCTCGGCCACCGTGTTCACAAATTAAGGAATTTTCACTATCTGATTTCTGCATAATATTCTTAAATAAACGTGCTATAAGATGTGTACATATTACAGTTTTAGAGTACTTAATGAAGTTTTTTTTTTTTTTTTTAATCTTAACGTGAAATAATTGTTTCTATCTAGATAGTGAAAATTCCTTCATTTGTGAACACGGTGACCGAGGAAGTCACCAAAGGTGGCAATTTTTTTATAAAACAATTTAAAAAAATTAAAATTGCGCATGCCCATCGATTCCGGGATTTGACAATTTTTTGTAAATTATTGGGCTTGGGGTCCCCCACCCGCAGGTACAAGATATCTATTAATTACGCCACATCCTGTATGTAGCTGAAACACGCAAGTTAAGACAGTAGTAGATGGTTCAACCAAATGGTTCTCATGACCACTATGGTTCACTTTGGTTGAGAGACGCAGAAAAGATATGGCGGACAAAGAACACTATTTAAGGCCCGTCCTTCCTAAAATACGGCGAAACTAAGTAACTTTGTGTCCATTTTTTACAGTAACTATAGCAGATTTTTGATAGAAAAAAAAAATGCAATAATCTACAGTACATAAGAAGTGATTTCATGTGTCCAGAAATCTGTTTTAGTTTATATAACTAAAGAAAAAAAAAGCTAAACACAGGTCTGTTTTTTCTAGTTTTTACCATATTACTCCTACAATTTTCATTAAAATTGTTCATAAATTTATACAGTTCTCTACAAAATAATAAGAAATGATTTCATGTTATTACTTTTTTTAAATTATTTTTATTTTATTTTAAATTAATTTACAAAGCAAATCCTTAGCGGCAAATTTACGCTGCGCCCCGCTCTCGCCCAAAATCTCAGTGCGGGGCGAGACGTGTTGCTGGACGGACCTGTGCTGCTTTGCGTGACGACCTCCTCGCTTCGATAAACATTGTTTTTTTGTGAATAGTGTAGCCACACGGACAGTTTCATTTAATTTTTGGTATCTTATCTACCTAGTTACGTGACTATATTTTTTTGTGTGAATACTTTTACTTTATTAATATTAGTTAGTGTATTCAGTGTGTTTTGTTATAATAGGTTGGGGAAAAAGTTTCTTCGCATTTTTTAAGAAAATTCAAAACATTTTTTAATATAGTTTATTTACATTTAACTAAAGTATGTAGGTACCATTTTGTTCGATAACTTTTTGCCATCTTGTAGGTAGGGACATGATCCCATTGCTATAGAAATTTTGGGACTTCTGGTCAAAATACCGCGACAAGAGGTTTTGGCAGTCCTCTCGTGATGTTAACCTGACACTGCCTAAAGAATTCTGAAGAGACCGAAACAGGTGGAAATCTGAAGGTGCAAGGTCAAGACTATACGGCGGATGCATTAACACCTCCCAGCCAAACTATCTTAATTTTTGCTGAGTGGCTAAAGATGTGTGAGGTCTAGCGTTATCATGATGAAAAACCACACCCCTTCTGTTGATTAATTCCGGCCGCTTTCTCTCAACTTCTTGCTTTAATCTCATCAGTTGTTCGCAGTAGAGTTCAGAATCGATGGTCCTGCCTGGTGGTAACAGCTCATAATGAATAATGCCCTTCCAATCCCACCACACACACAGCAGCACCTTGTTGCGAGTTAACCCGGGTTTCGCCACAGTCTGTGAAGCCTGACCGGCCTTTGACCACGACCTTTTTCGCACGTTCTTGTCATACGTGATCCACTTTTCATCACCAGTTATCAGCTTCTTCAAAAATGGTTCGGTTTCATTACGTCGTAATAAAGAATCACAAATGAGTACACGGTTCATTAGGTTTCTTTCAGTGAGCTCGTGAGGTACCCAAATGTCGAGCTTTTTTGTGTACCCAGTTTTTTCAAATGCGCCAAAACTGTTTTGTGGTCAATTTCCAGTTCTTCAGCTACGTCGTAACTACTGATATGCCGATCTTGCTCCACTTTTTCAAAAATGGCATCCATTTTATCCGTAATAGGGCGACCAGAGCGACGTGCATCTTTGACATCGAAATTTCCGGATTGAAAACGCTTAAACCAAATTTGTGCTACTCTCACAGACACTACACTAGGTCCATAAACATCGCAATTTTTTTTTCGCGGCTTGCGTTGCATTTTTACCTTTTTTGTAGTAAAATTTTAAAATGTATCGAATTTCTTCATTAGATTCACTCATCTTGACGGTACGAAAAACAAATGAAAATCACACATTTTCCTAATTTGAATTTGGAATTATGTTCTTTAAAATTTAAACTTTCAATGATACCAAAGCCAGCCAGATACAAATAGTATAGCCAAAGAGATTTTATTACAAGTTCATACATACTATAATGCGAAAAGACTCTAATATTATAGTAAAAAAAAATGTATCTAAACAATCGTTTTCTAAAGCAAGGTGTGTTCAAGATGGGAAGTAAACAAAGACAAAAAAAAAAACGAAATCTCAAAAAGAAGATGGAAACAGGGAAGAAAATGGGACAAAGAAACATCACGATCCCCTCAACATACTTGCTCATTAATGATAAAAAAACGAAGGAACATGAAGAGGTAGAAAACCAGAAACCAAATACCAGAACCAAATACCAGAACCAAAGCAAGATTCAAGTAAATGAAGAAGAGAAAGAAAATACTTTTTATTACTCTACTGACTTTCCGAATGCTTCAATTCAAGAATTCGGTAATATAAGCGATGATGAAGAAGTTCAAATAAAAAGAAGAAAAACATTGACCGAAAGACAATTAAATTTTAATGAATTTTGAGTAATCTGTCAATAAACAAGTTTATGCTGCCAATATTGGTTTTCTTTTTGAAAGACATGCATATCAACAAAAAAGTTATGATACTAGCAATGCCCGCAACTTCGTACGTGCAAGCATTGAAATAAATGCCGATACCGATTGTTTTAGCTACTAATATTCTTGGTTCTTGAACATATCCTTGGACACACACTACTATCTTGTCTTATAGTACCAACATTTTTATTTGAGGAGTAGGCTCTTTCGCTATCGTCTAGATGTACCTCTAGGGTTCCATACGAGTATCAGGTCCTACATAACATGAATTTAATATCATATAGTGTTCAAAATCCCTTACCCTTTTTTCGTTCGCTTTTTAAATTCATCTCTGCGCTATACAGGTTGCTCTAAGATGCTATTTTAGAAAATTATAAATAAATCAATAAATAATAATGTTTAATGAAATTAAAATATCCTTATAAAACGAGATTGTGGAACCATATACGTGTGTTGATTTCATGTCGCCATTGCAGCGCCACGTTGTATAATTGTTAACTTGTAGAAATGTACAGACGCCAGCACATCAAGCTACTACAATCTGTCAGATTTCTTTAATAGATTTTAGACTTTATTGCTAAAGCTTTTAGGTTCAAGGTTGATTGCGAAAATCTGACAGTTTCGGGTAGGTTGACCTGCTGGCGTCTGTACTTTTATTTCAGAATGTGATTGATGTGACTAATAAAGAAATATCTAAACAAGATGTTTTATGTGTTGCCACTCCTTAAAGATTGTAAAGTTAATTTTTTAATACCTTATATGTAGGTATTTATAAAAACATCTGCGGTCTTACTACAAAAGGTTTAAAAACATGTTCAACGCATGTCTAACGTCAAACTCCATACATAAAAAAACATAAAATACGCGTTGAACATGTGTTTAAATCTTTTGTAATAAGACGGCTGTAATTTATTAATTACTCTATGTCGCGCGCGGCAGTAATCGTGTACACCCTAGCGAAGCATCGCGCGCGATGTTTAGGTTCGGGTGGTGCGGGGAGTAGTACAAAGCTCCGCCCACACACGCAAGGTCGTTGGCGCCGGTAAAAACCTTAATTTGGTAGCTTCATCCAAATTGAAACACATACTAAACCGTGTAATATCGCCGTTAGACACACGCGACAAATGAAAAACCCTTTCAGTTAAACAGATTAAAAAAACAACAATGTATTCCAATCGAACGTCCCACGTGTCCAATTTGCAGCTCGAAGGTAAGTCCTTGATGTTTTGACGGCCCTCCAAACACAAAAACAAGCGAACACGGCTCTCCGGCTTTCATGCTTGTTTGTAGAATTTCGAATTCCACAAACATTAGGCCTCGAATTTCCGAACGACGTGTCCGAATTTCCAAATAACCGCTTTCAAGTTTTTCGCGTATCGAGTAGGGAGTTGAATGAAGCCGAACTTTTTGGAGCCATCGGCTTTTTTCCGCTCTTCATTTGGATGAAAACAAAGGGGCTTATTGTCGGATCGTCCGGTAGCTTCTCTTTTATGACGACAAAATTGGAACTCCACCGATAATACCGGTTTGGGCCTTTGCAGATACGAAAGATCTGATGGCAGTATGAGTCTTTCATTCTTTTTAAAGGCTCATTTTCATTGGTCGCGGTAGATTTCTGTAACGCATACCATAGAGCCCGCATGCTGGGAACCGTGTTCATTAGTGGATATGGTCCGCACGTGGGGTGCTGTAGATTTCTGTGAAGCTGTCATAGGAAACTTAATCAAAGAACTGTTTTCATCAGTCGATATGGAACGATTGCGGTAGGTATACGAAGAACCCGCACCGCACGTTGGGCAGTTGCTTTGAAGGCTCATTTTCATTGGGTGTGAGTCTCTGCACGTTTTTTTACCGACCAATGAATTTCATTGGTCGCTACGCCCATTACGGGGACTCCCCGCAGATTGTGCACCGACCACGTCATCGACTTGTGATTGTAACTTTCATTAGGGGAGTCCCCTCGCATGTTGTATATCAACCGAATTATAAAAAAAATATTCAAGTATAAAGTAAAAATGATGATTTACATTCATTACAATCGATAATAAAACTTAATTCTAATCGTAATGTAGATCTAACCTGATCTAGGTTTTTATGAAAACCTGTGTTTCAGCCCATCAATTTACATCAAACATTTAAAAATAAGACAAAA
Organism: Dicycla oo; assembly: GCA_948252095.1. Taxonomy (NCBI): domain Eukaryota; kingdom Metazoa; phylum Arthropoda; class Insecta; order Lepidoptera; family Noctuidae; genus Dicycla; species Dicycla oo. Next base: position 23,670,476 of record OX411728.1, read on the forward strand.
ATAAATTTATTAGAAGCTAAATTAAAAAGAAGATCAAAGAGAGAGAATGTCAAAGAGATAACGAGTAATTATTATTTGTGTATAATTAAAATGAACGAATAATATTAAAGTAGATAAAGTGGAGACTATTATTAATTAGGTAAAGGGAGATACATAAATGTATTAGAGTAGGAAGATAGAGATTTTATTTTAAAATTTCTAGTAGTTTTTCCGTGTCTGCCCAAATATCGGGAATATTTGGGCAGACACGGAAAAACTACTAGAAATACTACTAGAAAATTGCACCAATATTCTATGTCATTGGGTTTGGTTTCCGCACTTAATCCTTCAAGTGGATCATTGTACGTAGACATTGTATTCTTGTATTGCACCAATATTATTAGTTAAACTATAAATCTTTAACACTATTAAACTGGTTATACAAATAGGTTCCTAAAAATAAATATAAATAAATAAATGACCTATCGACTAATGAAAATGAGGCTTAAGCAAAATACAAAATGTAAACTTGATAGGTAGTTATTTCTTAAATAACACTCTGGATGTATTCAGCTCCTTATTTTGAATCATATTCCACTGGAAAATTTCTCAAGAAAATTTTCATTTTTTTATCGCTTTTTCAGTTACTATTCCTTTATTTGAATGTAAAATTACAATCTCTGTATGCAGCACTCCATTTATGTAAATATCGTAAATCAGCTGAAATAAAAAAAAACAGCAGCGGATGTTGAAACAGGTACTCTAACGAACGACGCGTGAAATCAGCTGTTCACTTTCTGCCTAGCTACAGAGTTTATCGACTCATCGCTACATATTACCTACCCCTCCCAACCTGTAACAGATGCTGACAAACAAATCAGGTTTATTGGATTCCCATAACGTTCCTGAAATAATTTCATGTACCGGCCATCTTAGTATGATATACTGAATTCACCCTATTAGTCTGTGGAGGGCTGTCTTGTCTTACAGCCTGTATATTGGTGTGGTTGACTCAAATACGGGTAGTGTTGGTTTACATGTTATCTCTTGGTTTAGTGAACACACTATAGTCTCTTCGCTCTTATTTGTACATTACACAAAGCAATTCTTCACAACAGGGGTACTAGAAAAACTACTTACAATATCTCAGCTCGTGTTAATATTCTATTTTATTGCAGCAAGTCGCCACATTGCGGCCGCCTCGTGTGTGCGATAAAATGTAACTGCTAGACAACAAGTCACTTTATGTTGTAATAAATCTGAGGTCTATCTCGACGGTCGGGCAATTGCCAAGTACACTAACTTAAGAAAGGACCTGAGGGCTGGCTTGTTTATTTAGTTAGTGTATGGCTATGTTAGATTACTAAATAAAAGCTACTAGCTGAAGGGGTCCGCTAGGGCCGATGCCCGCTAGGGTTGCGGGTTGTTCGAAAGAGTTACCGTGGCCCTGGCACAGGCAACTGAAGGAACACGTGTGGGTTTTAGTCAGTAGAAGTCTGACACGCCCTCCTGCTCCACCCAGAGCGGGAGAAGTTATTTGATGATTTCCCATCCACAAAAAAAAAAAAAAAGGTTGCCTTTTCGTTATATAGTGCGCGCAAGTGCTATTCAGCGCGTTAGTTACCTATGTGAGCTAGGAGACTGACAAGATTAGTGGACTGAGTTATCTTCGCCTTTGTCTACCTCCCCTGTATACCGCTGACGTACCTCAGGCGGTGACCAGTACTGTCGCGCATACTACATCGTACAGTAAACATGACTTGGAACATAAAGCAGCAGTGCTATTCTGTACAAATCTCACCGTGAAAACTTAGGTGAGGTGAGCGTGGAGTGAGCTGTCAATAGAGTCAATCCCTAACATCAGGTAGAATAACAGCTCAGTTCTTTTTTTTTTTTTTATTTGTGATGGGTTTGCTCTTGACTCTAGTCTAGGTCAGAGGTGACAGAGACAAAGTCGACGATGGAGTGAGCTTACCCAGAAGAAACCTGTTCACTCTGAAGAGATTAGGGTTGTATACGTTCGGAAACACAGACGCAGGAAGTGAGTTCCACTCCTTTGCTGTGCGCATTATAAAAGACATTTGGAAGCGCTTAGTGTGAATTGGTGGAATAGTAACCAGGTAGGGATGGTAACTGGCAGTGCGTCTAGATGTCCGATGGTAGAAGGGGGGCGGTGGAATGAGGTCGTGGAGTTCTCGGGCACACTCTCCGAAGTACAATCTGTAGAAGACCGACAAGCAGGCAACCTTGCGGCGATGATCACTTCAAGCTCACTTCACCTAAGTTTTCACGGTGAGATTTTTACAGTACATAGACCGGCTGATATCAAGTGCTTCACTTTTTGCTAATTTTTGATGAAGATTTTTAATTCACTCGAAGTGAAACGTCTTAACATAAACCGGCCAAGTGCGTGTCGGACCACGCACAATGAAGGGTTCCGTATTTGGGATGAATTTACAAGAACAAACTTAACATTATAGTACAGTTTGCAAAACTTTTTTTTTTTAATTTTCTTATTTGGCCCCCAAAACTGACCCTCTTATTCATTCATTTATTTTAGATTACACGTCCGTGTTTGGGTCACAGAAATTAATAAGTGTATCAAATTTCAACTTAATCGGTCCGATAGATTCGGATTAAATGGACTGTAACAGACGGACAGACAGACACACGAGTGATCCATAAGGGTTCCGTTTTTTGCTGTTGAGGTACGGAACCCTAAAAATGAATCAAAAGTGAAAAATGAATTCATTAGTGAACAGATCCAACGATGTTGGATTTCACTCTCGGCACTCGGCATCTTTTACTCGCCTACCGAATTATTGAAAAGTGAAATGATTGGGTTCACTCCTTATATTAGGAGTGAACCCTTTCATTTCGTCAGAGTCGTGGAATGAAACAAAATTGAACCTTCACTCGAGTGGAACGTCTGATATCGGTACTTATAATTCAGTCTACGAGACACAGTGGAAATTGTATTGTATCGTGGCTAAGTAATAACAGCCGCACGGGTCAATCGATCAGGTTAAGCTGCGGTTGCCGCGGTTGGTCCGTGGATGATTGACCATCTTTACATACCAAGACCCCTCCGGGCCTCGGAACGCACGTTATGTATAACGTGCGTTCCGAGGCCGTTGGTCCTGGCCGTCATTCGAGGATGATAAATTAAATGAATAATTTAAAATGAATATCAAAAATAGTAAATAAAATCAAAGTCGAAGTGAGTAGTAGAAAAACATTTATATTTTACATTTTTAAATAATAATACAATAGAGATATAGATAGAGGAAGTGGGTACGCTTCCTCTATCCCACCTTGCTGTGCCCGACAGGGTCCACAATGATCTAAAATTATGTATATTTTATAATGTACCTACCACCTAAGTTAACATTGTGGAATGCAAATAAATGTATTGAGTATTGATCTTTGACAGTCGTTACGGGTCGTCAGAAACCCGAAAGTCTGACAACCAGTCTTACCAAGGGGTATCGTATTACCCAGTAACTGAGTTGTGGAGGTCAGATAGGCACTCGTTCCACGTACAATACTGGTATTCAGCTGCATCCAGTTTGACTGGAAGCCGACCCCAACATAGTTGGGAAGAGGCTAGGCAGATGATATGATTGCGGCATACGTACCAGTTGGAGTTAGATATTCTAACAATTAAACAATTAAACTCATACTTTTCCACGTACATAAAAACAACTCATCTTCAAGACATTTACTCCAAGCTCAATACCCAAGTAACATTAAACAAAATATGAATTATTGATTTCTAAAAGAGCATTTGTCCCTAGAGAATACATTGTGACAAGTGCCCTTTTAGAAATCATCGATTCAATTATAATCTGTGAACAAACCTGTAGACTATCAGAATTCAGCTAATATATCACAATGTCGCACCGTTGTCGCAATGTCGCATTGTCGCGGTGTCGCACGGTCGCCGTCGATAACAATGAGTGTAGCCGACGTCTACCATAGCTTATTTCTCCGTAAAGCAATTCAATTTCGTTTTCAACAAATAAACGAGACAGAGGAACGAAAAATACTCTTTTCTTTTTTTTTTTTCGTGTAATTTCGTGATGTATCCTAATGATATTGTTGTTTGTTTCAGTTTTCCCGAATGTGCCCGCCGCGCCTGGTATGCCGTGCGCCGGCGAAGACCGTGAGTACTTACTGTAACTACTACTTGCCCGTTCACTCGCTAGCTCATTACATACCTGCAGTTTCGTCTAGTTAGTTGTAGGTTGAGCGTGAACGTGTTGGTTTAAAGGAGGCATGAAGGTTGGATAATGTATGGTACTGTAGAGGTTTTGGCCGATTGACTGTTATTTTATACAAGTCTATGACTATTTTCATATTTAGTAGATATAAATTAATGGGGTTCTTTACCGGTAGCTTCGCCGCGAAGAGCGCTGTGTATTTGTCATTTGTCAAAATCATCTGACAAAGTGACAAATCGGTGACAAGAAAAAACACTTAGCGCCATCTCGCGGCAAAGTTTTCAGCAAAGAACTCCATTGGCAGCTGAATGCAAGTTACAAACACTTAGCGCCATCTACGCGGAACTAATTTGGCAGTTTTCTTACCCATTGACGCGGGCGTGGGCGCGTTCATCGATTTACGTCTCCGATACCGGCCAAGTGCGTGTCGGACAATGAAGTGTGCCGTAGTTGGGATGAATTTATCCCAAGAACAAGAACAAAGTTAACATTGCAGTTGAAAACATGTTCTCCCATACATTCCAACTGCAAATGTAAGTTTGTACGCACAATATTGAGAGATTTATCATGTTATTTTAAGACCATAGACTTCTTATAGGTTTTCCTGTAATCTACGAATATAGAATTATTTTCTGTATTTTTTTTTTTTATTTTAGGCTCAGTAGTTTCGGAAATAAGAGGGGGAAATGACTTTAAAACAGTTATATAAAAATATATATTTGAGACCCTCACAGTAAGTCCTTTCATTTCATATATCACACGGTACAGTTTCCAAAACTTTTTTTTTTAATTTTCTTATTTGCCCCCCAAAATTGACCCCCATATTCAAAATCCATTTATTTACGTCACACGTCCGTGTTTGGGTCACAGAAATTCCTACGTGTACCAAATTTCAACTTAATTGGTCCATTAGATTCGGATCAAATTGTCTGTTACAGACAGATAGACACACGAATGATCCTATAAGGGTACCGTTTTTTCCTTTTGTGGTACGGAACCCCAAAAATCAGTAGATTCTTTGATTGGAATAATTTTATTATTACATTACTACTAAATACGCTTTTCCTTTGATATTCCCAGAAGATAATATAATATAAGGGCGCAGAGCCCTTATCTGTAGTACCTACACATGAAACTAATGCAAAGCTTACTTCGGAAACTGTACGTATGTATTTGGAATGCCAACCAGTGATTCGGATTAATTAGATTATTGCACTTGAATGTGTAGAGATTAATTAGTACCTAGCTGAACCAAACACTAATTGACAAGATCCTCAACTTGGAAATTAATAAATCTAAGATAATACAATTTAGATTATACAAAAAACCACCTCTTAACACATTAACTGCGCAAAATGTATGCAAACGCTTCTTTATGCTACACTAATCCTGTGTGGCAAAAGCTCGGGTGCGTGCAAAAAATATCTTGAGTGTAGACACCGATGTTTTCGAAACAATAGAGATGCACAACGAACGCACAGGTGCGGCGCGCCGCACTCCAAGAAAGTTATGTAAATTGTATGGACGCGCATACGCGCCGTCAAGCACCTGGTGAACGTCCGAAAACGCGCATGCGCGTCTGCCGCGCCTAATGAATTAACACATTATCTGCTTAATTCTTTATGCAAACGCTTCTTTATGCTACACCCTTACCGACCCTTATTTTACGATGTTTTCGAAACAATAGAGATGCACAACGAACGCACAGGTGCGGCGCGCCGCAAACGAAGAAAGTTATGTAAATTGTATGGACGCGCATACGCGCCGTCAAGCACCTGGTGAACGTCCGAAAACGCGCATGTGCGTCTGCCGCGCCTAATGTATTAATGTGTGTGTCAATATTTATGTCAATCAGGCTAAATGTATTAACTTCTTGTATTTGCGTGTTTCTGAATGTTGTCTCTAGATTAACTGAAAGTCACACATATATAAAAACAAAACTCTCCAAATTCTCTTATGCTCTTTTTCAAAATAAACTAAGCACTATGGCACTCAAACAGCTATGCCTGCTTACTACGCATACGCATACTCATGGCTGCGATATGGCGTCATGTTATGGAGAAATAGTGTTAACTTAGATGAACTATCATCATGCAAAAGAAGTGTGTAAGAATTCTAGCCCAATTAGATAATATGTCTCCATATTTGGCTGCAAACCATACATCATAAAATACTAGGTTCTAACTCTGCCGTCAATATACACACTTGACATTTGCGTATTTGTTTTTAAACATATCGACCAGTTCACTAAAGTAGAAGATACGCACAACGTCAACACTCGCCATAAAAAGAGGTTATGTGCTCCATCTTCCGAATTAAAATGCTAAGTGATAGCCCATATTATATGACAATAAAAATATATAAAAAATTGCCTAACATGATTAACACTGAAAAACCAGTAACGATATTCCAAAATGTTTCTACTCGGTAAAAGAATATTTATAGTCTAGCTTAAAATAACGATTTTCTCTCATGTACAAAACTGGCGATCTATCCTATACAAACAATACGATAGGCTATCCTATTTAACTTCATATAAAAATAATAATTATAATTTTTATTATCTGTAAAGGGTGACATTAATATAGCTGAATAATTGTATTAAATGCATTATTCAAAATCAATCTGCCTAGCCTTTTCCCAACTATGTTGGGGTCGGCTTCCAGTCTAACCGGATGCAGCTGAATACCAGTATTTTACATGGAGCGACTGCCTATCTGACCTCCACAACCCAGTTACTGGGTAATCGATACCCCTTGGTAAGACTGGTTGTCAGACTTTCAGGCTTCTGACGACCCGTAACGACTGCCAAAGATCCACGAATGACAGCCGGGACCAACGGCTTAACGTGCTTTCCGAGGCACGGAGGAGTCTCCGTATGTAAAGATGGTCACCCATCTATAGACCAACCCCGACAAGCGTAGCTTAACCTGATGGATCGACCCGTGCGGCTGTTATTACTTAGCCACGAGCTCCTCACGTATTAAATGCATTATTATTGACATTAAATTTTGACATAACTATAATTTCTCGATTTAATTGTACTAATATAAAAGAAAATAATTAAGTAATAACAATGTGTAATGCATGCTAATTTAGGATGATATGGACAGGCGAAAGATAATAAAACTGCAATGCTTGTAAAAGGCAGGCTGCTAAGTCAAAAGTACTAACTTAACACCAACATTGAACACTTAGTTCGCAATAAACGTTTTGACTTTGACTTTGACAATAGCAACCTTTGTTAACTTTACTCAAACATGTTGCATCTTATTTGTCCAACTAGCTTCTGCGCGCGACTTCGTCTGCGTGAAATTTCTTGTTCTTACATAAAATATATCTTATGAGTTTATGACGCTCAGCAATACTATAGCTTCCCATTACTGAGAGAATTGTCGGAATCGGATCAGTTGTTCCGAAGATACAAAATCCCTACATACATACAAACTCACAAATTTAGTTCTTTATAATATTAGTATAGAAACATTATTTAACTCTCAAACTACCCACCACAACAAACACTCACTGTAGTCACAACTCACAAATCGTACATAAAAGCGAGGAAGCGATATTTTCAGCGGCCGCAGCGGTACAGCGCCACAGCGTCGGCATTAGCATGTGAATACGTCGAAATGATGCACATTATGGATGCCGAGGAAGTGTCGACGGCTGGTATACTATTCAGTTATATTTCGTACCTATCATCATAATATTTGTACGTATGCCACGTGCCTTTTTAGCGGCTTTCAGAGCTTTGAAGATTGAAAGTCTAACATTTGTATACCGGGATATCCAACTATAATATTGCCTTGTTATCATTTTGTATCAATGGTCTGTTCCAAAAGTATCTCATAAAATCAATCTGCCTAGCCTTTTCCCAACTATGTTGGGGTCGGCTTCCAGTCTAACCGGATGCAGCTGAATACCAGCATTTTACATGGAGCGACTGCCTATCTGACCTTCACAACCAAGTTACTGGGTAATACGATACCCCTTGGTAAGACTGGTTGTCAGACTTTCGGGCTTCTGACGACCCGTAACGACTGCCAAAGATCCACGAATGACAGCCGGGACCAACGGCTTAACGTGCTTTCCGAGGCACGGAGGAGTCTCGGTATGTAAACATGGTCACCCATCTACGGACCAACCCCGGCAAGCGCAGCTTAACTGATGGATCGACCCGTGCGGCTGTTATTACTTAGCCACAAGCTCCTTATTTGAATACCGGGATATCCAACTATAATATTGCCTTGTTATCATTTTGTATCAATAGTCTGTTCCAAAAGTATCTCATAAAAGTGTAAACAAACTCTGTCCATGTTAAATTCTTACGCAAACACTCACTAAAGGAAATTAAATTAGTAACACATTCAACTATATTTTGAAGGTTTCAACTTTATCTCTTACCAATTTTTGTTTATTCATCAATATTAATCAATATTATTAAATTGTAATTAAAAAATCTTCGACGAAATTATAAAAAAAAAAAACTTTTTTAGTTCCAAAAAACACTACAAAGTGAAAAATAACATTAATTTCAGAAGTTAGAACAACAGAAGTACTGAACTTTGGATCTGTATTTTAGTTTTTGCCACCTTTTTTTTATTTTTCACCTATTAGTGGGTCAGTTTGTAATTTATCTAAGTTACAATAGCCTAACTGCTCATCACTTTTTAAAAAAATATTGCTTTTCTCCTACTCCTCAACAATTAACGTCCCTACATCGGTGTAGGGACGTTAATTGTTGAGGAGTTCTCCTTCTCCTAGTAAGAACCAGGAGAACTGGAGCTGATGGTGAAGTCACCGTTAGCTCCACTTCACCATATGCATTGTGACGAGCATAAATTGCTTAGCAACCTTAATAAAGTAGGTAGGTACTTAATCGAATCGCAACCCGTGAAATACTTATTATTGAGTAGTTCCGATGGCCATCTGTGGTCTTCATCATCAGTTTCACTTCACCAAATGGTGCTTTCCGAGATAATCTCCTCTTTTTTTTTTAATTCGGTTAAAAACTAACCTCAACTGTCAAATAAAAAACATTTTTAACCTTAAAAATATTTCTTATGTGATTTTTTAAATGTGATTTTAAATTAGAATTTCGGGTGTAAGTATTCAAATTATCAAATCAAAGCACTTAATTTGTACATGGCCTTACAAATTGGCATCCACACAAGTGTTTCATCACGGAGGAATTTATTATTATTATTTATATTTATTTTCGAAAGGCACCTCCTCAAATTCCCTAGCTGATGTATTCAAAACCCACATCCAATCAAACGGAATACATAAACTGTAGAAAACTGTAAACGAGCCGAGTAGACTTCACAGGTTATTTGCCGAAGTCTCGAACGCTGACGAAGTATGTCAACAGCGCACGGCAGGGGTGCCTGAAGCTCCAGCAAATGTCCAGTTTACCGCAGCATGTGTGTGCAATTTCGCCACTCTGTGTAATTTTCTGTACACAAAGTTGCAGTTGCCATATTTGCTGTCTAATCGTGCGACGCTTCGAGGGTCGGATTTGCGTCCGATGCAACGCAAATTCTTTGTTTATTTTGTGTGCTGTATTGCCGTGTCATTAAGTATGTTTCCTCGATGACCAAATTGGTTTTAACGATTCTACGACTTTTTGGGAACTGCAAGGTTTATCAGTCTGTCACTAAGAGAATGTGATTATCGTGTTACCCAGTAACTGGGTTATGGAGGTCGCTCCGTGTAAAATATTGGTTTTAAGACGCATCTGGTTACACTGAAAGCCGACCACAGCATAGTTGGGAAAAGGGTAGGCAGATTAAGACTAATAGAACGTGATATAATTTATTGAATTTCTCATTCCATCGCGTACATATTCTTACCAAGGACTGGCTAAATTCACTTCTTTTTTTACGATCCTCGGTAACCAGTTGATTTTGCGTTTCGTTTCCGTTCAGTAGGAAAAGTGAATCCATTTCAATACATATCTGTCTATTGTCATCCATTATTCTAGAAACTCTAATACTTTCTCTCTAAAAGTGCCTACAGATTGGCTCGATTTTTGACTATCGTTATTGTCACTCCTTATGCTGTGTTTTGACGATCAATAAGATCTGTTAGCTTCTCACAGATTTACTCGATTTCATCGATCGTTACTGTCGCCTGTTAACGATCGTTCAATATCAAGCTTAAAATAAAGACAGACGAAGTCATCGCTTGTTGATTTATCAATCGATACAAACGATCCATAGTAACGATCGACAAAAAATACGATGTCGATCATCTGTCAGTTGCTTACACTTTAAGGTCATAGCACACATATCAACTCGGTAACGGATCGTAACCGAATCAACTCGAGACTTTTTTATTTTTTTATTTGTGATGGGTTTGCTCTTGACTCTAGTCAGGTCAGAGGTGACAGAGACAAAGTCGAAGATGAAGTGAGCTTACCCAGAAGAAGCCTGTTCACTCTCACTTTGATGAGATTAGGGTTGTATGCGTTCGGAAACACAGACGCAGATAGTGAGCATTAAAACTCTCTACTGAAAAGCACACTAATCGGAATCGTAACGTAGACAATTTGCTTCGGGACAAGCTCACAAACCGCGGTGTGGCGCGTGCTCAACCAGCAGTATCGGAGCTGCTGGTCCGCTTTGGTTACGGGCTTACGTTAGGTTGACGCCTGTTTGACGGCGAGGCGAAAGGCGATACGGTGACGATCCCTTTCCGAGTTGATATGTGTGCTATGACCTTAACTCGATTTGGTTTGACACGTGTAAGACACGCTAAGGTAGCCCACTAAATTCATTTTTTTTACGTTTTTCTACAATTTGCAGGTCAGTATTAGGTTGTATCTTGATCAAAATATGTATTTACAGAATTATAATAATTAAAATCCAAATACAAAAAGAAGCCCTGCTACCCTGTCGCTTTTCCTGAATCCTGAATCCTATCATCTAGTTGTATTTAACAGCAAATGTAATTCTCTCTAAGTTGTTTATTTCGAAATTCTAGATAACATATTTAAAAATAGACTTAAAATAATAATAATAATATGTACAAGTTTTAAAAAAGGGGAGAGCTCATTCGGCATCAAACAACTCGTTCGCATCGCTGTCAGTGGTTTAAAGTGCCCAAAAGGCTGGCACTGGCTGGCAGCGTTGCCACGTTGGATGGCAATGTTGATTCTTTAACGTAAAAATTGGCCGGCCGTCTGGTCACAATGTAATTGCCCACTATGTAAAATTGTTGGCTAGGTACTAGCTAGCTAGTGATATAATATTTGCTAAAATATCTGTGCGAACACTGTCCGGTGTCAACAAGCTCCCACATTTGCATACCAATGTCCTTGCATTAGGAATGACACACTTAAATTGGATTGTAGTTCTTTTTATATATAATTTTGTATTTAAAAGGAGAGGATTTTGTAATGTTATTAAATTAATATTTTTGTGAATGGGATACTATGCAAGCGCAATGTGCAAATGTGCTGATATCAGCTGGATGAGAGTAGCCGAGAATCGAGCTGAATGGCGTGTAATTGGAGAGGCCCATGTCCTGTATTGGCCTGCTGGAGGCTGATAAGGATGATGAATATGAATGTGCAAGTTATTCATTTCGTTTCTTTAAATCCTTATTATTGAACAGAACCCTTTTTTTCTTTTGGGTGGGAAATCATCAAATAACTTCTCCCGCTCTGGGCGGAGCGGGAGGGCGTGTCAGACTTCTACTGTCTAAAACCCACCCGTGTTCCTTCAGTTGCCTGTGCCAGGGCCACGGTAACTCTGTCGAACGACACACACGACTCTAGCAGATTGAACAGAACCCTGAAAACCAATTCCAGTAATCTCAACACAACGATAATGAATGTTTAAAATTTGTTAAAATTGTAAGGAAATTAGAGCAATTTTTGACAGATTAAGACTGAGGTTAGTATGCGAACGTTCTTAAAAATACGGGTCTTGCCCGTCTTATGGATTCTTGGGTGCGGGGGCTGACTCTCACATTCATGATTTTTTTTTTTTTCGTTTAAGATGGGTTTGCTCTTGACTCTAGTCTAGCTCGGAGGCGACAGAGACAGAGTCGATTACTGAATATTAATTAAATAACTATTAGAAATGAAATTCATTCGGTATAAAATTGTTCTCAAAAATCGAGCAATACCACAACAAGTTATTTTGTAAACAGGCATAATACCTCCCGTATTATGCCTGTTTACAAAATAACTTGTTTGACTCTTCACTATTTAGACAATATAATTATTGCAACGAATACTTATCGGAAATGCTTCTTCTTCAATAGAATGAACGATATTTAAAGATTAACTTCAGTATACATAACATGACGCCTGTATTGCTCGACGTGTTCGGCAGAGGTGCACCCATAGTACCCACATTTCTCTCGACACACACATTTCACACTCACTCGATACCTGGAGTCCATTACCACTCCCAGTATAATCTCCTTGGAGTAAATAAATTAAATTGTGTATTTTGTTATTAATAATTTTATTCCAATTTTTTCCCATTTCTATATAGTTTTGTCTAATTTTATCTAATTTTTACTAACTTTGTTTAATCTTATCTAATTTTATCTTATTTTGTTTAATTTCTTAACTTGTTTTGTTTTTATGTAATTTAATATAATTTTATGATTGAGTTACAGAAAACAGTTACAAGACAATTCCGAATTTGTTCGCCAGCTCCTCAGTTATGTTTAAGAGCGTTTATTCCGCGCGCGCTGGCAACGTCTCATGTCTACAGGTTTTTCGTGATTATTTTAATGCATTTAAATCAAATTACATTTTTTTAATACACTTAATAAATCGTTGGAATTTATATGTCAGTACGTATGCTGTTTTTTACAGTTATTTTGATATTTACTCATAAAAATTTGACAATATTCTACATTATAGAATATGTTATGGCTGGCTGGCCGGCTGTCATTCGTGGATCTTTGACAGTCGTTACGGATCGTCAGGAGCCCGAAAGTCTGACAACCAGTTTTACCAAGGGGTATCGTATTACCAAGTAACTGGGTTTTCGCTCCATGTAAATTACAGGTATTCAGCTGCATCAGGTTAGACTGCAAGCTGCCCACAACATAGTTGGGAAAAGGCTAGACAGATGATGATGTGGAGGATGATATGGATCTCGAATATAAAGGTTATTATTATGCGTTTTTAACAACCAGTTTCGTTGAGCGTACTAAAGAAACTTTTCGTTTTCCTCAAGAAGCAGACAGAATCAAAAACCTATGTTTAAAGCAATAGCGATAACAGTTATCTAAACGCGATTAGCAACATTCTGTTTCGAAATATCAGTATTGCAGTTATTTGCTCAAAATTCATTGAAATCGGCTTACTAGTAGTGTGATTCAATAATTTCGTTTTACTCGATAAGATAACTTGTGATAAGCCGCAGTATCGCATCGACCACGACTCGGAACAGTATCTACACTTGGTACTATGTCCTGACACACAAAATAAATGTCCTGCACTATCGACATCGCTAAGCACCTGTTAAAAGGTATAATTATTCGAAAATATTTTAGTAATGATCGATCATTGGGTCATCTACCCTGTGGTTGTGTGTCCACGAAATCAACGGACGTGATTATGGAAGTGCAGACGCGTTTTTAATTCATAAATTTTGAAATTAGAACGTCTTTCTTCTTTAATAAGGAAATTGTGAATGAAAAAGTGTGAATTGAAGTGAGGTTTGTGATGAACTGTGAATGTGAATGATATTGAATGGGAATTCAGTTCAATAGCCTGCTACCATTCGGTAGTCTTGTTGATTTGTTATATGTTCGCGTTTACGTACATACGAGTACACACATACGGCATCTCTGTATAAATTGCTGAAAGGGTAGAAATGTAGAAAAACGCACATTATTAGGTATGTACATGTACATTGTATGTGTATGTACCTACCATGTGCATATAAAGGGTACAGGAAAAGAAGGGGTTCATCAATATATTTCGTAAAATCTAACTAACTATTCGATTCGTTATAAAAGGGCCTTACATCTTGTTTATTCAGTATAGTAAGGAAAAAGAGCCCCTTGTAAAGATAATCCACAAACAAAAAAATCCGCAAATGAATAAAAGGATCCCATTGCAGCATATATTAAATTTTAAAAACGCATCCATTACGCAGCCTTCTTAGATAACCTGGCAACATGTTGAACATTTAATTAGCCATTGGTGCCGATTCCCTTGTTCACAAACTAAACTAAATTTAAGTTCAGTGCATCTTTTTCTGTCTATTTCATTAAGAAAAGAACAGATAATAAATATTAGTTTACTACTGTCAAACTAAGATACTCCATAGACAAGTTTAGACCAGATAAAAAAATCTCGCTACTAAAAATACGTAAATTTACATCAGGCCCTTACTAATATTTATCATTTATTTACCAGGACTAAACTAATATTTATCTTCTGTCCTTTTTTTTAATGAAATAGAAATAAAAAGATGCACTGAACTTAAAATTTAGTTGAGTTTGTGAACTAGGGAATCGGCGCCATTATCTCTGAATATTTCTTTCTTTGTTGATAAGCCCCTCCTTTTCCTGTGCCCTTTATATGTCCTCACCACCTCATCATCCCCTTATCCTAATTTATTTGGGGTTGGCGCAACATGACATGTTCTTCCATACTTTTTTCTCTATTAGTCGTCATCTCGGTAATCACCCCCGTATCATAGCACAATTTCCAACTCAGGCAGCTACAAAAAAAAAACTGTCTTCAAGATCGAACTCTTAGCCTCTTCGTTGTTTATCTCAATCTTCGACACCCTCAATATACAGTCCATTTTGCTTCCAGCCTCACTTTATCTACCGTCTAATGTTGAACAAGTACAAATGGTTATAAAAACGCTCGTTTCGGTGCCACCGCTTAAATTGCAATTAGATCGCGTGCCGAGAGATTAATGACTTCCTGAAGTGACATAGGTTTGGCCCATTTTATGCTGAATGCCACTAGATACTTACTACACTATCAATTTGAATAGATTTATAAAGTGTTTTTTTAATAAAGCACCTTTTGAAAAAATGTGGTGTCATTGTAAATGTATGGCAAGTTTAAACATTAAATTGGTTCCATGACATTTTCGTACAACGTTCAACAGTATTTTACTAAACGAAATTGAGGCTTTCAAGAAGGAAGCGATTGACTCTTAAAAGGTATTCTTCTTGTTAGGGTAGCTTAGCCTAACGTAACTATTTTCTTATAATCTTTTGTACAATTACCCAAACACAAGAATACGCAAATGCTGTTGCATCATTGAGGAGTTCCATGTGATCTTCAAAATCCGGTGACGTAAATCTGGTGACGTATGTCTGAGGGCAGTAGTTACGATCTGCCCCCGATTTGTTTCAGTATTTTATGGTAATAATCTGCATCAAATAAATTCACTAACATTATCTACAATTCAGAAAAGGCTATTTTATGGTATGTTTTTATTGCTCCCTAATTAAAGTTTTTGTATTTTCTTCTTTTCGTTCTAATTACCCGACTTACCCAGAAGGAAGGTAATGTTTTTCGCGCGTATATACGTATGTATGTATAAAGATCCGTTCCATTGTGACCTATTATACGGCTTGATGGATATGAGGTGTCGTTAGATTCGTCTTAATTGTGGGAGTGACATGGGCTATAAATAATGTTTATATATTGGATCTATCATACAAAAAAGGAGGAGTTTTTTTTTTCTAATAAATTTCAACAATATTGGTATCAAATAAAAGCTAGTAATGAGTCAATTCCAAATATATATTAATAAAAACTAAAAAGCTCGAAATAAAACAAATTATTAAAAAAAAAAACAACCCGACTGTAAAAACACATAACTGAAAAGAAACTAACAAGCATTATAAATCTATAGAATTTTGGTATCGCAGGCACAAACAAAAGTTACACCGTATTTCAGGTTATTGGTTTATCCCCGCCTCCTGCAATACCAAAATTCTATAGATTATACCTATATAGTGATTGTTTGTCTCTTTTAAGTTGTGTTTTTGCAGTCGCGTTTTTTCTTTTTTTTCTTTCTTTTATTGTCTGATACTCATTATGTATTCTTTACTTTTCAGGAAGCATATACAGAAGAGGCGCACGGCGGTGGCGGAAGCTATACCGGGTCAATGGACACATCTTCCAGGCTAAGAGATTTAATAGAGTGAGTAGTTTTCGTTTATTTTCTTTCTAAGGCTAAATAGACTACTAAGCACATGCTTTGGCTAAGCAGTATTCTTGTCACTATCGCGCATCTTGCAAACTACTGAGAATGAAGGAGACGGGAACGGGTGTAAAAATACCCATCACAAAGCCGTCATGTACGCATTTTGTACATCCAAATATTACAGAGTTTTATTTCTGTTTTCAGTAGGGCGCAATGTAAGTTATCATAAAACATTTAAAAGTGGATTTCGTATAAAAATAAAAACGTTAAAAGAAATCGGACCTGACTGCTTCCTCGGTTTAAGATTCAGTATGATCTGTAGCTTCCTAATCCACTTCTCTTTCCCTTCCAGCGCGCCTTCTGTGTTTATTTATCTCGGTTTAAGATTCAGTATGATCTGTAGCTTCCTAATCCACTTCTCTTTCCCTTCCAGCGCGCCTTCTGTGTTTATTTATCTCGGTTTAAGATTCAGTATGATCTGTAGCTTCCTAATCCACTTCTCTTTCCCTTCCAGCGCGCCTTCTGTGTTTATTTATCTCGGTTTAAGATTCAGTATGATCTGTAGCTTCCTAATCCACTTCTCTTTCCCTTCCAGCGCGCCTTCTGTGTTTATTTATCTCGGTTTAAGATTCAGTATGATCTGTAGCTTCCTAATCCACTTCTCTTTCCCTTCCAGCGCGCCTTCTGTGTTTATTTATCTCGGTTTAAGATTCAGTATGACCTGTAGCTTCCTAATCCACTTCTCTTTCCCTTCCAGCGCGCCTTCTGTGTTTATTTATCTCGGTTTAAGATTCAGTATGACCTGTAGCTTCCTAATCTACTTCTTTTTCCCTTCCAGCGCGCCTTCTGTGTTTATTTATCTCGGTTTAAGATTCAGTATGACCTGTAGCTTCCTAATCTACTTCTCTTTCCCTTCCAGCGCGCCTTCTGTGTTTATTTATCTCGGTTTAAGATTCAGTATGACCTGTAGCTTCCTAATCTACTTCTTTTTCCCTTCCAGCGCGCCTTCTGTGTTTATTTATCTCGGTTTAAGATTCAGTATGACCTGTAGCTTCCTAATCTACTTCTCTTTCCCTTCCAGCGCGCCTTCTGTGTTTATTTATCTCGGTTTAAGATTCAGTATGACCTGTAGCTTCCTAATCTACTTCTCTTTCCCTTCCAGCGCGCCTTCTGTGTTTATTTATCTCGGTTTAAGATTCAGTATGATCTGTAGCTTCCTAATCCACTTCTCTTTCCCTTCCAGCGCGCCTTCTGTGTTTATTTATCTCGGTTTAAGATTCAGTATGATCTGTAGCTTCCTAATCCACTTCTCTTTCCCTTCCAGCGCGCCTTCTGTGTTTATTTATCTCGGTTTAAGATTCAGTATGATCTGTAGCTTCCTAATCCACTTCTCTTTCCCTTCCAGCGCGCCTTCTGTGTTTATTTATCTCGGTTTAAGATTCAGTATGATCTGTAGCTTCCTAATCCACTTCTCTTTCCCTTCCAGCGCGCCTTCTGTGTTTATTTATCTCGGTTTAAGATTCAGTATGATCTGTAGCTTCCTAATCCACTTCTCTTTCCCTTCCAGCGCGCCTTCTGTGTTTATTTATCTCGGTTTAAGATTCAGTATGACCTGTAGCTTCCTAATCCACTTCTCTTTCCCTTCCAGCGCGCCTTCTGTGTTTATTTATCTCGGTTTAAGATTCAGTATGACCTGTAGCTTCCTAATCTACTTCTTTTTCCCTTCCAGCGCGCCTTCTGTGTTTATTTATCTCGGTTTAAGATTCAGTATGACCTGTAGCTTCCTAATCTACTTCTCTTTCCCTTCCAGCGCGCCTTCTGTGTTTATTTATCTCGGTTTAAGATTCAGTATGACCTGTAGCTTCCTAATCTACTTCTTTTTCCCTTCCAGCGCGCCTTCTGTGTTTATTTATCTCGGTTTAAGATTCAGTATGACCTGTAGCTTCCTAATCTACTTCTCTTTCCCTTCCAGCGCGCCTTCTGTGTTTATTTATCTCGGTTTAAGATTCAGTATGACCTGTAGCTTCCTAATCTACTTCTTTTTCCCTTCCAGCGCGCCTTCTGTGTTTATTTATCTCGGTTTAAGATTCAGTATGACCTGTAGCTTCCTAATCTACTTCTCTTTCCCTTCCAGCGTGCCTTCTGTGTTTATTTATCTCGGTTTAAGATTCAGTATGACCTGTAGCCTCCTAATCCATTTCTCTTTCCCTTCCAGCGCGCCTTCTGTGTTTATTTATCTCGGTTTAAGATTCAAGATGACCTGTAGCTTTCTAACCCACTTCTCTTTCCCTTCCAGCGCACCTTCTGTGTTTATTTATATTGGCCTAAGATTCAATATGACCTGTAGTTTTCTAACCTTCATACTACCTTCTTTCTATTTTCATAGTGTAATGTCGTACGGTATTCTGTTGTGGGGAAATGCAGTCGACATTCAGACTATCTTTGTTTTGCAGAAAAGAGTTGTTCGATGCATTTATAAATTAAGTCCGAGACAATCTCTCAGAGAGAAATTTAAGGAGATTAATATAATGACTTTGCCTTCTCAGTACATTTTTGAAAATCTTTTATATGCCCATAAAAACATTAAATTGTTTAAAAAATACAGTGATATCCACAATATAAATACTAGGAACAAACACAAATTTGTTGTACCTCCAACAAGACTCAAGAAAATAGGTGGCTCATTCAGGTGTCAATGTATACGCTTTTATAATAAACTTCCAAGCCACGTTCAAGATCTGAGCCTTAATAAATTCAAATCATTCATTAAACGCAAGTTGTGTCAGAAAGCTTTTTATACCGTTAAAGATTATATTGAGGACAAAAAGGCTTGGGATTGAACTGCTCCAAATTTTATTTTATTTTTGCATACTGAATGTTGACATGAATATTTACTTTGTAAAGTATTATATTATTTTAATTTATTGTGAATGTGAAGACTATGTAGGTCATTGCTTTTTTTGTTTGTTTTATTTTTTCTCTCAGTTATTTTTAATCATGGTCTGGCAGTTTGAGTAATTTATGCGCCCTACCCCAATGTCCTTTCTTTGGTATTGTTCATCGAATCGTTGAGCTCCTTAAGTTCTGAGTTGAGCTGCGCGATTACTGACAAATGCGTGCACTGACTGGACAGGTCCTCTCGATCTGTGTGGTTCTTTCCTCAAAAGACCATTTCAGACACCAATCTACAAGGTCTTCACATGAAGTGACCAAGATTATGTCTGGACTTTATAAGAGACTGTGACCTCTGAGTTTGTTTCGGCCTTTCTTCTCAGAGCAGTCAGATAGGAAACGCCGACCTCATCTAGTTTAAAAAAAAAACATGATTGACTTGTAAAAGTGTTTGTACAAACCTACTTACAGAAATAAGAAAACAAACAAACAAAACCCACTTCTCTTTCCCATCCAGCGCATCTTCTGTGTTTATTTATATTGGCCTAAGATTAAATATGACCTGTAGCTTTCTAACCCACTTCTCTTTCCCTTCCAGCGCGCCTTCTGTGCCTTCTGCCAGGACCGCATCTGGGGCCTGGGCCGGCAAGGCTTCAAGTGCATCCAGTGCAAGTTGCTGGTGCACAAGAAGTGCCACAAACTCGTGCAGAAGCCCTGCTCCAACGAACATGTGGATCCCATCGAAGTTAAGGACGATGCTAACGGGGAGAGCACTTTGGGAAGAGCGTCTTCTGTCAGGTAACAACCTATACAAATAAATAAAATTGAAGAGTCTGTTTGTTGTGTCAAAATGACAGCTTTTTACCAAATGCATATGAAAGTACATACAACAAAAAAACCATTTAAAAATTTTTTGTCTGTTTGTTCTGGCGAATCTCCAGAACGGCAGGACTGATTTTGACGGGACTTTCACTGGTAGATATAGCTGATGTTATAAGGCGTAACTAAGGCTACTTTTGTTTTAGGAAAACAATTTTATTAGGGTTCCGCGTAGAAAAATTAAAACCCATGACATTGTGAACAAGATCCGATTCAAATAGGGAAGTATTGACATCCAATTGTTCCAAATGTTCCAAATGAACAACTATTTTGATCTGTTCCCCTGTAAGCAACGAGAGGACAGTTCGAATTTTATTCTCTACTCCTATCTGGGACAGATAGGAGTGAAAAAAAGTTGCACACAGGGGGACAGATCAAACTTTTTTTCAGATCTGTCCCCCTAAGGGGACAAAGCAGTGAACAAAGCTTTCCAAGAACTCTAAAGTAACGGCTAGTTAAGGATAGTAAAAACATTAGTGAAGGAAGGCCAATAACAAGTTTTCCCTGATAGCCGATAATATTAGGCAAGACAAGATAAGATACAGTAGACAGTCACAGGGAAAAGCACTCGGAAAGAATTTAATGTTAATTCATATGTTTACGATTTACGACGTCTGTTAACCTATTAGGTATGTTTGCATTCGGGATAATTAATTAAATCGTCTCGAAGGTCTGGTGGGAATTTGAAGATTCTTAAAATCAAAATATAACAGTTTTGACTAAAATAATAAAACTAAACAATAACATCTAAGCATTTATTTATTGTTTGTTAGTTGTTACTTTTTAAACATTAAGTATCAGAATTTTGACATCTAAACATTCAAATAACTATCGCCGAAAATCACTATTTTTAATTTTTATAGAAGTGTTAAATGACATCATAATACCAACTGGTAATTACAATTTACCAAGGACAGGTTATCAGGTTAAAATTGACCTCCGGTCTTGCAAGTGTGTTTCAAAATTAATTATATAATATTGTTCAATACAATTGCCTACCACGACAACCTTGTGTGTTTAATGGAGGTCACACAAATATTTGTTCAATTCGGGATTCCCGTAACCAAGAAAAATATTGCGCGTTCCGAATTGTCTATGGGGTGTAGTGATAGATAAGATACTTAAACACATGTTTGTACTCATGATAATAAACAACTTTTACTACGGGACCAAACCTGAATTCGCGAAAAAAAAATTCAGCTGTCCCATACATTTATGTTCGCATAATTCGTCAAAATGTACTTGAACAGCTGATTTTTTTTTGCGATTTCAGATTTTGTCACATAGTAAAAGTTGTTCATAGTGATGAGTACAGTGACCCGTTAAAAGGTTGCTGGTGTTTTACCAATAACCATGTATATTCTAACAGCCTTACTAATAAAGATTTTACACACGAGTTATACCGGAGTTGATAACACTTTTGGCCCTTTTAAAAAGCGTTATAACTCCGGTATAAGTTGTGTGTCTTTATTAGTAAGGCTAATTAGTATTGTATTCCTGTTAAGCTCCAACTTCAACCTTTTCTCTTCGACGCTTAAGAAACTGTTCATTATTCATAGAACTTTGCACTTAATGATTGGTCTGCATTAAGCCTTTTTAGTAAGATCCCCGATTCTTATCGTCTGTTATTAATAACAATTTAAAATTTCTTTACAGCTGCTGCTGTAATCAAAAAGTAAACTATTGCTCAATATTATAACATAACAATATTATTACGCTAGGTTTTTACAAAAATGTTATTTTGAGGCCTCTTATCAGCACTTTTTCATCACCTTAACCTTCCGGGCGATATGGGCATGACTAACGCCGTCAACCGAATCAATTCGTTTATAAACATTATAATTTTGGCAGCATTGTAGCCACAATTCCCAGTATCGACCCCAACCGCTTCGGGAATACAGCTACTGAAATAAAAATCGAAATCGCGAGAAGACGCGAGAATCCTGAGAGTTATTTGATTGTGACTCATTACTCATTAGTCTACGCTTGATGGATTCAAAATGTATCATCTCTTAAAGACTCTTCATTCAATTATGAAGGACCTAATCCGTTTTCTCCGAGTGTTCAAACAAAAACACATGAACTTGTCAAACGTCTCGTGCACCCCAAATTTCAACTTCAAACTTCAAGAGCTTTTCACAAAGTGTGTGGCATCATGTAGATCTCGCGCGGAAGTGGAGCCCCCACTACCGGAGACACCGCCCGCGCCTGCGCCTGCGCTCCCTCGGCCGGATGACCTCGAACCTGGCTCCCAGAGACAGTACTCGCTCGACGACTTTGAACTCATCAGGGTTATTGGACGAGGATCTTATGCTAAGGTACGTTTTATCACAATATCATATCAGCCTGTTACTTTCACTCTTAAACAGGTCTTTGTCGCTTTCTTTGTAAATGTCGCTCAAATTTTGGCCGCAGAGGAATGGGTGAAAGAAAAAATTGAAATTGGTGGTCGGGAAGAAATATATTATTTATTTATCAAAACGGTGCAACACCAATTATATTAATTTACATAGAAACATAAATGAAAATTAATAATGACAATTTGGTTGTATAAATATAATTAAATTAAATCTAACATGGAACAGTCCAATCTCTGAGCATCCTGTATGTCTGGTGTTCTGTGAGAGAAAGTATGCCAGGGAGTCTCCTTGCATACTTTCTCTCACAGAACACCAGACATACAGGGTGCCCAGAGATTCGACCTATTCCTTGAATGGGGTAGTAATTTCCAATAAATTAAGTCCTATCAACTACGGGTCGAAATTAAAAAAAAAATAATAATAAAAAGGTTTTCTTTAAACTTAAGACCTTTTATTTCTGAAATTATGGGAATTTAGACAATTCTTTTTTTTTTAATGTTCACTCATTTATCATCGAAGCCAGAAAGAACTAGTTATTTTTAAATTATTTGTTTTTGGTGACCAGTCTGAAAATTTGAAAAATAATTTAAAAACCTCCGTAACTCGGAATCCATTAATTTTCGACTCCTAGTTTCTCCATTTATCCGCAAAGACATTACATCCAGGGTTTACAGTCAGAAGGGCGTTGAGCATCTTCAAATTACGACACTGGGGATTCAGCTCTGGCGACAGTTTTGGATAACGGTTGCGCAAACAGATAGTGTCAGACAGTGACAGATATAAGGTTGTTTGAAAGTTTTGAGTAAGAACAAGGGTTGCTATAAGGTGACGACTGGAAGGCGAAAACGTGCACATACCCCTGATAAACTGGGGATATAAGCAGAATAAAGATGAGAGTTTTATTATTAGCCAATCTATCCAATATGCAGGTCTTTACTATTTAGCAAAATAAATCTAACAAAACCAAGGCAAGGGTAGGGTAGGTCAAGGCTGGTTTGCAAATCACGGACCCTTCAACTTTTCGCTTTTTTATTAATTGTTTTCTGTCTCCTTCCAGGTCCTGATGGTAGAACTGAAGCGCACAAAACGCGTGTACGCAATGAAGGTGATCAAGAAGGCGCTGGTGACTGACGACGAGGACATCGACTGGGTGCAGACGGAGAAGCATGTGTTCGAGACCGCCTCCAACCATCCCTTCCTTGTTGGGTTACACTCTTGCTTCCAAACGCCGAGCAGACTGTTCTTTGTCATCGAGTTTGTTAGGGGCGGGGATCTCATGTGAGTACTCTTTACTACCGAGTTAACTTTTTTTTACAACATTTTTGTAATGTTTATAATATTTTATTGGTTTATCCATCTTACGCCTATCATTACAGAGTTATTTTTACCTAATGCACTTATTTAACTGGTAACCTAACTTACTGTTTCGACAATAATTCAATTACAAACAATGCGTTCTTTGTGAATTCGCTCTGATAACAACAGAGTAGGTCCGTGTCATCAGTTATGAGATTGAGAGTGAATGGAGACATGGACAGAATTTAAGTATTAAGAAGGATATCTGCTTTACTATCTGTATCCTTCTTGTATGCAAAACCCCGAAACCTGCAAATGCCTTTTCTTTTAACAATGACCAGTGACGGGTTAAAAATCGAGTACAACGTGATCAATGCCAAAAGTGGCCTCAAAATATGCCATCTCATAAATTGTATGGCAAAGTATGTCTCTCTATTTGTTGCACTCATAACTTGTTCGAGGTCAAAACAAACTTGAATTTCGGGTCGGGAAGTGTTTTAGCCAAGCTGTAACTCTTCACATCTCGTCAGTAAATTAAATTTGTATAATTATTCTTGTTCTATCCTTCCAGGTTCCACATGCAACGCCAACGACGGTTGCCAGAGGAACACGCTCGGTTCTACGCGGCGGAGATATCGCTAGCGTTGCACTTCCTCCACGAGCGTGGCGTCATCTATCGTGACCTCAAGCTCGACAACGTGCTGCTGGACCACGAGGGACACATCAAGCTCACTGACTACGGAATGTGCAAGGTAACTAACACTACACAACACATGTGCCGTAAAACCGATTTTTTTTCTAATTCTTCATCGTTCTTTGTCGTTGTATCTCTATTTTTGTCCCAACATTTATGCAATAACTTCAATAAAGACCAAAAATAATACTAATTTACTATGTGTTTTATAAACTGACTTCAGCGAAGCCTTCGACAAAATTCTTTATGACACTGATTGACATGGTCTTACAATCAACAACGTGTTGTTTTTTTGTTTGTCTTTACTACATATTTCTAATATAACCTTCTGCAATTCCAGGAGGGCGTGCGACCAGGTGACACGACGTCCACATTCTGCGGCACCCCCAACTACATCGCCCCTGAGATACTCCGCGGCGAAGAGTACGGCTTCTCTGTGGACTGGTGGGCGCTCGGCGTGCTCACGTACGAGATGCTGGCCGGACGCTCGCCCTTCGACATCGCACAGGCCGCTGATAACCCTGATCAGAATACTGAGGATTATTTGTTCCAGGTAAATGGGGTAGTTTTGATGCTACTTAGGTCGATATTCAATACTCAATCATTTACAATAGTTCTACTGCGAAATTGTACTTCATAAAATTTTCTGACGAAGTTCATACATAAGGTTTCGAAAAATATACTTACATTACAACAAGGGACATACTTTTTGGGAGTAAAGTACTCATGAAAATGAATAATTTATTCTGGGTTAGTCCCGTAGTTAAACTTGTCCATTTTCACGAGAAGAGGCCCACGAAGCATGCATAGTTCATACAAACGAAATACCAAAATATTTTTTAAATCAAACATATTCTTAAGGTAGTGTGTATTTATTCCGATTGGATTACAGAATATCTAGGTTCCCAAACTTATTATATATTTTGAAAGGACACTGATATGAAGACGAGATATGAGGAATTTAAAATTTCTATAGAAAACTTATTTTTCTCATGTCTCCTGTTTAATCAATGTTATTATTTAATATATATTTGGGAACCTAGATATTTTGTAATCCAATCGGAATAAATACACACTACCTTTAGAGTATGTTTGATTTACAAATTATTTTGGTATTTCGTTTGTATGAACTACGCATGCTCCGGGGGCGTCTTAAAGTATGTCCCTCGTTTGACCTAACACTCTATATCACACATTCATTTCGAAAGGCGACTGTCTATTGTTTACACTAAAGCCTTGTGATCTAATCCACCCACTAGCTTTTGCCTGCAGCTTCGTCCGCGTGGAGGTCGGAAATTATCCCACGGGAACGTACTACCGGGATAAAGTATCCTATGTCCTAATCCAGGTCGTGGTCTACCCGTGTGCCAAATTTCATCCTAATCCGTTCAGCCGTTTTAGCGTAAAAGCGTAACTAACTCACTTTTACATTTATAATATTAGTTAGGATTGTGGAAGAAACCAATGTTTAGTGAAAGTTAGATTGTAATAGGCTTATTAATGACTGATATTAACATTACATTTTATCATTAATCGTTATTATTTTAATACAATACAGATGTAAAGAAAAGTAAAATATGTTATTATCATCCAAAACACCTAACATCTATGATAAACATTCCAGGTCATCCTAGAGAAAACAATTCGTATCCCGCGGTCGCTGTCGGTGAAGGCCGCGTCGGTGCTGAAGGGCTTCCTCAACAAGAACCCGGCGGAGCGGCTCGGGTGCGGCGAGAATGGCTTCCTTGACATCGTCAGCCATCCCTTCTTCAAGAGCATCGAGTGGGAGATGGTGAGCATATTTATAATTATAGCATATTGCATGTCATTTTTTAAATTAACCCTTCTGTAACCTCCGTCAGGAACAGTTCCTTCTCACGTATGATGATGACGTATGAGGTTTTTGTTTTAACAAAAACCTCAACCTCTTTAGCACCCTCGAAAACCATGAAAACGACAACCATGATGAAAAATTTGAGAAAATTTTCGCAGCAGCCATCTTGGTTTTACATTTTAACGTCACTATCGGCTTTAAGACCCTCGAAACCTTGAAAACGACACCCATGATGAAAAATTTGAAAATATTCGCTTTTCATTTTGACCAACTCATGATGAAAAAATTTAAAATTTTCGCAGCAGCCATCTTGGATTTACATTTTAACGTCACTATCGGCTTTGACACCCTCGAAAACAATGAAAACGATACCCACCATGATGAAAAATTTGCAAAATTTTCGCAGCCGCCATCTTGGATTTTCATTTTGAACAAATTTACACTTTCTCTCTCTGTCTTGTGGAGCGAAATTCCCATGGAGGGGGCATAACGCTTTTTCGTTACGTGACGATTTCTACCAGTTTACTCCTACCGCAAGCCGCATTAAAGAACTTCGTTCCAAAAAAGATAACTTAAATTACGACCTACTGGTTATATATTGTATTTAGTTAACCAAAAACTACATAGAACATTAATTCTCGTTTGGAACAGCCTATATGAGACGGATGAGAAACTGTACCCTAACCGAGACCCTAATTTCTATACATTTCATTCCCCAGCTGGAGCAGAAGCAAGTGGTGCCTCCATTCAAGCCGCGGCTGGAGGGCGAGAGAGACCTGGCGAACTTCCCGCCGGAGTTCACCGACGAGCCAGTACACCTGACGCCTGATAACGAGTAAGTAGGATAGAATAGCTAAAAAATAGAAATAGAGAGTAGTTGAGTAGAGAGTTGGAATAGCTGATTGCTTAATCAGCCTATAATGTTCCTACTGCTGGTGGGACACAGGCCTCCTCTCGGTGAGTGAGTGTGGGCTGTACTCCACCACGCGGGCCCAGTGCGGGTTGGTAGATGTCACATGTCTTCGAATTTTTGGTTCTAGGACATGCCGGTTTCCTCACGATGTTTTCCTTCACCGTTTTGAAACAGTGGTGATGAAATTATTTAAACAAAGTAAAGCGCATGTCTGAGTAACCCACGACCTACAACTCGCAAGTCGGGACCACCACTGCTCAACAGTTGATTGGCTTTTTAGTAAACAAATAAACCTGCATCGGGCCTGCCTGCCTCTTTACCACCATTTATTTTACTTTAGCGTCCAGGAAGTATTGCATTAATTTTTTATTTTGTCTATGGTTGCCTGTCAATAAATAAGGAACTTCAAAGGCATGCTCATGTCAAGCGTAAAATAAATTCTTGCAAAGAAAAAAGAAAAGGTGTTTATTGAGACTCGCACAGGACGATAATTACACAAACTAAATATTATGACAAATAGAAAAATAAAAATAAATCTCAGAGAGAGGAAGCCTAACTGTTGGGACATTTTAAACAACTTGTGTTGCGTTACTAAAAAGAATGAGATCCTGGAAGATCCATTGCTGGAATTAAGTCACGAAAAAGAACAGTATAAATAAAGTCGATATCATACGATTTACTTTTTGTTCATTTTTGCCTTTCATTAGCCATCTTTCACTCGAAATGATACGTCTGAACACAAAATGAATCAAAAGTGAAAAATGCATTCATTAGTGAATCGATTCAACGATGTTGGATTTTGGCACTCTACATCTTTCACTCGCCTACCGAATGAACGAAAAATTAAATGAAAGGAGCAGATGAACGTTCTATAATTTTTTTGGTGTCATATGAACGTGGAATGAAACAAAAATGAACCTTCTTCACTCGAGTGATGCATCTGAAATACCGTTGAGGAGTTCTTTCGTCTGGAGACAATCTTGGGTGTAGAATCAGATCATATTTATCATAAAAATGCATTGTGTTTGAAACAGAATCAACATGTTAAATGTCAACTCCGTAGGTTAAGAGGAAGTGGTTTTAATTCAGCTTGCAAGATTTCACTAATACATACTAACTAACAAGGCAAGTTAAATAAAAGCTTGTAAAAAAGGTTGTCGAAAGAAATAGGAAATATAAAAAAAAAAAAATTTAAAAATTGAAAGATAGGCTCTCGTCATTTTGTCCTTTGCCAAGTTTCATAA
Source organism: Dicycla oo (assembly GCA_948252095.1). Taxonomy (NCBI): domain Eukaryota; kingdom Metazoa; phylum Arthropoda; class Insecta; order Lepidoptera; family Noctuidae; genus Dicycla; species Dicycla oo. The sequence goes on from OX411728.1 coordinate 23,698,945, forward strand.
TAATGAATAGCTACTAAGGTGCACTAAAAAATGCAAAAATGCTGTCAAACTCCCAAACTTTTTGTTATATTATTCTAATACATATTATTTATATCGTGTTTTCAGCACGGTGATCGCTGACATCGACCAGTCGGAGTTCGAGGGCTTCGAGTACGTGAACCCGCTGCTCATGTCGCTGGAGGACTGCGTGTGACAGCACGCCTGTCTGCTGCACCCCTATCACGACCCCGCGCAGGTACGGCAAACTCAAAAGACAAATCGTTTAGTTCAATTTTTGAATGTCAAAATTCATAAAAAGGTAGTTCCGTATGGAGTATGGGGAAGAAACTCCATACTCTTTTGAAATATTTTTTATAATGGAAAAGTTTTTAAGCAGTGCGCAAATTTTCACAAGTTTTACTATGGGACCAACTCTGAAATCACGAAAAAAATCAGCTGTTTCATACAAAAGTTCAATACGTAGGTATTGAACTTTTGTATGAAACAGCTGATTTTTTTATCGTGATTTCAGTTTTGGCCTATAGTGAAAGTTGTTCATATTCATGGGTAGAACAGCCTGTGAAAATTTACGCACTGCTAAAAAACTTTTCCTGTATAATTATAATATTATGTGAAGACGATGTACAGACGCCAGCACATCAAGCTACTACAGTCTGTCAGATTTCTGCTGAATTATTTGCGAATTTTTTGTAAATGCGCGCATAGGCGCCGCGAGTACATGGTGATCGTTCGAAAACGCGCATGTGCGTTGGCCGCACATAATGTGTTAATAGATTTTCGACTTTATTGCTAAGGCATTAGGTTCAATGTTGATTGGGAAAATCTGACAGTTTCGGGTAGGTTGACCTGCTGGCGTCTGTACTTGGCATAATATTACTATATTACAGTAGTTATAAATAATTAAAAATGAAGCAATGGCACATTAATTAATTTTATTATGTGACAGATACATGGTGCTCATATTGTAATCTTATAGGTACAGTATTCCCAAGAGTAGAGAAATTTTACCTGGGATTTGTCTATCTGGCCTTGACTGCTTTTCTGTGTTCTCGTCTCTCCACAATTTCACTGCTTACTATAGGATGCATATCCGGTAATCCTTCCATATCCTAAGGGCACGTCTTCCATTATAGCGCTCCCCCGGTCTACTCCTTGATATGTAATGGGTCTCTGTAGCCTCATGTAACATGAGGCTACAGGGGCTAGTGTGAATCTTTGGGTTCATTCGAGTAATCGAGTCTGGTCAAACCACACTGGGTGCATTTCATTCATTCATTCATTCTTCATTCGTCTGATAGAAAGATATTGATGTTCTACAATGGAACAAGAACATCCAAATGCTCTTCACCTCATACTTTAATGGGTTTGTTAAGATACTTGTATGCGGGGGAGAGGGGCCTGTGGCTAAGTAATAACAGCCGTGCGGGTCAATCGATTAGGTTAAGCTACGCTTGCCGCGGTTGGTCCATCCACTTGCCGCGGGTGACCATCTTTACATACCAAGACCCAAACGTACCTCGGAAAGAACGTTAAGCCGTTGGCTGTCATTCGTGGATCTTTGACAGTCGTTACGGGTCGTCAGAAGCCCGAAAGTCTGACAACCAGTCTTACTAAGGGATATCGTATTACCCAGTTACTGGGTTGTGGAGGTCAGATAGACAGTCGCTCCATGTAAAATACTGGTATTCAGTTGCGTCCGGTTAGACTAGAAGCCGACCCCAACATGGTTGGGAAACGGCTAGGCTAGATGTTGACTTGTATGAGGGGTACACAATTAATGAAGATGAATGTATGTACATACATAAAATCGCACCTTTTTCCCATGTCTGTAATCTCTGCATACTCCATGCAGAAATTACAGAACGCTTTAACTATGTACCTACACAATTTCGCTTTTCGAGACAAGAACAGACAATTTCCTCTCCACGAACTTCGTAATTTTCGAAATCATGTAGCAGGTAGTTTCATAGATGTAGGCTCATTTTCACCACACATCACTAAACGCGTTTAACGCTAAACGAGTATAAAACATCTCTCCGTTTCTTTCAATCGTTTCAAGGTGACATAGACAGAATGCTGTTTTAAACTCGTTTAGCGTTAAACGCGTTTAGTGATGTTTGGTGAAAAGGAACCGAATTCTACGTTTTTTGTAATGATCAATATCGTTACCATTTTACATGTACAAACTATTTGCTTTTTTAACGTTATCCAACAACACTATCCACGATGTCCCTAACTCAAATCTTCACTATACTTAAATCCTCGTACATTTTGCAGACATATGGCTACGGTGCAGAATCGTCGTCATCGGACTACGACAGCGTGTGCTCGGAGCTACCGCCGCGCAAGCCAACTCTCCTGCAGCACATGTTCTGCCTCCCGCTCAACTGACACAAGCGACAGCCTGCGCCCGGCAAGCGATTCTGATCTAAGCGACACTAAGCGAATCTAAGCGAGTACTAGAGCCATTGATGATAGGGATTTAATTTTGAAATTGAAGGAAATATGCCCTCTGGTCTATCTACTCGGGGTCAGGATCTTTTGGACCCAGGACCTTCCAAACCTCTGGCCTTTCGGATCCCGGGTCTTTCAAACCCCGGGCCTTTCGAACCCCGGTCCTTTCGGACTCAGTGTTTCTTTGCATGTTTTTGCACAAACAATAAACCCTGAAGGCCTTGACACAGAAATATGAGGATAGAGCATAAATTGTGCATGTATTGTTAAACATGGCTGGGATCAAAGAGACGAAATTGATAATTATCATCACGCCTCTACAGGGTGTAACTGTAAACACCATTATCCTTTTAAGGGGTCATTGTTCATCATTATGACCAACTTTTACTATGGGACCAAATCTGAAAACGCGAAAAAAAAAAATCTGCTGTTCCGTACATTTATGCTGATTTCTTTTTGCGATTTCTAGTCTGAGACCGATAGTAAAAGTTGTTCATAATGACGAGTACAATGACCCCTTAAAAGGATAACGGTGTTTATACTTACACCCTGTATATTACAAAGGGCTAGGTAGAGAAACTGTCGGGCAGTTCTTCTGTAAATAAATAAAAAAACTTGTAAATAAAATATTATGTAAAAACATATGGGATGTCGTACTGTTGATCTCCGATAGATCGTGCTTGCTTCAATTCTAAGCAAAACCAGTGTCGGAACGAGTACATCCCAATATAAAATAAATTACCCTTTTCGTGGCATTATTAAATTAGAATATAAAATTAGCATGTAAACTGGGTATATTTATATCTATATGAAAAAAATATGACGCGCATAAAGTGCCAATTCTTATAGCACAAGTACGTTAGGTGTCAATGGCTTTATGTACCATAATATTCGCTTATATCACATAAAATTGTGTAGAAATATATAGAATTGATCAGAACTGCTTCCAAAGGTACTATTACTTGATATAATAACATTTTATGACATTGATGACAAATCATTGTCATTAAGATGTAATTGATTCACCGTCGAAATTATTAATATTATAATTATTTAAAAATGAACACAGAGCAACCAACCCACACAAAAATAATCGATTACAAAAATTATAGAAAACAGTTTTTCAAAAAAACATTCCTATAGTTGGTCCAGAATTTTCGAAACACGATTTTGAGTATTTGAAAGTATTATTTGTGTATAGTATAAACCAAAAATTCTTTTGAAAAATGGCAATCACGTATTTTATTATTATCCTTTTTAAGTATTATTAACATTCCACCTTATATCGCTCAGAAAATGTATAAACACATAGATTTGAATTTATTTATTGCTTCAAGGAATTGATCGATGCTATACCACCATACAATGGATGAATATTCTTTTACAACTTAAAATTATACATGATTTGATTCTTTTTTTTTTTACTGAATGAGGGCTAAGAATGCATGTGTAATGTAGCCAATGTTGGTGCTCATAATATAATGCGCGCGTCAGTGAAACAACGCTTGAACACATAGGCAGGGAGCAGCGATTCACACAATTTCCTAATATTAAAATTTAGATCACTTATCCCCGGCTAGCGACGGGGCATACGCTTCTGTAAATAAATTAAACAAATTATTCATCTATGTATAATACTATACGAGAAAATATTATAAGACTTCATATTTTTGAAACTATTGTAGTAGTCTATCTATGAACCTTTCTGAAAAGGGTGCGCGGTCGTGCGACATCTCTCCGAAAGCTACCTCGACTTACGGTGAGCCTTGTCGGACACGACCGCGTTTTCAATCCAATCATTACGTTTTTTGAGCAATAAAATATATAGTAGTGATATTGTATTGTAATTATGCGAGACAGGTGAACTGCTCAATGAAAGGCACGCAAGGAATTAAAAGTAGTTGATGTTTTGATGACCGACCGGTCTCAGGAAAGTATTTATAGCCCTTATCAAACATTAGTGTATTCCCTAGATACCTAGAGATAAGCTAGATTCGTAGCTATGATACGCGTGCAGTGGCGCGCGGCATCTTTCCTTTACACATACTAGACTTATCTGTTTATTTAAAACCAAACTTGTACAGCTGATCGTTTAGTAGCCAATGAAAAACAGATCTGTGGAATCTTTAAGTATCAACTTTTTTTTTTAATTAGACTAAACTAAAAACAGCGTGTACATAAAACTAAATAAAAATACCGTATGCTGCACGCCATTGCAATGCTATAATAGTACAATTAATGGCACAGAAAGTTACCAAACTCTTGATCGTATTATTTATCCCAGTGTTCTTCAATCGTTCCTCAAGCTGGTCACTTTTCGTGCCACTGACTGTATAATATATTCCATTCCCTAATGTAGATTCTGTTGTCCTTCATAGCTATCACCACTCGTTTAGGTAGCCAACGAATTTTAAAATAAAAAATAAATATATATAATATTGAGCACTGAAACAAATTTAAAATCGTGTACATTATAAACAAACAAAAAAAAACTCGTAAAATACATCGGTTATATTATAACAAATTATTGTTAATGTAGAAGAAAAGACTTATTATATAAAAATATTATCGTAATGGATCAGTGCGGTGCGCGTCGCAGGAGAGCTCCAGTGTCCACAAACTATTCTAAATAGTGCGTAGTACCTATCTATTAGACATTTTGCACCGATATTATATTATAGTTGTAATGACACGCGTCGGTCTGCGCTCGATACTTCGCGACGTGTTCCTCTCCCGGCGGTCACCCATCCCTTCGCCGACCGCGTCACACAGGGCCAGTATCTTGAACGGAACATATCGCAAAATTAACGTGACAAGTTGTGAAACGCGCGTAAACTGTTGCGATTGGCTGTTATGTTGTATATGTGATAATAGGGATGATGACTAATTTTTTTTTTGTCCGTCATGTGGATTATTAAAAAACATTGGACACGTATTTTTTCTTTTTTAAGATTACGGCAATAAATGTGGCATGACGTCACGCCTTGCTAGACTTTATACTGAATTCTGACGTAGCGAGCCCCTTCTCCCCAATTTTAACCTCTTGAATGTCGGAGACTAAATTGACTTGATTGAAATTGTCAAGCTTGTCAAGCTGTATTAGGATTACATTATCATAAAGGTCATTTTAAAATTTTCACTTGTCAATTTAGTGTAACTGTCCGACTTAAGACACTTGGAGCATTTTTTCTTATGTCGAACTGTGTAACATAAGACATTCGAGAGGTTGCGTTTTATCTAAGTATTTTTTTATTAATATGATAAAGCAAAAAACACGTGTCTAATATTTTTATATTATCTGACTGACGGACTAAATTGATTATTTTTATTCATTCATCCAATCACAGCGGTATACGCGCGCTTGCACATTAATTTTGCGATAATTTTCGATCGAGTCTGACCTTTACTCATGTACACAGACATCATCACAAGCGAGGAAGTTGTGACGCGAGTCGCGGATCGATACTCGATGGCCATACTTAACTATATCTGTGTTGTCGTTGCCCATGATAATGTGTTTTATTTATATCAATGTGTTGCCGATATTGAATGATTATGAACATCGTGCTATTGTGTTGTTGTAGCGGCGGTCCTCGCTATCTGCCTGTATAGGTTCTTTTGTATAATTTATATTGTTAAGTATTTAATTATTCGTAAGCGACAGTATTGTGGTACTATTAACGCTTTAGATGTAATTAGTTAACATTCCATGTATCTGAGGAGCGCGGCCTTCCTCCGTACATCACAGCGGATAGATGTTGCATTGTTACAATTATGTTCTCATGTTTTTGTCATTTTAAATAATATTATCGATTATAACGGCACGTTAAGTTTCAGACGTTAAGTTTGAACTCTATATGATAAATGTTTTATTACCAAAAATTTTGTAATATGTATAAAATCTTACTAACTGCATGACAAGTGACATTTTAACAATTATATTAGTTATAAGAGGATGTGTTAAACGGTTACATTTCGCAACTTAGAACAAAACGATGTATCTTAGTTTTTAAGTATGTTTAGTTACTCACATGTAATGTTCCCCGTTTATGGTAAGGAATAATAAAACATAGATTTTTACATAAGGTATGTTGATTTATTGTATTTAATTTCGGCCGTATATACTTGTATTATAAATGTACGTTACTTAAAGTTTTCATTGTGAATTACGTGGTGCGTGATTGAAGACATACTGTCAAATTAGACTGGAGAAATTGGGATACTGTAACTATTCTATGCTTAACTGAAAATAAAGAAGATTAATCAGATTACGTGTTTTATTATCCATAGCAGTATCGTACCAACTCATTGTTGCATTTAAAAAGTTTAAACCTTAACACGTTCACTGTCCGTGACCCACGTGTGGGTCATTTTGGGTTGAAACATGACGCCCGTGCCACTTGGTCACTGCACTTTTCATACATAATGGGTTCTTACTTCGTGGACATAAAAGAAACATACTAGTATTTACAATTACATGAACGTATGAGCAATTATGTAGGTAAAATAAAATAGCTATGAGTCATCGATTTTTTAAAATTTATTTAGGACTTACATAGCTGTGAAAATTGAACTTAAAAATAAATTTAAAAGGGTTCCTTCAACTTTTATGGCCTCTAATGACCTGAAGTGGTGTAAAGGCAAGTACCTCAGTACATAGGAACGAAAAATGTAAATTGGACGTGAGAGCTAATTTCGACATTTTGGCTGGACAGTGAACGTGTGCATAAAGCACGATAATGCAACATAAACATAACTTACATCTGAATCTAAAGCTACGGTTTCTTAGAAGAGCGGTGGCCGCCACATAGCGTCCGTAACTTACCGCCTAATGACGTCACTGAGCGTTTTCTATGAAAGTAAGTTCTTCTTTCTTCACATTCACACATTCTTCTAGGAAATGCGTTCATAAAATAATATCCAAAACCTCAAATTCTTATTGATCAATAAGAGGCCCAATGGCTTGGCGCGTGACGATGGTTGGATGGAGACCAGACAAAATAACCATAATGCCTTGGAAGGTAGGTACTGTAGGTAGGTGTGGGATGCAACATGTGTCGACACCCTTGCAGAATCCCATCTTTCTAGCACGGCGGGCTGTGCTGGGGCGGCTGCTGCGGGAGCGGGAAACCTCTGACTGCTTTGTTCGAGCCGTTTGGCGTTCAAAAACTAGGGCCATGGGGTCAAAGTGCCCTCTTAGTTTTTCGAGACATCGCCAAGAGGTTGGTCGACTCACACGTGACCAGAGGGCTGGCCTATTTTTTGGCCAAAGAATCAGTATTGCCATACAACGTGGCAATGCTGCCAGCCTTTTGGGCACTTTTCCTGTTGACAGCGATGCGGACTTTTTTGATGCCTTATGATAATTTTCCCTCCTTTTTATACTACATAATTATTATTATTTTAAGACTGTTAGATTTTAAATTATGTAAATACAATAAGAGGCTAGTAAAGTCCAATGAAAATATGAAAATTAACGTTATTTGTTTATGATTTACGCCACAGAGTACATTGAGTTTACTACTACAGAGTACATTGGATACTCAAGCTCGCGCATTTATTTAGTAAAAGCTCACAGAAAATTTAACCTATTTCATCTATTCCAGTCAGGATGTTCCAATTTTTGAGATCGCTTCGCTCGCTCTTGCTTTCTGTTAGTAAAATAACAATGAGAACTTAACTTATCCCGATCCAGAAAGCTTCCAATTTGCTCGATTCGGGTTGAGGGATAGCGCAAGGCATTGGACAAATAAAAAACCAACATCCATTACAAAATTAATTTATTTCAACATAATCGCACACTGTATACAATAACTCAAATTAAGATTTCCTCCTCTGAAACTAGTTCAAAGTAAGAAAGCAAAATATTGAACATTGATATCTAATGAATCTCTTTAGTATAGGATATCTAATGAAACATTATACTGCTTACATTAATACAATGTACCCTATAATGTTAGTATGTGCTTAAAATCTGTAATCACATAACTAAGTAAATGCTTTCATACAATTACATTTGTAAACTTAGTAAAAATACTGAGATTATCAATGAAATTCATAAATAAATATAATAATACCGGTGCTCAATAAATTAATGAACGTTTTACGCATCTATAATACTGAAATGCGAGACTCTACTATGAAATGGAATGTCATAGCTAGATGAATTAAATTAATCAACTGACACATTACTTGGTAATCTGTGCAGGAGCTAGACGAAGCTTGATAATGATACTATAAATATATTATTGTAAAAATACTCCAAAGAATTTAGACAACGATAATAGAATTACCTATGAAGATTCAAAAAAAAAAATGAATATTTTCCAAAAACAAAAATCACTGGTATAAAATACACAGGAGGACATTATATATAGACGTATCATATACATCTGTATATAAATAAACATTTGTCTAGTTTACCGTCATACTTCAGCAGTACGAACGTTGATCACACATTATCACAAAACTTAACCAACATAATTGAAACTAAAGCGTGTGTAGGTGCTAAGTATATAACTAAATAATACTATTCAGAGCAGAGGAAGCAAATAAATAGATAAACTTTTTCTAATTAATTATAGAAGCACCGAGAGCACGCATTTGTAACATGAATAGATTAATTACATAATGTATTATCAATTCAGAACTATAATACGTTTTCTCTATAAATCTTTGTAAGATTTATACTTTCTAAGGACGAATAACGAATTAGCTTGAAATTAGCCATTATTTTGTTTGTTTTTTTTTATGTCATTTCTCATATTACTTGGTGCCATATTGATTTACTAAATAAGATAATTTGTAAAGAAAAATACACATTTTTTATACATATAAACTTTGCAATGATAGATCTCTATTCCTATATTAATGATCACCGATGGCAAACTAGACTTGAATTCAGAATCGGAGAAAATTATAAATCTACTTTAGCGTTATGTAATGTACCTAAGTTTATTTTTGGCCAACCATTTTCTATTAAAAAGGTTGGTAATTTTTGGTTGCAATGAAATTTGAACTTTATCTTGAATGTGAGTTTGTGGTTCCATATAAATAATAATCTAATATTCTGAATCCAAATCGGACAGTATGAAGTGATGAAGACTGCTCGTGAATAGTTTTGTGCCGTGGTGCAAGTGTATATGATGGCGGTGAATGGTGTATGATGGCGCATGCTGGCGCTCACTGGTCACCGTTCGCGTGGGTTAGTTTCTGTTTCTTGTTCGGCGGTGAGTTGAAGAGGGCGCCGCTGTGGAGGTCTTTCATTAGGAAGGGTACCTGGAGAAACCATATATAAATTAGAATGTATCAAATTTAAAAACATTTTCAAAAATAGTAACTTCAAAATCATATAAAAGCAAAGGCAACAACGGTGTCGATTCTCTTGTTCAATAACTTAACTAAAATAAGAGAATCGCTATCTTTTACTAACAGGCAGCGCGAGAAAAGGACGGCTATAGCTATGAACTAAGTTAGAGATGCCTTGCGCTTCACCGTATTTTTAGTAGACATGTTTTTACGTGTCATCTTTTGTGTGGAAATATTAGTTCCAACTAAATTTGCCAGCTCTAATTTACGTCCGTCTCTTTCTTGATTTATTAGAGAGGAAAAGTTAGCAATAGCCTAAATTAAGTTAACATTGTGCACAACAGAATCGGCACCAACATCTCAGCTTCATTGTTTGACTTATTAAGTTTGTAACAAAAATAGCAACATCTTTTAAAAATAACCATTGAAATTATAGGTTTGCAGGAAATATCCAATAGTACTGTGAGTAAGCACTGCTTTGAAACCAAAATTATTGTTTACCGCCATTGGCGTAAAAGTGGATGTTGCTATCTTTGCACCTGTATGACTTAGGTCTAGCAAGATGAATTTGAAATTTAACCTAACGTAAGCGTAATGTTAGCGGACTTTGATGTTTGTATAAAGACATCAATTAACATTTTTATAACCACTACGAGCATTAAATACTCGTCGTAGGCTTGTAAGCATTATAGGCTGACTATCAGTCTATAATGTTCCTGCTGGGACACAGGCCTCGTCTCTGCGAGAGGGAGTGGGCGGTAATGGAAATGCCTCAAAAGCGTGTCTTTTGACGAGGACGTCGATGAAGACGACGTAGAGCCGACCTTCCCCCCCCCCCCGTCAGCAAGAACCACCCACCACTGAGGATAAGGATGCCATTGAGAAAGTACCCTTGCCAGGACCCTCACGGCCTAAGAGGATGTAAACGTACTTGGCATATGTGTACAATATAGATAATAGTTTAGACGATAAAATTTATTTGATATTTGGTAAAATTATTTTTTTCGGAAATTTTCATTATTCCGGAGGGTTTAGATAAAAAACGGGTGGGAATTCGGAAAAAGTGTATATAAAAGTTGTAGAAAATTTTATGAGCTTTCATTTGGTAGAAGAAATGTTTACCCTACGAAACACAGTTTTTGAGATTTTAGCGAAAAACCCAAAAGTGGGAACTTTGCCTCTCCCCCACTCCGGCTCGCCTCCTAGACGTCAGGACTTTTAGCACGTTCACTCCCTAAGCACCCTGAACAAGTTTCTGAAGGAATTGCTTAGGTCCCGGCTCACGCACTCTACACCCTCTTTTGGGCCTTTCGTTAACTGGACTAAAATTAATAATTAGATAATGTTTCTGTCATCCATCATAGGAGCTCGTGGCTAAGTAATCACAGACGCACGGGTCGATCCATCAGTTTAAGCTACGCTTGGCGCGGTTGGTCCGTGGATGTGTGACCATCTATAAATACCGAGAACCCTCCGTGCCTCGGAAAGCACGTTAAGCTTTTGGTCCCGGTCACTCGTGGATCTTTGTCAGTCGTTATGGGTCGTCAGAAACCCGGACCCAACCAAGGGGTACCAAGGGATATCGTATTACCCAGTTACTGCGTTATGGAGGTCAAATAGGCAGTCGCTCCATGTAAAATACTGAAATATAGTTGGGAAAAGGCTAGATAGATTGATTCTGTCATCATAGATTACCTTGTGCTCAAGCCCCAGATAGTTGTTAGGCGGCAGTGCCAGAGCTGCCCGCATGATGTTCTCGATGCAGGCGCGTTGTTTAAAGAGCGCGTTGACGACGGGCGAGCCTTCCGGCACCAGCGGCGCCTTCAGCAGGTACGCCAGACTGGACATGACCGCGTGCATGCTCTGGTAGGCTGCAGGGATATCAGTAAGTATCAGAACCATCGTCCTTTACAGAATACTGGGTCAAATTAAATTAGCTAGAGAAACTCCCCAGACATCTTAACATGATAAAATAAAAATAAATTAAATTGATGTGATGGATATCGATATCTCAACATGATAAAATAGATTTTATCAACTCACACTGATCTGATGATGACCACTGACCCCATAAAAATCATTAAATCTTTTTTATTTATATTTTGTCGCGTTTAGATATTATCGATATACCTATCACGTCTGCGGAGTTTCGCTAGCTAATTTAAATTTACCCTGTACAAGTTTTTAACTTCACAAAGGACGGGTAAGGACTTTAATGTACTCGTACTCTGTAAAAAACCTTTTCTGCACACATTCGGCTGAACGCAGACTTTTATTAATTGTGCTTGATAGTGATTTTAAGGCTTCCATTACTTTTTCCTGTTTTTACCCGTGTAAACCAACACAGATGTTACCCAGCTGTTGCCTACATTTACGTTGGCATAACTCGTTAAAATGTACTGAACAGCTGATTTTTTTTTTTGCGATGTCAGCTTTGGTCCCATAGTAAAAGTCGTTCATAATGAGTACAATGACAACTTAAGAGATTTCGTGTATGAATAGATAGACCATGTTATTATAACTAGTTAAGTTTACCAAGTATCTGGCTACACCAGTGATTTTTATTTTTTTTTTTATTTTTTTTTTAATCCGTCGACCATTTGTTTGTTCTAAACCCCATTTATTCTTTATCTATATACTCACAGCGGTCTGCGTCGCGGAAGGCGAGCCGAGCAAACAGCTCGCCCAGTAACACCAGGTCCAGTATAAGAGGCACTGCCAGGAGAGAGTCCTCGCAGGTGTTGTGCACCACGATGGTGTTGGTGCCATGCAGCAGGATCTCTGACGTGTACTCGTCCATGGCGCGTTTCGAGTCGCCTGTAAAAAAGATCATATTTATAAAAAAAAAGTCGCCGTCATGAATTTTGAAAAACAAACGCCAATACGCAGTCGCGGCCATAAAACGCGCAAGTAGTACAACGCATGGTCTCGTTTCTTCTCGCTCCCATATTTTATGAGTATACGATCATCTATTGCATAATGTACCTAAATTATTAGAGTGCGTTTCATGAAATAGTCCCTATGCCGTAATGTTGGATCCACTGTTGTAGGACGAACACGAAGGTCCATGTGTTAACGATTAACAGTGGAGCCAACATTACGGCATAGGAACTATACGATGAAACGCACTCTATGCGCAGTGTTATATAGATTCATTTTTTTTTTAACTGAACAGACAGCTATGCTGCTGGGGAGTTTGTTGCGCCACTTCTTCTCCCCAGCTAAAGCACTAGGAAGTGGTGAAGGGCGGGCGTTTTGGGGGACTATCTTATGTAATTTTGACGTTCAAAAAGTGCTGATTCCCAGCCTAGTTTGAATAAATGACTTTTGATTTTATTCATAATGTCATACATAAAGATACATCTTCATTCGCAGAAATTTGTAGACTTGGGAGATGAAAAGAGAGACTGAGATATATACAGTATGTTAACCAACAGAGGGCGTTCCCGTTAACCAGCAATAGTATAGCATCCATACATGCTAAAAAAAATATTACCATTCGAAAACAAAATGGTTTTTATTTTTTTTAATATTAAAATATTCACTAAAAATGTTAAATTGATACGTAAAAGAAACACTCTGTACACGCGTACTTGAAGGACGGAAACATCGCAATTTAGTTTTTATTTTTAGTGAATATTTTTATATTTTTTTGAATATTTTTAGGTTTTTTAGTGAATATTTTAATATTAAAAAAAATAAAAACCATTTTGTTTTCGAATGGTAATATTTTTTTTAGCATGTATGGATGCTATACTATTGCGGGTTAACGGGAACGCCCTCTGTTGGTTAACATACTGTATATACATTTCCCTGTTTATATCAACATGAATGAAGGTTCTAGAGTTTTCTCAAACATACTAACGAAGTTTACCCTTCAAACCGACTACACCTAATTAAATCCAATCCTTTGGATTTGAATTATCAGATTATTAGAACAGTGAAACTCATTTCGTTAATCTTTAATTTTCACGAATGCGTTTCAAACCTGAAACGGATGGTAGAGAGACCTGAGACGAAGACCTTCGAAACAGAACGTGTAACACAGCATAGCAGTGACATAGAAAAGTCGAGAAAGCAGTTTATCCCCGCCAAAAGATTCACCGGTGAAGCTGGACCTGAACCAACCTGGGGGCGCGGCGACGTCGTTAAAAGATACCCATCCATAGATAAATATCACCCATCTCTCGACAATTCCATTGGATTAAGATGCATATCCGATACGGCTCTATAATTCATCCATATCCTAACGGCACGTCTTCCCTACCATTATCGCGCCCCCCGGTTTACTTCTTGATATGCGACAGGAGCTAGTGTAAATCTATGGGTTCATTCGAGTAATCGAGTCTAGTCTTACTACGCTGGATGCATTTCATTCATTAGTGCATTCATGAAACCCGTTAAAAATGAAATACTTTGGTCTTGTACCTGAGTAACTCTGTAGATGACTTACCGACATAGGGCACATATTTGATGACGACCACGTGGTCGGGTTTCTCTCCCGGGTTGTACAGGATCTGGTTCGACTCCACCATGTCGTCCACCACGTTGCTCTTTGTGATCTGCAATCATTAGAATTTTAATTAAATAAACTCATTCCCGTCTTATTACAAAACAAGATAAATAATTATAATATTCTGGGACATTATTCACACACGGTCTTGTGATCCCAAACTAAGCACAGCTTGTACTATGGAGACCAGATAACTAGATATACTACATACACTAAATCTCTTAAGGGGTCATTGTACTGATCATTACGAACAACTTTTACTATGGGACCAAACCTGAAATTGCAAAAAATAAATCAACTGTTCAGTACATTTATGTTCGCATAATTCGTCAAAATGTACTGAACAGCTGATTTTTTTTCGCGATTTCAGGTTTTGTCCCATAGTAAAAGTTGTTCATAATGATGAGTACAATGACCCCTTTAGAGATTTCGTGTATGAATAGATACACCTTATATAGATAATTACACCCAGACTCAGAACAAACAGACCTGTTCATGCACGCAAATATTAAAACAAACACACAAGTCTTATTACAAAACAAGATAATACTAAAACAAATGAAAATACAAAAACAAACAGAAACCATCCTAAGGTAGATAGCATAGGTTTAAACCATCGAGCTAGTTTTTGCATTTCGAAGGATTCTGAGGTAAAATTCTTAATACAAAAAACAACCGAGTTCCAAAAAAAAGAAGTGTCTTTGGATCTGTATTTTAGTTTTTTGCCACTGACTTCCGAAATTAAAGTTATTTTTCAGTTTGTAGTTTTTTTTTTTTTTTTGAAGTCAATTGCTCCACTACTTGCCATGTAAACAACAGTGACAGGAAATATTATAACATCATCAAGAAACACAAAGTGAAATAAATAGGTACTATCGAAGCTAACACAAAATTACCCATGCAAAGTTAATAAAAATTTATATGGGAGCACCGCGCAAGCCTCTCCTACCAAATAAAAAAAGAATGTTCAAAATCTGTCTACAATTGACGAAAATAGCTATGAACATACATAAAAATAAAAATACATACATAGAGCCGACCATATAACCTCCTCCTTCTTTGAAGTCGAAGAATGCAGGGCAAGTCTACAGCCTCAACTAAAGGTTTGGTGTAATACTAACCTCCTTGGAACGGAACTGTTTCGGAGCTGACAGATTCTTGCCGTCATTGTTACCCAGATGGTTGTAGCTCACGATGGAAACTGGCTTCAAACCTGGGAATACAAAATGTTATACTTAGTGTAAAAAACGGGCCAAGTGCGTGTCGGAATACGCACAATGAAGGGTTCCGTAGTTGGGATGAATTTATTCCAAGAACAAACTTAACATTGTTGTTGAAAAACATTCTTCCATACTTTCCAACTACAAATGTAAGTTTGTACGCACAATATTGAGAGATTTGCCATGTTATTTTAAGACCATAGACTTCTTATATGTTTTCCTGTAATCTATAGGTACAGAACTATTTTCTGTATTTTTTTTTTTTCAAAATTTAGACTCAGTAGTTTCTGAGATAAGGGGGCATGGTCAATTTTCGTCTATGTTTTTAAATAACTTTAAAACAATTTATTTTAAAATTAAAGAAATATATATTTGTGACTCTCTCAGTAAGCCCTTTTATTTGATATATCACAAGGTACAGTTTGCAAAACTTTTTTTTTTCTTATTTGCTCCCCAAAATAGACCATCATATTCAAAATTCATACGTCGGTATTTGGGTCACAGAAATGCATACGTGTACAAAACTACCACTTAATTGACTCAATCGGTCCATTAGATTCGGAGTAAATTGGCTGTGACAGACGGACAGACTGACAGACAGACAGACACAAGAGTGATCCTATAAGGGTTCCGTTTTTTCTTTTTGAGGTACAGAACCCTAAACACATGAAAATCGAAAGACTTAAGAAATGTATTTATTATGTGTATGAGTGTTTGTCCATTGAACAAAGGGTGGGTTTTGAACTCCCGACACTTTCGCTTGCTAATCGCTTTTACATTTTCCACCAGGGAGGTGAGTGATTCCCATAACTCATCAAAATGTAGGGGACAGCAGATTTTTTTCGCGATTTCAGGTTTCGTCCCTTAGTAAAAGTTGTTCATAATGATGAGTACAATGACCCCTTAAGAGGTTATGCGTTGTTTAAAAACTGTTGTAAAAACTTGTTGCCTTACTAAAACTGTGCATATATATTATGCACAGATGCATATCTGTGCATAAAATGTGTGATCCTTAATTCCTTTATGAAAACGGTCAGCCTTCATCTTCATCATCTTACAGCAGCCCACTGCTGGACTTGGCCTCTCCAATTACACGCCATTCAGTTCGATTCTCGGCAACTCCCATCCAGCTGCTACCAGCCACCCTGCGAAGATCGTTGCTCCACCTAGCCTGAGGGCGTCCTACCTTACGTTTCAACCTTGGTCACTACAAAATAATCTCCTTAACTCACCAGCAGACACGAGGAAGTCCACGAGTACGGACTTGAGCTTGGTCTGTCCGGACTTGAAGTCGTCCCCGGCTACGAACACTCCGTGCAGCTCTGCTCGCTCCACGACACCGGCTACTAACGTGTTCTGGGGCGAGCCGTTTATGTATATGCACTGGAATTTTAAGAAGAGATATATTATAAGCGCACGAGTCGATTGATCAGGTTAAGCTACGCCTGCCGCGGTTGGTCCTTACCATCTTTCAATACCAAGACCCCTCCGTGCCTCGGCAAGCACGTTAAGCCGTTGGTCCCGGCTGTCATTCGCGGATCTTTCACAGTCGTAACGGGTCGTCAGAAGCCCGAAAGTCTGACAACCAGTCTTATCAAGGGGTATCATGTTACCCAGTAACTGAGTTGTGGAGGTCACATAGGCAGTCGCTCCATGTAAAATACTGGTATTCAGCAGCATTCGGTTAGAATGGAAGCCTACCCCAACATAGTTGGGGAAAAGGCTAGGCAGATGAAATATTAGTAGATGATAATTCTAAAATTACGTTTCATCTCTGAAAACTAAAAAAATAAGGCGCAGGAAGACAGCGGCAGCTGCGAAGACACACAGCGCAAAATACACATTATAGAAACTTATTGCAAATAGATATTTAGAAACCTCTTTATATCTCCTGATTGACATGACAGGAAGTCAAAACTATGATTATTTTTCTTTCCTACAACATTTATTTGGAACATGCCGCGTCGTGGTTTCTTTTTCTCGGCGCTTTCGTGGTTCGTATTAGTTCGTAGCTACTGTACACTTGACTAGACTATAGCTTACAGGAGTTGCAGTGGTTGGGAACAGTGTTATACCTCTATAACACTGTTCCTCATAAGGAACAGGGTGTAATAGAAAAGGGAGGATCCTCCGACCATGTCAGGACGTTGTATACAGGTCGTCTGAGAAAGGGTGTGGTACAGACCATCAAACTGAACAACTTGTTCCCGGGGACCAACATCGTAATCGTGAAAAAAAAAATCTGTCATCCCATACAAAACTTCAATATCTACTTGACAAAACGTATGGGACGACTGGTTTTTTTTTTTTTCACGATTACATGTTGGTCCCCGGGAAAAAATTGTTCAGTTTGATGGTGTGTACCACACCATTAAATTGGCGACACCCTTACTCAGACAGTGTATACAGGGTGTTTGGCGCATGTACCGAAACAATTTTTCGGGGGATTGGGGGGGGTCATTTGCTAGGTTTCTCCCAAAGACACCCATGTCCTAAGTGTGAAGGTAATTGAGATGTTTTTTCAGTTTTTTCTTTGAATTACCCAAAATCTCGCTTTTGAATCGTTATATCTTTTTTGTTTATGGTTGTAATAGAACAAACTAACATTTATTATAGTCTGCAATGTATTATTATTCTGAATAAATGAAAATTTTTACTAAAACATAATTACCGTAATAAATATTTTCTTTAAACACTCCCTAACTGACTCTTGTAACTAATATTTTGACTACATAATGAATAGCTTTATAGTATGTAGCATACCGATAGGAAGGGTATAAGCTAAAGAACTTTTTAAAATAAAACTAAATTCAAAATGGCTCTTAGTTTATTTTTTATAATTAATTTAGAAGTTGTAATTTTTCATACATTTAAACATCACATTGGTCATTTACTACAAATCAGTTAGATGAAATAATAATTTAGTTAAAATAAAACAACATTGCAGACTAAATAAAAGTTATTTTGTTTTATTACAACCATTACCAAAAAAAATATAACGATTTAATGCGAGAGTAATTCAAATGAAAAACCAAAAAATAATATAACAATTACACTTAGGCTCTGGGGTCTTTGGGTGAAACCTAACAAATGACCCCCCAATCCCCCAAAAAATTGTGTCGGTCCATGCGCCAAACACCCTGTATTCCAGTCGCGCGGTAAACTGCTTGCGCGATGCAGGATTTGTGTGACGTGAGTGTGGCGTTGTAGATGCCGCCACAGTGTAGCGAGCTAGTCAACAAGTGGTTTTCTTGCGTCAGTTGTTCATTATGTCTTAGAAAAGTATTTGTAGAATAGCTCTATAACGCTCGTCTGTGATACTCACGTTCTCATCAATAGCAGCGAGCGCGAAGATGGTGGAAGGCGATATCTCGGAGTTGTTGTCCCGCAGCGCTCGCTCCACGTTCTCTGAGGTGTCGTGAATGCCCGCGCGCACGTCGCAGAACCTAGGGCGAAAGATTGTAAGCTATATAGCTTAAGGCGACGATAACCGACTTTTAATTATTTTAAACTGAAGATCACGTCTAGAGTAGCGTTAATTATTTGGAAAATATATATGTCAAATTAGAGAATTATCTTAATAACTTAATATGTGAATATTTTAGATTATATTACATAGTGTAATTAATTTGTAAAGTTATGTCTAACGCAGCTAAAATACTGTGAATCACGCTAAAACTATCAAGCGTAATGAAACCGTCACCATTTTAAAAATAATTTAATTATTTATCTTTTAGTATACGTGTTTTAATATAACTTTGGTTTTATCCTACTTCCTACTAATATTATAAATGCGAAAGGTTGTGAGGATGGATGGATGTTTGTTAGTCTTTCACGGAAAAACTACTGAACGGATTTTGACCAAATTGGTTTGTAAATTTGTTCTTACCGCTCGCCGCCTCAGGCTGAGCTACTGCTGGTATAGTTTGACCATAACCGCTGTACCGCGCCGTAGGTATGTGCGCGGCGAGACGGGGGGCAGTGCAGGCCGCTCATTCGTCAACGCTCACGGCGTTCCACCGCTCATTCGCCAGCGCCGCACCCCGCATTCCTAAGGCACGGTACAGCGGTCTTGGTCAAACTATAGCAGCAAGGGCGTGGCCGAGCGGTTAATTATGTAACACGTAGACTTACTCTAAAATGTTTAAACATCATAAGTACCGAGTTTGTAGCGAACAAATTACATTCGTCTTTAGAACTGCGTTTTCCCTGGTACAGCGCCTATCCTTTTGACATAACACAACTACTCATTCAATTTAATACATATTTACCGAAAAGGAGAATATGTTCTGAGTAGAACATTGAACTTACATATTTTAAGAATTGTCACTTGCAAAAAAATATTACTAGCTATGCGTTTTTGTGACTCGGTCGGTCAACTCAATATCGTTTCGTGTAGTATACCATTGAATTTTCCTTCTTTTCAATGACTAGGCAGACTTGGCATAAAGTGTATCGACAACATCAGCAAAAAATTGATTGATAATTTAATATTTGTTTCACATCACCTGCTCGATAATTTCAAATTATAATGTCAGTCATTATAATAGCCTTAGGCTCTAGCCGAGCAATAATATTGTTCTGAATTACATTATAACGCGCTGATCAATAATGTGATTTGAATTTGTAACCTGAACAAAAAATCAATAAGAAAACTTTTACCAAAAAAACCTTATTCGAACTCGCAGAACGTGTAAAAAGTAGAATAATCTCTTCGGGGTTCTTGGACGAAAATATAGCGCCCGTGACATAAGACTCACTGCTCTATCTCCTTGGTGAATATTCTACTGTTGTTACATCAATAAACCCTGGATGGTTTTCGTGATATTCTAATTTCAAAATACTGAAAAAACAATCGACATTGTATGTACTTGTTCGCCTCTAGTTTCCTGTCTGTCGGAGGGCTAGTGAAATGGAAAATCCCAGGCCGGTCCTTATTTCTCCACCGCGGCTTACTTATACATTCGAAGAACATAAAAGAAAAGAAGGCACTTCGGAAAGCCTCGTTGATTAAGTGCTACTACAGAGCGAGAGGTCCTGGATTGCGTTTTTCCATCAGGAATTTCTGCCCGGATTCTGGATTTGTACTTAGTTTATGGAAATAGGCTGCACCTACATATTACATTGGACTCGAAACATTTCGCCAATGTTCTTCTATAATATACAGAATGAATTTTTCAAGTGGGCGTGGATGGCCAAATTCGAAACTATGAGGAATAGCGTAGCGTATGAGGAATAGGAGTCTCGGATTTTTGCATAATTAATATTTCTAGCCAAGAATCGAACCCGTTGAGTTTGAAAAAAAAAACACTGTATTATTACACCATTCGATAGTGTCGCTAATAAGGATCGAATTCAAGGAAGTAATGACATACGGCAAACTAAAGGAAAGAGCTCATTTTTAACAAAATACTTTTTTTTATTTCTCTTATGTAACGTATTTCTGTTGTGTTTTTCCATAAATCAAAAATCCAATAATGCAGTTTTAGTTTTCATCAAAATCGAGCCCGAGACTCCTTTCACTATTCCTCATAGTTTCGAATTTAGCCATCCACGCCCACTTGAAAAATTCATCCTGTATCCTGTATATGTAGTACACACGGCTAGATATCAAGCTATACTTTTCCAGTATAAGCTGATCTCGCATTGTATAGGATTTCTATACAATGAGAGGTCAGCTTATATTGGAATGTATAGCTTGATATGTAGCCTCGTGTACACCTCTGCTTGACCCTTCGGGGATTTCAGGCGTGATTTTATGTATTTTATGAGTAAGTATTAATGAAAGTTTAAAATATAAAAGAAAGTTTATGATCCTACAGTAAACCAACGATTCACCATAGTAACGGCATTACCAAAAATAAAAATAAAATTCTTAGATCAAACGTATAGTTACCTCTCAGTATTAGCAGTCCATAGTATGATGACTTTGTCCAGTTTGTTCTTGTCGCGGAAGTCCTTGATATCGGCTCTTACTTGCAGGTACTGCTCGTACCTGGTGCCGCGGATCAGGTTGGTGGCACGGTCCGCCTGGAACCAAAAACAGAGAATGTTTCTAACGAATCTTCAGTAGGTACTATCGAAGAAGCGAACATATAACGTATGTTAACCAACAGAGGGCGTTCCCGTTAACCCGCAATAGTATAGCATCCATACATGCTAAAAAAAATATTACCATTCGAAAACAAAATGGTTTTTACTTTTTTTAATAATAAAATATTCACTAAAAATGTTAAATTGATACGTAAAAGAAACACTCTGTATACGCGTACTTGAAGGACGGAAACATCGCAATTTAGTTTTTATTTTTAGTGAATATTTTTATATTTTTTTGAATATTTTAGTGAATATTTTTAGCATTTTTAGTGAATATTTTAATATTACGAAAAAATAAAAACCATTTTGTTTTCGAATGGTAATATTTTTTTTAGCATGTATGGATGCTATACTATTGCGGGTTAACGGGAACGCCCTCTGTTGGTTAACATACTGTATACACGGTAAGGACTATTCTTGCTTGCAGCGCTAGGCCGCTATAGTAACAAGTTTGTTATCAGTTGTGGACATCGTGTCCACGGGATTTTATTTTCAAGGACTCCACGAGACAGGCCTGACCTAGTGTGGAGTCCACAGTTTTATTAATCATGTTTCCTTTCAAAGAAAATTATTCTACGAGCAATGTACGGTCACTAATTACTAGTCACCCTATATAATAGTGAACTTTATTTCGTATTATACTATTACAGCAATTACCATTTTTACTCCCGCAAGGCGCGCGCATAAAAGCGCTCTGTTGGATTTCAACTGTCAGCTCAGCGCCGAATGGTCAAGTTCCTAACAGCGCGCTTTTATTTACGCATTAATTTAGATGTCGCCTAATGTTAGTGAAAACAGGCAAAGTGGTTGTTTGGATTACAAATGAATACTTACGATGTTTTACGACATTCATTCATTTCTTAAGTTCTTAGCCAAGGACAAAGCATGGTCGCCATGAGTACACTCTTTCCAACCACTTATTTTACTATGGACATAATCACGCCTATGAAATTCCTTATTTATTGACAAGAAACCATAGACGAAAAAATGGAATACTTCATGGACGCTATGAAGTTCCTTATTTATTGACGGGCAACCATAGACGAAAAAACAGAATACTTCATGGACGCTATGAAGTTCCTTATTTATTGACAGGAAACCATAGACGAAAAATGTAATACTTCATGGATGCTATGAAGTTTCATATTTAGTGGCAGGCAACCATAGACGAAAAAATGCAATGCTTCATGGACGCTATGAAGTTCCTTATTTAATGACAGGCAACCTTAGAGAAAAAAAAAATGAAATACTTCATGGACGCTATGAAGTTCCTTATTTAATGACAGGCAACCTTAGACAAAAAAAAAACAAGAAATACTTCATGGACGTTATGAAGTTCCTTATTAATGACAGGAACCCATAGACAAAAAAAAAATGTAATACTTCATGGACGCTATGAAGTTCCTTATTTAATGACAGGCAACCATAGACGAAAAATGCAATACTTCATGGACGCTAAAGTAAAATAAAAGAATATAATGCATGATACCACAATTTTCTGTCGCAATAAGTTTACTACGTGTATGTAATATTGTGAATAACCAATTATTTTCCTCATTCGTAATACATTATTGATAAGGAATCTATTGAACTTATCACGGAATATTCATGCATGCTACGATTTAAGTTAAAAAATAATCCATACATATTATAAAGTCGTTTTTCGTGTCTGTGTCACCGCGTTGTTCTTCTAAACTGCGCACCATTTGTTTTCACCATCATTTCTAGTAGTTCTACAAACAGTAAACCTCGCGAACACAAACTTTTTGCAACAATAAATATACCACTAAAGTTACTTAAAATGGGATATTTACCATGTTTCTTTTTTTTTTTTCATCAGATCTTCACCAATTTTTTTATGAGACCAAGTAAACCTTTCAAATAAAAAAGCACCATCGAAATCGGATCTCATAAGGCGGAGAAAGCCCCCTTTTTGCCCCTTTTTGGAAGACGTACCAATCAAAAATCACCGGCGACAAAAAAAATCTATAAAGATGTAATACCTGTTTTTCATATTTGTGTGCAGACCGCAAACTATGCATAGTTGTTGGTGTGCACGCGACAAATTTCTAGTTTATTAACAGCTGACTTATCGCACCTTTAATCAAAAACCGAAATAACTCAAAATTTCTATTTTGTGGGAAAACGCATTAAAAGTTTGACATTGTCTACCTTAATGGCTTCAATTTATCACAAAAAAATAAAAATAAATCTCTGTCATTTTCATCGTTATCGAGTCGGCTGTTGGACTGAACGATTCTCCGTGCGAAATTAATTCAGTTTATAGTAAAAACTCGAAATATGTAATTTTTGAGTTATTTCGGTTTTTGATTAAAGGGGCGTTATCTTAGTTTAGCTTCGGCAGAGCTTAGTTATAGTTGCGCAGACTAGTTTCACGTGTAAATAGATAATTATTTACACGTGAAACTTATAATGAAGTCGGCGCAACTCGTTTAGTTAAATTAGGCTTTACACGCGCTGGCAATCAAATTGTCAACATATAATAGACTAAGTATTTATTTCTTCAAGGCTAATGATCGATCAGATACTATTTTCAGCGCTTTCTTTCACTCTAATCTGTGACTCCAAGTAACATGGGATTTTTGGCAATCCCTTACTGTGGAGGTGCCAATTACTGGGTTATATGTATGTGGAGAGATTTACAATGTAGTAAATTGTATATTATTTATTGTAATATTGATCTAATTGTAATTTGTAATAAGTGTGTGCTATTCCTATATAAGTGCATTTTTAAGAAGCTACCAAAAAACGATTTATTTATAGAGAGATGTGGGCAGGTGTGTGTCATTTTTTCTTAATTTATCAGTATCTTGCAAATGAATGTCAGATGTAGGCAAAATCATATTATTATGACATTAATTTGAAATTTGAGATATCGAATCTCAAATTTCAAATTCCATCAAACTATTTTACGTATGGTTGGTTCATGAAAGTGCCAACTGCCAAGATGTGATGGAACATTATCAAATCAATCAAAAGTGGAACTGCATGGTGTCTTCTGTATTCTAAACAATAATACACTCAGCATCAGCAATGGTCTTACTCAAAAAAAGGAGCAACACATACAACATAACTAAAATAATTACATAGCTATGACTTATTTTGTCTCTATCTTCTAGTACCTATATTTTGAAACTAGAACACGATTATAGGCGGGTTATTTTTCAAATATGGAAGAATCGGAACCCGCGAACTGACACTGTTTTATAAACAGGCCGTCGAAGGCAATGGAAAATTTTATTATTCCTCTGTGGGCCATTCATAGACAATCGGTCTTTGTAAACATACTGTCTGCTTATTATCAACAGGCGCTACAGGCGGACACGTGTTTTGAAGAGAAAAAGTTTCTACACAATGGCGACGACCACACGTGTATCAAGCTCTACGCATGGCTTGGTAACATAATTATAATGAATATAGATTCATTATAATTACGAGGGCGGGTCAATAAGTCCGTGACTTTTGGAATAAAACACAGATTTTTTGATAAATAAATCATTTTATTTTTCAACGTAGTCTCCCTTGAGCTCTATACACTTTGTCCAACGCTTCTCCAATTTTTTTATCCCTTCCAAAAAATATGATTTATCGAGGTCCTCAAAATAGGCCTTTGTTTGCGAGATGACTTCATCATTGGAGTCAAATCTTTTTCCACCAAGCCATTTCTTCAGGTTTGGGAACAAGAAGTAGTCACTCTGAGCCAAATCTGGAGAATAGGGCGGATGAGGGAGCAATTCATAGCCCAATTCATGGATTTTTGCCATGGCAACTGCACATGTGTGCACCCTTGCATTGTCTTGGTGGAAAAGAACTTTTTTCTTGGCCAAATGAGGTCGGTTTTTTTCAAATCGTCATTGAATCGGTCCAATAAGTTGGCATAATATTCCCCATTGATTGTTCTTCCCTTTTGAAGGTAGTCAATGTGGATTATCCCGCGTGCATCCCAAAAAGCAGTCGCCATAACTTTATTGGCTGACAAACCCACCTTGGCCTTCTTTGGCGCCGATTCACCCTTAGAAACCCACTGTTTTGACTGTTGTTTGGTCTCTGGTGTGTTGTGATGGATCCATGTTTCGTCCACGGTTACAAAACGGCGCAAAAACTCCTCCATATTGCGATTAAACAACGCCAAACCTTCCTGTGAAGTTGTTACACGATTGCGTTTGTGGTCGACTGTGAGCAAACGCGGCACCCATCTTGCGGAAAGCTTTCTCATGCCCAAGTGATCATTCAAAATTGAAACCACTGAGCCATGCGAGATCCCTACGGCTTCCACAATCTCTTACACTTTCAATCTTCGGTCGGCCAACACCATATCGTGAATTTTTTCGATTGTTTCGGGTGAAGAGACCTCAACTGGGCGTCCAGGACGTTCGGCATCTTCAGTGCTTGTACGGCCACAACGAAATTCAGTAAACCACTTTTTTACCATTGAAATCGATGGTGCAGAGTCCCCATAGTATTTATCAAGCTTAGCCTTGGTCTCGGTAATGGTTTTTTTTTCGCAAATATAATGCTTAATAAGCACACGAAATTCACTTTTTCCATATTTTCCTCAAATTACTGGGTAGTCTGATAAAGATAGCTGTCAAACACAAACTAACTGACGCAGCAAGTTCAAATTTTGACAGGAGTCAACTGACACATGCCTGTTGACAGGAGTAGTGTTGCTTTTTCAGTAAAGAGGTCAGAAATTCAAAAAGTCACGGACTTATTGACCCGCCCTCGTATGTTACCAAGCAATGCGTAGAGCTTGTCTATGGAAATATTAATATTCCACATTATGATGGTCAAATATAATTGTCTTTTAGTTTGCATGTGTCTGTTACTTATTATATTAAAACAAATAATTAAGAAGTGGGTAGACTTGTTTACATATAGAGTACTAATACTGGTAATGGAAGCACAATTGTGCCATTACCATTACTCACAGGAGCTTACACGAGCCTCCTCAAAATTTACAAATATTATAGACCGTCCCTATGAACTTACAAAATTTACAAATATTATAGACCGGCAACTTTTTACAAACCTTGTCCAGACAATTACAGACACAACAAATAAAGAATTAGCCAAATAGGTGCGACTGTTCTGAAGTTATGCGCGTACATAGATTCGGCGATTGATTTTTATTTATATAGAAGATAGACAAGTGAGTCACAAATGTGAATAGATAGCTTAGTTATTTCACTACTTATAAAACAAAGTCCCCCCTGCCACGCCTGTCTGTCTGAACGCGATAAACTCAAAAACTACCGAACGGATTTTCATACGGTTTTCACACGAGTGATTCATGCACGAGGAAGGTTTAGGTGTATAATTCATTGATGTTTTCTTTACGATATTTTATCTTATAAGAGCTAAAAACCATGCGCTAGTAAAGTCACAAATATGAAACGTAGTAGTGGTAGTACGTTCAGAGTTCTTGCTTTATACTAAGCTTAATTAAACCTTCGAACCAGCTATCGTATTTTGAACTTTATTCCGACTAATATAAGTTTCTTTATACAAACTGTATAACTTATGCTCGGATCTAAAGTCAAGTTCGAAATACAGAGTCGTGAAGTCTATATACAAAGTAATTTGTGTGCAACCATTAAGGCGACGATAACCGACTTTCTTAAACTGATCTTCAGTTTAAAACATATTTTAGCTTATGATTAAATATACACTCACAGGCACAATTAACCGCCCACCTTATATTTCTTTCAATTTGCAGAAATCGTCAAACTTATACCACATTTGATGACAGGTACGTTGCAAGCTACCCTTAAGGTTTAAAAAAAAGCATAAGTCTTGTAAAAAAAGTTGTTTATTAGAGCATTCACACCAAAAATCGATTTTGTGAAAAACTTTGATGAAAATTTAACAATATTTATTTTGAAAAAAGTGGTCGCAATTAAAAGATTTTTTTTTTATTAATAATGGGTGTTGCCGCCTCGGGCTCTAATGACTTCTTGGAGCCGGTTTGGCAGTCCATCCATGATATCTTGGATATCTGACTGGGGGATATTGTGCCACTCCTCCACCGCAGCCGTCTTGAGCTCTCCTAGGGTCGTAGGGGCTGGTACTCTTGCTCGCACACGTCTTTTGAGGTTGTCCCAAATGTGCTCAATTGGGTTAAGATCGGGACTGCGTGCCGGCCATGGTAAAACTTGAATCCCGACTTCATTAAGGTACTGAGAGACGGCTCTAGCGGTATGGCATCGTGCATTGTCATGCATTAATGTGAAGTTGTCACCAATGAATGGTGCAAAAGGTATGACATGGTCTTGAAGAACTTCCTGCACGTATCTTTGAGCGTTCACACTGCCTCTATCGAACACAACAAGATCGGTACGAGCCACGTAAGAGATACCTCCCCAAACCATTATGGACCCTCCCTGGTAACCCACTGTTTCGGTTATAGCGCATGGAGCAAACCTTTCGTTTTGGCGCCTGTAGACACGCTGACGTCCATCTGGACCACTTAAGGCTATTCTGCTCTCATCTGAGAACAGTATGTCCTTCCATTCCTGCACAGTCCAGCCAGCATATTCTCGGGCAAAAGCAAGTCTAGCTCTACGGTGTTGTGGGAGCAGTTGTGGAGCACGAGCTGGACGAAAAGCCCTCAGATTACTCTCTGCCAGTCTTCTTCTAATCGTACGTTCACTCACACTGACATTTCTCACCTCAAAAAGACGCGTACGAGCTTCGGTAGCAGTGCAAAAACGATTTCTCAACACATTGCTGACAACGAAACGGTCATCGCGGGCTGAAGTGCATCGATGTCGGCCTTGACCTGGCCTACGGGTGTATGAGCCAGTTTCCCGAAACCGTCTGATGGCATCCCGTACCGTGGTTCGAGGTACACCGAGTGTACGGGCGATGCGACGTTGGCTGTACCCCACGTCCGCCAAAGCCACTGCCCTAGCTGCACCAGTTGCATCGAGTGGCATTTTTTTGAGTCACAAACAATAAACGAACTCTAGAAACTTGAATTAAACAATATTCACACACTATGGCAGAAAAGAACAAAAAATGTTAACACGATAACGTATCGGCAACAATGTCAAACAACGACTAAATTCCAAAAACCCTTCGGTGCCACAAATTTAGCAAACGAATTACGGGTATAAGTGTTTAATTTATTGCTAAAGTACCCACTTGACAAAAAATAGAACAGTGGATAAGCCATAGTTAAGCTAAACAAACAGGGTGACGAAAGATATAGGTGGGCGGTTAAATGTGCCTGTGAGTGTATTTTAGAATATTTTAGATTATGTTTATATTACATAGTGTAATTAATTTGTTATATGTATATAACGCGGATAAAAACCTGAGAATCACGCAAAAACTATCAAGGGCATTTTTTATGAAACTTACCATTTTAAAGATAATTTCATTATTTCTCTTTTAGTATAAATGTTTTAATATAATACCTTTTGTTTTATGTATAATAAATTAATAATGCGTCTAATTTGGGACTGCGCTCCTTGATGGGCGAGTCCTATTACTGGGTGCACGTACGACGCGTTGCGTGAGCTCAGCACGGAACACGCAAGCTGACCACTCAAGGTCACTGGCAATATATCTGCGTCTTAAATTCGAGTTTAAACAGCATACTCAACTAATAGAAACGTCAATATATGAATGCAAGCATTACAAACACAGAGTAGTCTTGCAATTATATTTTTACCTGCCTGTCAACATAGCGAAAAACTAACTTTAGCAAAATTAAGTATTGATTAAAAGTTAAAAGTATAAAGATATTTTACACAGACATAGATGTTTTAAAATATGGAATTTTGGTTTAAGAAATATTTTACACTCCCGCGACTTCGCCTGCGTGTCATTTTTAGTACAAATATTCAGGATTTAAAGGCTACCTATCTGTCAAACTTCATAACAATCGTTTCAGTGATTAAGGTGTAGGTAACAGACAGACAGTTACTTTCGAATTTATGAAATGGATTATAATTATGGATATGGATTATTTCACCAAAACAGTAGCTAAAAAGCTCGATATAAAATGCTCTTTTACAGCTATCAATGTGAAAACCCATATTCTTTTATATTGGATACACTGGTTTGGCAAGAATGCAAAACTAAAGGAAACAAGTCCAAGTCACTATGGTCTGAGCTGTTTAAATTAACAAGCAGGAAAACGGATAATTTGTTAATAAACAATGTTAGATGTGTTATAATTGCTCTATGTGTACCAGAAAGGTGTAATCAAAATGAAGGGTGTGGTACAGACCATTAAACTGAACTACTTTGTCCATGGCCAACATTGTAATCGGGAAAAAAATATCAGCTGTCCCGTACAAAACTTCAATACCTACTCGACCCAAATGTATTGGATTTTTCTCGATTACGATCCCATGAGAAAACTGTTCAGAATGGGTGACCATATTTACATACCGAGATCCCTCCGTGCCTCGCTATATTTGGCCTCAAAGTTACTGACAGTTGTGTACCCATATTTAAGTCTCAGAAATTATTAACTTTCCCATGCCTCTATATCCTCGAATTAGCAATATTTGTTATAACAAACCGTAATTTATTTGCAACATTAACAGAAACTAGAAAACGAAGTACATCATTAAGATCACAATATCAGAACCTACTATGCACAGGCACATTTAAAACTAGCTTATTAAAAAAAAGTGTTATCTTTAATAAAATTCCTGAACACATGAAAACCTTGCCATTGATGAAATTTAAAAAATGTTTTACAGAATTACTTGTAGACAAATGTTATTATTCTGTTCAGGATTTCCTAAATGATACATTATAACTACATACTTATTTGCCTTATTCAACTTAGTTGTATAATAAGTATTGTATTTGCATGCCAACAAGGCAGAATGCACACGGTTCTTTATTATGTTATTTTCGATCCTATTTGTATGTACCTGCATTCTTAGCAAATAAAGTCCTATTCTCGAAAATCATGTTAAGGTGTTGGTCCCGACTGTCATTCGTGCATCTTTGACAGTCGTTACGGGTCGTCAGAAGCCCGAAAGTCTGACAACCAGTCTTACCAAGGGGTATATCGTATTACCCAGTGACTGGGTTGTGGAGGTCATATAGGCAGTTGTTCCATGTAAAATAGTGGTATATAGTTGCAGACGGTTAGACTGGAAGCCGACCCAAACATTGTTGGGAAAAGACTAGAAAGATAACGAGTTACTGATTAACTGAGTACCGAGTTGATTTGACGATGAAGCCGGAAGGTAAGCACCGATAGAACTCCGTAATTGAGCAATGTATCCTGGCCGCGTTTGGGATTGCTGCAATTGTCATGAGATGCACTCTGGCTTAGTTTGAATAGTAATACTCCCGAGATGGTCCAGGAGATCTGATGAAGACCTTCAGAGATAGACAATAGAACAATAAATAACAGCAAACCTCTAATTTACTGTTCACTCCATTCTCGTACGCTTTGAGATGCAGATGAGTAGATACAGTAGATGCATTAGGCACTTGAGAACATTTCCCACCTGACCTAGATAAACGACGCATCAATAATAACATCGCGAATGGTGTCAAGGGCACCTGCCGCTCTCTCTTCCCCTGTCATACGCGCGACAAATCCTTTCAGCTAAATGCTTTTCAATTGAGGACCTCCTCTCAGGTCTATTTAAATGGACCCCCGAAGTACCTTTCTCAACCCCTGTCAGATGTTTTCCTGTGTGGTATATTGAGAGAGTATCATATCGTGTCACAATATCTGTATGTTGAGTCACACAGATTCATTCAATATCAGTCTAGCCATTATAGAGACGACTGAATTCTAGTGTTCTGCGCAGAAAGACGACATGTCTAGGGAATTTGACATCCTACCAATTCATTCCTTCTTGTAACGGCTGCTATAGATTCCTAGCTTATTGGCGCCAAATCTGCAGAAATAAACTCTAAATATTTATCTTTAAGAGACTGAAACAAATCAGAGCTTAAATTTACAATGTACACAAAACATCTGTACACAAAAATTTTTGGGGGTTATCTAAACTTGGTTGTCTAAACTAAATTTTTTTCGTCACCACTGTTTAAAATTTAAATATTTCAGGAAAAATGACAAATAATAGTGAATGTATGTTGAATTTGTAAGTTTTTATGGAGATTCAAAGGCAATTATGGATAGGGTAACTATATAATAATATTTTTATGGAAAAAAGTTATTAATAAAAAAGATTTTATTTACACATGAGTCAAAAGAATGACGCATGGTGGTTATTTTGATTTTTTTGAAAATCTAGTATAACTCGAAAACTGTAAGATTTTACGGAACATATATGTTATTTTATTTTGGGAGGGCTAGACCAAAGCTATATATCACCACCTGAAGTATGTCGGTCGATTTCTGGGATACCCTGTATAAACTGAAGTCAACTACGACAACTACGTCCCTTTTATGTTTTAAATGTTAGTTAAATATACAAGTACCAATAAAGATAGCAACACTTTTAGTTAACTTTAGTCGGTAACCCTACCGAATGCATGTTTAAATTAGACATAATATCGATCGATTTTGTGTGGTAGAGAGTTATTTTAGAAATAAGTCGACCCGGAGTCCTACTATAGCGAGTAGTGACCATGACAATGGCTCGCGAGTGCATTTATACCTATTAGCCCCGATAATTCTCAGTGTATACAGAGCTGTAATTATTCACAAGGTCTAACGTACAGCGAAATTATATACGTATGGCAGTAGCAAGAATGTACTATATACATATACTAACTAGCTTTATTTAATGTGAAACGTTTTACGGGATTAGCAAATCTGTAGGCACCTTAACGTGCAACATAGATATATGCCAATGACCTTGAGTCAGCTTGAGCAGCGCGTCGTACGTCCATCCACTAATAGGACTCGCCAAACAAGGAGCACTGTCCCAAATTAGACGCATCATTAATTTGTTATACATAAAACAAAAGGTATTATATTAAAAACACATACACTGAAAGATAAATAATTAAATTATCTTTAAAATGGTGAAGGTTTCATAAAAATACGCTTGATAGTTTTTGTGTAATTCACAGTATTTTATCCGCGTTAGACATAACTTTACAAATTAATTACACTATGCAATATAAACGTAATCTAAAAGATTCAAATATTAGGAAAATGCTCTAATTTAACATATAGAGGGTTCACGGGCTATTTGTATTAAGCGACATGTTTGGAACTTTACAGGAGAGCGTTTCAAAGTTTAATTATTCGGAAAAAATAACATTGTAAAAAAGTGTCAATATTTTTTACGAAAAATTGGCCTATCGACGGTTAAGAACCAATAGTGTTTATCTCCATTTTTTACGTTTTTCACTTTTTAATGCAGGTAGATATGATTATAACTCAATATAGTCAGGATGTCGCTTAATACTATCTAGTAATAAAACCCCCGTGAACCCTCGATATATTTTTTCAAAATCATTAACACTACTCGTTCAGACGTGACCTTCAGTTTAAAATCATTAAAAGTCTGTTATCGTCCTTAAATCATCTCTACACAAATCAGACGCGGTGCAATGTGGTTCTGTTTTGATTTTTTATTAATAGTTCCTTTACGAGTATCTTACATGAAACTCAATAAAAGAAACAAAACAAAAGCAAATCGACAAAGCGCCGCGCTGCGTGGACTTCATACGGACTTAGCCTTGAGCGATCTTTACGTGTCATTTCAGATCAAGAGTTTTGAGTTTACATACCTATTATACAGGATGTATCAGAAAGGTGTGATCAAATTTAAGGCTGTGGTACAGACCATAATTGAACAACTTTCTCCATGACTCGAGATCGTAATAGAGAAAAAATTATTAGCCTATACATCATCAGTCAGTATTAAGCCACCAGAGACAGTCGCTGGAGAGGACAGCGAAGCCGGATAAGCCTACAAACCGGATAAGGTGATGTCATTAGCAGGCCTCCTCCTCCAGTGAATTAGTCAGAACAGCTCCGATAAGAAGAAGTACGAGAATAAAATCGAAGAACCTAGATGAATCTAATATTTCATCACCACCTTATTTTACAGTCCACAACAGTTCTGGTCCTTCGAGCCGGATGGTCCAGCTGTGCTGGCGTCCATCGGTATCACCACATATAATGTCAACGGACGTCAGATACAACCCTGTAAATTAAAGTAGCTTTTCGTGTCTATGTGACCATAATTTCCTTCTAAACTACGCAAAGGATTCTGTTGCGGTTTTCACCATAATTTAGAGAAATTAGTCAGGAGGGTGTGCATAATACACTAGTATTAAACTTACAAATAATAAAGTAATCCCAATGTTTTGTCATGTCGTAAAAACTTGACTTGATTGTTAATTTGACTACAAATGTAAAACGATGGATTGTGTAAAAGATTATATGATCAGAAAAAATGTGATTACTGAGATGACGAATAACAGAAATGTATTGAAAAAAAAAACCGACTGCAAAAACACCTAGGTAATTGAATAGAGCTTCTAGGGAAGCCGGGTAAACTTGCTGCGCTGGTGACACGCTTCACGAAATCACGAAGTGCCAGTGAAGATCAAAGATAATAGTAATCAGAATGTCGCCAATATCACTAGCGCAATTGAGTTTATTGCTATGAACTCTTATACAGAAAATTCAGTAAACAATACTGTCAGTCACACCATAATCATGCCATCCACGCGGCACGCTGTAATGACGTCACCCCTCGTCACGCACACACATGACGCATACTCGTATCTACGTCATGTTACATAAGTGTGGTCTATTTCTGCGTACTACCGGTTGGTTCGATTCTTCATGGAATCAGGGCTGTCCGTTTGTACTTATTGGATGATTGTTAGTTTATACTACGGTAAATACATAAATAGTGCTATTAATAATGTTTAGTTGGGGAAATGTTTAAGGTTGCGTAAGCAAGGCTCGGATACCGGTTAAATTTTCAAACCGTTATTATGTACTTGACGCAAAACCTTTAAATTCGGTTTCGTTCGCATAAACCGGTTTTTTAAAACCGGTATTCGAAAGAACATTTACATAAAGGTTTTTTCAGATTAAACGGTTTAGAGCAATAAAAACCGGTTAATACGGACGCACGATAAACAAACGTCGCGTGCTGTTCAGTTTTTATTCAGTAGTAAGATTTTTTTGTTTCGGATCGGACGTTTATGTCATTACATCAATCAGCTCCGCTGCAAAAACAAAAAAAAATGGGTAAATATCTAATATTTTTTTTGGTGAAATTAAGTTGATTATGACGATAAATAATCGGTAAACATTATATTACTTTTCACAGATCATATGGACCAGTTAGATAGTCAGCCATTTCTTACTGAAGAAAAAAATCACCTAAAGGTCGACTGGTAGAAAATGCCTATGGCATTAAGTCCGCCTCTGTACATTTTGTGTGCTTAAAGTATTAAATATATAAATAAATAAAACTCAATATCTCGGTAAGTAATCACTTCTAAACTGGTCGTGTGTTTGTGTCTATGCGGTACAGAAAAAGTATTTCAGTGTTTATTTAGATGAATGTGATATTACTTTGTAACAGGTGAATCACGAAAAAGAAGAAAGGAATATTCTAATGATGAAGATCGATCCCAATCATTGCTAACGCCTAAAAACCGTAGCATCAACGCATCTATGAACACGTACAAAATAAACACCGAAATTGTGAAAGAGGATGCAGAAAATAATTCTGATAGTAACGAAAACAAATCAAGCGAATATAGCAGTGGGAATATACCAGGAGAAGAAACTACCTCGAATGTTAAACAATTTGTTTTATGTATATTTGATAAGGACCTTGATAAACCAAACTATTATTTTGGAAATTTGCTAATAGGTGAATTACAATTTTTGCCGCCATGTATGCGCTCTGAAGCATATATCAATATTTTAAAATATATATCAACACCTTGAGAAATCAAACAAATAAATATTTAATTTGTATAATGTGCCTGGACGAACATGCGAAGTATCAATGTGATGTGATCATTCGTACTGATATGTTACCAACAAAAAATAAATAAAGGAAAATAAGGGCGAAGTTTTATTTTTAAATTCAGGAATCTATTAATCTGCTTAATGTGTGGACACCATTTTGCATGCTGTAGTACCTACTTAGATGGATGATATGGTTTAGGTATACATTTTTTTCTCACGGTTAATTTGACATTTTTACAAATATTTGGAAAAAGAAAAATTACCTAAATGCGTTTTCATTATATCAGTTATTTAATCAGTCTCTTCGTTTACATATAGGTACAATTAGGTAGTTTAATTAAAAAATAGTAAAACTATACGCTAGTTCAACTACACACTAATTGCGTAACACACGATCAATCACAATCTGTTTCATTTTGATTTTGACGTTTGAAAAGTGCTGATTCTCAGCCTAGTTTGAATAAAAGACTTTTGATTTTGATTTTGACAGTTCAACAACATTCATCGCGTTATTTACGTTGCTGAGCAGACAAATTTTTCGAACATTTGAACCAATGGATTAGCAGGCTATTTCAAAATTACTCAGATTATGATTAATTATGTGTTACGCAATTAGGGTGCTGATTGTGAATGAATTATGAATGTGACGCATATTTTCCCCAAACTTGTTCTTTGTTTTATTTTGTTATTTTATTTCTTTGCGCCATGTTTATCGCAAATAATCTTAAATCTCTTCTTTCTCTCTTTTTCTTAATCTTTCTTCTTTCTTTCTTTCTTGATTAGTTCCATCGTTGAACAAGTGAGACATTTTTTTCCCAGTTGGTCAACTTGGCGGTTCCTTTTGACGGTTGAACTGCTGAGACAAAAACGTTAAACTCACCTTTTAATATCACAAAGTAGAGAAGTGCGTATTGGATCTCTCTCTTATTCTATTGCATTATGCAATCAAAACACTAATAATAAAATACGGTAAGTATGTATGTATACTATTATTTCCGATTTAATTGCGTAACCAACCGAATTTGTAATATTAAACAGGGAGTTTCAACTATCAAAAGTAATTGTTAAACTAGTAGTAACGACAGTCTCACTAGCTCTATGGTTGAACTAGTAGGAATTAGGGAATCTAATGAACAAAATAAAATATTTGGCTAAATCAGTCATTAGGCCTTTTTCGTTATTTCTTATAATTTTGTGTTCGATTTTTTACACAAAATAGAGAGCATAAAGGTAATTTTTATCAATGATTTTTATTTAATATAATAATTCTTAAGTAGTAAAAAAGAACATGGTCTGGGACAACATGAAAATAAATGACAACATGATAATATTTTGTTGACTTATTCGAAGTCCTTTATGAAAAAGTTATCTAAAAATGAACCACATATAATGTTTTTAATTTGACAAAATTATTTGTGATACAAATTGTTATTTCTAACAATCAAAATGTCGTCAATGGTTGTAACCTTTAACGATATTCTTAAGTTATGCATTACGAATTTCAAAGATGAGAACAGCCTCTCCACACTAACCTGTGGCGCTGGTGTAGCCAATGCAATTTTATAAATCAAGTATAATTGTGGATCAGTAATCTTCTTTGATTCCTAATAATTTAAAATGTCGGTACTAGAAGGAAACAAAGGTTCATTAAGAAAAGCAACCACAGTAATTTGTAAATTATTACAATTAATTAAATGAGGTAAATCTTGGTACCGTTGCCTGAACTGAGTTTGCGAAAAATTGTCCAGCATGGAGGATGAAGTTGATGGCATGGGGTCACCTGGAATTTCATTTTCTGTTTCTCTTACATTATCGTTCAAATTCAACCTTACATATCTTTGAAAAGTTTGGACTAAATGGGTACGAGCTGATTCCAACTGTTGATTTGATAACATCGAATTCACTCCCGGATCTAGATAAATTGCACCCAGAAAACATTCATTTTCAAGAAGGGCTTTCTCTCTTTCCCTCATACAAATGACTAAAAATATGGCAAAAACCGTGTTAATTTTTTCTATTTCTAGGATACATTTAAGCCAGGCAAGATAGAAGTCTCCAAACGTCAATTGTTCATGTTATATAGTTTTTGACAGAACACGGCATGGTTTTAAAACATCGAGAGTTTCATTAAGTTTCTGCCATGTATCTTCTACAGCAAATGTCTGAAACACCAGTTCTATGCGTTCACTCAAGAAATCCTTGAATAATAATATGCGCTCTACCATGTCTGCTGTAGAATCCCATCTCGTAGGACAATCGATGATCGCTTGTGGTAAGCCCTGAACTCTTAACTGAAGAGCATTATTTGGTGAGCGGAGTACACGAGCTACCTGGTGACATTGTTCTAACAGATCACAAAGCTCGCTACAAGCATCTCTTATTTTGTGCACTGTAGTTAATTTGTTTTGTCCTTGATTATCAATATTGAGATTTAAGTTACCTGCTTCGGCGAGCCACATTTCATATTCGGTCTCATGCTCAGAATCTTGTCGTTAAAGTAGTCATGCTCCTCAGATGTATTCTCTTTCTCTTGCATCTCATCCTCCAACTGCTTTGACATTCGAATCATATTAGCTCCATTATCACAGGTTACGGAATATAATTGTTTAAGCTCAATACCGAAGCGACTTAGGACTATCATCACTGTTTCTTTTAGAAAATCGGCAGTGTTTCTCTCATGCAATTCATGGACAGTAAGGTTTTTAAGCAGAATTTTTCCATTTGCAATATACTGAATGATTATACCGAGAAATCTTCTAGATTTTACCTAAGCTACATCAATTTTTAACGATATAAGGTAAAACTTGTTCACAGTTTGCTATTAGACACTTTGATGTTTTATTGTTTTCATTGTAAGGTCAAAGTATGTATAGATTAAATTCTTTCGCTTTCTACCTATGTTAAACAGAAATAATAAACTTAACTGGTGATTAAATGCACTGCGCAGCAGACGTCGACACACGAAGACACGAATCGAATGAAAAGAAATAGCGTAAGGTCTACGTACCGCGCCGCTATGCGCGGCATCCTTACAAGTTGCAACACGTTTATCGACATGCCGCTCGTCGAATAAACCGGTACATTTAGGTTAAAATAAGGTTCTTGAAACGTTCACGTTCTTAAGAAAAGTTCGGAGGAAAACCGAAATAAACCGGTATCAACCGGTATTTTTTAAACCGGTTCCGAGCCCTGTGCGTAAGCGCAGATTTGGGACAGAAATAGCTTCGTGTAATGCTGAGTGTGCCAATGTCGACAGGAAGGAATTTTTAGTACCTACATATTTTTGGTAATATGTAGGTATTCTGAAAATGGACTGTATTCAATATTTGGAATTTCCCGGTTAAGTTGGATCGTTGCTTCGAAAATGTCTAATGGTGGTGTTACATCGGCGAGGCCAGGCGTGGATGGGATGGGCGAGAATTGTACTTTGTGTGGCAAAATTTATATCCACGCCCTGCCCATCTTTGGTGTAAAAGGTCTAATGCGCGAGGATGTGCGAGGCGAGAATTGAAATATTTGTTAGTATAATATCAAACTATATTGCTCTAAGAATAGAGTATTTATTTACTTTGTAAAACGGATATACAAATCTTGCACCCGCCATCGAGGACTCGCAGTCTCTCGCCGTCAAGCCAGCACTCACGATGACTCGCGATGTCTCGCGATGGCTCGCGCTGGCATGCGCTGGCACGTGCCGGCTCGCTCCGACCATCGCGAGACATCGCTGCATACTATACTCTCCAGCACCCGGACAGCACGCGAGACACTGCTGGCCGGGCGGTGCGTGATAACGCGAGCTGGCGCGTGACATCGCGAGCCGGCGCGAGGCAGCGCTGGCCATCGTGAGATGGTGCGGTATAGCGTTGGACATCTTTCTGTGTAAAAGGGTAAGCGTGATTTCAATTCTCGCCCATCCTATCCACGCCTCGCCTCGCCTGTGTAAAACCACCTTTATGCAAGTTACATAAATTGTAAGAAATTTATATACTTCTTTGTATTACAAATAAATGTAATTTTTGGGTAACAGTTTTACTTTTTGTATTGATGTGGTAGAAGGTACTGTAAATGTAAAGGTTTCATCAAGGGCCAGTCTATTTAGACCTGTAACCTAATTGCGTAACACATTATTAATCGGAATCGGTTTAATTTAGACAATTCAACAACATTCATTGCGTTATTTACGTTGTTGAGCAGACCAAATTTTCGATCATATGAAGCAATGGATTAGCAATTTGCTTCAAAATTATTCAGATTCCGATCGATAGTGTGTTACGCGATTAGGGTGCAGGCTGGCGATATCTTTGACATTCGAACGGTCACTTTTAAATAAAGGCTTTTCTAGCTTTTGTTCTAGAAATATCAGAGGACGGCACCGGGCCAAAAAGCTTGCTAGCTAAAATATATATATTGTAGTGAACTACGTGCACAGTTTCTTTTTTTGTCGCTCCCAAAAAAAGGTAAAGGTACCTTTTTCTAGCTTTTGTTCTAGGGACATGTCATAAAGACATCCCCGGGTCAAAAGGCTTGCTAGCTAGATAAAATATTGTAAAGACTTATATAGTATATTAGAGTACTACGTGAATAGTTTTTTTTTGGTCCCAAAAAAGTAAAGGCACAGATTAATACAGATAGGACACTCCGCAAAATCATTTAAATAAAAAGCGACTCTTGCTACGACACAATAAAGTGCAATTCAGGTCGCACAACGCTTATTACCTACAGTTATATTCACCTACAGGTTAGATTAGTCGTTAGGGTTGTCTTCTTTTACGTCACGTGTGAGTGAGTATCGAACTGACCGTGCGAGCCGGCCGGGGCGCGGCAGTCCGCACTGAATTGGCCCCGTGACAAGGGCCCGCTGCGTACTTGTAGCTTCATACCTAAACTGCGGAGTGTCCCATCTGTATTAATCTGTGGTAAAGGTACCTCTGTTCTTTACAGTACACATCAATATCGGTCATCAGGAGCTTATCAAACACATTATAATGGCTTGAATAGGGACTAACTGCACTTGTTCAGCTCAATTCAGCGTTTGTCCATAGAAAAAAAGCAGTTTTGTATGGGCATGCGTTCAGCTTTCCCCGTCGTTCCATACAAAACTGTTTTTTTTTTTTTTTCTATGGACAAAAGCTGAATTGAAGTGAAAAATTGTATTTAGTCCCTAATACCCCCATTGGGTTTTGCTTCTAATACACCTAGTAGGTACCACAATAGGCTCAAATTAATGTTCGTGGTGTGTAGGACAGCCCTGCCCCTGACCACCATCTTTCTGATTACATAGGTACGGACACCCCATGAGGATATTTTTGTTATATTCGTCGTAAGCCACATTTACGAGTGTATAAAATAATAAACTAGCTGACCCGACAAACGTTGTCCTGTCAAAAACAAAATTCCCATAGAAAAGGCACTTTCAGTTTTTCCGAATTTTCCAATTTTCCCAGCAACTTTTTAAACATTTCCTTTCGTACAAACCTTGTCCTGACAATTACAAACACAACAAAAACAAGAATTATCCAATTTGGTGCAGTCGTTCGGAAGTTATGCGCGTACATACATTTCGGCGATTCTTTTATATATTTATATATATAGATATAGATAGATAATGCATCAAACTGTTCATGCAACAAGGTATTGCACAGTGTGTAGTAATTTATGTAATTATACACTTATTTAAATGAGCGAGCGTGTAAAATAGTAAATAATGCTAGCACTTAGGAAAAAATATAGCAGTCACTGTAGGTACGAGCTCGTATGCAACTACGCACTATTAAAAACACAAATTAAGTTTTAGCAACATGGATGCATAACAACTCTAAAAATATAGCAGTCACTGTACTAAGTTCAAGGTATGCAACTACGCATTATTAAAAACACAAATTAAGTTTTAGCAACATGGATGCATAACAACTCTAAAAATATAGCAGTCACTGTACTAAGTTCAAGGTATGCAACTACGCATTATTAAAAACACAAATTAAGTTTTAGCAACATGGATGCATAACAACTCTAAAAATATAGCAGTCACTGTACTAAGGTCAAGGTATGCAACTACGCATTATTAAAAACACAAATTAAGTTTTAGCAACATGGATGCATAACAACTCTAAAAATATAGCAGTCACTGTACTAAGTTCAAGGTATGCAACTACGCATTATTAAAAACACAAATTAAGTTTTAGCAACATGGATGCATAACAACTCTAAAAATATAGCAGTCACTGTACTAAGTTCAAGGTATGCAACTACGCATTATTAAAAACACAAATTAAGTTTTAGCAACATGGATGCATAACAACTCTAAA
This sequence comes from Dicycla oo, assembly GCA_948252095.1. Lineage (NCBI taxonomy): Eukaryota > Metazoa > Arthropoda > Insecta > Lepidoptera > Noctuidae > Dicycla > Dicycla oo. Next base: position 23,740,771 of record OX411728.1, read on the forward strand.
AATATAGCAGTCACTGTACTAAGTTCAAGGTATGCAACTACGCATTATTAAAAACACAAATTAAGTTTTAGCAACGTGGATGCTTAACAACTCTAAAAACTCACTAACAGACAACGCACAGCCTAAGCTTTTCGAGTCTAGAAGCATTATTTTTTGCAGAATACCCCTTTATAAGGAGGGGATTTTTGGAAAATTCATTCCCTATACTTTAGAGAATTAATTTTCGAACTTAACTGTCAACTAACTTAAACTTAACTTTCATATTTGTAAGTTTGTAAGTATTGAGTTTTGTTATTTTTGCCGGCTTGTTTTGAAATAAAAACCAAATATGAAGATTTTTTTTACGTGTCAACCCTACCTTATCGCCGATTTTTTGTATTAAAATGACAACAAAAAAAGTGGCGACATTATGCATACTAAACGGTTTATAGCGGCTAGTCAATGAACTATGGCAGTTCACACGGCAACAGTGTATTTAGCGCACATTCCTTACTACGGAATGCGACATTTTATCTGGCAATATATTATATATATTGTCTCGTAACTCGATAGAATAAAAATATATACAAATTGAGAACGTCCGGTCAGGATCTGATGATCGGATTCTGGAAAAATCGACACAAATCTTCAAATATTGTAGGCACACCTATAACGATTTGGGTATTTTTTATAGTAACTCGTGCATTTGTTCTTGGAAAGCACCATTTGGTGAAGTGGAACTGATGATAAAGATCACAGATGGCCACCGGAACTACTCAATAATAAGTATTTCACGGGTTGCGATTCGATTAGGTACTTTATTAATGGTTGCTAAGTAATTTATGCTCGTCACAATGCTTATGGTGATGTGGAGTTCTCCTGGTACCTACTTACCAGGAGAACTCCTCAACAATTAACATCCCTGCATCGGGAAATGTGATACATATTTTGTAAAAGATGATTAGCAGTTGACATTAGAATATTGTAACTTAGATAAATTACAAGTGGGTGGGTGAAAAATAACTGTAATTTCGGAAGTCAGAGGCAAAAAACTAAAATACAGATCCAAAGACACCGACTTCCGAAATTAAAGTTATTATTCACTTTGAAGTGTTATTTTGGAAGTCGGTTATGTTTTTTTGGAAAAAGTTTTTTATTCAGAAGTCGATTAAAAATAACTTTGAAATATAGCGGATTCAGAAATCATTAATTAATGTGTTCGTATTTAGCCATAAGTACAAAAATGCATTCTCCGTACCAATATTATAAATGCGAAAGTACTGTAAATTTTCATACAAAAAGCGATAACGTTTTTCTCCCCGTAAACATAGATTAATGTTCATAATTTTTGGAAATATTGTAGGTATAATGAAAAACTAGGTCCGAAGGTTTTTATTATAAAGAAATATTGCATAGGTACGATATAAGTTATTAACATCTAAACAAGAACACCCGATACAAGCCTACTAACAGAAAATATAATCATTTATCATTTTTATCAATGCAAAAGTTTTCTAAAAATATTACTACGACCTGTTGCTCACGAATTCGTCTGCGATTCAGGATGAAAAGTAGCCTATGTTCTTTTCCAGGTCATGGTCTACCCATGTGGCCAATTTCATCCAAATCCGTTCAGCCGTTTTAGCGTGAAAGCGTAACAAATAAACAAACTCACTTTCGCATTTATATGTAATATTAGTCAGGATTTTTAGATTGTAACTTTATCACGCCTAGACGACTCTACGGATTTGAACGCAATTTGGCACCCAGATAACTTATGTTTTGTTTTATAATATAACATAGGATACTTTTTATCGAAAAAAATGTAGCAGTTTACCTAAAATACGAGTGTAACCGCAGGCAACAGTCAATCATAAAATAAAGATAAAGCTGATACCCCACATACCTGATTAGCAGCAATGAAGTCAGGATCGTAAATGGCTGGTCGTGGCTTCATCGACGCCATCTCCTTCTTAAGCTTTTGTTGAAGGTCAAAGTCGATGACTTTAGCACGGACCATGGACTCTGCCAGGTTCAGGGGACTTATGTCCCAGCCGTCGATCACTGAGGAAGGGGATTTTGGTTAGAGTAGTCATTTTTAGGGTTCCGTAGTCAACAAGGAAAACTTATAGTTTCGCCATGTCTGTCTGCTGTCCGTCCGTCCGCAGCTTAGTTCAGAGACTCTTATTACTAAAAAGCTATAATTTGGCATGGATATTAATCACGCCAACATAGTGGTAAAATAAAATCAGGTACCTTCTGTACACTAAAGTGCTGATGTTTTTTTTCTCGTCTATCCCATGGTGTGGGGTATCGTTGGATAGGCCATTCAAAAATATTACGTGTCTGTGAAAACCATTTTTCGATTCAGGGATCCGTTTGCGTAAAATTAAGCTTTAAATTGCTTAATTCTTGTTACAGTCAAGTGTCCCATGCTTCTAAATGGTTGCTTTTGGACATGTGAAAAATTCACGGCAGTAATATTTAACGAAATTAAAAGGATAACTATCACAGCTCAGAAGGCTTTACAAATTTACGAATAATAGTCAACCAATTTATGAAATGTACTTGTAAAATTAAAAATGTTGTACAAATTCCATTGAAAAATTATTTATTCAAGTACAATGTTAAGTTTGTATTTGGGATAAATTCATCCCAACTACGGAACCCTTCATTGTGCGTGGTCCGACACGCACTTGGCCGATTTTTTTTTTATATAGCAAATAGAATTGGAGACAGCATAGGTAAAGGGCGGTCGATCAGCAACTGAAGACATACTCGTAATATAATTATTGCAGTTGCAAAGCAAGAGCGCGAGCAAAGGTTATACGATGTAAAACTGTTAAACAGCAACAGGTAAAGGTTAGGTTATGTTCTTTTAAATTTTGGATTGACTATCAATCAGGCTGCCCGGAAGACATGCTCTCCTGGCCTACTCCAAGCATCGCCACGACGTCTGGTCCTGCGTTGCCCGCGTCCAGCAGATTCCCGAGCTCTAGATCGATACTAGATCTTTCGTCAACCTAACTAAAGTGTGCAGGTAAGGCCTTCCTGCACACTATGCGACCCTGCAAGGTCTTTCCAAGAAAGACGAAATGCTCATTGGCTTATAATTTCATCGACACTCGCTGCAAACCACATGCTCGGAGGGAATGAAGAATGGTGGTAGTAATTCTAGAATTCCAATAAACCACACGATGCATTCCAAGTTCATACGATATCTGGCTCCAAAAACATTCATCTGCCTCGCCCTTTTCCATTTATGTTGGGGTCGGCTTCCAGTGTAACCGGATGCAGATGAATACCAGTATTTTACATGGAGCGACTGCTAATCTGACCTCCACAACCCAGTTACTGGGTAATACGATACCCCTTCGTATGACTCGTTGTCTGACTTTCGGGCTTCTGACGACCCGTAACGACTGTCAAAGATCCAAGAATGACAGCCGGGACCAATGGCTTAACGTGCTTTCTGAAGCAGGGGGGCGCCTCGGTATGTAAAGATGGTCACCCATCCACGGACAGACCGCGGCAAGCGTAGCTTAACCTGATCGATCGACCCGTGCGGCTATTATTACTTAGGCCCCTTAATTCCCAGAGTCCAAAAACATTGGTAAAATATTGTGCAAAAATATTTAGTTTTAATTTCGCAAAAACTAGGTCCAGGCGAGTAGGAGTGGTTATAACATTTTATTGTTTTAGATTTCTGCTAAGTAACCCCTGATTCTATAACTTAATAACATTGGTATAAGAGCTTACCTAAGTCATCAGGGTGTACCATGGGCAGTAGATGACACATCGGCACGTGCACGTCGTTGCCTTTCTCGTCGATACCGAGGCGGACAGTCGACGCTTGCGTGATTGAACCCCACCTGTTACAATGGACGATATAACTTCTATAACTGGCATAACTAATCGGTATTACTTAGTTGGTAAGAGAGACAGCCACGCGTCGAATGATCATCTAAACTTAATTTTATTAAATTAGGCCCGTTTCATGGTGGTATCCGCTGTCTATAGACTCCTTTAAGGGGGGAAGCGCCAGGTTAGCCCACGAAATTCAAATTATCTTACGTTTTTTGCAATTTGCAAGTCAGTATTTGGTTGTAACAAACGCGCATCCTCAAATACTTCAAAGTCGTCTTGAAGCTTGAGGATGACTCTATAGAGAGCCTTGTCGTGCAGGGTAGAGTGGAGGGCACTAGACCACGTGGACGCTCACCCATGAGATGGACTGACCAATTTAAACCCGCAGTGGGCGATCCCTTGTATGAGTGCACTAAAAACACCAAAAATCAGAGTAGTCGGCGAGAAATCGTGAGGCGATGGCGAATCACATCAGCCCCTGGACAAGAAACTACATGAAGACCACGATCGCTCTGACAAGAGAGCTACGAAGAAGATGATTACAATTACGAGCCGGGGGGCTCAGTAGCTGTGGCTTGGTCACCCACGGTGAAGCGAAGAGGCACCCCAGGAGGGGCCGCTCGTCACGGCTTTTCCCAGGAAGCCGACGACGTAGCGGCCAACAAGTAGGTTGCGGTGCCGCTTGGGCGTACACACGGGGTCGTCTTTGCGCCCATGCGTCGGTGATGAGGGGTACTCCCCAGAGGAGGGTCCGGTGACGGTCAGCCGCGGCCGTGAGTGCTAACGCATGCCCGTGTTCCTGCCACAAGCGGCAGAGGAGGAGTTTTAGTGGAATGGAGTCCCACATAACTGCACTATCTCCCCGTGGTAGTGCAGTATGCATAAGCATTCATAATCATTACAACACAGCTCCACGCAAAAAATAAAAAGATTATATATATACACACCTATACGTACTTGTTCCGGTCGCGAATCGTATTTTAATCAGCATACAACCTAGTACTGACTTGCAAATTGCAAAACACGTAAGAATATTTGAATTTCGCGGGCTACCCTGGCGCCTTTGCATTAAACAGCTTCGATTTGGTCCAAAAGTATCTTATGAAAAAGTAAACAAATGGATCAGAAATCAAATCACAAATTGACATCTATATGATCTATAGGTACGTTACCTGTAGATGCCATTTTGTATTGCCACTTACAAATTGTATACTTTGATTCTGTAACCAGATATTTTTCATTCGACGATTGAGGTTAGCTTTATAACCTCAATTTTCAAAAACCAGTTGCAACACCGTAAAATAGTTCAAGTTCTGGCTTGCATCATAATTTCTAGTAGAAAAGGCAGCAGTGTTAAAAAATCGGAAAAGCTGCATTTTCCATCCAAAATTTGCGTTGTTGAGCAGACGAATTTTTCAAACATATGCAGAAATGGATTAGCAATTTGCATCGAAATCTTTTGGATTGTGATTGAAAGTGTGTGAAGGGGCCCATTCAAGGCAATCCGATTTGCCGTCCGGCGCTTTATGCAGAATTGTGAATGTTGTCATAGCCTGCGTGGCGTCCGGCAATACCTGGTATCCTGCAAGAGGACGGCAAAGCGGACTGCCATGAATGGGACGCTTTACGCTATTAATAGGGTGCTACGATTCGACGACAAAGTTTTTGACAATATTCATGGACAAGGGAACGAATAGGATAAGGCATCGTCCTAATACAAAGCGACTACGCGATCATCGCGCGAGTAAGCGTTACGACGATCGCGTGGTCGCGCGATAACAAAAACTGGATGTCCTAATAGAAGGCGAATACGCGATCAGTGATGCCAACTTAGCAACTTTATAGCTAAATCTAGCTATTTTGGCATCCTCATCAGCTACAAGTTATAGAAATTTGTAGCTATTTAGCTGCTTTTTCTAGCAACTTTACAACATAGCGTATATTAAAAGGAAAATGAATGTTGATGTCACAAAAATTAATCTGGTGACTTAAGGAACATTTTGGGGGGATTATTATTAGTATTGCTTCACTGACCGCAGGATTATTTTTGTAGAACGACCATGTATAGAGCTGGCATTCTGTTTGACTACAAAGACCATAAATCAGTGACACGATCAAGAGATTTCCCTATAGGTGTTCAATTGCCGTGCCGCATACTAATTTGTAAACTAGAGCAGGATACTCTAGGTCTAGCACCACCATCTTCACAATCTGCTCTAGATGGTGTAAATATTCGTGTAGACGTAGAAGTTATATTAAGTTAAAAAAAATGTAATATAGATTAAGTATTTAGTAAGCATTTTGATCCCATACCAAAGTAATTTTATTTTATCACATAACACAACTCTTTTCTGTGCTGCACTTATGTGGGCAGGCAATGAACTGCTATTTGATAAAAACCATAATATATGGCATTGTGATTGTCGCTTTATTAATAAAATAAAGTACACTATTTAGTATTGTTTAGTTGTCATGGTATGAGCATGTGAAGCGGAGGAATGAGGAAAATGTCGTCAGGAAAGTTTTGAGTTGAATGTGGATGGCTATACGACTAGGGGAAGACCAAAGAAACGATGTATGGACTGTGTGAAAGATGATATGGCTAGAAAGGGAGTGACTATCGAGATGATGACTAATAGAGAAGTATGGAAGAAAAAGACCCCATGATTATTCCTTAAGAAATTTCTTCCAGCAGACCTGCGAAAGGAGAAATGAAATAGAAATGTAGACAATAGTGTGTGAGAACAAGAAGAGAAAAATATGAATATGCGAAGACTTAAACTAAAACATTAACTATACCTACACGTATAACATAAACTTAAATAAATACATAAAGCTAAAATATATAAACTTACATATACTATACTTATATAAATACTCACAGTTGAGAGGAAAAGTAATGCTCTTTTACACTATATTAGAAAAGAGACACAGTTTTTAAATCGCGAATGCTAGGCGGAAGTGAGTTCTACAGTCTGACAGCATGGATAGAGAAGGAATAAGAATAGTAGCTAGTTTCAAGTCAAGTGTTGCTAGGTTAGTAGTTTATCTTTCTAAATAAAAAATAAAAAAATGGATAAAGCTTAATGCACCTTCGATTAGGCTACATATACCTGCCCTTATTGTCCCGTTTCAAAAAACCATCCTGTATTCGTTGCTGTCCAAATAATTTCTTCTTAGCTCATTATAACAAGTGTATCCTTCAACTCAGTCTATCGCAGTACACTGCTGGACATAACCCCAGGCTGCGCTATCACACCCTGACCTCTGCCTTCCAGTCTGTCCCAGCCACCTTTTTAAGGTCGTCGGTCCATGTTACTGGGGGGTATCCCACACTAGGCTCGCCAAGTGGATCTACGGTTTCCAATTTACGATGGCACGAAAAAAAAATGAAAGACTTTTTTGCTATTTATCATATAAAACATCTATCTTGTACCTATCAGTTTGCGTACGATCAAACTAGTTTTGCCTATGAGTACAACGGCCTTTGCTCATTTACATAGACCAAGAGAAGAAGTGATCAATATATGTATTCAGCCTAGCACGATCCTAGATTTAGGCAAAACATCGCTTAATTTGAGTTTCGATAAATGCGTTAAAAGAAATGTAATTAAAAAAACTAAAAAACCCGGCTGCGGTAAAACTGAAAAGCTGAAAACAAGCCCATTTTAAATTAAATAAAAGTTGGAAGCAGGCGGGACTCAAATAAATTGGGACAAGGGCAGGAGAATGATGATAATGCAAACGATTATTTTCATACCTACTTATATATAGTTGTTTGGTTCACATTAGCTAGTTCTAGCAACTTTTGGGTAAAAAAATCTGGTAATCTGGCAACTTTTTCTAAATGCTAAGTTACTACTGCTACGACGACGCGACGCAATTATCGCGCGAATGCAATTAGGACACCTTACAACATCAATATCTTTGATCGCGCGTTCGTACGAACTTACTTCTCGCGAACAGATTACAATAATTTTAGTCGCGCGACCGCATCGCGCGAATGACAATAAGGACACCTCTTCGACATCAGTATGATAGTCACGGATTCACACGTCGCGTTTTCTATTAGGACGATGCCTAAGGGATTTTAAACGTTCTAAATCCCATTACATTAGATTTAGAAGTTATGCGGCTTCGTTCCTTTTAATTACGTGGCGTTGAACGGTTGAGCACCTAGTTTTAATTTCAGTTTTCTTACGTTTTTTTGCAATTCACAGGTCAGCGTCAGTTTGTACCTATATATTGATTAAAATATGAATCCCGACCATAATAAATATGGCTTTACAGAATTATAATATTAGAATCAGCAATAATAATAATAATAACGATGCCTCCTCATCATTTAAAATTATCTAAGGGGCCTCTCTGCGAGTTAGTTTCGGCCCCTCGTATGCCTTCCAAAGGTCTGGGGCCCTAAGGTCCCGAGATATGTAAGAAGAAAACAAAAATAATAATAATAATAACGTTTATTTTCTCCACCACATAATAAAAAACCGGCCAAGTGCGAGTCGGACTCGCGCACAAAGGGTTCCCGTAACATTATCTATAAAAACGGCAAAACAATCATGTCTGTTGTATAGGAGCCCCTTAAATATTTATCTTATTCTGTTTTTTTAGTATTTGTTGTTATAGCGGCAACAGAAATACATCATCTGTGAAAATTTCAATTGTCTAACTATCACGGTTCATGAGATACATACAGCCTGGTGACAGACGGACAGCGGAGTCTTAGTAATAGGGTCCCGTTTTACTCTTTGGGTACGGAACCCTAAAAATTAGTACAATACATCATTTGTGTATACAAAAATACATTGATGTTGTGGAGACTGGGGCCTGTACTAGGAATACCTGTGTTATAGGTCTCCAGTCCTCAACTACACGGACAAGTCACAGTAATATAAATAGATGACAATGTTGGGATAGAAGATAAAACAACTTAAGACAAGGAAAAACAAATAATTAACTAGACAGCAAAGTAGGGTGTGTGTGTGTGTGTGTGCAATACAACTCCATAAGTCAGAATTGGCCTCAAATGTCTTTTCATTTCATGAAATAGTCATTCAGTACGATAATATTATGAACATAAGAGAGTTCTATTGATGATTTTTAAGATTAAAATTGTAAAAGTAAATATTGATACGGCCGCGAATCATATTTAGATCAACAAACAACCTGATACTGACCTGCAAATTGAAAAAACATAAGAAAATTTGTATTTCGCTGGCTATTGTGATGCTTTCGCCGGAAGTGATACAATTATTTCACTTAATTTAAAGTTTCAGGAGATATAACCATGGGTTGATATCGGTAGTTAGTTCCAGGTCACGTGATGCTCCTCCAGTCCTCAAAAGATTAACTAAGCTATTATAATCTGTAGAGTGTAGAGGTACCTAACAATAACAATTAACCATCGTCTGCCTAGCCTTTTCCCAACTATGTTGGGGTCAACTTCCACTCGAGCAACTATCGAGCCTATCTGACCTCCACAAACCAGTTACTGGGTAATGCGATACCCCTTGGTAAGACTGGTTGTCAGACTTTCGGGCTTCTGACGACCCGTAACGACTGTCAAAGATCCACGAGTGACAGCCGGGACCAACCGCTTAACGTGCTTGCCGAAGCACGGAGGGGTCTGGGTATGTAAAGATTGTCACCCATCCACGGACCAACCGCGGCAAGCGTAGCTTAACCTGATCGATGGACCCGTGCGGCTTTTATTACTTAGCCACAAGCCCCTCCTACAATAACGATTAATAGATATAAAATAAGGGTGCTTGTATACGTAAGCTTCTACAGTCAGGGAATAGTCAGTCGTGTTACAGCCATTGAAAGTTGTGATTTGAATGACAATACAATTGAAGTTGGAAGTCAATTTTCTTAACAATTATTTTCCCTGGCCTTACAAAGAGTCAGGCGGAAACTGCTGCTACAATGACAATGACCTGCTTCGGCCTGGTATTGTTGGGTACGCAGATGACAGTTCAGTTTCAGAGATACTTGTCCAGCGCAAAAACCAGCGGGGCCGAAGTTCGTTCCTTGAGAGAGGCCATGGTAGAGCGGACAGATTTGACCTTAAGCTTTGTCTCCCAGTGGGGTGATGATAATCTGGTTACTTTTAACGCCACCAAAACACAGGCGTGTCTTTTTACCGCTAAAAAGAGTCGTTTCGCCCAAACTCCTACTTTTCGGGGTACATCTGTTCCTGTAATTGATCGACTTGAGCTCCTAGGCATGGAGTTGACATCTGGTCTCAACTTCGGCGCCACCATCGAGTACAAGGCCCAAATTGAGGCCAAGAAACTGGGCATCCTAAATAGGGTGAAACGATACTTTACGCCTGGACAGCTTTTAACCCTTTACAAAGCGCAAGTCCGATCCTGCATGGAGTATTGCAGTCACCTTTGGGATGGACTAACCGCGCTTTGGAACTAGCCGCGCTTGACTCGGTGGAACGCAGAGCTAAGAGGCTCATTGGCGACGTAAAACTGGTGGATCCCAAGCTTCTTAGCTTGGCTCATCGCCGCAAGGTTGCCTGCTTGTCGGTCTTCTACAGATTGTACTTCGGAGTGTGCCCGAGAACTCCGCGACCTCATTCCACCGGCCCCCTTCTACCATCGGACATCTAGATGTCGCACTGCCAGTTATCATCCCTACCTGGTTGCTATTCCACCAATTCGCACTATGCGCTTCCAAATGTCTTTTATAATGCGCACAGCAAAGGAGTGGAACTCACTACCTGCGTCTGTGTTTCCGAACGCATACAACCCTAATCTCTTCAAAGTGAGAGTGAACAGGCTTCTTCCGGGTAAGCTCAGTCCATCGTCGACTTTGTCTCTGTCACCTCTGAGCTAGACTAGAGTCAAGAGCAAACCCATCACAAATAAAAAAAAAAACATAATTGTCTGGCGGCTTGTAAGGGGTAATCTTCTTAGGTGTTCTTTGACTTCTTGGGCCAGGAGACCAGAGTTTGTCCAGTACGAGGAAATAGGCCCTCGATGACAGGTTGAAACAACTTATTGGTTGTAATGCGGTCCCTAGACTGTCAAAGCTGCTTGACAAGCACGTGAATTTATCGTGCTTGTCAAGACATTTTGGCCGTCTAGACTTGATCAAGCAGATCAAGTCTGCTTGACAAGCAAAATACATGCTTTATAATGCTTGATGAAAAATTATATTTCTGTAATGCTTGGTCGTTTAGATGCATGCTTGTCAAGCGGCACATTCAGTGTGCTACGGAAACTAAAATGACGTTACGTCAAGCCTCGTCAAGCGTGCTTGTTAAGCAATTTTGACCGTCTAGGGACCGCATTTCGTTTTTTCTTTTTAATTGGATCACAATAGTACGTAGATAACTTACCAGTTAGAATCCATCTTCCCATTCTTAGTGTTCCAAGACAGCTGATGCCGGTTGGCGAGCACGGCAGCTGTGAAGGTAGAGCCGTTGTTGCCGCCCCAACCCACCAGCATCACGCCCACTTTGCCCACGCGACGGTCAGTGCGGATGCCTAGGGACTTGCGGATCGGTCGCGCCTGGGGAAATGTGGGCATTTAGGAATATTTTATAGTAATCGAAGACGGGTGGCAGGAATGATGATCGGATAATGCTTGTGAGCCTATCTGTATTACTATTATAAAGAAGTAAAATTTGTGAGTTTGCATGTGGGAGTAATCTTCGGAACTACTGGGTCCTTATTATGAAGTATTAACGCCATCATGATTCCGTTGCAAAAAAGGGATGGTTCTATAGGTCCGTCTCTCTCTCTGGCACTGGAAAAATGATGACATGAATTGTTCATAATACAGCCCCTGATCCGATTCCGCAAACTCTTTCACTAATGGGAAGCTACAGTACATATTATGTTCCAGAAAATATAAAGATAATTTGTGGTAATATTCGTAGGATCTAACCAAAATTAATAGACTGTCAAGGTTTTAATTAAGAAAATGTATGAGATGAGAGAAGATATTAATGTAGGTAATTATCTGACCATTTTTTCTAAACACCCAAATGAAATCTCATGATTTGAGAATATAGTAATTTATAGACTTTTCGAACAATGAGGGTAGAGAACCCCAATTTTGCAGGTATGGTGTCCAGTCTTACATGCATGTCGCAGCGCAGCCAACTAGCTTCATTAGCCATTTTGTTAACCGCCTAGTCTTTTGACTAAACGGGCGGCGTCGTTCCACTAGCGGCCTGAATGATATTCAATTATATGTAAGGTTGGAACTGTGACCAACCACGCGCGAGCCGAAGGACACCCCGATAGTAAAAATAATGATCCCAAAAATTTAAACACTAGATTATTTAAAACTAAAGTTTTACGAATGGTTATCTGGTAAAAGTTTCTATAGTGTTAAGGATTTCATTGACAAACAAAATTAATGTCAGTAACCTACTGAAAAATTTGCATGCTTATTATTATATTGGCAAAACATGTTTTGTTCTAAATTGTAATTTTACCATCTTTTTATACCGTGTTTTTATGCCAATAAATATATTATTATTTTTTGACATTTCTCGGGACCCTGCGGTCCGGGACCCTTTGGAAAGCGTACGAGAGGCCGAAGCCAACTCGCTCAGGCCCCTTAGCCAATTTTAAATAATGGGGAGGCACCAACCGACGATTATCCCTGTAAGCACTATGCAAGTGCACCCAAGGATAACCCCCGGTTGGTGCAGGACTATTGCAGGCTATGGGTTTGGGTGGCTATAGTGGATTGGTTACCCAGACCTATGGAAGGACTATGTCCCCTGCCTGATTAATGTTATATGTAATACATGGATAAAATGGCAGGGGGTGACTTGCACACTCAATAATGGGCCCCCGAAAACAGTCGCTAGCACAAAGTGATGTAGCGACAAGGGGGCAACACTTCCTAAGGTGCTTGGGGAGTGGAGAGGTATTCTACGGCTATCAGGACAATCCCGGAAGTACAGTCAAGATCCCTACTAGCTGCACCTTACTGGAATACTTCCTTCCTCCGAGCACGTTTGCTCTTGCGAATCTGCACTCAAGCCGGCCAATAACGGCAAGAAAGAGGTGGGAGCTCTGTTCCTCGTCAGTGTTAAAATCACATTGGTAAAATTTCGAATTTAGAATGCAAGCCGAGGAAAATATTATGGGCATTTGAAATTTGTATATTTAAAGAAAATAAAAACAAAGGGTTTCTGGAATTTTGTTCATTTTCTAAAATGGAGTGGACGCGCAAAGAAAGCAGAGTCGCAGTAATTGCATTGCATCGTTGCGGTCACGCGCCAACTGAGATTTTCAAACTGCTGAAAAATTTGAAAATTCCACTGAGATTTATTTATCGTACTATCAAACGATTCAGGGAAGATTCGAGATTAGAAGATAAACAAATGAGCGGTCGACCTCGTACTGTTCGGACTCCAGCGGTCATCAAAGCAGTGAAGGCGCGAATCCAACGAAATCCAGTCCGCAAGCAAAAAATGTTGGCTCTGCAGATGGGACTAAGCAGAACTACTGTTAAAAGGGTGTTAAATGAAGACCGAGGACTGCGTGCTTATAGAAAAAAAAACAGCACATATTCTTAACGCACGGCTGAAGAAAATCAGACTCGAAAAAAGCCGGTTAAAGGGGAAGCGTCAGGGTAGCCCGCGAAATTCAAAATTTCTTACGTTTTTTTGCATTTTCAAGTCAGTATTAAGTTGTATGTTAAATAAAGTATGATTTGCTGCCGTAACAAATATGTATTTACAGAATTATAATCATTAGAATCAGTAATACAACTCCTTAAGTTAGTATAATCCTGAAATGTCAAGATTTCATTAAATAGTCATTCATTAGGATTACCTGGTCTTAAAGAGTTGTATTGATCACTTTAATTATTCTAATTATGTAAATAGATACTTGTTACGGCCGCAAATTATATTTTGATCAACGTACATTCTAATACCGACTTGTAAATTGCACAAAACGTAAAAAAAAATGAATTTCGCGGGCTACCTTGACGCTTTCGGTACGCGGGAAAAAAATACCGCGAAATAATTTTTTCCGACAAAAATTTTTTAATGTTGATGAAAGTTTCAACAAACAAAATGATAAAGTGTATGCACACTCTAGTGAAGAAGCGAGCAGACGTGTGCCACGTGTTCAGCGTGGTCATCACCCTTCGGCATTCATGATTTGCTTGGGGTGTCCTATTTGGGTCCAATGGAGGTGTTTTTTGTGAAAAGTAGTGAAAACCAGTGCCCTTGTATATCAAAACACAGTCCTAACAAACATAGTGGAACCTCTTTCACAAACAATGTTCGAAAACAAGCACTGGGTATTCCAGCAGAATTCTGCACTGGCTCATAAGGAGAAAAGTACCCAAAACTGGCTCACAACCCGTGGAATCGACTTTATCAGGCGTGAGGATTGGCCCTCATCCAGTCCAGACTTGAATCCCTTGGATTACAAAATATGGCAGCACTTAGAGGAGAAGGTCTACACTAAACCCCATCACAACTTGCGAGTCACTTAAAGCAGTCGCTGATATTGACATGAACGTCGTGCGTGCTTCGATTGATGACTGGCCTTGCAGATTGAAGGCTTGTATCGAAGCAAGAGGAGGACATTTCAAATAATTTTTATGTGGTGTAAATCTGTATTTTAAACCCTTTCATTTGATGTACAAATGGTATGTAGTGCATAACTCATTGTGTCAGTTATTTAACCTTCCATATGTGACAAAACTTATGACCAGACTACGTATATATTGTATATAGAGCGGAAGGGCGTGTCACTGACTAAAACCCACTCGTGTTCCTTCAATTGCCTGAGCCAGGGCCGCGGTAACTCTTTCAAACAATCCGCAACCCTGGCGGCCCTAGCGGACCCCATTAGTTAGTGCTGACATCTCTTTGAGGCGCGCGTGGAACACAATGTGCCGTCGACGGCTTAAAGCAATCCTACAATTTTTGTGCCATATTAACTATTGCTCCAAATAACCACATATACCATATTTTTCTTTTTTTTTGTTGGTCGGCACTTTCTGGAAAGGCCCAAAAATGTATGGAGCCTGAATGATCTCTTATGTGCATGGGAGCATGCATGCACAGAGTGATGTATAATTTTGCTCATGATTCACTGTATTGTCTCATAGCTATGTCTGGGTTTTTCATTTATTCTGAGGCTTTATGAACATTGATCTTTAAGCCTTTTATTATTTTTATTAGTGATTTATTATTTTATGTTTCTAATAAATAGATCATGAATGTTGTGTTGTGAATAAATAATTACTATTTTATAAAGGCAGTTGCCTCATGAATATGAAAAATTTTATTAAATAAAAAAGGAGTTCTGCACTGTATATCAGAATTTATATTAATTGTCAGAACCATTTACATAGTCATAATGGGCTTTGTTTTGTAGTCCTATGGATTAACAAATAATTGATAAGAGCTACATTTTAAACTGAGATATCATGAACACATTTAGAACAAATAGTGAATCTATTTCTGATGTTGGTAACTTAACCACAAAATTATGAATTAGATTCATAGTAGATCAACACATATTATATTTTTATATGTGTGCTAGCTCACTTTAAAAGTGTATATATAAACAAATATAGTAGCAATCTGTTCCTTCTGGAACATGCATAACAAATCAATACAGCGTCGAAAGCAAATGCCGCGAAACGCATTTACTTACATATCAACAAAAACATGCTTACCGTCACCTCGTCGCCGTTTCTAGTCACCAGAGTCTCTTCATATTCGTAGTCCGAATAAATATAATCATCAGTATATTTAATATTAGGGCTTGAAATAACCAAAGACGGTGTTTTTTCCATTTTCAGCGTACGTTCTTTTCCGTTTTGTAATAGATCACGAGAAACTGCGATTTTAGCTAGTCCTTGTTCTGTTTAAAGGTATCTAGTTACTACGTGGCCACACTTGACGTGGTTTAGATTCAATGTTTAATTAATTGCAGCGTCGCCGACACCAACAAATATCGACAAGGTTATGAGCGAGCAAGCGATTCGCATTCGGCAAATCCGCACACTGCACAGTATTCTCCGGCAACACAATTATGATTGGAGAATATGACGTGACTAAGTCGTGACAACTTAACTGACAGTGAAAGCCTGCCTGACAGCTTGCAGCCAGCAGTCAAACTTGACGTATGTAGATCACTGAGACCACAGAACATAAGCCAAAGACTAACATAGCCACAGAAACTACTCATGAAGTGAGTGTGTGACAGAACGTAGTGATGCCCCAACCTATCGACATCGAGGTCTCCCACTTTCCTAAAAGACTTATTTTACGTGTAAATGAATAATGAAATTGTGAATTTATTCATTAAAAATCCGTCATCGAGCACACAACTTGAATAAAAAATTGTTCCAAAATCTTGATTATCTTGCTTGGCCAGGCGTCATGGTGTGTTATAAGTCTGTTTCTTGATTATCTGTTTGCCGAAGATATTCTCGTTGCAACTGCTCAGGTATGAGGCTCCCCTTTATGTATGGTATTTACATTATTACCATTTAGGTATGGTATTTACATTAATTTCATGCAATTAAACAGTTGGTAACAAGTTTGTATCGCCTTGATTACTACGATTAAAATTAACATCCCATGGATCACTTATAGTTGAACTATAATCAAGCGTTTTATTTGTGATACAATATTTCTATATTTGCGATTCTGCAAAAGATTGTAGTACACCTGCACCAGCTCAAAAAAGAGCACACATTAATGAGTTCCTTCCTATGTATATTTATAACCATACCGTACTTTACCTTCACCGCTCTCTCCCAACAAGGTACAATACACATAAATTGTACATACATTATTAATTTATTAAACCTCGCCCACACTTTCATCTACCTACTTGGTATACCTACCTATAGAATACCTACCAAAGGTACAACAACCGTATTATGTGATATAGAATAGATAGGTAGGTAGTTACATGTTGGTTCAAATTCAAATGTTTAATATTCGTGCAAGCCACAAGCCAACAGTAAATGTGCTGTTCTTCTCATTTTATTACTGGTTCATCATAATGCCATCCATACAAAATGATTAATACATTACTCATTCCAATGTGTAGACGGAAGGATGGAATCTAATAAAAACAAAACTATCCGAATCCGTCAGCCTCTATTCTCCCGTTTGCGCATGTAGTGGTTGTGTGTATGCCTACATATACAGTGTACTTACCTGTGTCCAACTACACACACTGACACAAATGTGAAAAAGAGATTAAAGTACTCACGCACACATTCTCATCTTTACTAACCAACAATGTACTACCTACCTACTCTATCTAATTTATTTAGAGGAAGGGGCACAAAATTGGGTTGAAAATTAAAAAAAAAACTTAAAACGGAGTCATTTTAAAGTCTCTTTTGTTTAGTTAAAGTTAAAAACAAATAAAAAGTCAACCAGATACATTTTTGCTTCAATGTTTATGTCAATAAAACACCACGGTACGTGCTAGTGTATTTCCGATTCCTGCATGTATTGTTATTTTAACGTTTTATCTGTGTATGTCCGCACCTATGTAATTAATAAGAGTATCTATAAAATTATACACATTCCTACACAGAAGATATGCCGCTTGCCTGTAATACAATTTATAAAGTTGTATATTAATTACGGTATAATAAAGCATGCGGGGGGCGAGGGGGCGCGCCGCGCTCTCATATTCCGTATATTGATTGTGTGCGAGGGGGCCGGGGCAAGGAGGGGGCCACGGCGTGCCCCACTCTGTTTTTTACGACACGGCTTTCTGTGTAACATAATTATTGTATTAATTTTGTGAAATGTTTCGGTGTTATTTGTGAAAAATCGAGAAGTCGGTAAAGAGATTTGCGAGGTAAGAAATTCTCACCGGCGTAATTTTTGACGAAATTCCGTTTTGCCGAATATAATATAAATAAAATTTTATAGCTCTAAATTCCGTCAGCCGCGCGTACCTACGGTATATTACACTGTCATACCGCGTACGTATAGTGTTTTTTACGGGCATCGTTCTAAAAATAAGTTGTAATAATTATAATTTTATGTAGCGGTCGCAGCAGAGTCGGTTTTCTGTCGATTATCCACCAGTCGTCAAGGAGTGTGATTTGTGATTGAAAAGTGTATGTGGTGGTGCAGATGCAGGGGCTGGTGAGCGATAAGACGTTCCACTTGAAGTGGAACAACCACCTGCAGAACCTGAGCCAGCTGTTCACGACCATCTACTCGTCGTCGGCGCTCGCGGACGTGACGCTCTCCTGCCGCGACGGCACCCTGAAGGCGCACAAGCTCGTGCTCTCAGCATGCAGTCCGTATTTCGAACAGATATTCAAGTAAGTGCTCGCATTAGACATTGTAAAACGCATTTGTACTAGGTTTCCATTTACTAAATTGTGTATTTAATACACATCAGTTTTAAATCTGTTCCATTTGGTCATTATGACATCATTATTTTTTCTAGTGAAGTTATTTATAATACCATGTAATGTATACAGACAGGAACAAAGTATATTTTGCATTCAGCCTGGGTTTTAATGAGCATTTTTAAATATAATTATATTTAATTAATGTATGTACATAAGAAATGTTACATAAATGTCATAGGAGTCGAATATATACAATAATTACTTTTATTATCTTGTGATAACAGAAGAAAAATGATGTCTGGTTAATAAATAATAAGATAGTGTATTATATTTAAATGAAAGAACATGTAGTTATGATAAAAATGTTTTTTTTTTTTTTTTGTTAGGGACAACCCATGTCAACATCCAATAGTGATTCTGAAGGGGATCCCCTTCTCAGAGATCAACCTCCTTGTAGAGTTTATGTACAAGGGTTCGGTGGATGTCCAAGAGCTGGACCTTCAGTCTCTGATGCACACAGCGTCAGAGCTAGAGATCCGGGGGCTTGCGTATGAGGCTAGAGACAATGCTGCACAGATGTTGAATGTGAACTTGGAGTATCCATCATATCCTGCCACTACCGTGTCAGCGCAGCCCACTTACTCACAAGCTCGGACTGATGTGGAGAGGCTGAAACAGGTGAGTTTCCTTTGCTTATAAATAACACTATTCATCAAAGCTGGACTAACATTTCTACCAAAGGTTCCTGTTTGTTTGTTGGTTTCATTAATTTTATTCATTACATCTTAACATTTGGCAATAAACATTGATCTTGGCAAGATAATAAAGGTTCTCGTAGACAGTCGCGATGTGACAGCGATCTGCTACTCTTGTAGAATAGATGCTATGAAAAGTTCATGGAAATTGTTCTACCAGTATCGCATCCTGCCTGTCTGCGGGAGCCTTAAGGCTCATAGTTCCTGGTAGACACAAAAGTAAAAACTGTATAAAAAACTAAATTAAATCATTACACTACGAGTATAATGGAATTCTTCATTTATAGTATTCTTATTCAAATGAAGGTAATTAAATTTGAAAGAAAACTTTATACTGTGATTTTATGAGTTGTTATCAAATCAACAATTAGATAACAGGTGGTCTAGGTAGCAATATGCAGATATAAAAGTATAACATTATTATAAAACTAAGTCTATATGCTAGGCATTGTCTGCTTAAACTGTTTCATCACATAGTAAGAAACATTACTCATTTGCTCTCGAATTAAAAGTTTATTATAAGGTTTAACAATTAATAAACTTTTTTCAATTAAATTATAAACATTTTTTTTTTTTTTTTTTCTAAATAGTTACATTATCTGTCTTCCAAAATAAGTTATAACAATATATTAATTTATTAATAGCAGGTTAAAAATAAATTGTCGAAATATGTTCTTTTGCTGAACATTTCTGTATACTTATCTCAATTTCGAAGTTACAATATCTTCACCAGTATCTAGCCTATAACAAAATATTAACAAAAGACAAGAGTTTGATTTGCATACTTAACACTTTTACTTAAAATGTGCCTACATGATAAAATGATAATATAACAGAATCTGGATAGATAAGTACTAGAAACGAAAAACAAATCCATTCTAAATAAAAGTGATTCAAGTTTTTAAATGAGACATTTTCTCATGATGTTGTTAATTCTTTTATTTGCTAATTGGTCAAAATAAAAATATTTTCCAGATTGTCCTGGTTGAGGGCTTTAGCATAAAAGTTGTTATTAAGTATGAAATAACATAATTTTAATGATAATAATCAATATTTATCATTCACACATATAAATTTAATTTATCGTTGGTTGTAATTATGATTATGAGAAAAAATTGCCTTTTTAGGATTTGATACCATAAGTTTGAAAACAGAAGCCTATTTCAAAGTATGTACCTACCATTCCTAACACTGAAATCATCAAACAATGTGATGTGAAACACAAGCAAGCAAATTATATAAGCGGAACAGAGGTAGATTTTAAATAAACCCATGGTGAAACAGTTTTAAGGAGGTTCCGCAAACCACTTAAGATCAATTAATAATAATTGCCTTAATCAAACTTGCCATGATTATTATTTTTAAGCAAAATTATGGAAGCTACTAGAGTATGGTTATTCCTGTTAAATTTTACATACTGCAAGATTTAAAAAAAAATCTTTTAAAATAGTAAATGCCCAGCGGTGGGATAATAAAAAAAAAAATACAGCGTCAGCTTGTACTTGTTATTCAGATAATTTATCATTAAATAAATATTATGACGTAACTTAGTGTTAATTCGTTGAGTCATGGTAATTCAACTTTTTCATTTGCGCGCTAACTATTTGGGTATTTCCTTTACCCATTTTGGTTGGAACATTATTATTTTTCTTATAAAAGAAGCCTTGAACATTATTTTAGTACTGTCAATAGTTATTTAAATTTCGAATCGAAAAGAATAAATATTGTTCATGCAAAGGTACTTTCGTGTGCTTTGTTTGCGTAATACTTTTTTATAGATCTGTTTGACGTAGTTGTGACAAAAAAATATGTAAAATCTGGGTAGGTACTTATACATAATTTATTACGAATTAAAAAAAAATAGAAAATTCTGTTGTTTCATCCTTATGATGAAACATCAATATGGAAAAATTGAATTTACGATAACAATTGAGATTCTTAGTACCTACTAGTATTCAACGGCTTAAAAAATTGAAAATGGTGCCGATTCTGTTGTACAGACAGGTCAAGCTACCCGAAACTGTCAAATTTTCCCAATCAACCTTGAACCTAATGCTTTAGCGATAAGGTTGAAAATCTATTAATGCATTAGGCGCGGCAGACGCGCATGTGCGTTTTCAGACTTCACCAGGTGCTTGACGGCGCGTATGCGCGTCCATACAATTTACATAACTTTCTTCGAGTGCGGCGCGCCGCACCTGTGCGTTCGTTGTGCATCTCTATTGTTTCGAAAACATCGTAAAATAAGGGTCGGTAAGGGTGTCTACACCCAAGATATTTTTTGCACGCACCCGAGTGTTTGCCACACAGAATTGGTGTAGCATAAAGAAGCGTTTGCATACATTTCGCTAATAATTAAGCAGTTAATGTGTTAAAGAAATTTGCTGGCGTCTGTACACAAACTAAACTTAATTTAGGCTATTGCTAGGTAAAAGAAGAAAGAGACGGACGTAAATTAGAGCTGTCAAATTTAGTTGGTACTAATATTTCCATACAAATTCTAAAACACGGTGAAGCGCAAGATGTAAACTAGTGTGACATCTCTTACTTAGTTTATAGCTCTATCCGTCCTTTTCTCACGATGCCTGTTAGTAAAAGATCGCAATTCTCTAATTTTAATTTAGTTATTGAACAAGAGAATCGGCACCAATGCCATTTTTTCCAAATTATTTAATATTTTACATTGACTTATTATATATTACTGCGTAAGGACCGGGCTAACCGCACGACGAAATGAGGGCCAGCGCTGGCCCTAAAATGTATGTTTAGGGCCATCGCAACTCAGTCGACCGCGGTCCGCGTGCAAAGCTTTGCTTTTAATAAAAATGCCTAGTTGCGTAGTAAAAGGGTGCAAAAATTACGATACAAAGGTGGAAAAAGGAACATAGGATATCGTATCATCGGTAAGTAACGTTACATTACTTTTGTTGCAATTAAACTATTAAATAAACACATTTCTAAAGCGATAATTTTACTACCGAATCCACAATGGCGGCCATATGGCGCGCCTATGCAACCCGGAACTCAGTTCGTATGAGTTATCAGAGATGGCGCTACTCTTTGCTTGTATGAAGAAGGTTTGGGTAAAACGTTCAGATGGGCGTATCCTTCCTTTTGAAATCATTGATATTTTATTTTTGTATAGTAGTCTCGTGGATACGCAAAATACGAACTTTGACGTGGAGTTGCGGGCACCAGCCTGTCTTGCCATTTGTTTATAAGCAAAATAATAGTTTTTTCTCACTGAAGCCCTAACCACCGGTAGTTGGACCTCGCTCGCGACGCCGGCGACTATGGGAGAAAGTTCGAAAACCCTGGCCAAATATCGTAATTACAAATATCTGAATTCGGTCAATAAATCTGTGCTAGGAAAGAAAGGGAAAGCTGTATTTTTTATTGTGTAGGATGGCATGCGCCCGCTCAGCACCAGTTCAAAGTAGCTAACTTTGATAAATATATTTTCGAACTAGCTTTTTTTAGTAAAAATTTAATTTATATTTAACTGAATTTAAAAAAGGCTAGGCAGATTGATTGAAAACACTTTTTTATTCCTTTACATTAAATGATTAATTAGGAGACGTATTTGATACGCAACTATTTATGGCCAGGTTTTTCGAACTTTTTTTACTTTAGTGAGAGAAAGAAAAAATAAAGTTAGTAGTGCCAATGTTCAGACTCGCCAAGATTTTTCGGCCGGTCTAATATTATCTTAAAATAAATATTAGAAAATATAAAGTTATAAGGAAAAGTGAAAAAAGGACATATAAATTAAGAAATTGGTGTTTGCTTTTTGGGTGACACTACGCTGAGAATTGAATAATTTCAGCAAATTAAAATATATATACAGGGTGTCCGGTAATGAATGGATAGCCTTGAAATGTCTTATAGTATAACTTATGGCCGTTCAGAAAAAAAATTGAAACAAAATATATCATAAGTTACTACTTATGATATATTTTGTTTCAATTTTTTTTCAAAAAAATCATAACTTAGGTACTCCTAAGTTATGATTTTTTTAAAAGAAAGGTCTAATTTTTTTTACCTTGTTTTACTTTTATGAACACTACGATCAGAAATGAATGGATTCCATCGGTTTGTTGTTATTTTATTATTATACACGAACTATGCTAATAGATAAACAGTCAATAGTATGACTAGCTATTGCACTTTTTTATTAAAAAATTAGCAAATTAATTAATTTTAGAAAAACTTTGCAAAATTTATTTTTTAAACTATGTTTAAACATCTTGGGTATAAAAAAAATGTATGAATACATGAGTGGCCAATAATTTTAAAATAATGTCACTTTCAAGTAGATTTTATAATGGTACAATTCATAAATGTATCTACAATAAATAGTGAATTATTGCCATTAATGTAGAAAAGGAGAAAATTTTACCAAATGTCAAAAGTAATGTAGGAACTTTTTTTAAATTAAATTGCTTCTGACCACTGAAGATTAATCAAAAATACATTTAAGGAATTTGTAGTGAATAAAAATTGCGTATTGAAACCAAATTGTCAGAAATTTACAAATACTCATAATGATTAAAATAGTTACTTTAAAAGCGTGAAATGGGTCGTGTGACCTTCATATTTGCTACCTGCGCGCACGCCGTGCTGTCATTCTTTTGTGTTATGTTAGACAAAGAGGGTCTGAATCGGCTAGGTGCGAGAGAGAGGAAATAAATGTAAAACATCAGGTAAGCACTCATACTTTTAGTGCGTTTCTCGACTTGCTCGACTTCGCATGTGTTTATTTAGTTTCCGTTTGCAATTATCGTGATTTACTTTGAATCAGTGTTAAAACGACCACGTGGCTATTT
Organism: Dicycla oo; assembly: GCA_948252095.1. Taxonomy (NCBI): domain Eukaryota; kingdom Metazoa; phylum Arthropoda; class Insecta; order Lepidoptera; family Noctuidae; genus Dicycla; species Dicycla oo. The sequence continues at coordinate 23,764,550 of OX411728.1, forward strand.
TATTGGACTATTCGTTTTGCTTACTGATTTGGACTTGTTTTGTTTGGTGATATTTGCGACGATTTGGTTTGTTTTTGGACTAAACTGGACTTTTGTGTTTTTGTGTATCAAAATGCCACGTCAGTATACGGCACAAGAATATGCAAATATGCATTACATTTATGGAGAATGCAGAGGTAACGCAAATGCAGCTGCAGCGCTCTATAGGGAGAGATACCCTAATGCGCGCCACCCAGACTACCGCGTATTTATTCGTGTCCACGGTTGTTACTCCGAAGGAAGATTGCCTGGTAGTGGTGTCGGTGGTACAAGCAGTGGAAGAATCGCTCGTCTTGATGTAGAAGAAGCCGTGCTTGAGGAAGTCGAAAACGATCCTTCTACCTCTACACGAACAATAGCTCGACGCACAGGTATCGGAAAATCGACCGTGCACGATATTTTGAAAAAAAATAAATTCCACCCTTACCACGTTACACGCGTGCAAACTCTCCAACCAAGAGATTATGCAGCTAGATTGCGTTTTTGCCGACAAATGCTGGCAAAAATCGAAGAAGACCCGCAATTTTTTAATAAAATTCTGTGGAGCGACGAGTCAACATTCAAAAGAGATGGATACATGAATCTTCATAATTTACACGGTTGGGAATTAGAAAATCCCCATCTTATGCGTGAAGATAGATCCCAATACCAATTTAAAATCAATTATTGGACTGGAATATTAAGTGGAATAATAATCGGGCCATTTGAATTACCGGGGAATTTAACAGGGCAAAGTTATTTGGAGTTTCTTTAAAATGATCTCCCCAATTTATTAGAAGAAGTGCCCGAGGAGCTGAGGGAGTCATATTGGTTGCAAAATGACGGCTGTCCTGCGCATTATGCTGTATCTGTTCGTGCATTTTTAAATAACACGTACCCAGATAGATGGATCGGGCGGCTAGGGCCAATTTTGTGGCCTTCACGTTCACCGGACCTAAATCCATTGGATTTTTTTTATTGGGGCTGCCTTAAAGAGGAAGTATACTGTAAGCCTATAAGGTCTTTAGAAGAATTAAGAAGACGAGTCAGAGCAGCCGCATCAAAAATTAGTGAACGACGGTACACAAGACTGCTCCGTAGATCATTTATCCGTAGATGTAGGGCCTGCATAAGAGTGGGAGGCCGGCAGTTTGAACATTTATTATAAACGAATGATAATAAAGTGTTGTTTATGTTAAATGTTGTTTTTTATTAATCCCCAAAGTTCAGGTACAATTAAATTTAAAAAATGTTCCCATATTACAAATTTTGATATTTAGTAAAATTTTCTCCTTTTCTACATTAATCGCAATAATTCACTATTTATTGTAGATACATTTATGAATTGTACCATTATAAAATCTACTTGAAAGTGACATTATTTTAAAATTATTGGCCACTCATGTATTCATACATTTTTTTTATACCCAAGATGTTTAAACATAGTTTAAAAAAGAAATTTTGCAAAGTTTTTCTAAAATTAATTAATCTGCTAATTTTTTAATAAAAAAGTGCAATAGCTAGTCATACTATTGACTGTTTATCTATTAGCATAGTTCGTGTATAATAATAAAATAACAACAAACCGATGGAATCCATTCATTTCTGATCGTAGTGTTCATAAAAGTAAAACAAGGTAAAAAAAATTAGACCTTTCTTTTAAAAAAATCATAACTTAGGTACTACTTATGATATATTTTGTTTAAATTTTTTTTCTGAACGGCCATAAGTTATACTATAAGACATTTCAAGGTTATCCATTCATTACCGGACACCCTGTATATATATATAAAGCAGGGTATCACTAGCTTCATGTCGGAGACAAACTCATCAAAACCGGTCTAGCTGTTTTCGGGATAACTGCAAAAACACGGCCATTTATTATTTTCTAGTGTAATATACCAATTAAGTCTGTTCTTACACGTGTATGAAACACAATTTATATTATTAAATTAACATGTAGTTGTAATAACAAGAAAACTTAGTCATTTATTATTTGGCCCGCCGTCATTGTCGGTCATTGCATAACTGTGGGGTACATTCATAAACAGTTATTGTATGTACTTTATGCTATTTCACACTGTTCATTTAGAATGTACATCGCAATTAAGAATATTATAGATGTTTATTATTATTTTTATTTTTTTACAATAATTATGAGTGTCGTTGAAGTGGCCAGTAATGTTACATTTTAATTAATAATTTAGTCAGTCAGCATTAACATAATGTATTTCCAAGGCCAAAATAAATTGGCTAGCTTCAGAAAATTAAATGGTCATGTAGAAAATAGTAGGTAAGTACAACTATTTTCACGTGAGTCTGAAATTTTATTTAAAGTCATTAAAAATTTGGTGTGCAAAAATGTGATTGTAGGCTACCTATTTATATTAATCATTTTATTATCACCATTTAATAATATTAAACAATATTAAAATTCAAGATAAATGTATCGTTTTCAGATAACTATGTGTTATGGAAGTAAAAATTTATAATAATTTTGCGATAAAGTCTGTTTTAAACGCCATATCTTTATATCTAGAATGCGGTGGAATTTTCGTAGAATTATTGACGTATGCTGAAAAATATTCATAATTGACATATTTGTCTATTATAAAAATAACATTTTATTTCGAATACAAACAATCATTAATATGCTCGTAAAAATCACGTTCCGAAACTCGTGCGTGAAACCTACCATAACTTAGGGGTCTATCCACATGCTTCGTACTTCAAGGATCTGTGCAGTTCGAGTCCGGAAGGCCTCGAGTCCTGATCCAGAACTGTGTGCATACAGCTTTAACCAAATGTGGCCTAAATATACCCTTGTGTCGCTAGACTTGAATGGACATTTTCGGGTAGTAACGTTACTACCCGGAGTAGTATTCCCGAATTTTAAAACGACTCGTTAAGACATTCTTAATAAAAAGTCTTTCTGTGGCATTGACAACTCATAATCAGCCTATAATGCTCTCACTGATGGGGACGCAGACCTCGTCTTGAGCGTCTTGAGAGGGAGTGGGCCGTAATCCACCAGTTCGAATTTTTGGTTCTAGGACATGCCGGTTTCCTCACGATGTTTTTTTTTTCACCGTTTTGAAAGCAGTGAGGACCGCATCTGGACTCGACAGGTGCCTAAAATTGTGTTGAGTTTGAGAATTCGGTCATTGCTCTTTCTTTACCAAATGCGCCGTGAGTGGTAGACAAGACGATCGACATTTTGTTACTACCTCTTAGTACCTACGTTTTTCTTCCTACGGTCTGGCGGTAAACGAAGGTGCAGTAACCTTTCCTCCCGTCTAGTGTTATTTCATGCGGGCATGATAAGGCTGCTAATACATTGTATGTATTTCCATTATACCTAGAACAATATAGAAGTCACAAACGTAATTACGTACCTATTATGATTCATTAGAAAAAGTAATAAAGTCATTTCCTGTACTTAAATAAGGAAGTTACGTAACAGAATTGATTAATTCTTGAATCTCGATCTATTTTTAACCGACTTCAAAAAGGAGGAGGTTCTCAATTGTCTGTATGTTTTTTTTTTTTTAATGTTTGTTACGCGATTACTTAAAGACGGATGGACCGATTTGGAAAATTCTTTTTTTGTTTGAAAGGGTATACTTCCGAGGTGACCCATATACATTTTATTAACTTTGCTTGGGTAGTTTTTGAGTTAGCTTCAATAATGCGTATATTTCCCACTTATTTTATGTGGATGATGTGATGATGTTTTAATAACTTCCTATCACTGTTATTTACATGGCTATATCTACAATTATTGTGCTCAATTATGTATTCGAATTTGTGTGGGGTAGTAGGTTCCACAACTAAAAAGTGAAAAATAAAAACTTTTTAGCAAAAAATAAAACCGACTTCCAAATCAAAACACTACAAAGTGAAAAATAGCTTTAATTTCGGTAGTCGGTGTCTTTGGTTTTGTATTTTTATATAATAATCATGATAATAAATTCGACTTTATTTGTAATCGATGTGACTCGAATGATTTTGGTCGTTTTATACAAAATTAATTATTTAGGTGTGCTCTGCGATTGATGAGGCAATTAGTGAAATATAGTTTGATTAGAATCACAACTAGTTTTCGTATAATTTATGAGTTTCTGTCATTATTTCAAAAAAATACCTATGTTATTAAGACGAATAAAAAACATACATTTTAATGTCAATTTGCTTATAACCATGATTGTTATGCCAAATAAAATGTTTACTGCTAAAATGTATATAATAATAATAATAATATCCTGGGACATTTTTCACACACGGTCGTCTGGTCCCAAACTAAGCAGAGCTTGTACTATGGAAACCAGATAACTGATGTATATCAGTTAATTATCTATATAAGTATGTATTTACAAAAAAAAAGTAGTATATGTAGTATTACATATACTAGGTACTTTTTTTTTGTAAATACATACTTATATAGATAATTACACCTAGACTCAGGACAAACAGACATGTTCATGCACACAAATGTTTGTCCTGGATGGGAATCGAACCCATATATTAAAAGTAAAAAACCCTACAATCCACATCAAACACCATCACGGGCAAAAACCGGGATCACATCCAACCCCAAAAAACTTCCACTGCCACCTCCTATCTAACGCTTACTTATCCCTACCAGAGCTTAACTAACCATCATCCAAACCATTACCTTACATCACAAATAATTCCTAGATACACATGTACCAGCAATCCATGATGCGTGCGGAGGAGATTCGTCGGCGTCGCCGAGAAGATCCGCCGACCACGCATACCGCTGTCAACAATATCTTGGCGGCTGCTGCGAGAGAAATGGAAGAAGCTATGCACGCGTCTCGCGGCTTAGTTGGAGAGAGAGTCGTTGCTAGTATACAAACGGAGCATGATCAGGGTGAGTTGGAGATATCATTTATTATCATTAATTATTCTCTCTAAGACATTCTTAGCCTTACCGCACACAAGCCACGCTACAGCCAGAAAACGCCGCCACCGAGTTGCTGACTACAGATTAAGTCGAAGAATAATTTATTTCAAAAAGAAAGGCGAACGTCAGAATAAAAAAAAAAATAAAATTTGATTCTAGTCGCCTCTTCCAAAAGATGGAGTTTCTTGCCCATTCTTCTTCGTATGGAAAAGAATGAGCAAGAAACTCCACCGTTACCCTTTTTAAAATTGTTTTACAATATTTTGTATATGTGAAGACGATGCACCTAGAATAAAAATACTATACCACAATAGGTAAAAAGAATTAAAAATGAAGGAATGACAGACAAATTAATTTTGTGATAGATACATGGTGCTCACATATTTACAAACATTGTAAAAGTATTACTTAAAATTGTATGAGCTCGCCGCACACGGACAACGCCGGTGGTCGCTACACGCCACGATAGACCACTTCGTGTGGCCGCCACCGACCACTACACGCTAACATTCGCTTCGCTTCATTAGCTTCGTCGGAGTCCATTATGACACTGTTATAAAAGTAGCGACTACCGCCCGCATGTGTCGACCACCGACTACAAGTGTCCGTCGCGCACTTCCGCTACTTAGTAGCCACTTTTGGCTACAGGTGACGGTGTTTTGTGGCTGTAGCGTGTGGCCCGTGTTCGGCGACGCTTAGGTTGCTGCTTGCACCACAAATCACTAAATGCGCTGTCAATCGTTAGAAGATGTCAGTGACAGAATTATGTTTTAAACATGTTTAGTGATTAGTGCATTTACTGATTGTTGGTGCAAGTGGGCCTTAAACTAATAATATTTTATTTTCATAAGCCATACCTATATACCATACCTAAAGAGAGAAAATGGGTTAACAATGCATTACTTCAGTAACATTGTATCTGAACCAGGCACTTATTCAATCTTAAGCGGGTTGCAGACCAAAAACTAAGCTAAAGTAGTTTAGCTTAGCTCACATAGCTGGCGGGCGGAGGGTGCTTAGCATAGCTCTCGTAGCTCCGGATTGGTATGCACAACTAACTTAGCTTCACATATTTCAGTTAGTTAACACAGCTTAGTTTGCATAGTTCTGCACACAAGTATGAAAAACTGTGCCAGATATATGGGCTAAGCTACACTAACTTAGCTTAGTTTGCGGTCTGCAACCCGCTTAGCTCTGACAGCATTTAGGCAATGCAACTCGTTTTTATAGCTAAATACAACATAAAGAGTAAGGGCGAGGCGGGAATACACATGCCTGTAACTTGTACAAATGTATGCGAGTAGCTGCCATGCCGTGTGCCATAACAACTTGTGATCTCAGACTAAATAATAAACCAGGACAGCGCTGCGAACAATACAGTGAAGCATGCAAAACTAGAACTCGTTCTGTGTATACACGCGAAATGAGCATGTAAGAGGAAGTCTGAAAGTGACAACGGTGACTGAAAAGTTGTGTGGAAATCGGCTCGAACGGGCATGCGATGCGGAGGAATGAGGAAAATGTCGTCAGGAACGTTTTGAGTGTGAATGTGGATGGCTATACGAGTAGGGGAAGACTAAGAAACGATGTATGGACTGTGTGAAAGATGATATGGCTAGAAAGGGATTGACTACTGAGATGAGGACTAATAGAGAAGTATGTAAGAAAAAGACATGTTACGCCGACCCCAAATAACTTGGGATGGGATAAGGGCAAGAGAATGATGACTTAAGCAATTGTAGACATTAGAAACGATGGATGGACTGTGTGACGGATGATATGGCTAGAAAGGGGGTGACTACCGAGATGACCACTAATAGAGAAGTATGGATGAAAAAGACATGTTGCGCCGACCCCAAATAAATTGGGATGGGATAAGGGTAGGAGAATGATGACCTAGGCAATTGTAGACAATAGCTTAAGTCATTATTATTCTTCTGCCCTTATTCCTAGAAACTAGGTGGAGTAGGTGGGTATAGATACCTACTTGGTATTTCACTACTATTACACTTCTACTTCTGGAACTTCTGGTCACTGCTGGGATTAGTCTTTACTGATTTGGCACTATGCACACAATTATTATTATTACTAGATTATTATTTTTCCACTGCAGGGCTAAGGTCAGACAGAGAGTAGTGGAAGAGAGTTCACTTCATTCGAAGACCTTATTTTCCGGTCATATTAAACCTTCAATCTCCCAACAGTGGCTGCATCATCAACAACAACAGATGTGAAGCTGAATGTTGTGGAAGAGGAGCGTCCAAAAAAGCGGACTTCCATCCTGTCTCCGGATGATGACAGGCTCAGGGCCAAGAAGAAGCCCATGACTGTACGCTTCCAAGATGATAATAAGACTGATGAGCGCCACAAGGTCACTTCACCTGGTAAGTTTTTTTTAAAGCTTTAGTTTCATGAACGTTTTAGGAAATGTAGGAGGAATTACTTAAACTTTTCATAAAAACGTAATAGTCAACAACCTTATTGTTAGGAATACTTCTTCGTCGTTCCCTCAATGCTGAGGATCACGACCACATACGAGGCGTTTCTAAGTTTTGCGGTCTTCTGCAGTGTGGACCGTTCGGTACATGCTGCCTCCGACAGCCTTCTTGATCGCGTCTGCCCATCTTGCCGGTGCTCTGCCCTAAGCGCATTTGCCTTCCACACGGCCCAGTATCACAAACCAGACAATGCTTAGTTGAATTCATAATAAGTCCGAAAAAGCAGAGGGGACACTCCTGGCATATTGTAGTTAGCTTGGTGAAGTTGCTTTCCTCCAATATGGACTCATTCGTTGTTAGGAATAGGCGCTTGCTAAAAGAGGCATGCATGGCCCAAAATCTCGAAATGTATTGAAAGGGTCGCGACCGGTTTTAGTTTATATGAGTAATGATAGATCTGTCCCATTTAAAAGGTTTAGCTCTGAGGAAAGGAGACAGGAGGCTGTGATGAACTGTTTTGAAATGAACTTTAGTATTATTCCTGTCTCAATTGCTCCTAAATATTTGTGCATTTAAGAACTTAATGAAATGATTAGCATAATATATCAATATCAATATTCAATTTTGCATTAAATGTATTATTTCAACTGTAACAGAATAATTAGTTATTTATTTTCGGTGGCTTGATACAACTTTAGACAGGTTTTCTAATTCTTTTTTACGTACTTTTAAAAATAGTATTTTTTTGCGACCCTCTTGGATGTAGGGCTCGTCCGCCGATGTCGCAGCACCGCTCGCTGCGCTCGCTCGGCTCAGGCGCGGTTGGTCACAGGTCGAACCCAACGTAACCCATTTGGTCGAGGTGTCCTAGCTTAGTTACTGCGACCAATTCTGCTCGCGCGTTGTTGGTCAGAGTTCCAACCTAACCTTACCCGATTGATCGGGGTACCTTAGCTTAGTTACTTAAAAAAAAGTGTGCATCATTAGAAGCGCAAAAAAATTATACGACATTCATTCATATTAAAAGTGTCCATCAGTTCAGATCACACAGGGTGTTTGGAAGCTGCCATGGGTGCAAAAGCTTAAGGGGATGATATTTGACACCATTTAAACCATTTTGAGCCGTACATGTATTAGACGAAGTATGTTTTTTTTTTTTTTTACTTCAAAGTTTTAGTTTGTAAAACTAAAAGTATAGTTACCTGTATATTTCTCTTTATTTTGAATGGTGTGTGATGTATACCTGTGTGACAAAAATAGCCCTGACCATATGGGGGGTCGTTACAACCTGATTAGGAACAATAAAACTACAACAGCAATCTTGACGTCATGTCCTTTATTTAGTTCTTAAATTTTATTGTTATTTTATGGAGTATCGACTACTTATTAAATTTTTCCCTCGGTTAATCTGGTTTCTGACAGGCTATTGGTGTTACTGGATGATGATGGAGTGTTTTTGTTCAACTAATCATAATTTTAAATGTCGTATTGGTCTGGATAGCGGAAGTTAGGAGCAGGTGTAGTAGAAAGGTTTCTTCGTCCTTTAAAACTGCACCAAAATTGGATAAAGGTTTTCAACACGGAATCGTGGTTTTCAAAGGATAATGGTGCCGATTCTGTTGTGCATAAAGTAATCTTAATTCAGGCTGTTGCTAACTTTTTCTCTCTAATAAATCAAGAAAGAGACGGACGTAAATTAGAGCTGTCAAATTTAGTTGAACTACTATTTCCATGCAAATTTAAACGGCACGTAAAATCATGTCGACTAAAAACACTGTGAAGCGCAAGGCGGAAACTAGTTTGACGTCTCTAATTTAGTTCATAGCTATAGCCATCCTTTTCTCGCTCTGCCTGTTACTAAAAGATAGCGATTCTCAAATTTTTGTTTAGTTATTGAACAAGAGAATCGGCAATAATGTCGTCCTGTTACCGTTCCGCTGCAGGGCAAAGGTCTTTTCTCATACAGAGAAGGTACGAACATTGATCACCACGCTAGCTCAAGACGTGTTGGCGATTTCAGACTTATATTAACCAGCAGTAGTATTAACTATATGTTCGGTATTGTCCAGGTTTCCGTATGATGTTTGCCTTCACCGATGTTAATAATGTCCAAGATAAACTCGGAAAGGAAAGAATAATTTAAAAAAATACATTTAAAAAACATCTTCTTTTTACACGTGAGTGCGATGATGTGAATGATGAGCCTACGATGGTTTCATAAGAACCTGGAGTCTTCCCTATTCGTCACGTGTATTGCAATGGCCATTCAGTATTTTTTTTCCGTTTTTCATATTATTTTATGACTGTTTAATTAAGTACCTAATCATAAAATGTTATGCCCGACCTTCGTCTTTACCATTAAAATCGAATTAGGTTGCTTTAATATAAATAAAAATATACCACATTTTTTCCATTTTATACGAGAAATTAACAAAGCGTAACGCGATACCGCTAAAGTAATTTTCAATTATTTTTATTGAAAAAAAAAAACACTATTTTTGTTTTAACTCTAATGATGTAGGTATTATTATTTTGTTTTTTATATTTTAAATTAATTTTGAATGTCATGACCGAATGTCTGTAGTCTGCAGTCCGGCGTCGTAATAAAAAGTCGTGATTTATATTTCCCTTCACTTAAAAAATAAAAAGCTAAAACAAGATTCTCAGTATTTGGGATCATTATTTTTTTTTTGCGCTTTAGAACGAGATGCAGGTTTTGCAAAAAAAAGTTTTTATCTCAAAATTTTATTAAAGTTAAAAAAATTCGTTCCTTGAAAACATGTTTTTATAATTTTGTTAGAAGTACTGGCACGGATTATGATTTACAAAATATTTAAAACCCTTGGTGCGTGATGAGCTAATTAGTTTCCACATTTACGGCTTATGGTATGTCCATTGAAGGCTGTTGAGTCGCAAATAATTTGTTGGGCTGATGAACGCGTATTGCACGCGAATCTATTGAAATAATAACTTGCTTAGCTCAGTCATTGTACTAAGAAAACCTGAAGGTGAACGTTTTTATTACACAAAAATTCACAGACACATTCACAGGAAATTCAATTGCCATGCTTAGAACGGGAAGCCAAACGAAATCATGTTTTAAAGACCTTTCCCCACTAGATTCCACACTTCGTGCAATTATACTTTTCTAACGCCTGTGCCCAGATCATGCATTTTATGTGTAATATAAATCTTCATAGACAATTGAACCTAATTAACATAAATCATGTTTTGTTCGTTTTGTTGTGAATGGAACCCTAAATTATAACAATAATAAAATATATCATTATATTATAAAATCGTTTCTGCAGCTTATGGTCATAAATATTCATGACTGTTTTTAAAGTTTAATAAATAATTCCAAACTTGTATATTTCTAATCATATTTGATTTCTTTTTATTGTTATTTTACCTTTTTTGGCTCGTTGCAAAGTTTACTTTAATAGTCACATTTAAAAATATAACAAGTAAAATAAAATAACATATTTTAACCTTCATTGTATATGACTGTGTTCATAGTAATTTATGCAATGATGTCATTTTAAAAATAAATTGCAAATAAATTATGACCACTTTGTCTATAAAAAAATACATAATATATATAATAATATTATATACAAGGTTATTGGTAATATGTCGGTAAGCCATTAAGGGGATGGAGGAAACGTTATTTGCAACCAAATGACCCCTATGCACATGTCAACCATTTAAGAGTAATATATATATATATATATATGACAATTATCTTTAATAGTTTTTAAATCAGAACTACAAATCGTTACAATTTTCATAATTTTGAGCAGGTTTTTTGACTTCTGCAAAAACATTTTGACATTTGCATATGAGACATGGGATCATTTGGTTGCAAATTACCTCTCCTCCATCCCCTTAATGGATTGCCGACATATTACCAATAACCCTGTATATTATATATTATACTATAGATATTAAGTATAGAATTTAATTTATTCCTATTTTTGTTATATTTTAGATTGTGACCCAAATAATTATTTATTTTATTTCCGTCCATTAAAAGTATAATCTAACTTGTATTTTAGATTTTTTTTTTTTACAAAGGAGGTCAGTATTAATTTTTCTTCAAGATTTTTTGCAAAAAATATAAATAATGGAAAATATTCATTCATTGGAGTTATTGAATGTTAGTTTCTAAATGGAATGTTTCAGCATACAGGGTGACAGGGAAACTCGACGTATTTCTTGAAAGGGGTTATACAAGAGGTCTTATGCAACAAATTAAGTCCAGTTAACTAGGGGTCAAAACTGGATGGTTTCTGAAATGTGAAATTATCTGAACTGTTACCAAAACCAATTAATTATGACAAATCTTCTCCACTTTAAACATTTAATTGATACTTTTCTGAAAGCTGAAAACTAAGTGATCATTTAAAAAAAAATCTTGCTCAAAACTTACATAATCCCAGAAATCTCTCTCGAAATCTCGAAATCGAAGAAATGAACTGCTCGGTAACCATCCAGTTTTGACCACTAGTTAACTGGACTTAATTTGTGGCTTACGACCTCTAGTATAACCCCTTTCAAGGAATACGTCGGAGTTTCCCGGGATGTCACCGTGTATATCGGCCCTTACACAGCGATGTTTTAGATTGGATTAATAATTATTTCCGTCGAATAACAATACGATTTATAAACTATTTATATTACAATGTTTGTTATTCATTCGGCGGCCACATAATGAAAACATTAACAATGTGAATGAGTATGCACCTGCGTATTTAAAGCAAATAGTAAAATGTTACTTTATTATATTATACTTCTTTTTTTTTTCGACGCCATTTTCGAATGTCGAATACGAGTTCTCGAATAAATGCTTGTTTTTATTTTAGAATAGGGCGTAGCTCGAAATTCTGTAATATGCTAACATACAAATTATTTTGAGCAGAAACACGTTCCGATAATTATATAAAACGAATTCTACTGCCCTTAGTCATCAGATTTCTTTTTAAGTTGACATTTAAGTTGTAAAAGCTCGAATTCTTTATTTAAAAAATGCGGAATATCAACTTGCGAAATTAAAACCTTGTCATTTCAAGAAATATTGGAGAAAAAAATAAAGAATACAATATTGTTTTATTCATGTTTAACTTTTTAATTTTGAAATGTCACTGGGAACAATTACTTACTGTTTTATTTTTTGTTTATGTTCGAAAGTATAATTACGCTTTAGGAAATTTTATTTGTCGACTTTATTATGCAAATATTTCTTGTTTTTAATTGTCTGCCGTTTGATTGATCTCGTTTGCTTATTATCAGTACATATTTTTATACATCTAATTAATAAAACCGGTTAACTTTTGTACCTAATTAGATGTTTCACATTTTATGACATTTTTTTTTTAATTTTTATGTCAGGTTAGGTTTTTATAAACAATATCCTTAATAAAGACGTCTCAGTAAAATATTACTTTTTGATGTTGAAAGAACAGGATCGCAGTTTTTTTCAATTGATGCGATTAGTTATCATTAATTACCTACCTACAAATTGGAATCGGCAAAAAAAGATTATTAAAGAAGAAAGAAATAAAAATTACTCGAATACATTAACGTTCTGATGAAAAAATCAACGTTAAAATTACAATAAATTATCTGTAAATGTTATGGTCGCTGTATGCATTGCTGTACTATGTACTTAGGTACTGGACCATGTCATCTGGCCATTGATGGATTATTACCGGCGACATTCATGGACAATGTGCGTACAGCTATAGGTTGAAATTCCCATCGATCAAATTATACACTTGCAAAATATACAGAAACCGGCTTAATTCTAATCTAGGTTAAAATATAGGTACATATCATTTTGCCAATACAATACACATCATATTCCGCACGGGTTGATGTTGATCGAAGGTTAAGCTACACTCGCTGAGGTCGATCCGTGGATGGCTGACCGTCCATTACGTAACGACTGTCAAAGATCGTGCTTTCTGAGGCATGGAGAGACATGGCTCGGAAAGCACAATCTTTGACAGCCTGTCGTTACGGTTTACAAATTAGAAGCCCAAGTCCGACAACCAGTCGGACCAAGAGGTATCGGGTAACAGTAACTGGGTTGTGGAGGTCAGATAGGCAGTCGCTTCATGTAAAAATACTGGTATTCAGCTGCATCCGGTTATACTGGAAGCCGATCCCAACAATGTTAGGAAAAGGCTAGGCAGATCGATTATTTTACAATACAATAGATACCTAGGGAGCTTAGCTCAGACGGGCCTGTGGTTAAGTAATAACAGCCGCACGGGTCGATTGATCAGGTTAAGCTACGCTTGCCGCGGGTGTTCCGTGGATGGGTTACATACCAAGACCCCTCCGTGCCTCGGAATGCACGTTAAGTCGTTGGTCCCGACTGTGGATCATTGACAGTTGTTACGGGTCGTCAGAAGCCCGAAAGTCTGACAGCCAATCTTACCAAGGGGTATCGTATTACCCAGTAACTGGGTTGTGAAGGTCAAATAGGCAGTCGCTCCATGTAAAATACTGGTATTCAGCTGCATCCGGATAGACTGGAAGCCGACCCCAACATTGTTGGGAAAAGGCTAGACAGGTGGATTATTTTACAATACAGTAGATAACTAGTAAAGCAATAAAAAAGTTTGATATCAAACGGAGCCATCAGCCGAATACTTTAGCACGAAACTCCACAATAGATCGCTTGCAAGACAATACTTTAGTATAATTTCCTTTCACAATATTTTGCACAATCATGGGCCCACACTCTTATATTAGAAACCATTGTGCTATATGTTTATTTGTTTTAACTCTGCTATTGTTCACATTTACATACCTTCATTATTTTATGGACTAGTTATCCGTACTGTTTCGCCCGCATATTCTGATAAATTTTCGCTATTTCGGAACGAAATTAAAATAAGTTGTGTGAACCTTTGTTTGTTTGACAGTAGCATCATTAAAATGTTAGCTACAACAATATCATAAACGTTTTCGTTACCTTTACTAAAATCTGATAAGTCTGTTTTTTTTTATCTATGACTCACAATGTAAAACCCGACATTGCAAGTATTATTATAATATTTAGTATGTATAAAATAGACAATAAAAAATGTTCGCTTCGTGTGAACGTACCGAAACAAACCTGAGAAACAAAGGAGTTTTTTTTTTATCTTTTTTTAAATAATGGCTTGAACAAAGTTCTGTTTGATTAATTTCCTTTGAAAATTACTTGTACGGTCCAAGTAATAACAGCAGCATGGATCGATCGATTAGGTTAAGTTACGCTTGCCGCGGTTGGTCCGTGGATGGGTGAACATCTTTACATACCAAGACCCCCGTGCCTCTGAAAGCACGTTAAGCCGTTGGTCCCGGCTGTCATTCTTAGATCTTTGACAGTCATTACGGGTCGTCAGAAGCTCAAAAGTCTAGGGGTATTGTATTAACTGGAGTGGTGTAGGTCAGATAGGCAGTCGCTCAATGTAACTTACTGGTATTTAGCTCCATCCGGTTAGACTGGAAGCCGACCCCATCATAGTTGGGATGAGAAATAACTTGTTAGAAAAGAATGTTAGGGCAATATTTAGTTGAAGAGTGAAAAATATAAACTGAACTGGTTTTTGTCCTTTTGGCGACGACCGGCGACTAGACTGCCTCGTTGAGCATGAGGTCCTGGGTTCGATTCCCGGGTCGGCCGACTAGGTATTGGGTTTTTCCATCAGGAATTTCTCAGTAGCAGTCTAGTCTAAATTTGTGCCCGGTTGATGGCAATAGGCTCGCCCCCTATTACATGGGACATAAGGCAACGATAACCGACTCTGACGCCCTTAGCACACCTCCGCCGCGAAACCATAGCATAGCAGCGAAACCGCAGTAGTTCAATTCAACTGACTCGCATGATGTTCCGCTACGCGAAACATGGTAAACTAAAGATCACGTCTAAGCGAGTAGTGTTAATGATTTGGAAAAAATATATGTTCAATCAGAACATTTTCTTAATATATGTGAATATTTTTTATTATGTTTACGTTACATATTGTAATTAGTTTGTCTAACGCGAAAAAAAAACAAAGCACGCAAAAACTCCCTTCGCCATTTTAAAGATAATTTCATTATTTATCTTTGAGTATACGTCTTTCAATATGCTTATATGCTATTGTGTTATGTAATAATGCGTCTAATTTGGGACAGCGCTCTTTGTTTCGCGAGTCCTATTGCTGGCTGGACGTACGACGCGTTGCGTGAGTTCAGCACAGAACACGCAAGCTAACCACTCAAGGCCATTGGCGTATATCCGTCTTAAACATAACTGGCGAAATGTGGTTGTACAATAGGTACACCTCTGCCTAAGCCTTCGGAAGCTGCAGGCGTGTTGTTAGGTAAAAAGTATGTTAGGGCTATATTTAGTTGAAACGTGAGACAAATGTCGAAATATAACTGAACTGGTTTTTGTCGTTTTGGCGACGACCGGCGACTTGAGAGTAGCGCGGCTGTCTCGAGTTCTAAATTAAAATGATTATAGTACTAGGAACAGGTAGTTAGGCTATTAACAATGCGCGTCATAACAATCTGTATCCTTCTTAGATCTGTCTTGTACAAATTGCGCGGGAAGGCAAACATTCCATTAACGTCTGTAGGTTTTTTTTTTAACTTTTTAGAATTGGCTTAGGAAGAAACACTGGTAATAATTTAAAATTAAATTTAAAAATCAACCAATCTGCCTAGCCTTCTCCCAACTTTGTTGGGGTCGGCTTCCAGTCTAACCGGATGTAGATTGTAGCTGAATATCAGTATTTTGCATGGAGCGACTGCCTATCTGCCCTCGACAACCCAGTCACTGGGTAACACGATAAGACTCTTGGTAAGACTGGTTGTCAGATTTTTGGGCTTCTGACTCTCCGAATCTGACTATCTGAATAGCCGGGAGCAACGGTTTAACGTGCTTTCTGAGGCACGCACGCATGGGTGTCGATATGTCATGTTGGTCACCCATCCACGAACCGACCGCCGTAAGCGTAGCTTAATCTTCTATCGAACCGTGCGGCTGTTGCACAAGCCCCTTGTTAAAAATGATTTTAATGACAGAAAACAAAAAAGCGGTGAGATTAAAAGTTGCAAGAAACGGTACTTTAATGAAAAAAACTAGACGATAAAAAATACGTCTTTGTCTACATCTTAATTCCGACTAGATTTTGTTTCTAACAATGTTAACGAAGTGTTTGAAGAACAAATATATTTTAACTGTTGTTAATTAATTGAAAGTGCTAATTTGGGATCATGATTCTTTTCATGGTCAATTAAGGGTGATTAGTCTACAAATTATATAACATAACATCACATCTGTATTCCATATAAGGCAGAGGTGTACCTCCAGTACACCCACCAACATTCCAATGGATGGATGGATGGATCGACACCCGTGCGGCTGTTATCTATAAAATAGCATAAAAAGTCGCTTTTCGTACTGGTCTGTGTCTTATTAGTTCTTCTAAATTACACAATTGTTTTTTTTGGGAAAACCGCATCCCCATCATATTTTAATTTATTCATTTTTATTTCTCTAAATATGTTTTCTTTTTTTTTATATTAGCACTTTGTTTTTATATTATACTAGCTTTTGCCAGCGGCTTCGCCCGCGTGGATTACCCACGGGAACCGTATATTTTTCCGGGATAAAAAGTATTTTATGTGCTATTATTCCAGACTATAATCTGTCATTCGTGGATCTTTGACAGTCGTTACGGGCCGAAAGTCTGACAACCAGTCTTACCAAGCGGTATCGTATTACCCAGTAACTGGGTTGTGGAGGTCAAATAGGCAGTCGCAGCTGCATCCGGTTAGACTGGAAGCCGACCCCAACATAGTTGGGAAAAGGCTAGGCAGATTTATTGAATCCTATCTCTGTGCTAAATTTCATCCAGATCCTTGATGCGGTTTCCCCATCATATTTTATTTTATTCATTTTTATTTGTCTAAATATGTTTTCCTTTTTTATTATATTGGCACTTTGTCTTTATATTATACTAGCTTTTGCCAGCGGCTTCCCCCCGTGAATGTTGGAAATTATCCCACGGCAACCGTATATTTTTCCGGGATAAAAAGTATTTTATGTGCTATTCCAGACTATAATCTATCTGTGTGCTAAATTTCATCTTGATCCGTTCTGGCGTGATTGAGTAACAAACATCAAACAACAAACAACAAAGAATATTATGCATATGGGACCGGTGATATACAATAAAATACCTGTTGATATAAAAAATTGCACACTGCAAATATTTAAAAGGAAGTTAAATAAACTGCTACTTGAAAAATGTTATTATACAATTGATGAATTTTTGAATGACAAATCAATATGAATTATTTATATACGATGATTTTCCTTGCGATTTTAATTTTCAAATTTCATTGCAATTTTTTGAATATTTAGTAACTTATTATTGACATTGTATTCATCATTCTCCTGCCCTTGTCCCAATTTATTTGGGGTCGGCGCAACATGTCTTTTTCTTCCATACTTCTCTATTAGTCGTCATCTCGGTAGTCACTCCCTTTCTGGCCATATCATCTTTCACACAGTCCACCCATCGTTTCTTTGGTCTTCCCTTACTCGTATAGCCCTCCACGTTCATACTCAACACTTTCCTGACGACATTTTCCTCATTCCGCATCACATGCCCATACCATGACAACCGATTTCCACACAACTTTTCAGTCACCGGTGTCACTTTCAGACTTCCTCTTACATACTCATTTCTTATTCTATCCATTCGCGTAATACCACACATCCCTCTTAGCATTCTCATCTCGGCTGCATGCAATTGCCTTTCATTCATTCTTTTTATGGCCCAACATTCTGATCCATACAAGACAGCAGGTCTACCCATTGTTTTATAAATTTTCCCCTTGAGTTTAAGGGGAATGCGGGAGTCGCAGATTGTTCCCGTGACCTAAATAAATATTTGATTTTTTAAGATTATCTTATAATTCATTCTACTATAAAAAAAAAATTGTATGCCTCACGGTAGAATGTACTGGATCCTTCTCTTACTTAACACCATATTTTTGTACCTACGTTCTTAGCAAATAACATTATTTCATTTCATTTATGAAATGAAATAATGTTATTTGCAACCAAACATCTTCACAAACTTTAACATTTGTAATATTAGTAGAATTCATGTCTCATGTCAATTGTACTTTTGTGTGTTGTGCTATGTCTTTTGTGTGCACAAAATAAATGCTGTATCTATCTATTTATCATATTTTAGAGAATTTATTCCGAAAGGTTCATGTCTATGTCGTGGCCAGATCTTAGAATTGATCATTTCATGAAATGGTTGCGTTTCATGAAATGGCTAGCTAAAATTTACCATATCGTTTAATCATCAACATTTAATGACATGTCAACCGACGTTTGGCCATATCATTAATGTAGGGTATCTGTCGTGGTCCGATCGTAAAAATGGCCATATCGTGACGAAAGCAACCTATGTATTTATCGACATTCAAAGCTGACCACTAGGCATATCGCAAAGTAGTTGCATTTCACCAAATGGGTTAGGTTAGGTTAGAATTGTAAACAACCGCGCGCGACCCCAGTGAGCGCTATACCCAAGTTGGTCGCAGTTACTCGGCTATTTACTATTTTTAGGACCGATGCACAACAAAAACAAAGCGACATCAATGCCTACCGGTGGATAAGCTAACTATTTTACGATATGATCACTGCCACATCATGAAGTAGGTAGTCGTGCGTTTAACTGTTCTTATCATCAAACGTTGAGTATTCAATGATCTGGCCAGACCACATCATGATGTGACCAGCGGTCTATGTTTTATTTCATGAAATGGTTCGACCACTTTTTTTAAGAATTGGCTACGACATTTATAATTTATTATCATCTAACTTAGTTTTATAGCACAGAAATCTCGATGTTTTGACCTGTCACCATTGCACCAGTGCAAACTAGGGGCGGGTCGCTGGTAATTTAATAATTTGAGCGTTGGTATGACATCGCATAGGATCCTTCTAACTCGCGCGGGCCGTAGCATAGAAACCATTTGTTTCACTTACTACAATCAATCCCACCAAAAATATTTTCATGTAAAACTTTTTAACAAAAAAAAACCGACTTCCAAATCAAAACACTACAAAGTGAAAAATAACTTTTAATTTCGGTAGTCGGTGTCTTTGGTTTTGTATTTTCGTTTTTTGCCTCCGACTTCCGAAATTAAAGTTATTTTTCACTTTGTAGTGTTTTGATTTGGAAGTCGGTTTTATTTTTTGTTAAAAAGTTTTTATTTTTCACTTTTTAGTGGTTCACATGTGCTTACCCCTTCATAGCGTGCCGGCGTGATGTTATGTTACGAACTGGTGGAAACAATAGACAGACATGAGATTTCAGCAATCCCGGGCCATTTGCTATCATTTATTGAGGAGTTCCGTTACCTATCTCCGAAGTTCTTCATCAGATCTTCACCAAATTGAAATGGGACCACTTCGAGAAAGTACTCTTCCAAAAACTACCCAAATCGCTTCAAGTGTGCCTATAAAATTTGAAGATTTCCCTCTATTTCTCCAGGATCCCATCATCAGATCCTGACTTGATGATCATGGGACCACCGGGAAAGTATACCCTTTCAAACAAAACAAAAAAAAAATCAAATCGGTTCAGCCATCTTCGAATAATCAGAGAACATAATAATAAAAAAAAAAGGTTCCGACAAATTGAGAACCTCCTCCTTTTTAAAGTCGGTTAAAAATGTTAAGACGAGACCATATGGCTCGCACTGTCAAAAAGTTATCAGGTCTCATGTAGAGCCAAGCTTCTAACTCTGCACGTCCTAACTTCACAATCTCTACACCTTAGTCAAAATATGAGGCTTGGCCGTTTCCTTACTACAAGAACTATATGTATAACAGAAAAGTAATGAAT
Organism: Dicycla oo; assembly: GCA_948252095.1. Lineage (NCBI taxonomy): Eukaryota > Metazoa > Arthropoda > Insecta > Lepidoptera > Noctuidae > Dicycla > Dicycla oo. The sequence continues at coordinate 23,784,856 of OX411728.1, forward strand.
CTATCTATATAAACAAAAATCAATTGCCGAATGCATGTAAGCGCATCACTTTAGAACGGTTGCACCTGTTTGGCTAATTCTTTTTTTGTTGTGTTTGTAAATGTCAAGACAAGGCTTGTATTACAGATTTTTTTTAGAAAATTCTCCGGAATCGGATATTTTTAGGTATGAAAACAGGCAACACAGCAAGAGGCATAGCAGTGCTGTCTGGAGATAGAGACATGAAATTCAACCGCTAGTAGTGAATAAATTTTTCGGCCCATGTGACTGTAGCGAAACGGCTAAGCCACATATTTTGACTAAGTTGTAGATTGTGAAGTTAGGGCTTGTCGAGTTCGAAGCTTGGCTCTACATGAGATCTGATAACTTTTTGACAGTGCGAGCCATATGGTCTCGTCTTGGCAACATTTTACATGAAAATGTTTTTGATCGCATTTCACTTCTTTTTGTAAGTTGCTTATGACAATATTTTTTTTTTATTTTGTTCATTTTTAAGGGTAGGGGGTGATTTACTAAAAATCCTGAAATATGTATTTTACTACGAGTATTTATAACAAGGAGAGTCCCTATATCAATTTTCAGACCTCTAGCATCAAAATATACTGAAGTCTCATACAAACTTCCATCCCCTAGCTTAAGGGGTTGGGGGTAAAAGTTTCAAGTTTTAGAATGTTTTTGTAGCTTACATACCAAATTTCAGCTTTCTAGGACTTCAGGAAGTACCCTAAGGGTTTTGATGATCATCAGTGAGTCAGTGACGAAATCGGGGTTTTTTAGATATCAATAAAATTTAAAGCATAAGAGCTATGCAATTGAATCTTTACACAGGGTTATTGGTAAAACACCAGCAACCTATTAAGTTGTTCATAATGATGAGTACAATGAAGGGGTCATTGTACTCATCATTATGAATAACTTTTACTATGGGACCAAATCTGAAATCGCAAAAGAAAATCTGCTGTTCAGTACATTTTGACGAATTATGCGAACATAAATGTACTGAACAGCTGATTTTATTTTTCGCGATTTCAGGTTTGGTCCCATAGTAAAAGTTGTTCATAATGATGAGTACAATGACCCCTTAAGAGGTTGCTGGTGTATTACCAATAAATATTTAATAAGTCCACTATTGACATCATATCCCGAGAATTGTGTTTATCTGGTATAATCCAAACCCAAGTTATGAGGGTTCAAAAAAACGACGAAGCGCTTCGAGAAAAGGGAGGTAGTGAGTGCCCTTGCGCTTCGCTTGGCTCGTCCTGGCGGGTGCACTACCATGCCCCCAGATTACATATTTAGCTGATGAAAAGCAATTAAGCCTTATACTGATGACACACGTCTTCGTGTTATTAACTTATTATATTTTTTGTTGTAATGAAACTTTATTTCCTTGTTCATTCGTAGTCCTTATACAGGATGTATAGACCACCAAACTGGCCAACATCATAATAAAAAAAAAATATCAGCTGTCCCGTACAATACAAAGCTTCAATACCTACTCGACCCGATTGTATGGGACGGCTGATAATTTTTTTCTCGATTACGATGTTGGTCCCATTGAGAAAGTTGTTCTGTTTGATAGCCTGTACCACACCCTTAAATTCGACCACACCTTTCTGAAACATCCTGTATATATGAATTTTCCTTGAAACTAATATAATATTACACAGAAACAGGTTTCCGAAATGATCCATAACATAAAACTCGTTGCTAACCGAGACATTTCACTACTTCCTGATTCATTCATAATGATTAAATGAATTACGTCATAATTAATTCTCGTGTAGTTGTAGATGTTAGATTAAAGATCATAAGCATAATCGTTTAAACTGGTTATTTGTCTGGAAGTGTTTAGTGTGTGCACGTGGTTGGGTTAAAAAATTAAGATTTATTGATATAGCGTGCTCAAAGTGTATCATAGATAATAAGATGAATTATTTTAGCCAGTTTATTCATGTCGAAACGTGGGTGTATATCATGATTCAATGACAGACAACGCGCAACTTAAGAGGATTGTGAAGCTGTAAATTTTCATACAAAAAGAGATAACGTTTTTCTCCCCGTAAACATAGTCTAATTTTCATAATTTTTGGAAATGTTGTAGGTATAATGAAAAACTAGGTCCGTACGTTTTTATTATAAAGAAATATTGTATACAATATAAGTTATTAGTATCTAAATATCTATATTTTTGACATAAAAACATCCTCGAGCATTTTTATTTTTTTTAATTAAATTAAATTGAAATACTAAAAACGAAAAACGTACAGACCTAGAATAAGGTGTACTGAATGTAATGAGATTAAAATTGTCTCATTTCGTAAAGGTTTAGGGGAGTAAAAACGTTATCGCCCGAAACAATATTTATGTAAATAATTGTATGAAATGTAGGTAATTGCCTCTAAAAATCGCGTCGCGTATCGGCGCTTCACAATCCTCTTAATGGCTGGCTCTAGAAGCATGAAATTTTGCACAATATGTTCCTTGTAAAATGTAGATGAGAACTAAGGGAGGTTTTTTGAATATTCATCACTTAAAGGTGTTAAATAGGGAGTGAAAGTTGTTTGGAAGCCGTCATTTTTGCCGATGGGAGTTCTTGAACTATCAGTACGATTAATTATTTTTGCCAATTTATGTATGGCTAAACATGGCACTATTATTTATGTTGCGGGTAATGCTAGATGATTGAGTAAACCTAGGTTTACCCAAGCATTTTGGGTAAAGTCCGAATAATAATTAAAATAAATTTTAATTCCCCATACTCACCTATGTCGACTTAGGTAATGCTAGAATGATTAAACTTAGGTGTAAGCTGAAACGTAGGTTAGGTTAGGTTAGAATTGTGACCATATAACGCATGAAATTATTGGGACTTTACCCAAAATGCTTGGGTAAACCTAGGTTTACTCAATCTTCTAGCATTACCCGTAACATATACACTTCTGTCTAGAATAGAATAGAATAGAATAGAATAGAATATATTTTATTGTAAAAACATGAGTATGCATCAAATAGTATGTGCAAGGTCTTAAAATAACAGGTAGATCTGCATGTTTTGCCAGTTTTGGCGTACAATCATCATATTTTTGGTTTAGAATAAACCAGAAAAAATTGAGTCTACGCAGAAAACTAAGAAATTAATATTTTAATTCTAATGATAATTAAAAAATGTAAAAATAAAGTATTGTTATATAGATTTGGAGGTCAAATTGTGAAAATGTCGTAATTATAGGAATATATTTAATTAATTGCGGTCATTTCAAAAATCCGCTAAGGTATAATAGCATTTGGCTATGAGATATTTTTTTTAATGTATTTTAAACAGAGCAGTAGGCATTTCTCTAATAGGTTTTGGGATTTTATTATAAATTATTGGTGCTAAACAAAAAATACTTTTACGCATCAATGCCGTGGTTGATCTTGGTACGCATAATTTATTATTATCCCGTCGATTACGAATAGAAACGTCTGATAATTTCTTAAATAGGTTGGGATTGATTCTTGTAAAATTAGCAATTTCATAAATAAATAAAGAAGGCAGACTTAAAATTTTATAATTTAGTAATTAATGCCCTTCTCTACTGGAATACCCGATGTTTTATTACGTTATTCATGGAAAGGCAAGGCCTTACCTGTAACGTTAAGAGGGATGGAGCACGTTGGCAGAAAACACTGGTGAGATTTCCGGGAATTTAAAACTAACCGAGCTTTGAGGGCTTTGTGCAGGTTCTACGTAGTTCGGATCCTAATAGTTCTTGTTGGTTCTATAAATATGTCGCCGTATGATTTTGAACACCGTTAGTTTATAATCTATTTCGCGAGATTGTAAATTGTGAACTGCAGCAAACCATATATACGTATATATATATATACATATATATATATAAAATAAAGTCTGGTTTGCTCGAGAACGAACGGCTGAACCGATTTTCATGGTTTTTGATTTGTTGTATTTGTCTCCGTCCCGAATAGCAGAATAACTACCTATTAAAACATCGCAAAAATACAAGAAAAAAAGTATTAAGAAAATTAATTGTTTAATTAAAAAAAAAAAACCTCGATACGTCAAAACCGCAAAAACAGGAAAACGTATAGGGTCAGCTATATAGTTTACAATAAAATTTAACGCCTTATTTTTCGATAGTTTATTATCTGTTCATGGCAAACCGACAAATTGAGAACTGGTAGGTATCAAACTTGCATGCGACGAACGCACCTTGCGCTAATACTAAGGCGCCGTCCTATTGTCAATATTGTCATCGCTCGTGCGATGATGCGATGCGATTTCAGGCCAGCTCACACCGGATGCGTAGCGTGGCGTGACGTGCGACGTGGCGTGCGCACGCGCGTGCGAGCCCTGTCACACCGGCCAAGACCGGTGCAGCAACGTCGCGCGCGCACGCATCACGTCACGTAGGTACCAGCTGCACGCGCGTGCGAGCCGCCTTGTCAGCAGCCATATTTGAGTTAAGAGCATTTGACGAAAAGATATATTAGACAACAGTAGTTTTTCTGGTGAAAAATGGAGAACATTTAATCGGCCTATGGAATGTAATGTTGAAAAAGCTATTCATAATACAAAAGCTGCTTGCTGTTTACATAATTATGTAAGAATCAAGCATGGCACCATGACGCAAGGGATTCCTGATGGAGGGACCACGACTCATAGTCAAGAATCTAGTAGTTCTGAGAGTGCTTTAGTAAACTTCAGACGTACTAACGCAAGATCATCCAAGAATGCAATAAACATTCGAGAAAAATTTATTACATATTTTAACAATTGAAATTTTCTAATTATTGTACTAAATTATAATTAAAAACAATAATTTATGTTTGGTGTTGTAGAGACACTCATATTTGCGAACTATTTCTATGAGTTTTTCTTTTAAAATTGTCCCCATTGCGAAAAAAAAAAAATTCGTAAACTGTATTCTGTTTGTAAATAAATACAACCTGCCGTGCGTGCGCACGTGCAGCAATGACCAATGCGTGTGCGTGCGTGCCCGGTCTGGCATCTAACAGGGAGCGCCATATAATACAACGTCATCACTGCAGGCGCGTGTGCGACGTTGCCGTTCCGCTACACAGGCGCGCGGACTCGGTTTGTGAGTAGATGCGGCTCTGCGTGCGTAGGCCACGCACGTGCACACGTCACGCATCTGGTCTGGCATCTTTCTTACAGTTTCATACATTACAACTGGTGCGTGCACGCGTCACGTCACGCCACGCATTTGGTGTGCTCTGCCCTTTAATCGTGCGATGAAACCGCTCGCGCGATAAGAAATTGTGTGTCCTGTTTTGGAGCGATGCGATCACACTCGAAATGGCTCTTCAGAGATTCACAGTTTTTGCAGGATCGTGCGACCTTCAAAAGGACATTTAGTAGATATCAGTATGTTAAGGAAAAAGTTGCGATTTTTTGTATGTACAGACATTCACTTTCATTAATTGTGTACCCCTCATACAAGTCAACATCTGCCTAGCCGTTTCCCAACCATGTTAGGGTCGGCTTCTAGTCTAACCGGACGCAACTGAATACCAGTATTTTACATGGAGCGACTGCATATCTGACCTCCATAACCCAGTTACTGAGTTATACGATACCCCTTGGTAAATCTGTTTGTCAGACTTTCGGGCTTCTGGCACCCGTAACGACTGCCAAGATCCACGAATGACAGCCGGGACCAACGCGCGCCTTAACGTTATTCCCAATGCACGAAGGGGTCTTGGTATGTAAAGATGGTCACTCAGCCACAAGTATTAAAAAAAGGTTATTAATCATGGGTTCTTAGCCGGGTTTCGATGCAGTTCTTAGCAATTTCATGTTTACTCTGGGTCTTTCAACAGACAGTTAAACAAGGTTCAAGGACCTTTCACGAATCCCAGTCTCCAATGTATAATGAGGTTCCTTATATTTTTGTCTGCAGGCGCTACCAGCAATGAATCTGCAATCAAACATGAGGACACAAAGCACGGCGGTATCAAAGTGGTGCAGTTGGCAGTACTGCAGAAACCAACCAGTAACGAGCAGGACGATTCTGACGGTGAGCTTTTTTTAGGTATCGAGACTCTTTTAAATTTTTTGTCATCATCTCATCATCAGCATTTTTGAAGTTATATAGATCATAAACACATTTCATTATTTTAGAGCTTACCCGCTTTCTTGCAACAGTTACAAGATCCAAAACATTATTAATGAATAAGTTATATTTTTTCTTGCTATTTTGTATCTCACTGTTATTTTTTTTTTACAAGTCTACAATTGAGTAAAACAAAATAAGCAAGTTATTAATCAGTATTAAAAACAAAACATCATCACAAACAAAATAAAATAAACTCGCAATCATCGCGCATCGTCCCAAACTACCATTAAACATACAATAGATTTAAAACTAACATACCTACTATCATTTTAACAGAGAAAGGCGGCAACAAGATGGATGATGATGAGGAGACAGACTCCAGTGGCTCGGTGTCCGACTCCGCGACCAACGACGCGCAGGAGGGACGGCCCCACGTGTGCGATGTTTGCGACCTCAGGTCAGTTAATACGATCTGTGTTATATCAGTCAATTCGTCTTTTAGCCACTCTTCTTGGGTGCAAGGAGAGCAAGTATAAGCCAAATCACCTCCTTTAAAATTTGGATGAGAGAGCATTGTGTTCCTCTGTTGAAATTGTTAATGGGAGGATCTATCGACTAGACGAATGTTGTGTCTGGCGGGCTACTGTCCAAGACAGTTTTTTGCCTGCACGTTATCGCTATAATGACTATGCTCTTTTCAACCATTTATTTTACTTTTGACTTAAGAGGGCTGTCGCATTTGGTCACCTCTCTCGCTCACACGGGACCAAATCTTTAAGAATATGAAATGAAATTATGCTTTTTTGAAAATGTAAGCAATTAAAAACACATTTCTATTGTGTTATCTAATGAACTCAAAAAGTATGATCTGTTTTTGATGTTTTTGAAATAAGTGACACAATGAAAATATGTTTTTATTAATTACTACATTTTTCAGAAAAGCATATTTTCATTTAACATTCTTAAAAATTTGGTCACGTGTGAGCGAGAGATTTGACAAAATGAAACAGCCCTCTATGAAGTTCCTTATTTATTGAAAGGCAACCATAGATGAAAAAATGCAATCCTTCATGGGCGCTAAAATGAAACAACTGATTGGAAAAATTATAAGGGATTACACTAACTCTCGTCTTATTTCCTCATTTTCATGGTGATCATAATTTATTAATACATTAGGTGCGGCAGACGCACATGCGCGTTTTCATAACTTTCTTCGAGTGCGGCGCGCCGCACATGTGCGTACGTTGTGCATCTCTATTGTTTCGAAAACATCGTAAAAAAAGGGTCGGTAAGGGTGTAGCATAAAGAAGCGTTTGCATAAAGAATTAAGCAGAGAATGTGTAAGAAGTTAGCGACTTCATCTGTCGTCTACATTGTCTGTTATTGGCCATGTTCATCAGTATACTTATAGGATAAGGCCTCACCCGCTCCGAGTCACGCGTCGTGGTTTATACCTCAATAGGATTATGACATTCTTTTTTTGACTGTCAGATTGATTATTAAATAAAAACTTTTTAGCAAAAAATAAAACCGACTTCCAAATAATCTTTGGTTTTTTTATTTTCGTTTTTGCCACCGACTTCCGAAATTAAAGTTATTTTTCACTGTATAGTGGAGATTTGGAAGTTGGTTTTATTTTTTGCTAAAATGTTTTTATTTTTCACTTTTTAGTTGTGGTACCTACCCCACAGAAATTCTAATACCACTACCTGCTATGTAAATAACAGTGATAGGAAGTTATTAAAACATCATCCGCATAAACTAAGTGGGAAAAATACGCATTATTGAAGCTAACTCAAATACTTCCCAAGCAAAGTTAATAAAATTTATATGGGACCACCCTCGGGATATCTTCTTTCCAACAAAAAAAGAATCATCAAAGTCGGTTCATAAACGACGAAGTTATCCGCGAACACATATATATATAGGTACGGTCAAATTGAGAAACCTCCTTTTTGAAGTCGGTTAAAAATATTGGACACGTATATTTTCCTTTTTTACGTAATCAAAAGACTACGGCTATACATTGAGTTAAAATGTGACATGACGTCACGCCTTGGTAGATTTTATACGTACCTAGTTGTGACGTAGCGAGCCCCCACTCCCCAACAATAATGCGTTTTATCCAAGTAATTTCTTATTAATATGATAAAGAAAAAAATGTGTCTAATATTTTTTATTATCTGACTAACGGACTAAATAGAATTTCTTTTTTTTTTACCCAGGTATCACCCCTATTATCTCACGAGTATGCTTAGATGGTTTGGTCATGTTGAGAGGATGAATGAAAGGCGACTAACAAAAGATGTGAGTGGAATTCCGGGAGGGGACGCCCTAGGAGGACCTTATTGGTGATATTCTTCAGAAAGGTCAGGTGTACAGTACTCGCAACCGGCGTGCGTGTAAGAACGTAAACGAGGCAAGAGTATGTAAGGATCGTAGGAGGCGTTCTATAGTTTCTGCCTACCACCAAGAAGACGTGAGTTTATGTATGTACTAGTAGCGCCCCGCGGTTTCACCTGTGTAAGTTTCGAACCTATAGGAATATCGACATAAAAAGTATCCAGGCTATAACCGTATCTGTGTGCCAAATTTTATCAAAATCCGTCCCGTAGTTTTTGCGTGAAAGAGTAAAAAACATATCCATTCTCACAAGCTTTCGCTAAGTAGGATAGGATAGGTAATAAGTAGGATGTGTATGTCATTCCATCTATTCTGTATGCCGAAAGCCTAATGAATCCGCCTGTAGTAATGCTGTCGCTCCCTGCAGGTTCCAGCGCTCGTCGCACCTGTCGCGCCACAAGCTGACGCACACAGGCGAGCGCCCATTCACGTGCGGCGGCTGCGGCCGCTCCTTCGCGCGCTCCGACAAGCTGCGCGTGCACACCAAGATCTGCGAGAAGGTAACGCTTTATCATCCATAGTGGCCTCTTTTTCCGGTCAGCCTACTTGATGGGAAGTGGTCACCGCCATTATTAAATATCTGGAGTTATAAAACGCACACTGCTTTTTCCACTGAAGGGCGCAAGCGCCAGGGTAGTTCATAGATTTTTTTTTACGTTTTTTCAATTTGCAGATCAATATCAGGTTGTATGTTGATCAAAATATGATTCGCGACTATAACAAATATGTATTTACAGAATTATAATCATTAGACTCATCATACAAAGTTCGTATTACCCTATTATTCAATATGGTAATATGAACTTGAGAGTATTTCATGAAATCATGACATTTGAGGCCAATTCTAATTTAAGGAGTTGTATTGCTGATTCTAATGATTATAATTTTGTAAATATGTATATATTTGGCACGGTCGCGAATTGTATTGAAATCAACAGACGCTGACCTGACCTGATCATTGCAAAAAAACGTAAGAAAATTTGAATTTCTTGGGCTACCACTACACTACCACATTCACCTTAAACTCTTTCATTCACTCACTGGCAGACAATGCAGAGCGGCATTGTTTGTCAGTGATACAGGCAATATAATATAGGCCCAGCAGATTAGGCTAGCTCTACAAGCATGAAATTTAGCACAAGAGTTCCTTTTTTAATGAGAAGGTGAGCACTAAGAAAGGATTTTTGAAAATTCGTCCCTTAAAGGGTTGAAAGTTGGTTTTGAAGTTATAATGAAGTGGAAATCCCATCGGGCCATACATCTTGTTTCTTAATAACTACTTATCTTAGGTATCTATATTAACGTCTGAATGGATATCATCCGTTTATGTACCCTTCGAACTTTTAGGCTGTTTACGGTACAATTCTCTCGAAGACAGGAGAAAAAATTACCAAATTATTAATAATATGTGTAAGAACCTTCACTGAAAAAAACAGATGCTCCTGAACTGCACGACAACTGTCCCATCTTTTTGCTCCAATAAACTATAGTCGTACACAGGAGGCACAGATTGTTTACTGTGCCTCGGAGTCGAACTGACTCAGTATGTCTGGAGTATTGTGAGAAGAGCGTATGACTGTCGAGTAGTTGTATACTTTTGTATAATGTGTTTGTCTTTGACTAATGTAAAATGACCTGTTATATTAGTTCGTTCGATAAGTCGAGAACGTAAAGATACAGATACGAACATGAATAGTTCAATGGAAAATAAACATGCATCCCTTTTCTGATTTCTACTGCTTTACATAACATTTTTTAATTAATCAATCCTCAAATTACAGGAAGACCCAACAGTAGACATGGCAAACGATATCCCCTCAACGAAACGCGAAAACAACTCGGAAGTGATGTCAGGCATGGTGCGAACAACTCACCGCGAATCCGGCCACTTAGGTAATTTAACGCTATTTGCATTAGCAAATGCTTTTATCTACACTCATATTGTATTCTGATTATGAATGAAAAAATAGTACCATAATGACAGATTATGCAACAAAATTAAAAAGATTATAATACAGATGTCTTAACAACATAATGCTATAAAATAACTTTTTTTCTATAAAAGTACACTTCGGATCGACCAAGGAGTTTTTAATTCGATTTTTATCATTGTTTATGGGGACCGCGCTAGGGCGCATATGCGGTTGACCGATGACAGTTCCATAACCATGGTAACGTAATCCTCGTTACTGTGGTTTCGGAGCCATTGTTGTTGTTTACTTTTTGCTAACTTTGGTTTTTTATTTAAATGGGTACCTATTGCATGAGTGTAGACAGTGTATGAAACCGCGCATAACTAGGAATTAAAACACTCGTGTTTTAACATCCCTCATTATGCAACAGTTTCATAAACTACTATTATAACGTACTTGAGTTTCTAGATTCTAAGTTTAAGAGGCTACCGAGCGCACAGTGGCGCCCTCATCGTTTGTTTTGTTATTTGTTTTAATTTAAAAAGAAACGGAAAAAAGTGGCCACCATTTCCCGTTTTAATGATTACAATAAAACTTAACAATATAAAACTACTGTTTATAATAATAATAATAACGTATAGTCTTGTGGAGTACAACGTAACGTACTTATTTTCTGCATTTTCTTTTTAAATTAAAAGAAATAACAAAACAAACGATGAGGGCGCCACTGCGCGCTCGGTAGCGTCTTAAAATATGACAAAGTCGCGCGTCAATCACGACGATCGCTTTTGGTAAAGACGCGGGTTAAGAGATTTAAACAGGGTGTATCAGAAAAGTGTGGTCAAATTTAAAGGTACAGACCATCAAATGGGACAACCTTCTCCATGGGACCAACATCGTAATCGAGAAAAAATATCAGCTGTACCATACAAAGCTTCAAATACCTACTCGACCTAAATGTATGGGATGGCTGATAATTTTTTTCTCGATTACGATGTTGGTCCCACAGAGGAAATTGTTCAGTTTGATGGTCTGTACCACATCCTTAAATTTGACCACACCAATCTGATACACCATATATAATTAACTTTCATTGTCTCTGTTTCTTTGCTTATAAATAAATTTTTTTTAGTATTCACTCCTTCCGGTGACGTCATGCTGCCTCCCCGCGCGGCTGCTAACCCTGTGGTCCTGAACTCTACGTTGGAACCTGTACGCAATGAGATCAATCCTGATAACCTGTTGGACCCGCCCAGACGCGGCCGTGGAAGGCCTAGGAAGACTCCCCTGCCACTGACGCCTAAGATCAAGAAGAAGAGGGGGCGCCCGCCTAAGACTTCGATGGGTGAGTGTGTTTTTAATTTATAGTAAAATGTTTACACAATTTTAAGTGACTAGGCGACGACTAACAGAGAAGTCAATCAATCTGCCTAGGAATTTTCGCTGCTATGTTGGGGTCGGCTGCCAGTCTATGGATGCATCTGAATGCCAGTATTTTACATGGAGCGACTTCCTATCTGATCTCCACAACCCAGTTACTGGGCAACACAATACCCCTTGGTAAGACTGGTTGTCTGACTTTCGGGCTTCTGACGACCCGTAACGACTGCCAAAGATCCATGAATGAGTCAGGACCAGCGGCTTAACGTGCTTTCCGAGGCCACAGAGGGATTTCGGTACCTATGTAAAGATGGTCACCCATCCACGGACCAACCGCGGCAGGCGTAGCTTAACCTGATCGCTAGACCCGTGCGGTTGTTAATACTTAGCCACAGACGACTAATAGATACTATAATAATAATAATCTAATCTAATCTCTTCAAAGTTAGAGTGAACAGGCTTCATCTGGGTAAGCTCACTCCATTGTAGACTTTGTCTCTGTCACTTCATCACCAAGTCAAGAGCAACCATCTCAAAAAAAAAAAAAACTTTATTTAGCCAGAAGAAACAACTTTGCAACATATTCTATTTTATTTTCTATGAATCTAGAAGATTAGATACCCAATTATTAGTAACTCAATTAACAATAATAAATTCAGGTTGTTAGGGAACCAATTCACCCTGACCCCCCATGCTAGTTATAAACTGTATTATGGTGGGACAGTTTTCTGTCTTTCTTTTGTTTGTTACAATATTGTAATAAGCCGATTTGAGAGAGAATAATTAGATAATCTCACCTTTCAGATACTACAAAGCAAATGTATCACACTTTCGAATTGTCGTTTACTTGATTTTATTTTACTTTGAAGGTAAGTTCACGCAGAATAAGTAAACATTTTAGATGTCCAGTTTGTTTACAAATATTTGCATTGTTTTGTTGTTACTTTATATAAACCAAAAAAAACTGATTTTAAGAAATTATAAGTGTAACTAAAAAAAGAAATTCTAAATAAAACTTCTTTTTTAATCTATAACATGGCATATTTTGTTTGCTTGTATAAAATGTGTGTGATATTATTATTTGCTCATAATAATAGGTTGGGGAAAAAGTTTCTTCGCATTTTTTAAGAAAATTCAAAGCATTTTTTAATATAGTTTATTTACATTTAACTAAAGTATGTAGGTACCATTTTGTTCGATAACTTTTTGCCATCTTGTAGGTAGGGACATGATCCCATTGCTATAGAAATTTTGGGACTTCTGGTCAAAATACCGCGACAAGTGATTTTGGCAGTCCTCTCGTGATGTTAACCTGACACTGCCTAAAGAATTCTGAAGAGACCGAAACAGGTAGAAATCTGAAGGTGCAAGGTCAGGACTATACGGCGGATGCATTAACACCTCCCAGCCAAACTCTCTTAATTTTTGCTTCGCCACAGTCTGTGAAGCCTGACCGGCCTTTGACCACGACCTTTTTCGCACGTTCTTGTCATACGTGATCCACTTTTCATCACCAGTTATCAGCTTCTTCAAAAATGGTTCGGTTTCATTACGTCGTAATAAAGAATCACAAATGAGTACACGGTTCATTAGGTTTCTTTCAGTGAGTTCGTGAGGTACCCAAATGTCGAGCTTTTTTGTGTACCCAGTTTTTTTCCAATGCGCCAAAACTGATTTGTGGTCAATTTCCAGTTCTTCAGCTACGTCGTAACTACTGATATGCCGATCTTGCTCCACTTTTTCAAAAATGGCATCCATTTTATCCGTAATAGGGCGACCAGAGCGACGTGCATCTTTGACATCAACATTTCCGGATTGAAAACGCTTAAACCAAATTTGTGCTACTCTCACAGACACTACACTAGGTCCATAAACATCGCAAATTTTTTTCGCAGCTTGCGTTGCATTTTTACCTTTTTTGTAGTAAAATTTTAAAATGTATCGAATTTCTTCATTAGATTCACTCATCTTGACGGTACGAAAAACAAATGAAAATCACACATTTTCCTAATTTGAATTTGGAATTATGTTCTTTAAAATTTAAACTTTCAATGATACCAAAACCAGCCTGATACAAGTAGTATAGCCAAAGAGATTTTATTATAAGTTCATACATACTATAATGCGAAAAGACTTTTTCCCCAACCTAATATTTTCCACTTCATAGTAATCTAGTTCTTTAAGAAACTCATCAATAGACTTTTTACATTTGTGACAGCCTAAATCTCTTATTTTTTGTTTATTTTGTTATAAATCCTGGGGCCAAGATACGTTGGACATGTCTGAGCAAACCTAGTCTTACATTTCGACCGTCCCTATTAACAATGTCGGATATACATTTTTACCAATATTCACATTTTTACATAATCGAATTACAATTTTTTTTTAAATCTTCACTGTCAAAAAGAGATTTGAACTAAGGGCAGTTCAAAGTTTGCCCTAACGATAAAAAAGAATCTTTATGATATTAACAATGTCAGTTCTGCGAAAAAGACCACTGTTCAGTAGGGACTAAACAGTAGTCTCCTTGCAGAACCGACATTGTTAATAGGGACGGTCGATTTGTGAGTATTGTAAACTATATCCAACCTTCGCCTAGACATATGAAGTACGGAAGACTTCACATAAATTGGCATAAGGGCAGGAGAAAAATTATGACGATGATGATGTTCACGATGTTCAAACAATTTGAGGGATTATATAATTCTGGTACAGACTCTTTTAACTCTCGATAAAATATTGTATAGCAGGCATATTTATTGTAGTAGGTAGTTGTATATGGACCGGCCACGTGGCGTGGTTGGTTAAGATACCGCCTATCATGCCGCAGGTCGTGGATTCCATTCCCATCCAGGACAAACATTTGTGTGCATCAACATGTCTGTTTGTTCTGAGTCTGGGTGTAATTATCTATATAAGTATGTATTTACATAAAAAAAGTAGTATATGTAGTATATCAGTTATCTGGTTTCCATAGTACAAGCTCTGCTTAGTTTGGGATCAGATGACCGTGTGTGAATAATGTCCCAGGTTAATATTATTATTATCCTCTCGAATGTCGGAGACTAAATTGACTTGACTGAAATTGTCAAGCTGTATTAGGATTACATTATCATAAAGGTCATTTTAATATTTTCACTTGTCAATTTAGTGTAACTGTCCGACTTAAGACACTTGGAGCATTTTTTCTTATGTCGAACTGTGTAACATAAGACATTCGAGAGGTTATTTATAACATATCTCGGGACCCTGGTGTCCCGGACCTTTGGAAGGCGTACGAGGAGCTGAAGCCAACTCGCAGAGGACCCTTAAATAATTTCAAATGATGAGAGAGGCACCAACCGACGATTATCCCTGTATGCACTATGCAAGTGCACCCAAGGACATCCCCCGGTTGGTGCAGGACTATTGTTTTACGTGGAAGCAAAACAATAGTATATATTATTATTATATGCAGCGAACAAAGAATGTTCGTTTATCGTTTTTAATTACATCAGTAGTGAATAAAATTGGATGACCTATTGTGTCGGAAACGAAACGAACTTTTAAAAATATGGCACATGGTATTATTTCTCTTATGGTGTTTTGAACGTCCACACCTGTATTTCTATCTATAGTTCGTTCGCGTTAAGAATGCAGTGAGTCATCAGTGCAACTGCACGAAAAAGGTGTATTGACAGTGGTGTTAAATTCAAACAAGTTATATTTTAAAAGATTAAGTTTAATGAATTTATAAAAATGCACTTAAAAGTTTAAAATCAAAATTAAATCATAAATATCATATTTTAATCACTATCACTAGTATCCTCTAAGTATTTTCTGCAGCGAGTTCACACTGAAATCACACTGTTTAAAATACTTAAAAACATTGTAAATTACTTTTCTTTCCCCACTATGAATTATCGAACCACTTTTATTTTTACGAATTCGAGATGTATTCGTTTTTTAAAATTTAAAATCAGTTAACACAAATGACAGGACACAACCGTTGCGTTCGAAGCAATGCCTTCAACTATCATTGTGTCTTGTCTTTGTAATTTGAAAAGATTTGATTGGTTAGGGGGCGGGGCTAGTCCGACGGACAATGATGACTCACTGCATTCTTAACGCGAATGTACTATAGGAACAAATTAAGACGTTGCCTGGGGGCCTAGACAAAATCCCTTTTCTGTAAGCGTTAACGCCAACGGAAAGGTCAAATAATTTGTATGTTGACAAATCTTGTATCGAGACACAAAACTGCTCTGTAAATCGGCCCATTTAAATGATAATATCTTTCCTGATCATCCCTGATTGATCTTTCCAGATATGGAAGGCTGCGTGCTAACAAGCGGCACAGTGATGGGCCCGAGCCCGCAGATGTCGCACCTCACGCCCTCCGGACAACAGCTGCTGCTCAAGAGGAAGAGAGGCCGTCCGCCCAAGAACTACCTGCTGCCTAGGCAAGGTATGTACAGCATCAGGACAGATATGACACTTTTAGCGGTATGGTTGTTTCTGACTACGGCAGAAATATCTTGGAGAGTCTCAACATTGGCACTACAAACATGCGCGCATGTTCTTTCAGGCACACTCACCTCATGTCACCATTTTGTTCCTAAAAAATGTTACTGCGCAGCCTTCTGCGCGAATTTCGGACTCGCCAAGATATTTCGGACGTAGTGACACTTGCTAGGCTTGATAACACAAAATTCATTAAAACATATCAGGCTGAGAATCAGCAGTTTTTGAACGTCAACAATAACACATCACGTCTCTTCTTCTCTCTCTCTCTTTTCGTAATCCCTGAAGGGTTAGGGAGAGGTATACCTATAGTACACCCATATTTCGCTAGTTATGTTTGAAGTCCCATGTAATAAGGGTAATAGGACACATATCCAGACCCCAATTGCGTAACACATTTTCTTTCACAATTCTTACCCCGCGTCCTAATAGAAAGCGACTACGCGACCATCGTAAGTTCGCGCGAACGTTGGTAGTATGAATTAGAGATCAAACGTACCGGAGTCGAACAGGTGTCCCCTAATTGACATTCGCGCGAATAAAATGTTTGATTACTAATTCGCGCGAACTTAGTTCGTACAATTGCGCGATCAAACGTACTTATACCAAACGCACGAAAGTCTTTGTGTTTCGCTATTATTGGTTTCTCTATCTAGCTCTGCTAGGTAAATTATATTGCCCGATAGCAAAAACTGCGTGTTTCTAACGTCTATTGTGAAATGTGACTTATTGACGCAAATACGCGATGCGCCCATCCATCCTCGACGATCGCTTCTATTAGGACACAACATTTTGACATCGAGGGAATACGCGATCTCATTCGCGCGACGGTCGCTTTAAATAGGCGATCCTTCAAATCCTAAGGCTGCGCTTAGGATTTGAAGGAAATTCCTAATCGATTGCTTCATATGTTAGAAAAATTCGTCTGCTCGAAAACGTAAATAACGCAATGAATGTTATCGAACTATCAAAATGAAAGACTTTGCAATTATTGTTAGTGTGTTACGCAGTTACCCTGCTGGTTGCTACTGAAAAATTCCCGATGGAAAAAATTACACTATGACCTTTGAAAACTTATGGTGAAATAAGTAATGTCTGTTAAGATGCGTATAAACCACTCTTATTTTTAAGAGTTCTGATAAACAGTCAAACGGTCAAATTAAATTAGCTAGAGAAACTCCGAAGACGTGATTGGTATCGTTAAATAAACACGACAAAATAAAAATAAAGAAGATTTGATGATTTATTTTTTTGGGTCAATTACCGCTGGTAGCCTTTACTTGAAGTGTGACTTGATAAAATCTGTTTTATCGTGTTGAGATACCGATAACCATCATGTCCGTGAAGTTTACACAAAAAAAAAGAATATGATTTTAAAATTGGTATTTTTAGTGACTACACTACCGCCGTTCGACCCAAAAAAAACAACAAATTAATTTCTCTTATATTTGATTATGTTAAGATATCGACACATCACGTCTGCGGAGTTTCGCTTGCTAATTTAATTTGACCCTGTATGTGTTCAGATTTATATAGGATGACCGAACTTAAGAGGCCCTTTCCGGCCCGTCTATCGTCAACGCGAGCATAATCGAAAAGCTTGTTGTTTCATCCAGCGCAACGTCCGTTGACGAACAAGCAAGTGAAAACGCGATAACATTGAACGAAAAATAGTGTGCGGAAGTTTTATGAAACTTGTTCCAGAAAATACGTGTTTTTCAGCAAGCCTTACAAGTTTGTGAAATAAATGTTTGTCATTTAGAATCTCCATTACATGTGCGAGGTTTCTATCGTTACGTTTTCTTTACTTTTACAATTTTTGAGTACATTATGAACAGCCATAGTTTTGGTAAAAATTGTGCAAAAAAACAGATTTTTGGAGGCTTATACTGAATTTGTTTCTCACAATTTTAATTTTTCGCTCTGATAGAAACCTAGATACAGTGAAAAAAATACCTTTTAGTTAAAAAAAATCTGAAAGATATGTTAAAACGCTATAATCACGTACGAGCGTTTGTATGAAAAGTATGACGGGTTGGCCGCTCTTAAACACATGATCGGGACACATGATGATGAACTTTTACTATGGGACCAAACCTGAAATCGCGAAAAAAAATCAGCTGTCCCAAACGTTCATGTTCGCATAACTCGTCAAAATGTATCGAGCAACTGATTTTTTTCGCGATTTCAGTTTTGGTTCCATAGTAAAAGTTGTTTGTTATCATGAGTACAATCATGTGTCGGTCACTAACTACGAGTCACCCTATATAAAAAACTCTGCTTGTACAGACGCTAGCACATCAAGCTACTAAAATCTGTCAAATTTCTTTAATAGATTTTCAACTTTATCGCTAAAGCGTTAGGTTCACGGTTGATTGGGAAAATTTGACAGTTTCGGGTAGCTTCACCTGCTGGCGTCGTCTGTACAATTCATAGTTCTCTTTGAGATAATCACTCTACGCCATGATGTGTCTTTTATTTGATGACAAAATGCAATTAAGTTAGTTATTTTAAATGAGAGTGGTTTATAAATAATTATGTAATCTATATTTAATATTATTGACAATGCGCTTAAGGGGGAAGCGTCAGGGTAGCCCGCGAAATTCAAATTTTCTTACGTTTTTTTTGCAATTTACAAGTCGGTATTTTATTGTACGTTGATCAAATTATAATTTGCGGTCGTAACAAGTATCTATTTACACAATTAGAATCATTAAAGTGATCAATACAACTCTTTAAGACTAGGTAATCCTAAAAATGACTATGTCATGAAATCTTGACATTTTAGGATTATACTAACTTAACCCTTCGAATGCCGGAACGCAGGTCTGCGCACCATTTTTTTATGCGAGTGCGCCACTCGAAAAAACACCTAATTACATTAACCTTTTCGCCGCCAACGTACACAAAACGCAATGCCTCGCCGAGCGCCAAGCTATAAATGTATAACTAAATATACAGTAAACAGTAGTGATGGGGATATCGTCATATCGATGAATAAGATTTGTACGCGTAAAGTTAAGATTTAAAGTTGATTTTACGAATATAAACAAAAACTGATTAAATATTTCCAGATTTGTTTTATTTCACAGTATCCTTAATAAGAAAAAACAGTATAATTTATGAGTATCAAAGAAACTAATACATAACTCAATTAGAACTATAAGGAATGGGGTACATCTCTATTTGTTTCATGATCTCATTCTTTAACTTCATATCAAGTTATTGGCACTGAGGGCACGTTGAATTCGATTCTGATCAGGGATGGGGTCTATGGTCTTTCTTTCTTCTATTTTTGTTTATTCCTGTGTTTTTTTAATAACTTCAGTCAACGTTTTTACCGTAGGTATCTAAGTGGCAGAATTTTGAATTGTTTTTTTTTTAATTATCTTATCTTCTGGTTCAATATTCTCCACAAAATACTCCGAGTCCGATTCCACACCTTGCAAAATTTTCAGAAGTTCGTCCGAATCAAGTTCTTCACTCATTTTTCTATTTGCAAGTGAAAGAAAGAAAGATGCGTGCGCGCGAATCCGATTTTGTGCTGCACTATGCCAAAGTGACCTTGACAGCCGCACGCCTATGACGTCACTGACCAACTTCTATAGAAGTTCGTGGCACTCGGTGGCGCACAGGGGCAAAGACGACCAATTGTTTTGTAGAGATGGGAAAATAACTATCGACAAGAATTAGTAACAACTTTATAATTACGTATCGGCATCTACCTGAAGGTCGAAATTCATCTACTATCCTTTGTAATGAAGTAGATAACTAAGTTCATATTTTATTGACCTCAAAATGTTTTCGATATTCGTAACTTTCTGTATTTATAAATATTTCAATGGTGAAATCAACCTTTCACGGCACATCACTGGCCAACTTGATATGAAGTGATTGGCGTTCTGAGGAAAGTAACAAAATTCGGAGTTTCTGTTTTAGCCGATTTTAGGACAAACTAGGGCTTATTTTGTGTAGAAAAATAAAAAACAGGGTAGTAGACAGTGCTATCTTAAATAATAAAATGAAACAAAGCTTTTAATCACAGTAAATTTATTTTAATAAGATAATTAAAATGAACAACTTCTATAGAAGTTGTGGCGCTGGTGGCACGAAAATCCCGAACTTCTATAGAAGTGCTTGGCGGTGAAAAGGTTAATGTAATTAGGTGTTTTTTCGAGTACAGCTAAAATCGCGCAGACCTACGTTCCCGGCATATGAAAGGTTAAGGAGTTGTATTACTGATTCTATTGTATATAATTCTATAAATACATAATTGTTACGGCCGCAAATCATACTTTATTTAACATACAACTTAATACTGACTTGCAAATTGCAAGAAACGTAACAAAATTTGAATTTCGCGGGTTACCCTGACGCTTCCTCCTTAATTATATAAGCTATTATTGTTATACATAAACTGTAACATTTTCGTAATGTCCCCCGCGTCCTCGTTTTTGCTACACAATTACACTATTTAAGTGCATACAAATTGTTCTGACTCACGAGCGGAATGTTTTTGTCATGAATAATATCCAACCGTTATTGTGTTACTCACTTACACGTGTTTTTGATTTATGTCTATGTGTGTGTTTTACTGCAATTATTGTGTATGTGTGTGTTGTGTGGACCTGATATCTGGCTTGCGGCAATAATTTCATCACGTTTTAATATGTCGTCTTGAATTGTTAATCGACTTTTAAAACGTGTTTTATTTTCTTGGAATTTATTAAAAAAGGAAAAATTTCAATTATGAACTGTTCCAAACAACAATCATTGAATGTTTATAAATATCCGATTTTTCTTGAAATTGCATAGGCTAGCATTCATTTGTTGCTTATAGATATAATAAAGAAACATTCAGGCATTCACACAAATAATTGCGTTATAATTGCTGTAGTTTTTAATATAATAATAATATGTTTTTAGATAAAAAGTCTACTGTTCAAGATAATTATGTCCACACAACATTGCCTTTATGCATTATGCTTTTTTATTGCGTTGGACCTGTTCTCTTGCTTGGATCATTAGTCATTCTGATAATTTTATGCATTTTTGGCTTCAGACATCAATATTATTATCCTCCCGATTCTTTTTGCATGGTTACGTTACCTACATTTTTAAAATAATTGAAAGGACGAAGGAAACAAATGGCAAAATCTTATAAAAATACATACACACGGCTACATATCAAGCTATAAATTTCCGGCATAAACTGATCTCTCATTTTATAGGATTTCTGTATAATGAGAGTTATACTTGAAGTGTATAGCTTGATATGTAGACGTGCGTACTTAAAAACTTCCTGTATTAAAATATAATTTAACATAGGATTACAATATGTATTAAATCAAAGTCTAAACATATAGCATATAAAATAATAAAAACGAATATGCCCTTGATTGAAACCTTTCGAAAGCTGTAAGCTATTTGCAGTATAGTTTTAACTTTTCCGAAGTAATAAACTGGCTTCTAATAAGCAGTGTCTCACTTCAGACCCCTCTTTTCATATAGAGGAGCAACTTTGATTGATCATAATATATAATTGTAAAATTTTCACAATAGAAATCGATTCTAAAGTAATCTAAATACCAGAGATTAGGTTCAACGCTACCGCCAGCTAACGCATATCTCTCTTTAGGTATGGATATGGATATATCGACGCAGTACGGGCTCGCGATCAACAAGTTTTGTTAGTACACACTACTTTTGAGGCATGATCGTTAACTACTTGACAAAATTGGGAACCAACGGCGGTACTAATCGGTATTGGCTTGGGTTTTACTTGGAATGGTGGCAAAATTGTATCTTAATGTAGGGGTAAATTTGTGCGTTTCATGCTGACTGAAAAGGCGCATAATGACGTTTGAAACTTGCAGAAAACCAGTGTGAAATAAAGTAGTGATACTGTGTCGAGTTACTAAAAAATAATAAAAGGAGTCCAGTAAAGAAAATTAGAACTTCTATACATAGAAATAAATAAAATTGAGGTTTCTGTTTGTAATGTCAAAATAACAGCTTTTTACTAAATGCATAAAATATATTTTTTTATTTTTGTATCTGTTTATTTGTTCCGGCTAATCTCCGAAATGGCTGGACTGATTTTGGCAGGACTTTCACTGTCAGTTAGCTGATGTTGTAAGGAGTAATTCAGGCTTTTATTTTAGAAAAAGAATTAGGGTTCACGCGGGCGAAGCCGTGGACAGCAGCTAACTTTTAATATAATTATACCTCACAAACACCGATTGTGAGTATAAAATTAGATTAGAGCTACAACTTTACCCTTTTTAATTTATTTTTGAAAATTAGTACGTGTAGAGCACTTCGGGTATTTTTTATGACATTACTGCATTTTGGAATTTAAAATAATATATTTTGATTCATTTCACTGTTATTAACTTTAACAAATCAATATTACGGACTTTAAAGTGACTTCAAAGGGTAGACCGCGAAATTCAAATTTTCTTACGTTTTTTGCAATTTACAAGTCAGTATTAACGTACAAACGTTGATCAAAATGTAATTCGCGGTTGTAACAAGTATGTATTTACATAATTATAATCATTATAGTGATCAATACAACTCTTTAAGACCAGGTAATCCTAACGAATGACTATTTAATGAAATCTTGACATTTGAAGAACTTAAGAAGTTACTGATTGTAATGAGTATAATTCTGTAAATACATATTTGTTTATCATACAACTTAATACTGATTTGCATATCGCGGGCTATCCTGACGCTTCCCCCTTAATCTAAAATTACGAGCCTCAGTCAACAGCACTATGGTGATCTAGGATCAGTAAAACCCTCGCCAAAAGTAAAGTAGTATAATCTTTAACATGATAATAATCAATTACGATGCTCGGTCTGCATAAATATTAAACTGTAAATGACTAACTAACAAAACTAATCGTTACTAACTTGCCTAACATATAATATCGCACCTCCAATAAAATAGCGTAACAACTCAAAAAGTTAAAATGTTCAGGAGAAACAAAAATGTTCAACCTATTTAATTGTAATTAGAATACCATGCATTTTTGCGTTAAATAATATGTACCTACATGTTATATTATAATTATAACACATATGTTACATGAAAAAAAAAATGCATGTTATAATAAGTTAAACATTTTTGTTTCTTCTGAACATTTGAACTTTTTGAATTGTTACGCTATTTTATCGGAGGTGCGATATGTACACGGCAGGTGCAAATATCATCAGAATATAATTATGTATTTATTGTATGCACATCTTGTTTGTTTGCTTTCGCATGCTTCCCAACCTAAACAAATGCACAAAACACTGACTGTGAAAATATCCGAGCGGATTCATGAATATCGAAGCACCCAAAACAAAACTAATATGAACTAAGTCATTATTCGAAAAATATTGAAATGAAAACGGTAAATCTTTCAGACGGACGACCCAACGAAAACTACAACGCGACCAACCTACCCTTTGGCGACTTCTCCTACCTAACCGAAATGATATACAACCCGCTGGCGTACGGCTCTTACGGCGTCACCAGCGTGGATCCCGACCGCAACGTGGACACCGACCAGAGCCTCAACACTGACCAATCGCACGACAGAACTATCGACGTCTCCGACTCTTCTTCGGATGACGACGACTCCCGCGTCGAACAAGACGATAACGTCCCTTCCGTCGCGATGGAAACACAAATCATGACCGTAGGAGACTGCCAGATCGTCAAACTACCCCCCAATAACGATGAGAAGGAAGAAAAGATGGAACAGATCGTTGAGACTAGTACAGTGTCGTCTTCAACACCGTCTTCAGTCACGATCACGCCAATCACAACGGTAGGTGACTGTACCATCAGGCCTGTTGAGAACACATAAGATTTCACACCCAATTTCGTCTACCCCGTATACTTTGGTGATGTACGGGATTGAAGATATGAGCCTATTGACGCAGACTGTTATTTAGCCAAGATTGTGAGTGAGTCATGAAGGTCCTATGATTTTTTTTATATTTTGCAAGATCTCAGATTGAGAGTCAATGCAAGTTTATAGTTATACGTTGTGTATTTTGATGAAAAATCATATGCGGTTTATATTATTTTACGGAACACACTGTTGTGTTAAAAGTGTTTGTTTTTCAATTGCAATTAATGTGTATCTGCATTTGGGAAATTCTAAATTGCAGCTTTTTCCAGGTATCGTAGGAGAGATTTCGAAACAATATGGGGTAGACTATATTGTAATATTATTATTGTGGTAGCATTCACTGTGGAATTAAGTGGTCGAGAACACAATCGATCGTCGTATTTCCTTCGATAGCTATTGATGGCGATATAGACGCGTATTTATGTAAGTGTTGACAACTGAAATGAAATTTAATAATTATTAGGTTGGCTACCGTCATGGCGAGATACTTTGACTCTAGGGCATAGCTTGGCCCCAAATCGAGACAAATGTTTAGTGTCATTAAATCCACACAACAGTTACATAAATACGCGTCTATATCGCCATCTATAGCTATCGAAGGAAATACGACGATGGATTGTGTGGTCGCGACACGGCGGGTAATTGAAAGATTTGTCTCGATTTGAGCCAAAGTTATGACAAACCCCGCCATGATGGTACCTATATACAT
Organism: Dicycla oo; assembly: GCA_948252095.1. Lineage (NCBI taxonomy): Eukaryota > Metazoa > Arthropoda > Insecta > Lepidoptera > Noctuidae > Dicycla > Dicycla oo. The sequence continues at coordinate 23,809,760 of OX411728.1, forward strand.
AGTAGAGCAGATTAGTACTAAAATCAGAATGGCGATTTGTCGTGGATCGTGCTTCCTCAAACTGAACTCGACCAGTTGAAATTCTTCGTCACAAATATAAGACCTGGGGCCGTATTATGAACTATTAACGTCATCATTTTTCCAGTGCTAGAGAGAGACGGAGCTATACATGACCTATAGCACCATCCCTTTTTCTCAACGGAATCATGATGGCGTTAATAGTTATGAAATACGGCCCTGGTTGCCTATTTTTTAATGTCGGTGTCTGAAGAGCTTTAACATGTGAAGACACCTAAATTGCAAGGCGTAAGAACATTTGTTATGTTACGGCTACATTGTCGAGATAAATCCGTGGTTCCCGTGCGATACTTTCCGACATCCACGCGGGCAAAACCACTAGCAAAAGCTAGTAATTAAATATATCTTTGCGTGCAAAAATAAGGTGACACTACAAAATTAAATAATCTCTTTCAGAAAAAAAAAAACGAAAAAAAACTACCTTCAAAAGTTTTATATAAAAGTCTTCCTAAACACGGTAATGCTACTACAATGATACTCATTTATAACTATTAAAAAAAAAAGAATTCAAGTGACTGTCAAAAATGCATTTAGAATTGGTGGTGATGACATATTTATTTTATTGGTCAACTAATGTACCATAATGCCATAAGCTTTACATAATTTTAATCGTGATACTCAATTAGACGATTCGTATACTTATCAGAACAAAATATTAATTGTCACAATGTTGTTTTGTTGTGTATTGTGTGGGGGAGTTACATATTCAATACATTGGCAAGATATTTGCAAGGTAATTCGGGTTTCTGCTATAAGATCTCTTATTGATTGAATATGTATTAGTTAAAATCGAGGTTTTAAATGAATTTGAGTGTGTTACAAAAAAAAAAACATCGTTGTCATAAAAAGGTGCTTACTCCCCACGGAATAGAAAAAAGAAGTGGAAGTGCGCACGCAGCTATCCGGCGTGTGTCACAATTATGCGAAAAAAAAAATGTAAAATAACAACAACCTTCGTCAGTTGTAATAAGTCTTAATTTTGTATGAACAACAAATAAGCTTTGCGTCAAAGTTGAATTTGTTGTTCATACAAAATTAAGACTTATTACAACTGACGAAGGTTGTTATTCTTTTCCACATAATTGTGACACGCGCCGGATACCTGCGTGAGCACTTGCACTTGTTTTTTTCTATTCCGTGTCTCCCAATGATTATTTTTACATGCAACTGAAAACACAAGTTTACACAATACGAAGTAACATTAATAAAGGAAATAACTACTTCAGTGTTCACGTAAATAGATCGACTCCCACGCAGTTCATTACAAAACAAAAAGTTTTACGTATAGATGTGTATTTTGCGAATATCTACATAGAGGCAGCATATTTACTGAGTAATAATTGTAACGGTGACACTACTTAGATACGCGATGTTTATAATAATGTGCACTTAACGTTGCCTTCACTGTTTTAATCGTTTAGAACGGTATACACTCCACCGCCGAGCGACAGTGAGATTGCTTATGGTGGATCCGCAATAGTAGCCCGCGAACTTCAAAATTTCTTACGTGTTTTGCTATTTGCAAGTCAGTGTCAGGTCGTATCTTGATCAAAATTATTATTCACGACTAAACAAATAACCATGAGAATCATCAATACATCTCCCTAAGTTAGATTATGTTCTCTCGCAAGTTTTCGGAAATCATGACACTTTGGAACAAATCTAACTTAGATTATAATTATGTAAATATGTTACGGCTAAAACCCGAAGTGCGGTTACACTTAGTTTTAGCCGGCTAGAACTAGGTGTTGGTAACCGATTGCATTCGGACCCTGGCACTCGCCAGCCGCTGTCGCGGCACCGCTCGCTTCACTCGCTCGACTCGTGCAATGTATGTGGTCACAGTTCTAACCTACCTTTCAGCCTACACCTGAGTTTAACCAACTGCTATAATTGTAGCCGGCTAAAACTATGCAATCGGTTACTTACACCTAGTTTTAGTCGCACTTCGGGTTTTAGTCGTAACAAATACATATTTGTTATGTAGTTTGACCAAGACCGCTGTACCGCGCCTTTGGAATGCGCGGCGTGGCGGGGTGCAGCGCTGGCGAATGAGCGGTGGGACGCCGTGAGCGTTGACGAATGATCGGCCCTGCACTGCCCCCCGTCTCGCCGCGGTATAGCGGTCTTGGTCAAACTATAGTCGCGAATCATATTTTGATCAACATACAACCTGACACTGACCTGTAAATTGCAAAAAAATAAATAAGATAATTTGAATTTCACGAGCTACCTCTGCGGATTCACCTTAAACGCACGTTTCAGGCGCGGGCGATGTGTGTATCGACTTTTATTTGACACTCCTCAAAAGTATTTCGTATTTTTTTACACGCGAAATCTCTCGATTGATCTGATTTTTTTAATGTAACGAGAGGCTGACTTCCAATTACGTGTTTAGGAAATATTTTTGAGCAGTGCTCGTGCTGACGTCGTTGCATCTGGTTGGCTGTCTATTTTATGTTTATTTTCTATATTAATTTTAATTTTATAGTTAGTCGTTGTGTAGCAGGGCACGCGCTGTTTCGCCTTTTCCATATTCTTAACTGTATCAATCTCTGTGAATATTAGAGTGTAGTACGTAGTGTCTTAGATGAATATAAAACATAATATTCTAAATATTAACTCGACAACACCACACGAACAAGTGATACGAATATAAGCTACATATTTTTAGCAGAAACATATTGTATTGACATATTAACAATATATTTCTTTAATAGTTTTGCCTGTAAAAGCAATGGATAACGTATCGTAGTTCGATATATATATATTATAATGATAGTACGCAATATATAACCCACATATTTTAAAGACAGCTGTTGTCGGCGGTGCGGCCTGTGAGACGGGCGTCGCCGACTCACATGATATTTTTCGAACAAACACATTTTTAGTTCCCTGTTATGTTCAATAGAGACTGTTGAAGTCTGCATATATATTATAATGTCGGTGTAATAATAAAAGTATTAAACTCGCTATTATGAAAAATCATAATCATTATTTTCTTTATAATCTGTACAGTAGTAGATTATAGTTCCTAACTTGTAATCGATACAAAACTATAACCCTTGAATTAATGAAGTAGACACGTAATATTTCTTTAATCATTTAGAATTAAGTTTATATTATGATCAAACTTTGAGTATCTTTTTTAGTATTCACTATTAGTGATAGTCGTCGATTTGTTTAAGTATCATTACGATATATTTTTACGTATTTAATGGAAGACTGCTCGGATTCGTTTTCTGTTGATGTGTATCGTTTGGGGTTTGCACTTGTTGGTGCGACAAATCGCGTGCGACTAAACGCAACGTGTGTGACCGGATAGCTCGGAGGGTCCAGCTGCGGGTACTTACTTATGCTTCAGTTCTGCGATATACAGGGTTATTGGTAAAACACCAGCAACCTCTTAAGGGGACATTGTACTCATCATTATTAACAAATTTTAATATGGGACCAAACCTGAAATCGCGAAAAAAATATCAGCTGTTCAGTACATTTTGACGAATTTTGCTAACATAAATGTACTGAACAGCTGAATTTTTTTTTCGCGATTTCAGGTTTGGTCCCATAGTAAAAGTTGTTAATAATGATGAGTACAATGACCCCTTAAGAGGTTGCTGGTGTTTTACCAATAACCCTGTATATAAGTGGAAGTTAGCTTCAATCGCATTGTACGAAATGCCACACCAACGAGTCCTACCTACTTATTATTATTGTGAACATTTTGACACAAATGAGCCCCGAAGAGGCATGTAATCATGAGTCTCAGACGGCACGATAAGCTTATTGAGAATTATTTTAATATAGGAATCTGTATTTTTATAACGAAACTAAGATAAGTTGACAGTAATCAGTTACTCCCGTCACACGTAATAGTATAGTAAGCTGTGTTTAAGTTGTGTTTACAAGCGCCTATTGGCTCCGTTGTCGTTAAGTTTTGTGTTCCCTTCAAGGTTTGACGGTCATTATCTACATAAATCTGCATTTGTACTGTAGGAATAGAGAAGCAATAATTAGAAGTTTGATATGTGTGCTAATTAGGTCATGATGGTAATCAATCAAGATATTTGGCTTCGCTTTAAATCTAAAATAAAGGCATCTATTATAAAAATTGCCAAGTTTGAATAAAGACAAAGGGACCTGTTACAGGTTGCATTGAAAATATTATCAATTTTAAAATCACAGAGCAAATAAAAAAGCTCTTATATAATATTAAAATCAATTTGTTCTTCTTAAAGACTCTGTCTCAAAAATGTTTCAAGTGTTGCTGGATTTCAGTCTAAGATAAAAGAAGGGTTTCACTATGTAGATACTGATTGGTTCATATTTTTTGGCAATATGACGGTTATAATCGGACGTTAGAATCAAGTAAGAATTGCATTTATATTTATTTTGTATTGGTGCGATATGTTGCGAAATTATTGTTTGAAACGGATTTTTGATAAAATTGTAGGTATTGTTTTACCAAGTATACGCTGTCTGAAAATATTAGTAATTTACAAGAAAATGCAAATCTTTTATAAAATCAGGTTTAACATGAGTTTTAATGGCCAGGCAGTTTGTTATTTTACAAGCCCCACGTTCGTCTTAATCACTTCTGGACATAGGCCACAAGCACCGCCACTTGACCGGTTCTGTGCTTCCTACATCCAGCGGATTCCTGCGGCCTTCACCAGGTCATCGGTCCACCTCGTGGGAGGCGTTCCAACGCTACGTCTTCCGGTCGTCTTAGTACTAACCGTCAACTACTTATGACTTAGTTTTAATTGGTCGGATAGTCTACAAACTGGCCGTCATTGGAAACTCATGTTAAGCTTCCAATCGTATTAGACTATGACGATAACATATTGTATGCTGATCCCTAATGCTATATATTTAAAGGGCGTTAGCAAGAGATTATTTTTATATCCACAACACTCTTTCAAAGTTGTAATAATTTGCGTTCACATAATAAGTTTGTTTTTCTATTCTACACTTAGCACACATTAGCATTGATATTTCGTAACTCCTCTACGTAATGCATTTCATAAATATCTCTGCATTTGCTACACAGTACGTGCTATTCCGTTTATCCATCACATAGGTGGATACGCGGAAACGCATGTCCGAGAATCCACCATAAGCCTATAAATTCAGTTTATCCAACTAGGCTTATAGGTGAACTCTCGGACATGTTTCTGCTTACCCACCTTAGGTTGGATAAACGGAATTACTCCACAGTGCTACCACCAAACTTTTAATGTGTTCAATGATTACGAAGTGCAATTATTAAGCAGCTATTTGGCAGTAATTGTAAGTCTTAGTTGTACACCTGTAAACCTGATTTATCCTAATCTTGGATGTAGCTCTGATTTCGATACCCATTTACATTAATTTAGAATACCACTAACATGGATAATAATGCTAAAAAAAATATTATCAAAGCGATATCCTATCGATGCCGGAGCGATATTGATATTATTAAAATATGAAAGTAACGAAGTATCACGCAAAATGTGCTATGTGTAGTACTTCCCTAATCAAAACATGTATCCATTGATGATTTGTCGTAAAATCATGTAACATTTTACGGCCGGATAGTTTTTAGACAAATAGTATAAATATCTTTAGTTTTAATGAACGTTTTATATTCCTGTATTTTGTGAAATGTTCATCATTTTACGTTGTGATCATTTGAGTGCAAAATTATTATATGATTAACCAGTTTACTTTGACGATTCGTCAGTTAGGGCAGCAGATGTATACGTTTATGTTTGCATAGTCCGAGAGCAGTATTGTTTAGATGTAATCTTTATTATTAAAAAACTTTTTTTATTTTAACATTATGAAATTCGATCGTTAGTTAATTTCTAACATGAAATATTTAATAAAGAAATCACAAAATTATATTTGGGTTTGATTTTTATGTATATTTTTATTTACACACCGGGTACTCGGCGCATGTCCGTGACTACCGCCGGACTACCAACGCCAATCGCTTCCATATTTGGTAAAACATTAAGGGCTGTGTTCACCAACATTCAAACCGCCGTTTAGGTATTTAAACAGTTGGTTTATGTCAAAGTTTTTCTAAGGAAAGATCTGATTAAATATCTAAACAGCCGTTTTAAAAGATGGTGAACTCCGCCCTAAGATTCAATTGATACTAATAGCACAGATATTACAATACTACGTACAGATACCCAATCCCATACAAAGAAATGACACCTCCCTAATTCTGGCTATTGAGCTGGCTATTTTTTTTCCCTTCAATTTATAACAGATGGCTGCATCAGCGACTCACTAATTACCAGATACTGTAGTTTTACAACACCATCTAGGAGTCTGCCTAGACACTAGGTCTCATCGATGCTAGGTGGCATCGATACTACTTAGATGGCTATATCTAGATACCTATAGATTCTCCATCTCACATCGAGTATGTCGTCGTAATCGTACCGTGCGCTCAAGGACAAAAATATCTTGAGTTGGCGTAATTGTTTCGTTTATGGGATTGATGATTGAGCTAGCATTTTTAGCTTTAGTAGGAGACGACGTGTTTGCGAAGTCAAATAATTATATTTTATTTTTACGCCATGCGGCATATAGGTACATAATAATTCGTGCAGCTGCAAATGGGATTTTTTCTAAACGCGCTTAATTAAATTATCTGCTTATGTCTGCGGTAACTTACTAAAATCTAAGTGGTCGCTATGCGAATGTTACGATAAGTAGGTATTCATATTTTTAAATTTTATTATCTACCTACTCAAATCAATCAAAACTATAAAATTGCTTGTAATTTAACCGGTAATAATGTTACAGCAGCAAGGAAATGAAATTAAATAGGTAAATATGTATGTATTATGAGTAGGCAGAAACAATACAAGTAGGTACAAGCTGTAGTATGAAGTACCTACCTACATAAATAAAATAAAAACGAACGGAATATTTTTATAAAAATATTTTAATAGGTACTTCAATCAAGTAAGTACATAACAATACTGATAGAACGTTGCAAAGTGATCAGTAGATAGGTATATACTTACTTATGCCACATTTTTTTATTACCTACCAGCACAAAAACATGACAAATGAAAACATTTGTGTCTCCAGAAAATATCACACAGTAGAAATATCATACAGTATGTGACTCAACCCCTGTTCTTGAAATAACTACCTACAGCCGCGCGGTACGTAAACACGCGATAGGGCTGCCCGCCTACAGTATTTTAATTTCATCCTACATACCACCATCACTTGCTTGAGTTTATTTCTAGTTTTGTGATTGTAAATATTATATCTTTTATTTTTTTTAAATAATCTGCTGTCGTCGATGGTTACCAAACTCCAATTATTACAAACTTCAACACCTACCAACTTAGCCAAAATGCAAGAAACAGCTGACGAGAAATTAAATATCTTTTTTCATCTCAGCTTATTAACGCCCTCATTACCTACAGTACGGAGCAACTCGAAATAATAATTCTTTTCGTCACCCTTCCGATGTCGAACCGCTCTGCAATCCTTACTTATTATCAACCATCTCATCGCGTGTGCGCTACCTACAGCAATCAAATCTTCTAACTACCTACTACAAAATCTTACTTATAAAAGTAAATTATAATGTTAATCTTACTTACTACGTAGTTACCTACCATTTATTGCTCTCATAATCTTTTCCTAACGATATTTCGTCTAACTCAGTAAGTAGGTACCTAAGTACATATTATAAGTAAGTAGATAGCCTAGCTTAGGAAACTACCTACTAGTTTTTTTTAACGCGAGCTCAGGTAGGTCACTCGTGTGTCACTTTTTTCACCCTATCCACTTATTTATTTAGTAATCCAGTTATTTTACTCGGTGGAAAAAGCAAAATACCTCCTTCCGACCGTTTGTATGAAGATAAAATACTGTATGATATTTCTACTGTGGCTGTAAGTAGCAATTTTGCTACTTACAGCCACAGTAGAAATATCATAAAAAATGTAACAAATAATTACGTTGGGGATTGTGTGCGTCAGAATGGCTGGTAGTCTGTGGCGTTGGTCTATGAGAGTTGTTTCGAAAATTGCTACATAATCGCTTATATTTGCTACATATAATAAAAACTTGCTACATAGGATATATATTTAGAAACAAAATATTTTTTTTTGACCAGCAATCCTGACGTTTGTTTGGCTGGTCACCTCCTAGTTTAAAGTCAATCATGCAGAGTTTCCCGAAATGTATTGCGTCAATAATTGCTACATACTCGTATTTACTTCATTTATTTAATTTAGTTGTAACTTCAAACATATGATAAATAAAGGATGTAGTAATGATTTAAATTATCCCAAGGAAAAGTGCCTGATAAAATAATAAAGGCAAATAGTTGCAGTGTGTCTTATTATTAGTGTATTTACTGTCAATAATAGAATTCGAGTCTCCAGTATGTGAAACACTTATTGGTCACTACAAAGCTCATTGCAGACGAAATTCACAATGGAAATGTTATGATGACGAATCGAAAAAATTACGAAGAGTAAAAAGAAGCTAATTCCACATTGTATAATATATGCGGAAAAATAATATGAAAATAAGGTAAATTAATAATTGAATATTTTTTAAGTAAATTGTAATATTATTAAACTGAATCTTATGAACGACCTACATTTTTTTTTATTTACGATATCCTTTTAATGTGCTTATTATCCACTTACCTACTCATAACATAACATGCCATTTAACAATTTAAAACGCCTGCCTCCTAAAGTAGCAATGCCATTGAGTGAAAACACACTGCAACTATTTGCCTTTATTATTTTATCAGGCACTTTTCCTTGGGATAATTTAAATAATTGCTACATCCTTTATTTATCATATCGACGGACCCGTAGAACAAACACTTATGGAAATATAAGACGATGTTTAGTTTATTAATCAACTGAATTAAGTATACTAATAGCAGCTATTAGTATACCTACTTAATTCATGTGATTAATAAACTAAAACACGTCTTATATTTCCATGTGTTGGTTCTACGGGCCCGTCGAATAATTTGGCGTAACTTCAATGCTTCGAACTGCAACTAGATAATTTTGAAGATACATCTTTGTTCTTGGGACCCGTCGATATGTTTGAAGTTACAACTAAATTAGATAAATGAAGTAAATATGTAGCAATTATTGACGCAATACATTTCGGGAAACTGCATGCTTGACTTTAAACTAGGGGGTGACCAGCCAACCAAACGTCAGGATTGCTGGTCAAAAAAAATATTTTGTTTCTAAATATATATCCTATGTAACAATTATGTATTATATGTAGCAAATAGCAATTATGTAGCAATTTTCGAATCAACTCTCATAGACCAACGCCACAGACAACCAGCCATTCTGACGCACACTGGGGATTCCCTTTTAGCACTCCAGTAGAGCACGAGCGGGCTTGTTTCGTCGATGTTGAATTTGTTGTTCATACAAAATTAAGACTTATTACAACTGACGAAGAGATGATATTATTGTACATTGTTTCCGCATAATTGTGAGACACAACAGCAACGACGGATAACTGCGTGCCCACATTCACTTGTGTTTAGGGTTCCGTACCTCAAAAGAAAAAAAAACGGAACCCTTATAGGCTCACTCGTGTGTCTATCACAGCCGATTTGCTCCGAATCCAATGGAACGATTAAGTTGTATACACGTATGAATTTCTGTGAGCCAAACACGGAGTGTAACATAAATAAATGAATTTTGAACATGGGGGGTCAATTTTGGGGGCTAATAAGATTTTTTTTTTAAAAAGTATTGCATACTGTACCGTGTGATACTTATATCAAATTAAAGGGTGAGGGTCTCAAATCTATATTTTTTTTATAATTTTAAAATTGTTTTAGTTATTTAAGAAAATAGACGAAAATTGACCATTTCGCCCTATCTCCAATACAACAGAGCATATTTTGAAATAAAAAACCGGCCAAGTGCGTGTCGGACTACGCACAATGAATCCTAAGAACAAACTTAACATTGTAGTTTAAAAATATGTTCTTCCATACATTATACATTACTATTGGTATTGAACTATTTTATGTATTTCTTTTTCAAAATTTTAGGCTCAGTACTTTCGGAGATAGGGGGGAACGGTCAATTTTCGTCTATTTTTTAATTAACTTTAAAATGATTTATTTTAAAATTATAAAAAAAAGTATTTTTGAGACCCTCACAGTAATCCATTTCATTTGATATGTCACATGGTACAGTTTGCAAAACTTTATTTTTAATTAATATAATTATTAATTAAGTATAAAAATATTCAATTATTAATTTACCTTTTTTTTCTTACTTGCCCCCCAAAATTGACCCCAAATTCAAAATTAATTTATTTACGTTACACGTCCATGTTTGGGTCACAGAAATACATACGTGTACCAAATTTCATCTTAATCGGTCCAATGGATTCGGAGCAAAGTGGCTGTGACAGACAGATAGACACACGAGCAACAATTCAGTTTTTCAATCCTATAACAATTCAGTTTTTTCCTTTTGAGGTACGGAACCCTAAAAATATTGAAAGTAGTTATATTATTCCTATAGATTACAGGAAAACTTATTAGAATCTATGGTCTTAACATATCATGATAAATCTCTCAATATTGTGCGTACAAAGTTACATTTGCTGCTGGAATGTCTTCCGTACATTCCAAAAGTTGGAATGTATGAGGGAACATATTTTTCATCCCTGGTTTAAATTCATCCAAACTACGGAACCCTTCACTGTGCGTGGTCCGACACGCACTTGGCCGGTTTTTTTCTATTCCGTGGCGGTAAAAGTGATGACAAGTTTAATAAAACGCCATCTATTGCAAAGAGCCCTAAAACAAAATGCATGACAGAAGGCTACTTTGAACTGTTTATAACATACTATTTGGTTCGGATTGAAGTAAAAGGCTTAATGTATCGTTTTTGTTGAAAATACGTGAAATATGAGTGTAAATAGATAAATCAACATTAAACAAGGACGATTTGATTTTTACTAATCTTACTTCAGCCAAAATCTGCCGTATAACGCTTATTACTGGTTGTTAATTTCATAATTGTTACCTATGCTGCCATCTATGATTTCTTTTCGAGATTAATTATAATTTGTTCTAGTTGAGACCCCATGCTAATAGTACTCAAACAACAAAATTGGTACCTATGGGCCGGTTTTTTGATCCGTAGTTAACTCAACCAATGGTTGAATTTTAGTTACTATTTTTTAATATGAATGAGCTAACATGAATACATTCATGTTTACCCTTTCACATTTAGCCAAAATTCAACCATTAGTTACTATGTTTCACCATTGGTCGAGTTTAATACGCATTAAAAAACCGGCCCTTAGTAGTTTTCGGGAAAATCGACTTTGAAGGTGGTTCGGCGGTAGTCACGCTCCCTTCACTAAGACCACCATGAGCGCCAAAAAAGGGGGCATGCTACAGCTATTCTAGTATACAAATAATTAGTACCCTTATATGTGATACATTTCGCAAAAAAAGAACTGAAACATTTGTATTTACCGAGAAATCAACGATGATAACTTTCGCGCGCTCATTCAGCAGGACCACGACTTTGAATGTTGATTCCAAGTTTGAGGAGCTTGTCGCTTTCCTCAAACCTACATAGAAAATTAGTACCCAAAATTCAAATTAGTTTACGAGATAGATATACCATGCCATTGGTGGGGTGGCGGTAGTCATTGTGATCAACTTTAGTAAAGGCTGTCGTTTCTTTCAAACAACATGAAATGTAACGTCTACATATGGAACGGGTCTGAAGAAAACTACTAATATCAACCAGTCGGTAACTAATCTTCATCATAAAATTGAGCAGAAACTTAACAGATATAACATCTAGGCGTCTAGGAGCTTTTGGTTAGCGTTGAAAGTACAACGCCATAATCAGCTTTTGAATCTTTGTGAGAGTCAACCGTTGATGTTGCAAGCTCAGGCACACTAACCGTTTATGCTGCTTAGAAGTAACAAGATCCAAATAACTCAGTGGACCTTTAGAAAAATGGATGCCTATTTCAATTTCGCTGATTAAGTTTCGAAATATAACAATATCACTGAATTTATTGACAACAACGGACCGCGTTCTAAAACGAATAGTATTTTAACAATACAATCAGTATAATAAATTCTATGTAGGTTTGAGGAAAGCGACAAGCTCCTCAAACTCGGAATCAACATTCAAAGTCGTGGTCCTGCTGAACGAGCACGCGAACGTTATCATCGTTGATTTCTCGGTAGGTAAATACAAATGGTTCAGTTTTGTTTTTTTTTTTTTATGAAATGAATTACATAAAGGGTACTAATTATTTGTATACTAGAATAGCTGTAGCATGCGTGTCACTGACTCTGGAAGGGCCACCATCAGGGATTTTAATTTTGAAAACGCAAAAAATTTGTCGAAATTAGTCGCCAAATATCAGAATTTGTCGGTCACTGGTTCAGAAGATATAAGGGTTTATAGGTGGCCCTGCTGGAGAGACTCTCCCCAGCAGGGCCAAATTTATATCTCAAAAACTAGGGCACCTAGCGAAGATCTGTTTTCTCCCATATTTAGTCGCCAATTAGTCGGAATCAGTCGCCAAGTTACAGATTTAGTCGGTGTGTAATTAAAAAGATATTAAAGAATTCAATTTCCCCATACAGTGGTACAAGCGAGTCCAAAATACTTTATGTATTTTCTAGATAGTATCTATGACGTCTTATGGAGGAATGTTTGTTTCGAATTAAATAAATATAAACTTAGTCTATAATTTCAACCCACCATAGGAAAGCTGTATTCATTACTTATAAACAAATCTACAATAATGTACGATGTAATGTGTATGTGTGTGTGTGTGTAATGTGTGTATGTGTATGTGTAATTATTTATCCAACACAATGTGCACTTGCCACTTAGTCGCTGGCAGATAGATCGCTGCGCTCCGTTCATTTACGGTAAGTAAGAAATAGATAGATGCGCGTGTACAGACGAGCTGCTTAGAACGAGTTGCCCGTCACGTAAGTTAAAGGGTCAGCGCACACAGAGAGGAATAGTATTTTAGTATTTTAAACATTTTACTAAAGGTACGATATTTTTTTTTATTATTCTAACGTTAATTAGAGGTTAACATTGTAAACTGGTAAAACAGTTGCATGCGACTGTACATCTTGACACCAAATAGACCAAGAGCAAGGTTTAATGTTTTCAAAGAAGTTTAAGCCACTCTAAACTAATAATTAAATACATAAAAACATGAATTTAATTGAGAATTTATCTCTCTCGGACATTTCTAAAGACTTTAGACCGATAAAACTAAAAGTATATTACACATATTAATAGAAATATTTTTTCTTGGTATATTTTCGTGAACTCTTCGATCTAGCTCTTGGACTATACCTTACTAATTGAACTCATTATATCTCCTAAACTAAGACCCGACTAAATCTGTAACTTGGCGACTGATTCCGACTAATTGGCGACTAAATATGGGAGAAAACAGATCTTCGCTAGGTGTCCTAGTTTTTGAAATATAAATGTGGCCCTGCTGGGGAGACTCTCCAGCAGGGCCACCTATAAACCCTTATATCTTTTGAACCAGTGACCGACTAATTGGCGACTAAATATGGGAGAAAACAGATCTTCGCTAGGTGCCCTAGTTTCTGAGATATAAATTTGGCCCTGCTGGGGAGACTCTCCAGCAGGGCCATCTATAAACCCTTATATCTTTTGAACCAGTGACCGACTAATTGGCGACTAAATATGGGAGAAAACAGATCTTCGCTAGGTGCCCTAGTTTCTGAGATATAAATTTGGCCCTGCTGGGGAGAGTCTCTCCAGCAGGGCCACCTATAAACCCTTATATCTTTTGAACCAGTGACCGACTAATTCTGATATTTGGCGACTAATTTCGACTAATTAGCTACAATTTTTTTTCGTTTTCAAGTTAAAATCCCTGATGGTGGCCCTGCCAGAGTCAGTGACACAAAGCGACTAGCTCCTCAAACTCGGAATCAACATTCAAAGTCGTGGTCCTGCTGAACCAGCACGCGAACGTTATCATCGTTGATTTTTCGGTAGGTAAATGATAAATGATAAATGATTTTTATTTCTGTAAGTAGGTTTGTACAAACACTTTTACAAGTCAATCATGTTTTTTTTTAAACTAGATGAGGTCGGCGTTTCCTATCTGACTACTCTGAGAAGAAAGGCCGAAACAAACTCAGAGGTCACAGTCTCTTATAAAGTCCAGACATAATCTTGGTCACTTCATGTGAAGACCATGTAGATTGGTGTCTGAAATGGTCTTTTGAGGAAAGAACCACACAGATTGAGAGGACCTGTCCAGTCAGTGCACGCATTTGTCAGTAATCGCGCAGCTCAACCCAGAACTTAAGGAGCTCAACGATTCGACGAACAATACCAAAGAAAGGACATTGGGGGCCGCATAAATTACTCAAACTGCCAGACGATGATTAAAAATAAATGAGAGAAAAAATAAAACAAACAAAAAAAGCAATGACCTACATAGTCTTCACATTCACAATAAATTAAAATAATATAATACTGTACAAAGTAAATAGTCATGTCAACATTCAGTATGCAAAGATAAAAGAATAAAATAAAATTTGGAGCAGTTCAATCCCAAGCCTTTTTGTCCTCAATATAATCTTTAACGGTATAATAGCTTTCTGACACAACTTGCGTTTAAAAAATACAAGGTAAATACAAATGTTTCAGTTTTGTTTTTTTTTTATGAAATGAATTACATGAATGAATGAATGAATGAATGATATATTTATTTGCAAGAATATAGGTAGCTAAGTTCTTAAGATCTATGGGTTTCACTATATTCGGCATTTCAGCCGTACAAATATTAGGTTTTATTTATACATAATAACATGCAGTACACATAGCAATCACATAAAAAATAATTGTAATAATCATTTCATAATATAAATTTAGATTACAATGCAGCTAATAATATTAAAATGAAATACAATTCTATTCATTTAAAATAATAATTTATAATAGAAATAGCGATCAATAATAATAGCAAGAATAATTAAAATGTTTTAGTACTATTTAAATAATGTCAGTATGCAAATGTCATAATAATTATAGTAAACATGTTTTACATTTTACCTACACTCAAAATATTCATTGATGGAATAAAAACATCTCTCACACAACCAGTTATATAGCTTTCTATTAAATTCTAAATCTGTAGTACTTCTAAATTCTTCAGCTAAGTGGTTATATATTTTGACCGCCATGGTATAACAGTTTTTTTTTGCATACTTTTAGCCTATTACGAGGGACTACTAGTGGCTTTTGTGCTATTTTCCTCTTTGACATAGCCTTTTCATCTTTTTCAAAAAGCGAATAGTTTTTTCTTACAAATTTGCAGGTTTCAAATATATATAGAGACGGGAGGGTAAGCAGCTTTTGCTTAATAAATACAGGTTTACAAGAGCCTGTCCACCTAAGATTGAAAATAGATCTTACACACTTTTTTTGGGCTATGAATGCCCTCTGAGCATCTGTTGAATTCCCCCATACAGTTATTCCATACCTTAAAACAGAACAAACATGGCTATGGTATACCAATAAGGCTGTTTGAATGTCTGTTAAATTTTTGATCCTCCTAATTGCAAATACGAATTTGTTTATTTTCTTACATACATTACCTACTTGAGCTTTCCAATTGCAATGTCTGTCCATAACTACTCCTAAAAAATTGATATTATTTACTTCTTATTGTATTTTAAACTTAATTTCATTTCATTTCCTAATTTTTTATGGTTATTATATGGCATAAATGTTATAAATTTAGTTTTACTTGTATTTATTTTTAAGTTATTCCTATCTAGCCAATTGATTAAATCTGTCAATGCTTTGTTTGTAACTATTTTACTGTTATCTAGAGTTTTCTCTTTTGTCAACACGGTAGTATCATCTGCAAATAATATAGTGTATTGGTTCGTGGTATAAGGGTATACACATATAAGGGTACTAATTATTTGTATACTAGAATAGCTGTAGCATGCCCCCTTTTTCGACGCTCATGGTGGTCTTACTGAAGGGAGCGTGACTACCGCCGGGACCACCTTCAAAATCGATTTTTTCGAAAACATCTAAGGTACCAATTCTTTTGTTGGAGTAGTAATTAGTACCTATTGGGTACTAATTATTTACCAAATATGGAATCGATTGGCGTTCGTGGTCCAGCGGCTGCTGCTGCTCGTTTGGTGTGGTCTTATGACAGATTCCTATAATTTACAGACCTTTATTGGTTAAAATCTCTTGTATCTTTACCAGTAATGAAGCAGACCTCATAGCTTTGCATAGTAGACCCTGCCATATGGAAGTAGCTATCACAGATAAAATTGGCTTACGAATCTATTTATATGCCCTTTGGTTTGGAAATAAAAAATGTTACCATTGGTAAGCGAAACGATCCGTTTTTGTTTATAGGAACCAAGCTTTAGTGGTCTTCCCGAAGCAAATGAAACACAAAATACTGTAATAATCATTGTTTATTCCATATAAATACAAATTTATTTTTGGATAACCACACTTTAGTATTGATAGACATGTTACTGCACTAACTATCAACTAATTATTATGAGATAGATCTTATTAATAAAAAAAAATGTTGCGCATTAGGTTCCTGGAGGAGGAGGGGGTCCATTGTTGACCCACTGGGGGTGCCCTGATACCGTGCAGTAGTTGGAACCGAACACCGGCATGTTGTGGCGGAAGGGGGGCAGGGGAGGGCCCATGGACAGCGGCATAGGGCTGCCGGCCATCCTGTTCCCTCCGAACTGGAACATGTTGCCCATGAAAGGGGGTGGTGTGCTGGGATTAAATGGGGGTGGGAACATTGGGGGACCTGTGAAGTTGGGGGGTGCGCTGAAGGGTCCGTGTGCTCCAGCGTCACCATTGGGGTGTGGGGGAGGGGTCCTTAGGCCTATATTGCTAGACCAGGGCCTGCCTACACGCGGGAACGCGTTGGGGTTATTATTTCTCCTAGATCCTGCTGAGAATGGGTTCCGTCCCCGACTCGGTCCGCTGCCGAACCGGCTGCTGGACTCGGAGGGTCTTTGGTTGCGTCGTTCGGGGACTTTCCTCGTGTTCTTGGAGGTCTCTCCGTCCTCCGACTCTTCTGTCTTGTCTCTCCGCTGCTCTTTCCTCGCTCTATTGGCTCTTCGTTCTTCCTCGTCGTCGGAGTATTCGATCTGATGCGGAGGAGGCTCCACGTCGTGCAGCCACGATGCGTCGGAGCCTTTTATTCTGAAATATAAAATGTTATATTGTAGTTTGATCTTACAGTACGCTCGTCGGATTATTTGATAACTGTTAAATAAATTTTTTGTTCTGCAACATGTAGCTTTGTCAATAAACTTAATTCGACAAGGTTGTTCATCGCAGATAATTTACTATAGGGGAGGCGTATCAGAAATCTGTCTAAACTTATGGACAGGCTTCTTTCTTAATTCCCCAAATACGGACACATCTACAGAGGTATGAGGAACTGGGTGGGAAGTTCCTCATCCCGCATAGAAAAGGGAAGATCCTGCGATCAGACGGGTGTAAGTCTGGTAGGCTACTGCCCGACAGCTGTTGTCAGGTTTCTGTATATATGCCAATCGCGCAGAAAACTTTGCTTGCGCGATGTAGGATTTTCGTGACGTCAGATGTAACGCGTAGTTCGCATGTCGATTTGTAGATGCCGCCACACACAAAACAATTTGCTAAATATCGGGTGTTTTTTTAGAGGGGATAACTTTAAATTGAAATAAAACACAGAAAAATGTTTTTAATATCCATGAAATCAGCTGTCCAGTACATTTTGACGAATTATGCGAACATAAATGTACTGAACAGCTGACTTTTTTTCGCGTTTTCAGGTTTGGTCCCATAGTAAAGTCGTTCATAATGATGTGTACAGAGACCTCTTAAGAGGTTGTATGTTATTTGTGTTACACCTTGTATATAGTCAACGAGAAACTTCAAGAGATAATTGGCGATCGAGAATCGTGTGTTGTAGCAGGTTGTACGAGTAGCAACCAATATATTTTACAAGCTTTTATTTAGTGTCAACTGTCCCGGTCTGTCTGTCTGTAATCTAGTCTTGCAAGTTAAATTTGATCCATTTCCCGGTTTCCGATTGAGCTGAAATTTTACATGATGGAGCCGCAAGGTGGCCATGGGAACTCAGTAATAAAACGACGCAACCCTACCGTGATTGAGCTCTTTTGGTTCGTCTTGAAAAATACTCTGGTCCTAGATGATATCCAGACTAATAAAAGCTTGTTTTTTTTTTTAATATACACTTATTTATCCATGAAACCACCTTATAGATTATCATTATTATACAGGTAAACCAGAAAAAGGAGGTATATATTTCAGTAATCTTCGTATTTTCGAATTAGTACGAACGTCGCGCTACAGAGTAACCGCCCACAGCAGAGGCAACGCTTCTACATTTTGTTCCGCCGTGCTTTCTCGTAGTACGTCTGTCGTCATTGCGTGTTTGTATGAAGTTTTCTCAGTCGGGATACCTAGTGCGGTCGCAGATCGTCATCTGTCACTCAAAAGTATTAAAAGTGTTTAAGAATTGTATAGCATTTTTGTCATACAAAAAAATATATATACGCCTCGACTTGAGAACCTCCTCCTTTTTATTTTTTGTCGGTTAAAAATAGGCGAATACTTCCATGATTGTATTAGCTCTATATTAGATCTCATCATCTATTCGTATTTCCGAAGATAGACAATGGTAACCGAAGCTCATACTTTTCTTAGGAAATCTGTATGTAAGAACCTAACTATCAATTAATGGTGCGACTTACTTCATAAGCTCGGAGAGGAAGACGTAGTTGGTGTGCTGACTCTGCGGTGCGATGAACACGTCCATGCCCAGCTGTGCGCCGCGCTCGCGCACGTGTTCTATCGAGTTGAAGCGCACGCAGTAGTGGGGATCTGTTACCTGCAGACAGATTACAAATTAATGTAGAACCTATCGACCCTCCCATGCTTCGCGCGGGTGAACTACTATGTGGCGACATGTCACAACATCCAGATTTCTGTGCTTTATCTAAATAATAATATAGTTAAATATTAATGTATTATACGCACCCATGGGCGCTGGGCGTGGGGCCCATGCATCCACGGACACACTACACTCTTCAAAGACACATAGCACATCTCTGTTTTGAATATTAATACTCTTCCTCTCAGTACTACAATGTTGTAGTACGTAAGTGCAATTTAATATAGTAATTTTAAGGGTGTGAGCCTGGAGATCTGTCATACAGGCCCCGAGCCCAGTATAGACTCCAACTCTCACAAAGGTTTGATTCTGTCTGTAACTTAGATACTATGTACGGCTTAACTTTTGAAATCATTGGGAGACCTTTATACAAACGGCAATTTTACATAAAAATGTTACACCGATCTGCAAGGATTTCCACATGAATACGTTCATGAATACGTCATTTTTTGACATGAGTGGCCCTAGGAGTTAGTCAGTAAAAACGGCCAAACCAAATCCGAGTGCTCAGCATATTATTAATTGGATGTACACGCCCCATTCGAGATGTGTCCTACGTGTCATGACAAAGTCAGCTGGTTATTTTGTTATAAAATATACCTTGAGACCTCGCTGCATCACTATTAATGTTCCTTGTTTTTCTTTGTCGATACATTTTTAATTACCAACGACATATCTAATGACTTTAATAATGGAGGAACATACTCCCAAGTCTCAGGTATAAACCTAGTTTGGGAGCCAGGGGACTTAAATTCAAGACACTACTTCTGTAAGTTGTAATTTAATATACTTTTAAAAATTAAAGAATTTATTAATTTATTTTTATTTTATTCGTACATTCCGTTGTACTTATTTATTTATTCGTTCCATAGTTCACACACATTATAGTTTATATACATTTAAGTTGGTGCCAACATAAACTCTTTAGTCTTACCGTGCACCAAAATCGTCGACTACATAATTTAGGTTAACAAATAAAATTGTAATGAGGGTGTAAGTGAGTGTCTAACGAGCAAACATGGGAGAACAATCTGACCGTCCGTCTTTAAACCATAAGGGGTGGAGAAATGTTTTTGAAATTGGTTAGCTTTATTCTTCAATAAGTTGTTGCAGGAAGAAGCCATACCTGACGAATGGTGTAACAGTTCGCTGGTGTCCAACTTTAAAAATTATTTTATAATTATCCTCTCGAATGTCTTATGTTACACAGTTCGACATAAGAAAAAATGCTCCAAGTGTCTTAAGTCGGACAGTTACACTAAATTGACAAGTGAAAATATTAAAATGACCTTTATGATAATGTAATCCTAATACAGCTTGACAAGCTTGACAATTTCAGTCAAGTCAATTTAGTCTCCGACATTCGAGAGGTTATTACTTATTACAATATTAATGCTGCTTTCGTAATGCAGAAATTAGCCTTAAGAACTATGCTTCGCATTAAACAACGGAGTATTGTAGAGATCATTTTAAGAAACTGCACATACTCACAGTACCATGCCTCTATATTCTAGTCCTGCTTAGTAATTTTATTAAAAACATCCATAAGTTTGAGACAGAAGAACAGAGAGATATCAGAGTAAAAACGCGAAGAAAGGATCTACCTAATTTCATACAGCCTAAGCTTAATGTCGTTAAGCATGCCTCAAGAGTGCAATCAGTGAATATGTACAATAAATTGCCTGTACAATTTAAAAACTCTGTGAATCCAAATGAATTCAAGAGAAAATTAAAGTTATTGTTATTGGAAAAATGTTGTTACAGCATAGAAGAGTTTCTCAATGATAAGTAGTTCGAACTAATATGTGATTATATTTTAATGACTTTAAGTGATATATCCAACATTCTATCTTAATGAATTTTTATTGACATAACATTTATTTGAATTGCTTTTATATTGATATTGAATTAGTTTTAAGTTAAATTATTATAACTAATTAAGACTAATAATGTTGTGAACAATGTGGCATGTAGTTTCTTTTTCCAGGCTTGACGATGTTTTATTTTTATTTTTATGTTAAATTTCTTGTCAAATCCATTGTTTGACACAAATGTAAATTTGTTGAAGAATAAATAAATAAATACTTATCGTATTACTCAATAACTGGGTTGTGGAGGTCAGATAGGCAGTTGCTCCATGTAAAATACTGGTATTCAGCTGCATCCGGTTAGACTGGAAGCCTACCCCAACATAGTTGGGAAAAGGCTAGGCAGATTGATTGATTGATTAGGGTTAGGTTAGGTTCTCGCTTCTTTTATAATAATATTATAAAGAGGTAAGATTTTTTTGTTTGTTTGTACCGAATAGGCTCCAAACCTACTGGACCGATTTTAACCATTTTTTCACCAATAGAAAGCTAAATTATCAGGAAGTAACATAGGCTGTAACTGTAGTAAAATGTAGGTGTGTGCTAGCTGACTTATGGTAATGAATTTAATTTAATTTCATGTTTTGTTGCGTAATACCCAAATTATTTTGAGCAGTGTTGTATAGAATACATTTTTTAACTGAACAGAGAGCTGTGCTGCTGCGGAGTTTGTTGCACCACTTCTCCCCAGCTAAAGCACTAGGAAGTGGTGAAGGACGGGCGTTTTGGGGGCTGTCTTATGTAATTTTGACGGTCGAAAAATGCTGAGTCTCAGCCTAGTTTGAATAAATGACTTTTGATTTTGATTTTCGGCTATAATTTATTTAAAAAAAATTGAGACATGAGTAAGGTAACCCGCGCGGCTCAGACGCGTCGGAAAGAAATACCTCTGAAACCTTACAAAAAGTAGCTTGGATTGGTATATTCTTAGGTATTTATTTATATTTTGTACGAAGTATTGGTTTAATTAAATTTTTTTTTATGTTTTTCTGAGTTATTTTGTCCCTCAATGGTATAGGTAGTTGATTAATGAGGTAAGGTATTATATACTTTAACGATCTTTTTAACGTTCTCTTTTTCGATTTAAAACCGTAATGTTAAAGCCTACCATTATGATAATAACTACCATCTGTAGTAATAGATAGCCATAAAAATAAATCTGATTCATACATACTCATAAATAAATATCAGTTTACTTAGGAAACTCCAAGGGCGACGCCGTATATTCAAACTTATATTCAGTTGCTAACAACTTTGGTAGAATGTATTCATATTTTTATGGGATTTTTCCCGTATAGCCATTATTGCCATTATCATGTTATTTGCAGACATAAAGTGCCTTATAAATTAGAGAGAACTTGAAGACAATATGCCCGCTGGATGATCGCCAGGCATATTTTATGCTACCCTAGTTTAAGTATTACCATTTCAAAATGGCTAGCAAATTGGCTGATGTCCTAATCAGTTTTTTGACCCCGCGGGGTTATGTGAAAACTGTTGCGTATATTTGTGTCAAGCTAAGTTTGAAATTAAGCCAAGTGTGTCTTGGCTTAATTTCATATCGCGCGCATATTTGTAACTTACTTATTTCTGTTCTTGCAATGACAAAAAGTGGGCCAGAATTTTCCACCGGGGTCATTATGTAACTTATATTATTGGTTGTTGATATTTAGGTCACCCACAAGCCAACAGCAGATTTACCGATCAAAGAATTGATAAGTCAACCAGAAACCGGCACTGGTTTCAGGCACTTGCAATATTCACTCACTGACAGACAAAGCACAGCCGTATGCCGTGGGCCTTTTAAGACGACTTTACTTTTACCAATATCTGTCAATAACATATTTACAACAATTGACATCTAGCACTCCACGCTTTTTTACGATAAAATGATTATTTCTTAATCACTCTCTACTTTTTTGAACTTATAGAAAATTATTTTCTATTTTTTAGTTCAGCTAGTTACAAAAGCGTGTTTCTATTATTTATTTATGCTTTTTATTCTTTATTGATAATTTCATAGTAATGAAAAATCGGCTAAGTGACATATGCTTCAATACACGCCTTAGTACGTGGCACAAGACAACGTGTTTTCAGATATGGAAAAAATCGTTAATCCTGAAGATCCTGATCAGGATAATCGGACTAATTTATCAAATTATTGTATTGTCATCGGTCCTTGATAAGTTTCAATTCAATCCGACGTTTTGAAGTGGGCGAAAATCACGTTCAAAGATTCTGTTACATATAATAGATAGAAATCAAGCTAATAAAAGAGTGCTAATAAACCCATAATTCCCCTTATATCTTTAATGATGAACGTGTAGACGAAATTTTATTGAAATTTCTTCAATTACAATCGAATTGAAATGTTCTTTTCTATTAAAAAGGCTAATTTTGAGGAAACTACGATTTTTTTGTATCGAGCCAAATTGTTGTGTCAATCGTGTTTGGGCCCTTATAATTTACTAAAGAAAATCTTCAATTTTTATAATCATGAAAAATTGATTTTGCGTGCAGCCGAAATGCGTCAAATTATCTTCTTTAGAATCCATTTCGCCTTAAATGGGGGATCAAAGTTTGTATGGAAGTTGTCAGCTTGTTTTTACATAAATAAATAAATACTTACAGGTCCAAAGACATCAAAGACTCTTCCTAATGCTTTGGAGCCATTATCCAAGAACAGCACACTGTCTATATCAACGGCTGCTGTCTCTGGCAGTGCACGGACGATCACTGCGGATAATAATAAAAAGCATTTAATTATATATTTTTGAGGTATTCAATTCAACAGACGTATATAAGCGCACTGGTGTTCTATCAGTTCGTAAACTTTACGTAAGTCAGGTACTCCGTAGATATCACCGCATTACAATTCCACAGCTATTGCCAACCAGCAAGAGACGCTTTATTTGTCCAACATCCCGTGTAAAATCTTTTTTTGCAAAACGACAATATAACTCAATTGTACCGCGTATTTATAACAAACTCACAGCAAAGGATAGTCATAACTTAAACAACCACGATTTCGGAAAAAGTATTCTCGATTGGATAACCAAGCTAGATTATGAGCAAGTGGAAAGCCTACTCTTGACCAATATCTAAACTGATTGTAAACCTACGCACATTGTAAATACATACCAAACACATACATACATATATACACATACACAAGTACATACATACATACATATATACACATACACAAGTACATACATACATACATTACAACATCACTAATCCGAACACACATATTAACCGTGTCAATAAACAAGCACCCTTTCACACTCCCTCACACATACCTACATCATCTATCACAATGAATACCACAATACGTGCGCACTCAGGTAAATTAACCTTATAATGTATAATTTACTTTTATTGAACTTTACCTTTAGTGTTAAGTTTAGTTATTTGTTTAATTTAATTTAATTTAGTTTCAACTACTTGAGAACGTTGTAAGAATCTAGTAATTATGTAAACTGGAAGGGAACTGTCTCCTGAGATACAGGCTAACAACCTAGTTCAGGAGGCAGTGTGCTTATGTAACTGTGTAATTACTTTGTTTTCAATAAAGCATTATTATTATTATTAATTATTTTTGTCTATATGTTTGTTCCGGCTAATCTCCGAAACGTCTGGACCGATTTTGAGGGGACTTTCAATAGCAGATAGCTGATGTTGTAAGGAGTAACTTAGGCTAGTTTTATTTTAAAGCTAACGAAGCAGTGGGTAGCAGCTAGTGAGGAATATGTCAACTGCATCTATCCGTAATTCTGTAGTTCAAACAATTTGTTAGGTTCGGTAATGGAACCTGTTCGAAAAATCGAGCCACTGCGCCACCGATGCATGTAGTGCTTCCTAACTTCATCATAAACAGAGATATAAATCTATGATCTCTGCTTAAAAATCTCAGAAATTAATTGCGTGTGCATAACGCCGTTTCTTTCAAGCATAAGAACAAACAACATTGTAGTGGAAAAACAGGTTGTCCATACATTCCAATTGCAAATGTAAGTTTGTAATGTAAGGTTGTAGTGTTTGAGAGATTTACCATAGACTTCTTTTAAGTTTTCCTGTAATTCTATAGATAGAACTATTTTCTGTATTGTTTTCAAAAT
Source organism: Dicycla oo (assembly GCA_948252095.1). NCBI lineage: Eukaryota > Metazoa > Arthropoda > Insecta > Lepidoptera > Noctuidae > Dicycla > Dicycla oo. Next base: position 23,834,877 of record OX411728.1, read on the forward strand.
TTTAGGCTCAGTAGTTTCGGAGATAAGGGGGGATGGTCAATTTTCGTCTATTTTCTTAAATAACTTAAGAATAATTTATTTTAAAATTTATTATAAAAAGAAATATATTTGAGACCCTCACAATAAGCCCTTTCATTTGATATATCACACCGATAACACGGTAAAGTTTGCAAAACTTTTTATTTTATTTTATATGCTTCCCATATTCAACATTCATTTATTTACGTTACACGCCCGTGTTTGGGTCACAGAAATTCACACGTGTACCAAATTTCAACTTAATCGGTCCATTAGATTCGGAGAAAATTGGCTGTGACAGACGGACACACGAGTGATCCTATAAGGGTTCCGTTTTTTCCTTTTGAGGTACGGAACCCTAAAAAGGAATTAATCGGAAACAACAGTTGAAACAACTCGTTCAGAGAAAGGTCGTATTGCTATCGATTGCAAAAACGATGCGGAAATCAATGGAGGTCATGGAAAAAAGCTCGAGGCTGTCAAGGGCAGACTCCGTGACATGAACGCGACGTCTGCGATAAAATCGATGTATCTCTAAACTACATGGTTTTACGAGGCCGATAAAGCCAGAACTATGGTTGTGAGAATTTTGAACTTGTAGCCCCATTTTGGGGTTTTATCTTTAGGTAATAATGACACAGCAGTAGACTTCGCGCTACAAATTTTCTCACAATTATTTTATAAAAATTGTAAGGCCTGAGGCTTCTAGGTAGATAAAAAAAAATACTGTTCAAAGGTGTTATTATTGACAAATCATAGTAGGTATTTACTAAAGACTATGATTTGTCACCTAAAAATCCGATCTCACTAACCCATCGGTGCCGAGACTAGAACCGCTCTTGCAGCGTAAATTATCGGGAAATCCAGATGACTTAGACCTGTAGATAAGACCAGTATGGTGTTTCCCTAGCCTAACTTCAGAACCCGTATTGAGAAAATTTGACAGATAGTTACCGTGGAACTGGCCTGGGGTCGGCAATAAAATTCGGATATTATTATCATTGTTACTTGAGTGTTTAATCGGTTTGCGGATGGTAAACGAAACACAATAGAATTGTAATGACGTCAAACGCCCGCGAAAGCGTTAATAAAATTTAAATATTTATATTGTTTCTGTTATTATTAAAACATTATGGTATTCAGGTATGTTCTACTTTCGTTGTTGGCTGTCTCAATATTAGACAAAAGGTGGGCTGCGTAATCCAGAATGTATTATTATTATTATACTAGGCAATAGCTTCAGCCCGCGACATCGTCTCGACGAGACGAATTGGGTCCAGAGAGAAATGTAAAATGCAGATAGACATATAGCGTTGCTACAGTTTAATTGATCTTTTTAAGAGGAATAATTCCATCATACATTGTTTTTACATAACTGTATTAGTTTACGCGGCGCGCGCCAGTGAAGCTCTCAATCGGCATGATTTTTCCGAAATCTTGAAGAATCATCGTCGTATTTCAGCCAGTTTACACAAAATCTTAATAAATTACACATCTAAACCTCCGTCTATTAATGAAAACCGTATGAAAATCCATTCAGCAGTTATACTATCGCGTTCAGGCAGACTGACACGGGGGGGGGGGGGGGGGGGGACTTTGTTTTATAATATTATATGTTGTGATAAATCATATGAGTTACCTAATCTATCAACTATGTTGGCAATGGTTCCAATCTTGGTGGTTTCCTGGGCTGGGAGGCTGATGGCTAGGTCTTCTATCGGCGGCAAGTCATCTAGGCCCATTTCACCATTCACTTTTGGAGTCTCTGGCTTTCCAGTTCTGGTTTGTCCTTCGAATTCCTCTCTGAAAATAAATACAAACATATTATTATCTAGTGTCGTTTTATTTTAAGGGGAAATTCCGCTGTGTAGATATGGTAGCAAAATTAAATTACTGCAAATGGAAAGAACAATTTTTATTATTAGAAGAATCTATTTGGGACATGTGCCCAATTAATGCTGATAAGGTCAATCAAAAGTACTTATATGTGATATTTAGCAATTATTTAAAATACTCATATTTCTACGTACTCCTTCATGGAATACATTGCTGTCATTCAAAAATAATAAATCAACTCTGGAGAGAGGTGGGCTGGTTGGAATAACCACCGACGGCCGCCATGGCTCACGCACAATGGTCCACTTAAAGAACTACGAGTAAGTGTGGAAACCAAACCCAATAACATAACATAGATAATCAATCTTTAAAATCTGTCTAGTTATAAACTTTTCTAGTTTCATAAAGATACAAGTGACAAACACTAGGGCACCTAGGCTACAAGCATGATACAACAACAATGACATTCAATGCACTAAGTGATAAACCAACGTATGTAAAAAGGAGATAAGAGTGAATTGCATGTTTACAATACTGTAAACATGCAATTCACTCTTATCTCCTTTTTAAGCACATTTGCAATTGAAACAATGTTGTCAACATATTGAAATGATGGATTATAAACTAATCAATCAAACACTAACAGGTACTATCGAGGAAAACCGTGCACAAGTTGACCACATCTATTCTGTTAGCAAACGTTACTATAGCAGCCGAGCACTGCAAACAAGAATAGTTGTTGCGGGGTATAGATGTTTGTTTCTCTGATAGTACTTTAGTATATTTATTTATTTATCATTATGAAGGCTTGATGATATCATTATTAGTTACAAGCCAAGCGACTGATGGGATTTCCCATTGGCAAAAATGATGAATTATCCCTATTTAACACCTTCAGGGGATGAATTTTCAAAAATCCTTCCTTATTGCTAACATTTGTTGTAAAAGGAATTCTTGTGCAAAATTTCAAGCTTCTAGACTCAGCAGTTTAGGCTGTACATTGTCTATCTGTGAGGAAAGTAAAGATTTTCAATAAGTAGATGAACAAGAGAAAACTGCCACAACTGACCATCATAACATCATACCTTGTTTCCCCAAAGGGTTGGCCAGAGGCATACAGTCACGAGCATGAAATGAAATGAAATAATTTTATTTGCTATGAATGTAGGTACAAAAATATGGTGTTAAGTAAGAGAAGGATCCAGTACATTCTACCGTGAGGCATGCAAATTTTTTTTTTATCGTAGAATTAATTATAAGATAATCTTAAAAAATCAAATATTTAACTGGTATCAAATTATTAAAAATAGTCAATAAAAATATAAATCATTCAATTTGTAAGTTCATTCAGTGGTAAACATTGTCCATAATAAGTTAGTCAATATTACAATGTCAATAATAAATTAATAATTAGTCAATAATACAATGTCAATAATAAGTTAATAATTAGTCAATAATACAATGTCAATAATAACTAATATTAGTTACTAAATATTCAAAAAATTGCAATGAAATTTGAAAATTACAATTGCAAGGAAAATATAAATAATATAAAATTGTATATAAATAATCATATTGATTTGTCATTCAAAAATTCATCAATTGTATAATAACATTTTTCAAGTAGCAATTTATTTAATTTCCTTTTAAATATTTGCAGTGTGCAATTTTTTATATCAGTATTTTATTGTATATCACTGGTTCCATATGCATAATATTCTTTTTCAGCAGTGTTGTTTTAAATTTGCCTGTATGTAAAAGATTTTTATATTGAGATCTTATTAATGTTGGCCTTGTTGAGTGATCAATATTTGAACAAAATAAATTTTGATTACTTTTCACAAACAGTCCCATTTCCAAAATATAGAGTGATGGAAATGTTAGTAATTTAAGTGATTTAAATATAGAATGCAGCTGTCTGTTGAATTTATTCCAGTCATTGATCTAATGCAATATTTTTGGGCTCTAAAAATCCTTTCTCTCTCACTGCAATTACCCCAAAAAACTACTCCGTATCTTAAAACAGAAGCAACGAGACCATGATAAGCTATAATAATCGAGTCAGTGCTAACTTTTTTTGTCAAATTTTATGAAATGTAGGCAGATTTGCTTAATTTCTTGCAGATCTCCTCGGCCTGTGGTTTCCATGTCAGTTGATTGTCAATTATTATACCTAGAAATTTTGCAACATTTGTATTGTCTACTCTTTCTCAATTGTATGCGATAGTCAAAGTGTCTGGACGTAAACGCTGGTAAAAATGCATTACTTTTGTTTTTTTTTTCAAAAATATGCATAAATAATAATATGCATAATATTGCATAAATATGTATACACAAAACTAATTCAAAATTGTTTCTTCTTGTGTAAGAGCGATTGCAACTTTGAGATAAGACCTATTTCTTAATAGTATGGGTTCCAAAATGTAATGTTTCTTAAAACATGAAATTACAATCAATACAGTAGGAGAATGGTGCTCTGACTGTACCTTTAGTACTCCCACATTTTCCCAGTTATATGTAAGTCCCATGTAATAGGGGGTGTGCCTACTCCCATCTACCAAGCACAAATCTAGACTCCAGGCTGCTGCTGACAAATTCCAGATAGAAAAACCCAATCATATCTTGCCAGATCTGGGAATCGAACCCAGCCTTATGATCAGCAGTTGCGCTTGCAATGAGGCAGTCACAACAGACCATGTTGTGTATGAGTCCCAGGTGGAAGGTTTGACCTTTGTACCACCTACTTCGAACTTGGAAGTAAACATTTTCCCATCAGCTGTCTAACTTAGTCCCAATACACATAAATTGGAACTAGTTTCCTCCAGTAAACAAATTAACTCCTTCATTGATGCCCTGCTCTGAAAGACGCAATAGCTTTGCATCTTGCTCAGTACATACTTAATTAAGGATTTATTAACTTATCATGTCTGTCCTTCAATCTACATAGCCTTTTCCCAACTATGTTGGGGTCGGCTTCCAGTCTAACCGGATTCAGTTGAAAACCAGTATTTTACATGGAGCGACTGCCTATCTGACCGCCACAACCCAGTTACTGGGTAATACAATACCCCTTGGTAAGACTGGTTATCAGACTTTCGGGCTTCTGACGACCCGTAACAACTGTCAAAGATCCATGAACGGCTTAACATGCTTTCCGAGGCACGGAGGGGTCTCGGTATGAAAAGATGGTCACCCATCCACAGACCAACCTCGGCAAGCGTAGCTTAACCTGATGGATTGACCCGTGCGGCTGTTGTCTGTCCTTGCGGTGTACAATTCATAAATGTATCTCCTAGTATTATTTTTTAAACCCATTTCACATGTATTCTCTGTTTTGACAACATCTTTCAATCTTTCAGGTTGCATATAAGATGGAAGGTAGGTTTTTTAGTGGTGTAAAAACTGCCTAAGAATGTTCAAAATATGTTTTCAGCATTCAGTAATGCAGTTTGGTATCAGAAACAGATAAGTATGGTACTTCTATAGACAAACTTTTCCACAAGAAACTATTATTTTGTAAAACAAAATGCATCAAGATTTCATCATACCACCCACTTTCAAAAAATAAATTATGATTTTAATCAATTTCAACTTTTGCATAACACACAAAAACAGCTGTGTAAGTAAAAGTTAAGCATTTACAATTTATCTTGCATTCTAAATACTGTAAACATTAAAAATGTGTTGTAACTGTAAGAGGTATGTAAGTACTCACCCACTGGAAACCTCTTCTATGTCCTTCACAGAGTCCACATCGCTGTCGCTGGAGGCGCTGGTGGAATCGCTGTCGGAGTCGCTGTCCGCGTCGCGGTACTCCGTCACCTCGTATTCCACCACGCCACTCTCCGCACTGTCGATTATCATTTGTCTGCTAACATCCGCTTCGTCACGGCCGCTCGGCCTCGACAACGGCCCGTGAGCACACGCATTTATTATGTTATTCTTCAACACCATCTCAGTTATATCTGCGGCATCAGAATCTGTCGTATTGTCGTTCGAACGAGTCTCCGTATCATCAGAATCAGAATCTGAGCCGCCGTACTCCGCTATCAAACTAAGAGACACGTTTTTGTTATTGCTAAGATCAAGGTTCTCCATTGTTGTGACCGTTCACACATGTACCACAACCGAATTGTTAACTTATTATATTATGTTATTGTGTATTTCGATCCCGCAACTGGATTTTTACGTAGATAGTGGAACACGTGAACTTAATCAGGATTATATTGAGACAAGAAAACAAAAGTCGTGAAACGATTACCGCAGCAAAATGACAAATGACAATTTTGTGGTGCACAGAATGCACAGGTCATGCGAAATAGAAACTTGCTGTAGTTTTGACCACATGTCTTTTAAGTTCACAGTTTTAATGCCAGTTCCACACGCTTGCCAAACCCACTTATGTGGGCAGCTTTGGACCATTATGATCTAAGTTCCAAGCACTTGCTGCCTATCCGATAGAGTGTTGGTTTTATCAGTTTGTGTACATAAATCAAAAGAAGCTTGCGCAATCTTTTAATTCGTTCGTAGTTTGTGTTTGTGATTTAAGCAAGGAGTTGAGAGAAAGCGGCCGGAATTAATCAACAGAACGGGTGTGGTTTTTCATCATGATAACGCTAGACCTCACACATCTTTAGCCACTCAGCAAAAACTAAGAGAGTTTGGCTGGGAGGTGTTAATGCATCCGCCGTATAGTCCTGACCTTGCACCTTCAGATTTCCACCTGTTTCGGTCTCTTCAGAATTCTTTAGGCAGTGTCAGGTTAACATCACGAGAGGACTGCCAAAACCACTTGTCGCGGTATTTTGACCAGAAGTCCCAAAATTTCTATAGCAATGGGATCATGTCCCTACCTACAATATGGCAAAAAGTTATCGAACAAAATGGTACCTACATACTTTAGTTAAATGTAAATAAACTATATTAAAAAATGTTTTGAATTTTCTTAAAAAATGGGAAGAAACTTTTTCCCCAACCTATTATACAAAAATATGAACAATGCCCATTAAGCCTGTATTGCTTTTTAATTACCAATGAGTTATGGATGACATCAGGCCGTAATTAAGTGACGTAATTTTCATAGAACACCCCTTACTCACTCTATTAATAATGTTCTCATGATATGGGCGCCCAGAGTAATTTATCGGCGTGTGATGCGTAGGAGTGAGGAAAATGTCGTGAAGAAAGTTTTGAGTATGAGTGTGAATGGCGATAAGAGTAGAGTCTTCGTCTTGATCTTCACCAAAGAAACGACGGATGGTCTGTGTGAAATATGATAAGGACAAAGGCGAGATGACGACCAGGGCGGATTTCACCAATGAAACTGAACGCGATCAGCACATAAACCCCGTTTAAGAGCTGTCAGTGTCATTATTTTCTTTGGAATATTGACACTGACAGCTCTCGAACTCGGCTTAGATGTGCTGATCACGTTCACTTTCACCAATGAGTTTCATTGGTGAAATCCGCACTAAGTGCGAACGGAATCAGCACATCTAAACCGCGTTCAAGAGCTGCCAGTGTCAAAATTGTTATGGACACTGACAGCTACTGGACGTGTTTTAGAAATGTTTGATTGGTGAAATTCGCCCTTAGCATGAAAGAAGAAGACATTTGCGCCGACCCCAAATAAATTGGGATATGGGCAGGAAAATTATGAGTCACTCGATAGTGCCTGATCAAGTTACTCAGCAGCTTGAAGGCCACACCACACGTGCGGCACTGATGTGGCCGGTGCGCGTCTGTGTAGGCGCGTGCACTGTTAGTGCGTTCTTGTCGTAAAACAGGCACGGGCAATAAAAGCAGCGCACTGAGGGGCTGGTGTGTCGGAGTTGGTGTAAGCGGAGCCTTGTTGAGTGCTGCGGAAGGGGATTTAGATCCTCAGGTTTTATTACGGCCCAGGAAATGAGTTGACTGGGCCTACTCTTAACCTCGATCACGCCTGATGGAAAGCGATGGATGAGGTCACGTCACGGTCAACGTGCCAAGAAGATGCCTGTTCATGGTCGCTTTGAAGAAGGAAAGAAAAGTCGTCTCATTTTCATTTGAGACAAGTGGGAATCTTCAGAAGAGATTGGCGTCAGGAAAGGCGGCCAGTATTGCAGTCATAACGACAACATGCCTTTATTCCTCGAAGGATTGGGCAGACGTATAAAGGGTCAAATTAAATTAACTAGTGAAACTCCTCAGACGTGATGGATATCGATATCTAAACACGATAAAATAAAAATCGGCCAAGAGCGAGTCGGACACGCGCACCGGGTGTTCCGTAGCATCAAAAAAAAAGTGTGCTATTTAGAGACATCGTTTTATGTTTCCTGTAATCTTTACATAAACTTCTATCACATGGAATAATTTCAGATTTTTTTCTATGCAAACTTCTTGAACGGTATTTTTATTTACATTTTTCATCAAAAGTAGAAAACTATGCGGCCTAAAAAAAAAGAAAAATGTTTAATAATGTGCAAACAGCGCTCTTTCATATGATATCCCACATGCCCTAGTAGCCTCACTTCGAATTTTTAAAAACCTCTTTCAGTCCCTGTTGCGAAAAAAAAAATATACACATTTTTAATTGTTCCTTATTTGCAAAATAGTTGGGCAAACGTCATCTAAAACTATTCCAACATTCAAGTTGATAGAATTAGTCGTTCTTGAGATATCCAGCTGTGACAGACAGACAGACAGACTGAGTCGTCGCACCGCACAGTGGTCTGGAAATCGAGCTCCATACTCATTGAAACTTTAAAGAATAAAAAAAAAAGTTGTAATGGCTCTGGTATACCTCCCTTTACATATTATTAACGTATGGATGGTAAAAGTCACAATACGCGTGAGAAAAAAAAAGATTTGTGTTTTTTTTTGTATGGGAGAAAACGCTAAAAGTACGTTTTTTCAAACTTAATGGAACTGTTAGGCTGGTGCTCACACGAGCTATAGTCCCATACACGGCGATCAAGATGACATACAATTCATGTACAGACGCCAGCAGGTCAAGCTACGCAAAACTGTCTAAACTTCCCAATCAACCTTGAACCTAATGCTTTAGCGGTAAAGTTGAAAATCTATTAAAGAAATTGACAGATTGTAGTAGCTTGATGTGCTGGCGTCTGTACCTTTAGGCACCGCTTCGTACGTAGCAAATTTTTGAAATTTTGTATTTTCGAAATGTGATTTTTCAAATCTTTGCCGTGGTTAAATGACGTTGCCGATCGATTTACTTATATTATACTTAGATTTAGCCTGCTAATGACCTTTATGATGACAATAATTTAAAAAGACATTGATTGTATAGGTTTTTTTGGCCATTCCAAGAACTAACTCATTTGTTAATTACCGTGATTAAGATTGAGATAGATACTAATGACAAGAGCATTAATGTAATGCAACTTTGGGTATCGCTTCGCACGTAGCAATTTTTGAGGTTATGAATTTTAAGTATGTGGTTTTCCGTAGTAAACTGATTTTCATTTTTTCAAAGAATATGAAGTTAAAAATCTCGAAAAAATAAACGATTTTGTAGAAATAAATAAATATTTTATATTATAAAATTATACTTATACATAACAAGACATTACAACAAAATACATCTATAATATTATGATTATAGTTGCAAAACTTCCGAAATATTCTGAATAATTCCGGAATACTTCTGGGAAAGTTTCTTTAAATCAGAATTATTCAAAATGAATTTAATTAAGATTTTTATTTTTTTTTGCTGAAAAATCGTATTTTGCATCGATCGTCGATTGCCGCCGCCGCTGCCCCTCTGTGCGCCGGCCGCTGCCGCCGCGCCACGCACGCCCGAATCGGGCGCGCGCGGCGCGTCGGGCGTATAGATGCTGGCGGGAAAAATTCCGAATCATTCCCGTCGAATATTTCGGAAGTATTCCGAAATATTCCGAAACTTTGGGAATATTTCAACGTTTATTCCCATTGAATTATTCGGGCGAAATATTCGGCGGAAACATTCGATTGCGGGGTACGAATGTTTCTCGCGGGGAGGAAAACTTCTCCGGGGAGCATCTCCCCTCTTACCGCACCCACACCGCCATCGCCTGCACGCACGACTCGTGGCAGTCGCCAGTCGGGCGTGCGCGGCCGGCGCGGCGGCAGCGGCCGGCGCACAGAGGGGCAGCGGCGGCAGCGATCGACGATCGATGCAAAAATGATTTTTCAGCAAAAAAAAATAAAAATCTTAATTAAATTCATTTTGAATAATTCTGATTTAAAGAAACTTTCCCAGAAGTATTCCGGAATTATTCAGAATTTTTCAGAAGTTTTGCAACTATAGTCGGGCGGCCCGACTGCCACGAGTCGTGCGTGCAGGCGATGGGGGTGCGGGGTGCGGTAAGAGGGGAGATGCTCCCCGGAGAAGTTTTCCCCCCGCGAGAAACATTCGTACCCCGCAATCGAATGTTTCCGCCGAATAATTCAATGGGAATAAACGTTGAAATATTCCCCAAGTTTCGGAATATTTCGGAATACTTCCGAAGTATTCGACGGGAATGATTCGGAATTTTTCCCGCCAGCATCTATAATTATGATCCACTACAAATATCTACAGCAAGGACAACAAAAATAAATAACAAAGCCAGTATTAAAATTATAAAAATAGGTAAATAGCTCAAATAGTAGTAAAATAAGCGTTAGTCATTACTATTTCAGCGGTCTTTTACCACTATTACAACTCTGACTACTACATTTAATCATAACTATTTACATATTTTTTACTACTATCTATAGTAAACATAAAAACTACTGCTAACAGACAGTATCTTCGCCCTCATCAGAGTCCTCTAAAACGGAGTTCATAATTAACCCACTAACATTAACATCAACAAATTCACTGTTCTCTTGGTCTACATCTGAAGCGTCACTAATGAGAAGAGGTCTCATATCATCAGTGACAGCTCATTTTGTGGACTTTCGTAGCACAGGTCTTATGCTGGACAGGTCAGTGATCTGATGATACAAGGAGAGCATTGAAAATGTCTTCGTTTGTCGCTTTACGGCAAAATTTGCGTGAATGCAGTTCTCGGCTTTTTTTGAAATCTTTGTTTCTGGCTTTCGTTACCTCTTCAGATAGTTTGCCAATGGGCATAATATTGAAGTGTTTGATAACTTCAGCACCATGAATTAAAAGTTTGTGGACACTCGAAGGCATGTAATACCAGCCATAGAGCTCCACGTACATTTCTGCAGTAACGTGTGCAAAGTTTGTACACGCGTCAATATTTATAGGCTCCCCACTGGCTAGTCTGGCTACTACACGCAAGTGTTGAAAATCTTTGGATCAAACAGGAATCCAATCCTGTGATAGCTGTGGTTTTCGCAGGATCACTAAAACAATTTCTAGCTGTGTTCCCATCATTTGTAGTTCCCAAACCTGAAACAAAACAAAAATTCTTGACTCTGTGCAGAAAAAAGATGTAAATGAATAATGTTACTTGAAAAAATGTAGATTTAAAAGTTATTTTATCTCACCTTGTTTAACGATGTCTACCAGGAGGCCCATTTCATCACGGAACTTCTACTGTATGATTTGTTTTCTAATCTTCAATGACCCTTTACTGCTTGCATCTCTGGCTTGCCATGTTTTAAAGTCTAGTCTATATGAAATATGAAGAAGGCACTCCATACACCTGATCCAAGCATGAAGAGTAGATAACCCGTACTTGAACATTTCTGTTGAAACCGGTTTTCTGAAAATAAAATGGTTAAATTAATAAAAAGAATATAAATATTGAAGTACTGCAGTGACATTAATTTATTAAATGATTGAAAACTCACTTTGAGATCTTCTCCAACTTGTTCATTTCCGAAGGAGTAGCTTTACATATAGGTACCACATGTCTGCGATGAGGTATTTGATAGCTGTGAAATGATTTTGCCATCTATCATGCTCATAAGCATCGAGTGCTTTACAACATGGCTTCCCATAATAGAAGGCTGCAGTGCTTCAATCTCAGCCTCAAACAAAGCCTGTTCTTCCACGATGTTTAACTTGTTTTCGTTTGAAAACTTAAAATAAATAGGTCTGCAAAACATGGTGGAAGATAGCTTTGGATTCTCCCATACCTTTTTATTGCCACAAGCTAAGCGCAGAAGCAAAAAAGAACACATAAAAATACTGGGATCGTCTTCGTCTACCATAGTTTGCTTATACAAACTTTGCCCTGAAGCACCATCAAAGCCCACTTGCATATAAGTGTCAACTCTTTGCCATCCAGCGAAGATTTCACACGTAAGAATTTTCTAAGCCTAGCCACAGTGTTGTCCAAAATTGCTTGGAGCTTTACTTTTACCTCTCTCCGTGATGTCTATGGTATCTTTTGGGTGCCTATATCTATTTCTATTTATATTTTTATACCTATTTCTTCCAGCAATTACACTAATCTGTCTCTCGTTCTTTTCACTGTTTTATGAATGAGCATTTCTTTTGCTATGATGATCAACAACTCAAACTTATTGAAAGTACTGACCAACAAATATACTTACATTCATTAAGCTACATCCAAATGTCACTTACTTTAATAAAAGTATTATAATAAGTGATTAGTTAATTTTGTAATCTACTTTTTATTAAATACACATACGCCATGTAATATAGCATTAAATTAACCGCAAAACCTTGTTTCCGTTTCGTCTAAAAGTATAATAGTACTGTCTACATTTTGTTTTATTGTGTGGTCACACTGCTCTATCTATTTTCATAGGATTCAAAAAATAATATTATCTCAGCTAAGAGGTAAGAATTTTTTTTTTTTTTATTAGAAGAAAATTGACACTTTGATAAATGATAAATGATAAATGAGGTCTTGTATCTGGCGAAATGTCTTAAGAAGTCAATAAAAAGCTCTGAAGTCATGCTTCCCTTCGGAGCCATTCTTACAGTTGAACCTGCAGGCAGATTTAATTTGAATTCTGGCTTCCTTCGAACGCCTTTAAATATAATCATCGGCGGTATTGAATTCCCCAACGCATTAGCACAACCCACGATCGTGACATTTTCGCCATGTTCAGATGCTTGTAAATGAACGCTTTTTGCTCCTTTCTGAGCGATTACTGTAGGTTGTTTATGCATCGTTAAACGGCAACCTTTTTCATCCATATTGTAAAGCCTCTCTGGATTGTAACGTATTCCTGATTCGTCATATAATTTTTCCACTTCTTTAAAATGATGTGAAACGATTGCTTTGTTGAGTTTTTGGCCTCTGGCTTGATTTAGAAATTGGGCTTTGCGTTTTGCTACATTGCTATTTCTCTTTAGGAATAGCTTGAGCCAGTCTCGTCCGGCAATACCTAATTGCTTGTTAAAATTGTTAGTACTGTTATATGCCTCACAAAACACAAATGCTTGTTTGCGTATCATCTTTGGCGTTAACGGGATCCCCAAATCTGCAAATCTAATTATCCTTTTCACAAAATCTTGTTCCTGGTCGCTAGTAAATATTGATCTTCTACCTAAATTTAGTTTGGACATTCCACTCTTTAAATAATCTCGTAATGTTCGTCTAGGAATGTTAACTACTAGCTGCTTTATAACTAGATAAACTGTTTGTCTGAACAGCAGTAACAGCAGCTTCTAAATCACTTGGTGTCCATGAGGCACGCTTTTTCTTTGCAGTTGACATAATATATTTTGTAACCTAAAACAATGAACTTATTATTTATTTTACTTTACTTTTGCACAAAAATTACATAGGTACTTACTTAAAACTATATTTTAAACTTTTTACATACCTACCTATAATGAATTACATTTCGCGCATCAATCAATTAATTTTCATAATGTGCAAATAAATTCCTTTCATGACAAGCTCACGTGATGGATAAAAGCGCCTATGGTAGCATTTGGTATGGGTAATAACGCCTAGGCGTAATTACCGTCGAGGACACTTCTAATAAGTTTTAAATATAATGGAAAATCGACTGCTTAATACTACAGAAAAACTGGTTATGAACGATAGAATAATCATAGGTACTAACAAATAAGCCTTATAGTTTACTACTAAACTTACAAATTTTATCAAAACTGACCTCGAAATTCCCGCTCTCTGTTGTTAAAAACGGCACAGCGACTACTCACTACGGACGTCAGTGGACTATAGCTCGCGGGGTCGGGAGCGCTGCGGGCGCGACTCGGGGCTGTTTAGGGATGTATGAACCTTGATGCGTAGGTAGTAAGTTTGATTGTATCTAGTATTTAACCTGAGTTATTTAGCATAGGCGTAATTAACTTCTAGGCGAAATTCGACAGACCTACTTTATAAATATTTTTTAAATGCGATGACTGCGGGGCGTGCGGCTCCTGCGCGTCTAGGTGCGCGTTCCCTTTTAACACATTAAGGAATAAATATGCTAAGAACCAAAGTTTATTTTTTACTCGCACCTCATAATTTTTTCGACTACGTCATTGCCAAAATTTTAATGAAAATTACGGTTCGACATGCGCCCGCAATTTTTTTATTGACAAATGAGCTTGCTCTCGTCCTCAATCTCCGGATGGAAAGCGTTGGATGAGGTCTACGATGTAACGAACGAGCCCAGAACGTGCCTGTTCACTCTTGCTTTGATGACAGACGGTTTATAGATGGATGGGAACACAGACTTTGGCACTTTGGTCGTGCGCTTAATATCATTAGGAACTATGGGACCAAAATTGAAATCGACAAAAAAATACAGCTGTGTTCTACGTTAATGTTTGCATTATAATGCTCGCGTCAAAATGTGGGGAACAACAGATATTTTTCGCGATATCATGTTTGGTCCCATAGTAAAAGTTGTATATAATGTAATCATGTACCTACTCATGTACAATGACCCCTTAAAATTATGCCCAGGAATTCAATTTCATTCTGTAGTATAGAATCAAATTTTTCTAACTGAACAGACAGCTGTGTTGCTGGGGAGTTTGTTGCACCACTTCTTCCCAGCTAAAGTAGATGGTGAAGGGCGGGCGTTTTGGGGGACTGTCTTATGTAATATTGACGTTCGAAAAGTGCTGATTCTCCGCCTAGTTTGAATAAATGAATTTTGATTGTGATTTTGAAATGAGGAGTGGAGGGTGGAGGAGAAGCTCTGAGTACAACTAATCGGGATATCAACCAAGTGCGGATGGTACCCTGCAGTGCGTTTGGTACTCCGGTAGTTGAAAGGGAGATGGGAAAGAATTCGCTCCCTGACCGTACCTACCTACATAATCCTATTTAATTCATATACGATTGGTTCGGCATTATTAGTAAAACACCAGTAACCTCTTAAGGGGCGATTGTACTCATTATTATGAACAACTTTTACTATGGGACCAAACCTGAAATCGCGAAAAAAAAAATCAGCTGTTCAGTACATTTATGTTCTAATAATAATTCGTCAAAATGTATTGAACAGCTGATTTCAGGTTCGGTCCCATAGTAAAAGTTGTTCATAATGACGAGTACAATGACCCCTTAAGAGGTTGTTGGTGTTTTACCTATAACCCTGTATACTGATGTTTTATCCCCGGTGTCGGCCTGTAACTGAACTAAGATTAATCGACGATGTGTCTGTGTGTGTCACTAATACTCCCGTCGTAAGAAAAAAGGGCACAACTAACATTTAAAAAAAAAAATCTACAAAAAATTGAGCAGATTAGCCTTTTTTTCTGATTCTAAATATGTATGTAACTCAATTTTTTTTTAAATGTTAGTTGTGCCCTTTTTTCTTACGACGGCAGAATAATTATATGGGAAATACGAATGAAACATTTGCGATACTTATAAAGTTATATAAAGTACATAGTACATACCTTATATTAACAAATAACAAACAGGTAGAAGTAAAAACGACAAAATGTCAAATGATTATGACAGACATATTATTATCCAGTACAGGCTGGTGACTTTTTCTTATGTTTGATAAATAGAGATCGGAATAGGTAGAGTATAAATACTTACACTTCGAGGAAAGAAGTAACAAGAGTGGATAATACCTCCTATAATATGATAACATCTCGGAATGAAAAACATGACGATTAAATCTCAAAATTTAAGAAATTTTGAATTGTTTATTGCACTCTGAATACATTCGTAACAAATTAAATATTTATAATAAAATAATAAATAATTCGCAATTTCAAAATCCCTAGTATTTCCCAGGAAATAAGAAATTGCGAAATATTTTTATTTCACTTTGAATACATTCGGAACAAATTAAATATTTATAGTAAATAATAAATAATTCACAATTTTGTAAATCCCGAGATTTAATCGTCATGTTTATCATTCCCGGATTTTATAGGAGGTATTATCCACTCTTTTTATTACTTCTTTCCTCGAAGTTTAGGTATTTATAATCTACCTATTCCGATCTCTGTTGATGAACTACCTTGACTAGGTAAAATCCATTCCCTACTTGCTTGCGACCTGCATCCATGCCAGTGAATAATTCAGGCAGCGCGAGTCTTGGAGGAAATTACCTACATTTCATACAATTATTTACATAAATATTGTTTCGGGCGATAACGTTTTCACCCCCAAACCTTTACGAAATGAGACACTGTTGGTCTCGTTACATTCAGTACACCTTAGTTTAGGTCTGTACGTTTTTCTTTTTTAATAATTCAATTTAATTTAATTTAAAAAAAAAAAACGCTCGAGGATGTTTTTATGTCAAAAATATAGATGATTAGATGGTAACAACTTTTATCGTATACAATATTTCTTTATAATAAAAACGTACGGACCTAGTTTTTCAATATGCCTATAACATTTCCAAAAATTATGAAAATGAGATTATGTTTACAAAGAAAGAAAGAAAGGAAACATGTTTATTCGGCACATGCGCTAAGTGCACACAGCAACCAAAAATAATAATAATAATAAAATTAAAAAAAAAAAAAAAACAAAGAAAAAATAACTGTAGGTATACAATAAGAAGCTTAAAAAAAAAGAAAAACGTTATCGTTTTTTGTATGAAAATTTACATCTTCACAATCCTCTTAAGTAAGTAATGATCTGATGTTTTCTCAATAATATAACAGCTGTTAAATAATATTTTAACAGAGTACTAATGCCTACTAACTAAAATAAGAATAATTTTGCTGACTATCAGCATCAGGCACTTCCGTGAGTCGCGACTGTAAGTTGCGTCACATAGTTTATTTCAGGGTTCAGTTTTACTTTACGGTATCTAAACGGTATTTCAAATACCTTGAGCACAGTTCCGTAGGAGTTTTATATAATTTTACTTAAAATAGCAGCTGAATTCACCATGGGAGTTATTAATACACTACCGAACTCCTAAATCAAGCCTCTTTGGATTTCCATGTATGGTAAATACAGGATCTATCGGAAAGATGTGGTCTTTAAGGGT
The DNA here is from genome assembly GCA_948252095.1 of Dicycla oo. NCBI lineage: Eukaryota > Metazoa > Arthropoda > Insecta > Lepidoptera > Noctuidae > Dicycla > Dicycla oo. The sequence continues at coordinate 23,852,085 of OX411728.1, forward strand.
GTGGTACGGACCATCAAACTGAACAACTTTCTCCATGGGACCAACATCGTAATCGAGAAAAAAATATCAGCTGTCCCGTATAAAGCTTCAAAGCCTACTCGACCCAAATGTATGGGATGGCTGATAATATTTTCTTAATTGCGATGCTGGTCCTATAGAGGCAGGTGTTCAGTTATGGTCTTTACCACATCCTTTTTGACCACACCTTTCTGATACAGCCTAGCCTGTACAAAGGCCATCGGAATAATGTTGAGTCAAAAAAAAGTTTTGATGCAGTTTTGGAGCCAATATACTGGCCATCATTTTGGTGTTACAAATTTGAATTCATACCGTTTAAAAAGTTCTAGAACTATTACAAAAAAACAGGGTGGCTCGATTTAATGTGAAAGCGTCAGGGTAGCCCGCAAAATTCTAATTTTCTTAACTTTTTTGCAATTTACGAGTCAGTATTAGATTGTACGTGGATCAAAATGTAATTCGCGGCCGTAACATGTATGTATTTACATAAATATAATCATTAAAGTGATCAATACGAGTTGTATTGATCACTTTAATAATTATAATTTAAGACCAGGCAATCCTAATGAATGACTTTTTATGAAATCTTGACATTTGAGGATTATACTAACTTAAGGAGTTGTATTACTGATTCTAATGATTATGATTCTGTAAATACATATTTGTTACAGCCGCGAATCATACTTTATTTAACATACAACTTAATACTGACTTGCAAATTGCAAAAAACGTAAGAAAATTTGAATTTCGCGGGCTACCCTGGCGCTTGAGTCCGGGAGTGTATAATTAAGGATTAATTTTTCAATCGTCAAATAACTTCTATACAAAAAAAATATGGCGGTATGGAATAAATATGGCGGTTTGACAGCTTTTGTATAGAAAATATGTCAAACGGTCATATTTATTCTTCGGATAAAGTTATCTGACTATAGACAAATCAGCCCTAAAACTTCTCTATGTACTGGTGCCAGGCCATTCTTTCCAGACATTCGGTTGATTTAATTTGACACTATTGAATTCAGACCCAGGATTTGGAAATGTAGATCTATCGTCATAACTTCTTTGCGGTTTCTGGCAGCCAATAGCAGTGTGGTCTTTTGCGTCATCCCTGGAATTAAAATTTTGTTATTAGATTTTTCTGCTGATAATTTTTTTCAAGCATCAGTTTAATAATAAATTAGGATTTATAACTTTTACGCGATTACGATGTTGGTCCTATGGAGAAAGTTGTTCAGTTGGATGGTCTGTACCACATCCTTAAATTTGACCATATTTTTCTGGTACAACCTGTATAATATCATTGATGGCTTGAGGCTTTCAATATGCCAGTTTCGATTCCATTCGAAGTAGGTATTATAAATGTATGTATGTACTATAGTTTGACCATAACAGTTGTACCGCGCCGTAGGTATGTGCGCGGCGAGACGGGGGGCAGTGCAGGCCGCTCATTCGTCAGCGCTCACGGCGTCCCACCGCTCATTCGCCAGCGCTGCACCAAACCTCACCGCGCATTCCAAAGGCGCGGTACAGCGGTCTTGGTCAAACTATAGTGCCCCGCCTCTGCTTCGCAAGGTTTTTACGACTTGGCAAAACATTGAGATTTATTTATTACTAGCTGTTGCCCGCGACTTCGTCTGCGATTTAGGATGAATAGTAGCCTATGTCCTTCTCCAGGGCCCAGGCTACTTATCAGTCAAATTTCATCCAAATTCGTTCAGCCGTTTTAGCGTGAAAGCGTAACAAACAAACAAAGTCACTTTCGCATAAATGATTTTATTTCTGTACTAGTTGTGCCCGCGATTTCGTTCGCGTGGCAGTCGGAAAACAGTAATGTACCACTTAGATAAGATCCATAAGGCTGCTGAGAGGGTGTCCATTTAAAAAGGGAGACTTTTCGCCCAGGCCTGGTGATTTTTCCTAGTAAGAAGCTACCAAAAAACTTGTGTTATTTAGGAAAATGCTTCTCTGTATACAATGTTAGCTGTGGAACCTCCAGGAGCGTGCACAAAAAGGTTGCTAGGGTTGCTCACACGCCAAAGAGCTACATAAAGTTGGCCGTGCGAAAAGCAACCAATACTAAGATCCACCCCCGCAACGGACAATGTCTGGCCCTGAGCTTTGTTAATGGTCATGGCGGAACATAGGCTGACGGAGAATTGCATACGTTTCAAATTAAACGGGAAATTATTAAGAATGAGGGGAATTCTGGGAATAAAAACAACATCATCGCAACCTGTTAAGATTTTGGCTTCGATGACGTTGTGTTGGAGATTGGTGACTATTACGAGCCGAGTGCCGTTCCATAGTTTAGGAGGACTTAAATTTCTGAGAAGAATAATTGGCACACCGACTTTTAAACAAATTTTGTGTGCTGGAAGACTGGGTGTGTTAAGAGATTCTAAGAACTCTACTGGACAGTGAGTGTGTGGCATCTTCTTCTTCCGCAACAGTGTTTATCTAACTATATTGCTTACTTTCTCCAGAAACATGTGCCAATATTTGTGTATTTATTGCTGCCGCTTGGTCGTTGCGGGGTTTCAAAAGCTCGTTGGTGCAGCCAAGCGGCAGCGTGGTTCCCAATATCTGTGAGATTCCCATACACAGAAGAAATGAGTTCCAGCTGTGAAGCAACGGAACAACATAGGTTCTCCACCAAAATTACTTTACCATCTTGTGTGAGATATGTGCCGTCACCAATTTTCAAAAGTAAATTTGAGAACTCTTGCGCGTTTGGGTTCCCTCCCAGATGTGCTCGCATATTTAAACTCAAATGAGTTGATATGACATTGCGCCATAGAATCGAACACTTTAGGCAAGCACTAATTTCATCGGCTCTCGATCTTCGGGGTATTATCGGAAGTGTCCACAAAAAAGTACTGTAATGCCTCCCATCGGCCGGTCATTTTGCCTTATGTCCCGCAAAGTTCGGTCTACAGCTTCCACAGCCTTGCGGTTTGCCATCGTGCACTCATTATTATGACACAATCGCGTAAAATCCGAGCTTTACTGCTATTGTGCTATTCCTGCTCAAAAAATCTTCAGCAAACTTATTTTGTTGTTTTTGCTACAACTGCCCAGCATTTTAATCCACAAAAGGTCAGTAAGATGGCAAACAGATGACGCAAGCGATATGGACTATCGCTAACGCATGCCTCGGCTAAAGCATCATCCCAATGCTGATCTCCATCTAATAAATGACGTGTGTGGCAAGCAGCCTGGTATGTGGGATATTCAATATCATCCACTTTACGGAGCTCAGTAAAAGAAGTAGGTCCTCGTACTACGTGCAGAAGGAGACGTAAATAACTCATTCATGTTTAGCCTCTCACATTTAGCCAAAATTCAACCATTAGTTACTATTTTTAACCATTGGTTAAGTTAACTACGGATCAAAAAACCTTAGTTGTTAACTTTATTATGCATGCTGTGGTCTCCTATAAGTGAAGGAGTACATCTACTTAATACCTGATGTTGCTCTTACCCCAGCGTAGTTTGACCAGGCTTCACACTAGCCCCTGTTGCCTCATGTTACATGGTGCAACAGAGACCATTGCATATCAAGGAGTAGACCGCGGGGCGCGATAATGGTAGGGAAGACGTGCCCTTAGGATATGGAAGGATACTTAGAGCTTTGCCGGATATGCATCCTATAATAGGCAATCGAGATCCTAAATAAATAAGTAAATAAAAGTTCAAGAACTTACATATATTTAAAAGTCTCAGGACAGGATTTGCAGAAGAATTTCATATCGTTCGGTCTTTCCGGCTGTAATCAAATAGATGCAGTTAGTTTGAAATTTCAATTTAAACAAAAATAGGTTGTAGTGGTATGGAACCACACATGCACACACATGCGCTTAAGTGCCTATAACTTCACATGTCTGCGAAGTTCAACGACAGTCAACAGTCGTCAGTCGACGTCACGACAACACACGCAACACTGTCGTTACCTACCGCGTCATTCGCGTCATTTCATAATTGTCATACAATCAGTTATTGTACCGTGTTAATTTTAATATCATTTTATTAAACTCATGTGTACCACTGAATGAACATTTAATTTCATAGAACCTAAATCACGTCCCAACAAAAGTTCTATATTATTATAGTACAATTATTAGTACAATTATTATAGGCATTAATGTGAACGCGCAAAGGTAGCTCACGAAATTCAAATTTTCTTAAGTTTTTTTTTGCAATTTGCAGGTCAGTGTCAGGTTGTATCTTGATCAAAATATGATTTGCGACAATAACAAATATGTATTTACATAACTATAACCATAAGGATCATCAATACATCTCTCTAAGTTACATTGTTCTAAATCTTTCGCGTAATAGCCTACAGGCCATTTAGCATCACGCTAGGATCGTTAGGAGCCGAGCGAAAATTAGAAAGAACGCTAGGTGAAAATGGATAGGCGATGCGATGCGATGCGACGGGGAGAGTCGGGTGGGCAAGAAATTTTAAGCGGACGGAGTCGCGGGCAGAAGCTAGTAATATCTATAATAAAGCTGAAGAGTTTGTTTGTTTGAACGCGCTAATCTCTAGAACTACCAGTCGGACTTTTAAAAAATCTTTATGCATTTGATAGAACATTCTTGAAAAAGGTTATAGGCTGTCAATCATCACGCTACGACCCTTAGAAGCCGAGCAAAAAAAAAAAATAATCACGCGGACGAAGTCGCGGGCAGAAGCTAGTATTATAAGTACAGTGTGAGTCTTTATAATGTGCACATATCAAAATGAGGGAAACTATGCTTAGTTTTATCGACGAAAAAACATATAAAAAAATAAAATAAAAAATTAATTAAACTTTTTATAGGTAGCATTTCTTAAATTCTTGTTCGCTACTGTGACCTCGGTGTAAACAAACTCAGTTATGATTGAAAATAACAGGGCGTCCTCATAAAATAAAAGTTAAAGAAAAAACTGCCCACAATTGAGAATTAAGATGTTTTTTTGAAAAAAATCTGGTATTTTTTCATGAATTTTTACAAACATTGTACAATTTCTCAATAAAACCCCCTATCACCTACATTTTTTATTACTACTATAAATTATTTTACGTCGTATTAGCTTTCTAAAAGTAAAAATACTACGTTTATGACTCAATCACAACATTTCCTATCAGCTGTCAAAAAAAGGCCTTGCACTCTGCTACATACAAAAATACATGCAGGCAGACAATAAAACATTTTTTTTTTTTCTTTTTTTAAATAACTTTTCCGTCGATAAAATTAAGCATAGTTCCCCTCATTTCGATAATGTGCACATTATAAAGACACACTGTAAAATAAAGCTGAATAGTTTTTTTTTTTTTTTTTGACCGCTCTAATCTCTGGGATTACCAATCGGATTTGTAAATTCTTTATGCATTTGCTGGCTGGCAAACATCATGCTACGGCCGTTAGAAGCCGAGCAAAAAGAAAAAGAAATCACGCAGACGAAGTCACGGGCAGAAGCTAGTATGTATAGTATTAATCACAACCAACATGCTAAGAAGAAGAACCCACCATAACTTGCATATTGAAGTACCTCCTCATACAACTGTGTTTTACATATGCAAAAGGTGGAGTGTCTCTGGTAACCATCTTCCTTTTTTTCTTCTTCTTTCCCTTCTTCGCTACGCCTATTGGTCTTACTTTTTGTTTATGGTAACGAGGAATATCATCATCATGAGCTAATAATCCTTTTATACGCTGAAAATGAAATCACAGTTTAAAAAATATGAAAAGATCATCATCATCTGCCTAGCCTTTTCCCAACTATGTTGGGGTCGGCTTCCAGTCTAACCGGGTGCAGCTGAATACCAGTATTTTACATGATTTTACCCTTGGTAAAACTGGTTGTCAGACTTTCGGGCTTCTGTCGACCCGTCACGACTGTCAAAGATCCACGAATGACAGCCGGGATCAACGGCTTAACGTGCTTTCCGAGGCACGGAGGGTCACTCATCCACGGGCCAACCGCGGCAAGTGTAGCTTAACCTGATCGATCGACCGGCAGGCTTATTACGTATCTTGCAGAAGCCTAGCGATAGCAAAATTTGCGCAATAATTGCTTTTCAATCCCAAATCAGTATGACGTATCGCTGATACATAATATCGATTTGCGATTGAAAAGCAATTATTGCGCAAATTTTGCTATCGCTAGGCTTTTGCAAGATACGTTTACGGGTACCGAGCGGCTGTTAATGTAGGCATTATTGTCCAGGGTGTAAAAACACCCATCTCGAAGCCGTCATCGACGTATTCTGTACGTGAAACTAAATAACATTGTGCAAAAATAATTTCTAGGAAACGAGTTTTATTTTATGTTGTGAAAATTCGCTTTTTAATAGTACGCAAGTAAGTTTTAATAGTAGTGCTTTTTTTAAGTTATAGTTCGTTTCACATAAGTTTGCCGCTTTGAAACTAGGCTTTCCGATGCGCATGGCATGGCGCGCTGCTGCTTTAAGGTTTTTACCGGCGCCAACGACCTTGCGTGTGTGGGCGGAGCTTTGTACTTCTCCCCGCACCACCCGAACCTAAACATCGCGCGCGATGCTTCGCTAGGGTGTACACGATTACTACCGCGCGCGACATAGAGTAATTAATAAATAACAGCCGTCTTATTACAAAAGATTTAAACACATGTTCAACGCGTATTTTATGTTTTTTTATGTATGGAGTTAGACGTTAGACATGCGTTGAACATGTTTTTAAACCTTTAGTAGTAAGACCGCAGATGTTTTTATAAATACCTACATATAAGGTATTAAAAAATTAACTTTACAATCTTTAAGGAGTGGCAACACATAAAACATCTTGTTTAGATATTTCTTTATTAGTCACATCAATCACATTCTGAAATAAAAGTACAGACGCCAGCAGGTCAACCTACCCGAAACTGTCAGATTTTCGCAATCACCCTTGAACCTAAAGCTTTAGCAATAAAGTCTAAAATCTATTAAAGAAATCTGACAGATTGTAGTAGCTTGATGTGCTGGCGTCTGTACATTTCTACAAGTTAACAATTATACAACGTGGCGCTGCAATGGCGACATGAAATCAACACACGTATATGGTTCCACAATCTCGTTTTATAAGGATATTTTAATTTCATTAAACGTTATTATTTATTGATTTATTTATAATTTTCTAAACTAGCATCTTAGAGCAACCTGTATAGCGCAGAGATGAATTTAAAAAGCGAACGAAAAAAGGGTAAGGGATTTTGAACACTATATAATATTAAATTCATGTTATGTAGGACCTGATACTCGTATGGAACCCTAGAGGTACATCTAGACGATAGCGAAAGAGCCTACTCCTCAAATAAAAATGTAGGTACTATAAGACAAGATCCTAGTGTGTGTCCAAGGATATGTTCAAGAACCAAGAATATTAGTAGCTAAAAACAATCGGTATCGGCATTTATTTCAATGCTTGCACGTACGAAGTTGCGGGCATTTCTAGTATCATAACTTTTTTGTTGATATGCATGTCTTTCAAAAAGAAAACCAATATTGGCAGCATAAACTTGTTTATTGACAGATTACTCAAAATTCATTAAAATTTAATTGTCTTTCGGTCAATGTTTTTCTTCTTTTTATTTGAACTTCTTCATCATCGCTTATATTACCGAATTCTTGAATTGAAGCATTCGGAAAGTCGGTAGAGTAATAAAAAGTATTTTCTTTCTCTTCTTCATTTACTTGAATCTTGCTTTCTTTCTTGCCTGTTTTCATTTCCGTGTATTTCCTTTTTGTGGTATTTGGTTTCTGGTTTTCTACCTCTTCATGTTCCTTCGTTTTTTTATCATTAATGAGCAAGTATGTTGAGGGGATCGTGATGTTTCTTTGTCCCATTTTCTTCCCTGTTTCCATCTTCTTTTAGAGATTTCGTTTTTTTTGTCTTTGTTTACTTCCCATCTTGAACACACCTTGCTTTAGAAAACGATTGTTTAGATACAATTTTTTTTACTATAATATAACAAAACACACTGAATACACTAACTAATATTAATAAAGTAAAAGTATTCACACAAAAAAATATAGTCACGTAACTAGGTAGGTAAGATACCAAAAATTAAATGAAACTGTCCGTGTGGCTACACTATTCACAAAAAAACAATGTTTATCGAAGCGAGGAGGTCGTCACGCAAAGCAGCACAGGTCCGTCCAGCAACACGTCTCGCCCCGCACTGAGATTTTGGGCGAGAGCGGGGCGCAGCGTAAATTTGCCGCTAAGGATTTGCTTTGTAAATTAATTTAAAATAAAATAAAAATAATTTAAAAAAAGTAATAACATGAAATCATTTCTTATTATTTTGTAGAGAACTGTATAAATTTATGAACACTTTTAATGAAAATTGTAGGAGTAATATGGTAAAAACTAGAAAAAACAGACCTGGGTTTAGCTTTTTTTTTCTTTAGTTATATAAACTAAAACAGATTTCTGGACACATGAAATCACTTCTTATGTACTGTAGATTATTGTATTTTTTTTTCTATCAAAAATCTGCTATAGTTACTGTAAAAAATGGACACAAAGTTACTCAGTTTCGCCGTATTTTAGGGAGGACGGGCCTTAAGGGGACTACATGATCTAAAGCGCGGTCACTGTCTGACTGCATAAAAAAGAAAGAGAAGCGCGATGACACAACGCTGGTAATTTATTGCAAAATATGAAGCAATTATAGCTTTACAAAAAATCTATTGATTGGACTAAAAAATTAAAACACTATCACGTTAATACGTTGCTTGTGGAATAATCTGACAAAAAATCAGGATGATAGTATGTATATTAGTATGGTTTTAAATCGTTAAAATAATTTTTAAGAACTATCTTCGTGATTTTATTCTATCGTATCAAATTAATTGTATTATCAACACACTATCTAACTAGCATATATCCTGAAGAATATCATATATTTTTCTGATTTTGCTTACTGCAGTAGATCATATACTTTTAGGCATTATAAAACTTGCGTTATTTGCGTTTAGGTCCTGTAGTCCTCTTAACCCTTTAAGACCGGGAAAAAAAAGTCTTGCGTAGCTTGTTTTCGATCTTATATTCTAAGTACCCATGTCCAAAGTCATCCTAGAAAAATAATAAAAAAATCCCGCCCCCTCCCCCCCTGAGAAAACGCCATGTCACGGTAGTGCGATATCGGCGCGAAAATATTTTTGTAAAGTTGAACGCACGATCGTATAAGAGCGTCGTTAAAGGATTAAGCTTATTACACTATTCAATTTGTAGGAAACCTAAATCGTAAACAATTTAGGAAGTAGTGCGGTCGGGACCTCCCAATCGCACTAAATCAGAATAATAATAATAATAATAACCTGGGACATTTTCACACACGGTCATCTGATCCCAAACTAAGTAGAGCTTGTACTATGGAAACCAGATAACTGATAAACTACATACACTACTTTTTTTTTTGTAAATACATACTTATATAGATAATTAGACCCAGACTCAGGACAAATAGACATGTTCATGCACACAAATGTTTGTCCTGGATGGGAATCGAACCCACGACCTCCGGCATGATAGGCGGTATCTTAACCAACCACGCCAACTGGCCTGTCAAGAATCTAACTGTTCTAACTTCGATTACATCTTTCGATTTCCTATTTAGATTTCCTACAAATTGAATACCTAGTGTATTATGCACTTTAGTATAGATATTGACTACTGTGCAGTCTTTTGTTTGAGCCTACTTCAGAGCGGCAAACTTAATGACGCGAACTATAAATACTCGTAACGCACGCAAAACAATGTGCTTATTTATGGATGCATGCAACGGTACAGGGATCGTGGAAGTATTAAAAGTTAAGTCATGAATTATATAATTATATTTAAAACTTGTTTTCGTAAAAAAAAAGACAATGAAATTTGAACTTTGACCTTCAATAACTCCGTAACCAGAAGGTTCCCAGGTATGGTCCGGTATAAAACAAATGATCATAATAACGAGAAGAACAACTATATCTCGGCTTTGGTAAGGGTATTTTTACACCCATTATTTTAGTAAGTACATAATCTAGAACATATTTTGAACAAACTAGGATGGTAATCAAGTACTGCTTTCACTTTTGTATGATAAAACGTTTACAAATAACTAACCTAACTCATCATTCTCCTGCCCTTGTCCCAATTTATTTGGGGTCGGCGCAACATGTCTTTTTCTTCCATACTGCTCTATTATAACTAACCTAACTATTAACTCATAATAAGTGCAACAGCAACACTGCCGCCGTTAGGAAAAAGAACGTTTCTATAAAAATATTGAAATGGAAAAAATAAATATTTGGTCCTTTTCAAAAGGCAATACAGTACAAAAGCAGATGCGTATTATTTAATAGTAAGAATTATTAGGTTTTCGTTAAGGAGGAAGCGTCAGGGTAGCCCGCGAAATTCAAATTTTCTTACGTTTTTTGCAATTTGCAAGTCAGTATTAACTTGTATGTTAAATAAAGTATGATTTGCGGCCGTAACAAATATGTATTTAAAGAATTATATACAAAAGAATCAGTAATACGACTCCTTAAGTTAGTATAATCCTAAAATGTCAGGATTTCATGAAATAGTCATTTTTTTAGGATTACATGGTCTTAAAGAGTTGTATTGATCACTTTAATGATTCTAATTATGTAAATAGATACTTGTTACAAATTATAATTTGATCAACGTACAATATAATACCGACTTGTAAATTGCAAAAAACGTAAGAAAATTTGAATTTAGCGGGCTACCCTGACGCTTCCCCCTTAAGTTCACGCCAATATAACAAATACTGGTAGATGCGTCTTTTTTTGCTGATTCCCATTAAGTAAATAACTCTATTTCGAAAGAAATGTCAGATACCACTTTTTTCCAACATGTGACGAATAGAAAAAATAAAAACATTTACTTACGTTATCCATTTTCACTTTATAAGATTTCAAACTGATGAAGTCATCACCAATTTTTTCATCATCAGACACAATTTCAACCACAGGAATGTCCACTTCTATTGCCTCAACATCACTGTCCTTGTCGGATTCCTCATCCTTACCCAAAACCTTAAGCATGTTCAGTATATCTGAATCAGACACCTCATCCGAGGATTCCTCTTTAATTTCATTTTTTAAGTTAATGTTTATTTTTTCACTAGGATCTGATTCAATTTTGATAAAGTCTGATGTGTTGCTGTCATCATCGTATTTGATATAGAAGTAATTTAATAATAAATAGCTGTCTAATGAGGATTGTAAGTTCAGTTCGGTTTTTTTCTTTTCTTGAATGAGAGGTTTGTTTATCTGAAAAAAAAAACGCTTTTTGGCAGAAGCCTGTCTTTGCGAATGTGGGGTGAGACGGGGGTTGACCTCTCCTGCGCTTTTCAACTTCTATGTGAACGCTCTGATCGTTGGGTTCAGCAGTCAGCAGGTTGGTTGCCATGTGGATGGAGTATGCGTCAATATTTTGAGATACGCTGACGACATGGTGCTGCTGAGTGCATCGGTCTGTGATCTTAGTATGCCTCGAGCCATGGGTTGAAATATAATGCAGGGAAGAGTAAATTCATGGTGTTTGGGGCTAGTCTAAGAAGTGTGAATAGTGTACCCCTTGTGTGTATAAATTATGAACAACCTGAGAAAGTGGAACCTAAAAGACGATGCGGACATTGAGCGGGAGTGGAGGGCGTTGTCAGTCAGAACTCAGAGGTAATATGATAGTGCGTTGGTTTATGCGTTGTTCGAGGGAAGTAAAAATGTGGCTCTTTAAGCTTATTGTACAGACGCCAGCACATCAAGCTACTACAATCTGTCAAATTTCTTTAATAGATTTTCAACTTTATCGCTCCAACGTTTAGACGTACGTGTCCACAAATTACCTCAATTTATTTTCTAAAATATTTAAATCTCATTACTTGAAATTGAACCTGATGGGAGTGACAACAAGGCTCGATTTGCTTTAACAACTACTTCTACAGTACGTGTGTGCTATCGTACAATTACCACAGATCGCATAACATATAGACAGTGACAATGTCTCGTCCTCAAAGCGAGCTCTCCTCCTCGGTCCCGAACCTCACTACAGAGAACACAACTCGCCGCAAACGAGGCCACAATGATGAGTTCGCGGAGGCTTTTGAGCAATTCAGTAAAACAATTGTGGATAAGCTGGATGATTGGAAACAAGAAAGTGGTCAAGAAATCTCTCATATTAAAGAATCGTTGAAAAAAATTAGCGAAATCTCTTCTGAGCTTAAATCAGAAATTCGAATCGAATTCGCGAAGAATACTCAGGAATGAATAAGTCTATGGAAAAATTAGAGATCAAACACAAAGATATGCAAGAAGAGATCGCCTTGATAAAGCTATCGATACAATTTCACAGTGACTATCACGATGACCTCAAAAATCAAGTAGAAACTAGCTCCAAAGAAATCAATTCGAAAAAGCAGCTTAAGGCAGATCTAGAAGAAATTAGACTGCAAAATAGCAAATTAAAATCTAACATTAATGCCAGCAAGCAAAGAGATCGATTATGCAATATTGAGATAGTCGGAGTGCCAGAATCAAACGGAGAGAACTTGATGGATATAATTTTGAAACTAGGGAGGCATGCGGGTTTCGAGTAAAGCTGCAACGATGTCGTACATGTGAACAGAGTTTCCTCAAGAACCAAGGAGCAAGGAAGGCCGAAAAACATAATACCCAAATTGCGCACTCGCCAGCTGATAGATAATCTTATATCGTAAGCACGGAAATCTCGCCTGACAACCTCGAATTTGCAGATCAATGGTAAAGCTGTTCCTGTTTACGTAAACGAGCACTTAACAGTATTCAATAAAATTCTAATAAAAAAAACTAAAGAAGTTGCCAAAGCAAAGCAATACCAATTTGTCTGGACAAAAAACTGCAAAATTCATGTAAGGAAAGCCGCAACAATTCCTGCCATGCCTATTCTAGAACAAGAAGACTTAAAGAAGATAATTTAATTCTATGGCTTTTTCTAAAGTATGTCTCTTTGTTTAATTTTTCTTCATTGTTTTCTTTCGGGGTCATCTTTCCAAGAAAACAGCTACTTTTTATTAACATTATTATCTTGTGTAAGTACATTGTTAATAAGTTTATTTTACTTAGTGGAGTTGTTTATAAATATAATAATTTTGCTTGCCCACTCTGAGGATTATGCATTCTATGATTCTAACTATGATTCTTTGTTCGAGCGAGGTGTTGGTGTGTGTGCAGTTCTGGCGACTCATTAAGGGACGAGCGCGTGATTAGTGTGCGATTTTTCAATATGAAGCATTAACATTACATGTAATGCTATAACAGGGTATCAACAATCTATCAACTAGATGGGCCAGAGTAATAGAGTTATTTGAGGATTACATTACTGATTAATTATTGTAAATAACAAAGTTATCAATAAATTCATTAAGTCTTATATCTTGGTGCAAGACTTTTCTGCCAACATGATAATATTTGTGTGACTTAGTTTGTCAATAGTATCTTTAATATGGTAGATTAAATTGTGATAGTTCTTAGTAGTTAAGAAATGTTTTTCTCCAATTAATAAGACACAGTAGTCAGTTTTATTATAATTACTAAGCTTATTTTCTATGCCAAGTAGAAGTCCTTCTATACCACAATTTGGATAAGAGTAATGGCAGAAGTCATGACATGCTCCCAAACTGTCTTCTACAATGTCACATAATCTATTTCTATTGTTAGCACTTATTATACAAAGTTTGGTTTTATTTTGTTGGGTCAAATATTGCTTATCCATTAATTTATCATGCTCATTAGTTGTTTGTTTTTGTATGTGCTTGTTATCCTGTCTGTATCCTGTTATGTATTTGTTTATTGATGAGTCTTGTTACTTAAACTAATTAAATTTTTACTTATTTTTGCAAATGTTCTTGATCTAATTGTATTTTACCTGTTCATTCTTGTTAAATATATCCAGAAGTGTAGCTTGAGCTGTTTTACTTTTCTCAATAAGTTTATTGCATTTTATCAAAATTGGTGCACATTCAAAGCAGACATAATTTGGTAAGCCATCATAGGATTTCTGAAAAAAAAAAAATCAATCAATCGTTTATTTTGTAAAACAAAGGTATGGTTAATGGTTGTATATTGTCTAAAACATGTGCACTATGTTTTGCCAATATATGGCATACAAAATAATCATAGACAAGCAATTTACGTAAAAAAAAAATTTGGTAAATTAAAAATGATTGCACATTATTACATTATTGTAGTCCAGAATCACCCACTGTTACATACCTATACTTACTATGGGCCCTCTTTCCTTTCTGCCATACTTCCCAGTTCACAAATAAATCTACAAGCTCTTAATAGTTTAGGTACTTACAGTAAAGCCCCCAATAGACTCCATACAAATCCCCAGGTGAGTATTGTGTAGACTGCACAGCTTGACGTCCGTTGCCAAACATATCTTGCAAGCTTCTACGTCTGATGCTTTGAAGTCTATTGTCTTTTCATTTGCCTCATCCATTTTGAAGCTCTAAAAGTGACATAAATAAGTCAACTTAACTTAGATTTTGACGCAATAAAATCTCTGTAGAAGATTTGCATAAAAGTGTATGTAGAAAGGAGGAATAAGTAACCAGTGGAATAACAGGTATTTCAGCCGACAAAAACAACACATTGTGTTAACGTGATTAACCTTAAAATTACAATAACAAAATAATTTAAAGAAAAGTAAAATACAAAAAAAATAAGGGAAGATGTAGGTAGGTTTGTATTTACATGTGAAATGATATATATAATCCTTCGGTTGTTTTTACAAAGCAATAAATAACACTGTATTTATCATTAAGCCTTTTTTACGTTTTTTATAGCCTTACCTTTTTTATATGCCTTTTTCACCTTCTTTACAGCGGCCGCCCGCGCCGGCCAAAATATTTGTTTCGAGTTTGACATTGACATTTAACATAGAGCATTGACATGACATAATAGGTTGGGGAAAAAGTTTCTTCGCATTTTTTAAGAAAATTCAAAACATTTTTTAATATAGTTTATTTACATTTAACTAAAGTAGGTATGCAGGTACCATTTTGTTCGATAACTTTTTGCCATCTTGTAGGTAGGGACCTCAGACCAAATAAAAAAGTAATTTGGTCTGAGGTAGGGACATGATCCCATTGCTATAGAAATTTTGGGACTTCTGGTCAAAATACCGCGACAAGTGGTTTTGGCAGTCCTCTCGTGATGTTAACCTGACACTGCCTAAAGAATTCTGAAGAGACCGAAACAGGTGGAAATCTGAAGGTGCAAGGTCAGGACTACGGCGGATGCATTAACACCTCCCAGCCAAACTCTCTTAATTTTTGCTGAGTGGCTAAAGATGTGTGAGGTTTAGCGTTATCATGATGAAAAACCACACCCCTTCAGTTGATTAATTCCGGCCGCTTTCTCTCAACTTCTTGCTTTAATCTCATCAGTTGTTCGCAGTAGAGTTCAGAATCGATGGTCCTGCCTGGTGGTAACAGCTCATAATGAATAAAGCCCTTCCAATCCCACCACACACACAGCATCACCTTGTTGCGAGTTAACCCGAGGTTTCGACACAGTCTGTGAAGCATGGCCGGCCTTTGACCACGACCTTTTTCGCACGTTCTTGTCATACGTGATCCACTTTTCATCACCAGTTATCAGCTTCTTCAAAAATGGTTCTGTTTCATTACGTCCTAATAAAGAATCACAAATGAGTACACGGTTCAATAGGTTTCTTTCAGTGAGCTCGTGAGGTAGGTACCCAAATGTCGAGCTTTTTTGTGTAGCCAGTTTTTTTCAAATGCGCCAAAACTGTTTTGTGGTCAATTTCTAGTTCTTCAGCTATGTCGTAACTACTGATATGCCGATCTTGCTCCACTTTTTCAAAAATGGCATCCATTTTATCCGTAATAGGGCGACCAGAGCGACGTGCATCTTTGACATCAAAATTTCCGGATTGAAAACGCTTAAACCAAATTTGTGCTACTCTCACAGACACTACACTAGGTCCATAAGCATCGCAAATTTTTTTCGCGGCTTGCGTTGCATTTTTACCTTTTTTGTAGTAAAATTTTAAAATGTATCGAATTTCTTCATTAGATTCACTCATCTTGACGGTACGAAAAACAAATGAAAATCACACATTTTCCTAATTTGAATTTGGAATTATGTTCTTTAAAATTTAAACTTTCAATGATACCAAAACCAGCCAGATACAAATACAAGTTCATACATACTATAATGGGAAAAGACTTTTTCCCCAACCTAATATGTACACTCAAGTTAAGCAAGTAAAGTATCTGAATCTGAATATATTCAAACACAATGTAAAAATTGATATCAATAATTGAAATGATGATGAATCAAAATTTTTCTAATACTAAGTAAATAAGCAACAATGATAAGCCAAGTAGAACGACCTATGTCGAGCCCATTGTCTAGGTTAGTCACGTATGGTCATTAGTAAAGGATTCAAATATGAAGTCCATTATAAAATGGCGGATTAGCAGGTAAACTGTCATTAACCCGTCGCATGTCCAATTAGTAGACACAATAGATTTTTTACACATGGTGTGCAATCGACATTTAAAGGGTTAAGGAGGCAGTAGTAGCGTTTTAGACAATAGGCCGAGTGTTAAATACCACTTATAGGTCATTACATACCGTAAATACTAGGAATATGATGAAATAATAGGTTGGGGGAAAAGTTTCTTCGCATTTTTTAAGAAAATTCAAAACATTTTTTAATATAGTTTATTTACATTTAACTAAAGTATGTAGGTAGGTACCATTTTGTTCGATAACTTTTTGCCATCTTGTAGGTAGGGACATGATCCCATTGCTATAGAAATTTTGGGACTTCTGGTCAAAATACCGCGACAAGTGGTTTTGGCAGTCCTCTCGTGATGTTAACCTGACACTGCCTAAAGAATTCTGAAGAGACCGAAACAGGTGGAAATCTGAAGGTGCAAGGTCAGGACTATAAGGCGGATGCATTAACACCTCCCAGCCGAACTCTCTTAATTTTTGCTGAGTGGCTAAAGATGTGTGAGGTCTAGCGTTATCATGATGAAAAACCACACCCCTTCTGTTGATTAATTCCGGCCGCTGGACTTGTTCCTGTTTCTGCCAAGGAGGCTCTGAAACTGCAGCAAATTTGGTGAGATCCTTCCATTTTATTTGATCATCACCTTGGGCCGGATGGCCTAGGGTCATAATCAAATAATATAGAATACGTAAGGAAATAATATGGCATGTGACAGCGTTGTCAGCGTGAAATTGCTATATATATAGCAATTTCACGCTGCTATAATAGCTGTCTTCGGTATTTTATCTTGTGTGTCACTGTGAAACCTTCTGGTGAACTTCTCGAAGCTCGAGTCACGCGATTATTCGAAATTTAGGTACTCTGAATTAATTGCTGTAGGATGGTGTCTTCATCAGTATCACTACTGTTAGTACTGGCCATCCAGTACCAATTGACACTGCATGTCGTTTATGGTTTTACCTTAGTTACTTACCAATAACAGTCGTGTCAAATAAAAGCGATATCAATGTTCATGCGTATATATTTATAAATGAATCCCTCACAAATTGGTAGCAGAGCGTGGTTATTTGCAAGGTATTTATATCGTTATTTGCAAGTATGAAAAATGGCATCAACTACGAGTTATCGTAACATAGAACCTTTGACCAAGTCAAACTATGATACGTGGTGTTTGCAAGCACAAGCGGTCCTGATTAAAAATGACTATTGGGATATCGTAAGCGGCGAGAAAACATTACCACCAGCTACGGATGCGGCGGCGAGATTGGCGTTTAAGAAAGAGGACTTAAAGGCAAGGGCTGAAATCCTACTTTTATTGTCACCATCAGAATTAAAACAAATTAAAGTCTGCGCGACATCTAAAGCTGTATGGGACAAGTTGAAGCTACTTATCAAAGCACTGGGCCTGTGAGGAAAGCTACCTTATTAAAACAGTTGGTTCTAAAGCGAATGACCACAGGAGAAGATATACGTGACCACATAAATAACTTCATGGACATCGTGGACAAACTCGCAGATATGGATATAAAGGTACCTCCAGAACTGCTTAGCATAATGCTTCTCTACAGTTTGCCGACAACTTTTGAGAACTTTAGATTAGCCATCGAATCTCGAGACACCCTGCCTAAACCTGAAGATCTGAAAATAAAGATTTTGGAAGAATACCAAGCAAGGAGTGGAAATGAACAGCCTGAAAGCTCAAAAGCATTAATATGCTTTTGAGCTTTCAGGCTGTTCATCCAACCAAGAAAAACAGGCAAAGGTTGTACTGCAAGAGCTGTAAAAAGAAAGGCCACACTATCGAGACATGTTGGGGCAAGAAGAAAAACACCAATGAAAAAGACAACGGAAGCAAATACAATTTCAACGTTTGTCTGAGCACCGCAAATTCAGATGCTGATAAAAATATCTGGTGTCTAGCTAGATAGCGGCTGCTCATCACACATGTGCGGTGACGAATTGATGTTTTCTTCCATGACACCTGAAAATGGCACCTTAAAGTTGGCATCAGATAAATACACTAGTAGAATTCAAGGTAAAGGAAGAGTCACAATCAGTACCGATAAACACGGCTACAATTTCAATGACACCTTGTATGTTCCCGATATATCAGTAAACCTTTTATCCGTCGCCAAAATAACGGACAGAGGAAATAAGGTTATTTTTGAAAAAGACAAAGCCTACGTTGTAGAAAAAAGCGGAAACAAGATACTGACTGCTCGAAAGAGAGATGGGCTTTACTACTTTGAATCTGGTGGACGAAAAGAAACTGTAAACTACACACCAAAAAATGACAGTGACATTATGGAATGGCATCGCAAACTTGGCCACATAAACGAAAAAGATTTAAAGAAGATGGCTAAAGATAACCTTATGTATGGCTTAAATTTTAATGATGAAGACATGGAAACATGTGAGACCTGCATCAAAGGCAAAATGTCCAGGTTACCGTTCATAAGGCATGATGATCTATACTCAACCGATAATTTGGAAATAATCCATAGCGACGTTTGTGGACCTTTTGAATGTGAAACATTAGCAGGATCAAAGTACTATGTTACTTTCACAGACGACTATAGTCGCTATTGTCACGTCTATTTCATTAAAAGAAAGAGTGATGTATTCAACGTCTTCCAAGAATACAAAAATGAAGTTGAGACGTTAACAAGAAAATAAAAAACCTGCAGACCGACAATGGTACAGAATATCGGAACAAGGAATTCCATGACTTTCTCAAATCGCATGGTATCCGAAGAAGGTTGACCACAGTTTACACCCCTCAACAAAATGGGATTAACGAGAGGAAGAACAGATCCTTGCTAGACAAAGCCAGATGTCTGTTAATCGAGGCCAAGGCACCTAAAAAGCTCTGGGCGGAAGCGGTAGCAACTGCAAACTACCTTATAAATCGTAGCCCTTCCAAAGCACTGAATGGCGAAACAGAAGAAAAGATAGTTATGAGTACCCTGACTATTTAGAAGAATATCTGACTGAAATCATGGTTGAAGAAAGTAAACAAGAAAATTTAACTATGTACGACAAAACAATAAGTATGCTAAAAGACATAAAAAACAATCCAAAAGGGAAAGTTTGTAAACTCATAAAAGCTTTATATGGACTCAAACAGGCAGGGAGGCAATGGTATAAGAAACTCGACACAGAATTAAAGAACATAGGTTTCAAAGCCTCGGAAACTGACCCATGTCTATACTTACTAGAGAAAAGAGGAGTTAAAGTCATAATAATCATATATGTCGACGATTTATTAATTGCCTATTCGTGTCCTAGAAAGCTCCAAGAAATAAAAGACCTGTTAAATAACAAATTTGAGTTAAAAGACTTAGGAACACCTAAACGGCTAATAGGGATAGATGTTACCTACAAGGGAGATGAAGTCAAACTCAACCAGGAGAAGTTCATAGAAGACACTCTTAAAAAATTCAAAATGGAAGATTGCAAAGCCACGTCTACACCCATAGAACTAGGTCTTAAACTAGAAAAAGGAAGAAGAGATGAAAGGAACGATCTGCCCTACAAAAATTTGATTGGCTCTCTCATGTATCTGGCAGTGGCAACTCGACCCGATATAATGTTTGCCATAAGTTATCTCTCTCAATGTAACGACTGTTACGGAGAAGAGCATTTCAAGTGTGCAAAAAGAGTACTGCGATACTTAAAGGGAACAAAAAGCATCGGTCTTATAGTTAGAAAAACTCGCCAAGAACTATATGGCATGCATGGCTGACGCAGATTGGGGCGCATGCAAGCTCGACCGGAAGTCCTTTTCGGGCTGCTGCTTTAAATATGCGGGAACGGCCATAAGCTGGATGTCGAAGAAGCAAAAGACTGTAGGGCTATCGACTGCCGAAGCGGAATATGTCGCTTTGACCGAAGCTGCAAAGGAGGCTATTCACTTGAAAAGTCTATTCAAAGATCTTGGGGCCAACTATGACAGCATAGTTATATTAAACGATAACCAAGCGGCCCTAAAGTTAAGTCAGAACACAATGGTCACTTCCAAGTTCAAACACATTGACTTAAAAATGCACTTCATCCGAAATTGCATAATGGACAGAGCAATACAGGTCAGATATCTGCGAACCGAAGATATGGAGGCAGATATCCTGACCAAAGCCCTAGCCGGCCCGCGGCTGTTGAAACTGCGGAGCAGCTTAGGAGTTTCCTGAATACTCCTGATGACCATGACGATGCCGTGAAGAGGAGTGTTAGTACTGGCCATCCAGTACCAATTGACACTGCATGTCGTTTATGGTTTTACCTTAGTTACCAATAACAGTCGTGTCATTTATAAATGAATCCCTCACAACTAGGTACTTATTGTAGAGCGGCCCCCGCCTCTGTCTGTCTGTCTAATGTTCATGATGATTTCGAGAACTGCTGAGCGGATTTTGATGCGGTTTTCGTCAGTAGATGGAGTGATTCAGGAGGGGTTTGTACGTATGGTGTTCCAACGCCCGCGCGGTTGATGCTGCGGGCTAAGGCTGGATAAACGAAAATTCTATTTTACTCTAACAAAAATAACGTTAGGTATTGATTTGGATTTCGTACAGAAACTGTTTCTCCATAATACTTCTTGCATCGACTAGCCTTCTAGCTTATTACATGTTAATATTAATTCTAGCATTAAGCCTAAATTCCCAGGAAATAAGTAGTTTAATTGCCTGGTTGTGTAGAACGGTCGAGATTACTTACTGTGGTATGTCAGGCTAGCGAGTGTTAAACTAAACATTTGCAACACAACAAAAAATTTACTCCGAATTGTAAAGCGAAAACGGCTCGTAAATCTCACCCCTGTCAAAGTTTAAAGTATTTGTAACACCTAAACTAACAATACTGCACATGTTACTCTCCTAACAAAACATCTTCAATGGTCTCATGAGTTCGGCTTCCAAATTAACGAAACAAAAATACAAATTAGAGAGCTTATAGCCTCACAGAAAACGACCTAGCTACGTGACCTCAATGGAATATTTAACTACAGTCGAGGAAACTAAATATCTAGGCACATATATAACATCTGCATTAAGGGCTGTCTTCATCAATATTTTTTCTGCAGCGCTTAAAATCCTACCGTATACCGTTTTCTACAGCTCTTGTTGGATTTTCATAAGAATACCTATAATAAAAAAAATCTGGACATAACTATGTCCAGATTTTTTTATAGAGAGAGAGTACTTCTCCAGAGTATTTCTCGTACTTCTTCTATACTCCGAGTTGCCGTCTTCGGAATTCTCCGTCTATACCCCGATTCTTATTTAAATCACGTACTCCACAATCTCTTCCAAATATTATGTCTTGAACAAAAACCCTACTACTCTCCAAGCCATATCGAGATAATTTTGATAGAGGCATTTCGCTCTCGGTCGCGGCGGATATTGGTCGCGGCGGCGAATGCTGCTGCCAGTGGCTTTGCGAACTGCGCAGCGGAAATTCCCGCACCACCGGCCGCGTCGCGTCGCCCTGTCCCGTGGCCAGGCTGTAAAGGAGCCCATAACTTGAACCTTTTTTTTGGTCACCACAAAACAATACAATATGTGTTTAACACCACAAAAAATTACCCGGTCACGGGGCGTGCGCTTTCAAATATAACGCGTGTGTCTCAATTATAATTAATAATGATAATTTGTGTATACATTAGCAGTAATACCTTACATAACTCATGTAAACCAATGTTGAGTTATGTATTTGTTTCTTTGATACTTATAATTTATACTGTTATAAAACAAAATAAATTATTATTTTAAAAATATAGTTATAAATTAAAACAAATATGGAAATATTTAATCAGTTTTTATGCCTAAAATTAGAATTAAAACTTAACTTAACGCGTATAAATCTCATTCATCGATATGACGATACCTTCATCCCTACTATTTACTATACGTTATACATTTATAACGTTGGCGGCGAAAATATAATTCTATCATGATTCGAAAGACACGTGGCGCCATCTATTATCATAAGAACGTTATTGTTGTTTTTCTCGGGAACAGTACTTTTTTCAGGATGAAACCCTATGTCCGTGTCTGTACACCTGACAAAGTATATGCAAAATTTCAGGATGATCGGCTCAGTGGTTTAGGCGTGAAAAGGTAACAAACAAACTTAGGGGAGCCGGGGGGAATGGCAGTCAGTGGGTAATGGGGGTCGATTCTAAATTAATTGAACCTAAAGCTTTACAGAATACGGCTTTGTCGCACGGGACTTAGCTCTGTACCCCTCCCGCACTGGCCAATACTACGGCCCACCAGTCACGCTCGCATCACCAGGAGCGACACACGTGTCAAAGGGGAGGGACCGTTGTAAAATTTCAGAAATTTCGATCGAATACGTAAGTATCTATATTTGTTAATTTTGTGTATAAAATAATCTCACAGTGTAGTACTGGAACTAAACTTATGTTTATTAATGCAAGTTATTAGATATTCTGATGTTTATTGTGTAATAATTCAAATCTAGCAAACAAACCGTCACTGGGATAATGAGAGCCAATTGACCCCATTCCCCGCAACGTCTTTTATTATGATAAAACTTTTTTGTTCACTTCAGATGCCAAGGGACTGGACAAAAAACACGTCTAAAGCCAGTTGGACTACAGGTGACCTGCAGACAGCTGCTGTACGCATTAGACAAGGCGTTTCAATACACAAAGTTGCCGAGGAAACTGGTATTCCTTTCAGCACATTACGTATACAAAGAACGATAAAGAAAGATGAATTCAAACCTCCAAAATTAGGAAGACATGCCGTTTTTAATGTAGAGCAAGAAAAAATACTGGTACCGTTGCCGTCTCTGTGCTGGATGGGCCCATGAGGCATGTACAGGATGTGATGATCCAAGTCGCTATCGCTGTAATTTTTGCGTTAATTCGATTTTTATACTATTCTTTGTTATGATTCCATTGGGCTATCATTTCTAACTTTTAATTTTGTTAATTCTTACTTGTTTCTTAAAAGAGATAATAGTTTTGTTAATTTCTTTGTTTTATAAATTTGACTCTTATTCCCCCATGGACTGACTTTCATTTCCCTTACATGTGGGTAATTGGAGTCAAAACTACGTTTTTGTTTTTTAATTATAATTATGTTTATGGTAGTGATATCCAAAAAAGGGTTATGTAACTCGATAACTTATTAGTTTTTAAAGATAAGTAAATGTGAACCAATTATAAAACTGAATATTAGTGATTACAATAACGAGTTTTTCTTAAGTGACTCCCAATTCCCCCAACTCCCCTACTTTCGCATTTATAATATTAGGATAGACGCACCGCACACGTGTAGCCGGTGGCGGCCATTCGCTACAGCAGTGTCCGTGACTCGCCGCTTGTGGTCGATACCCGCCACTGTCGCGCTGCTCCACCCGGTCACGGGTTATAAAATGTGGCGGCAAAGACTACTACAGTATACTGTGTGGCGGCTTCCGAACACCAAAATGTGGTGGCCCGTTTGCGCCGAGCCTTACACGTCTTCTGTCTGTTTAGTTTCAAGAACTTCATTTACGGTAGGTAACCGCAATTAGTGAATACTTTAATTAAAATAATGAAAAACACACACCCGGGTGAATATTTGACCTTTAAACCGCCGTCATTACCTTCCGCCAAAAGTTGATGAAAGAGAATATATTTAATGAAATATTTCAGCAATTCCTGATTCTGGTCCTTAAGGCTTGGCATTACGCCGTTGACCTCGCTCAAATGGGCGTTACTGCCGAGAATGCCCCGCGCACCCCCTCATTATAATTACGCGCGAAACGATCACTAATATTCTATTTTGCACCGCTGACTGCCACAGAGCCATGCATGACGCGCGACGCACGCAAAGGTAGCCTGTTGTATATTTCAGAGCAGTGGTGCAGAACATTTTTAGGTAAAACCTTGTATGTTGTAGAAAAACAAATACAATACTTGTGTAAATTATTATATTTTTAGAAAATATATTTTTTTAATGACTAAGAACTCATTGTAACTCATGTTGTTTTAAGTAGGTACTTCAACTATTAAAAAAAAAACGCAAAATAAATCAAGTGGAAAATCTGAGCAATACACAAATCTGCCGGCCATATGCTTGCACGAAGCTCAAATGCCATATTAGGTTCATGGGGTCCATGAACCACAATGCGTCCCATATGGTTTGTGGGCCCCATACGACCCGTGACCTCAGTTCAATTTATTATAAGTCACAAGCGGTCGTGGGCCCGGAACTTATTAGTTCAATAAGGCCGGCCACATACACAGACTGAATTCCGTTTCGGAATTCCGTTCCGAAATATCGATTCGGAATTTTCGAAGGCAGTAAATCCATACAAAATCAAGGATGTATCACACACGTACAGTAGTTCTTCGTTTATTTTGTATGGCTTTGCTGCTTTCGAAATTCCGAAATGATATTTCGAAACGGAATTACGACTGTATGTGGCAGGCCTAATCAATTATTCATTCTTTTTCTAATTGAGTTTTGCAATACTTTCATTTTCTAGCCCATGTTTGACTGATTTGACGTGATCTATTAGGTTTTTATAAATTAAATTCTTCACCATATTAGCACAACTGATGTCATGGCGTTTTTTAATTAAAAATAAAAAATAAAAATAAGTTTATTGCACCTTAATATAAATATACATAGTTTACAATAAAAATAGACCGTAAGGTAAGTAAAGTAACATAATATTATAGTTTCAGCCAATACCTAAGCTAAGATAACTTAATATCTTTACTACTTACGTTACCGAAATTTGAAGCCGTCAGTTAATTTCTTCTTAGTTCGAGCCATTCACTTGACTCACTTTGAAGTATTGTACCTGTTTCAATTCTTATTCTTTCATCTTCATTCTTCTCTAAATTTTTCAAAAATATTCTTTTCGATTCCTCTAGCATTTCCTTTGACTTATCGGGTTTCGCGCAATCTTGTCCATAATTGATGGAAGAGGCGTTTTGATTTTCCAATGTTCTTCTTTTCTTCTTTGTATATTTTTTAGGTCTTATCTGTCGCTTTATTCTGTTCATTTCAAATTTATGTATTTGTCCTTTTGGACTTCTACCTACAATACATTTATGCAAGATGCTCAAAGGTTTTCTTGTGTTAAATGATAGAGCCGCAGTATTACATCTCATCTGATATTGATATTTTTGAGCAAAGTTTATCCTTTTGCCACCTATGAATTTAGCAACAACGCTATGATATCTCTCTATAGAGTTGCTGTCGACATCGTGCAAAAAATGCGTGAGTGTGCCGCTAGCTGTGATAATATTAATTTTATTTTTTGGCACAGAGTGTTTGTATGAAAGTCTTTGTCAATATCTTCTATTTCGCCTAGTTTGCCACAAAAGTATCCTTTGCACGTGGTATGTTGGCTAAAAGCATGTTCTGCAGCAAGCATAATATCAGCATGGAGTTGCATTGCATTATCAGTATGCTTGTATTTTGCAATTGCAGTTACTACTACTTTTCGCATGGTTAATATTCTTTTCTTTGTTAGGAGTTTTATGAACCGTATTAGAAATTTCGTGTCTGTTGTAAAACTCTGCAGTTTGTTGCAAAAAATCCTCAGCAAGTGGTTTCGGCATTCAATTTTTTCTATTGTTAAATTTTCGTACGGCCTTTCTTGCAAAAGCTTTGAATATGTGTTGGCGTCACCATCTGATATAATTCTGCCATATATCAAATTGTGCATTTCTATGCTTTTCTTAAATCCCTCGACAATAATCGTTGACTCCATGCCGGTAGATGGTCCTGTAAATGAAGACAAAAAGTATAATAATGTAGCTTTCAGTATACAAAACCTATATTACGGCTTTAGTTCTCTAATGGGTTACCTCTACCATTTTTATATAATAGATATTTAGTTTGATTTCAAAATAATAAGGCGAACCATTTACGTTTAGTTAATTTATAAAACAAACAAACAGCAATACGTTTCCACTTATAATATTACTAGGATTTTTATGTAAAACACATAAAATATTTACCTGTATAGTTTTTATAACAAATATGATTTGTTTGTCGAGATTCCTTTATTTTCTGCTCTAGCGTAAATGTAGCAGAACTTATTTTTGACAGCCATGAACAATATTTTATTGCTACGTTTACCAAGTATGGCTGCTGCTCCTGACAGTGAGGAGTAGTTTTTCTTGTATGATCTTTTTCCCCAACATCCGTCAGCAATGACATCAATTATCGGTATTCCCTTTGCATTTACTTTACCCTCTTCAACGGCAGCACATGTTTCTTCTTCAGCAGCTTCGTTCAAAGATCTTAACGCTTCAGATTCCCACGTTTTGTTTACTATATCCATATGAAAGGTGAATAATTTTTGTGAGATCTCAGGAAGTCCTAGAGTTGACGTAATTTCCAGAAGTTGCGTATGTCCACATCCTGCTGCTATTGCCCCAGCTACGGCACATGTGTTTAAATTCATTTCTTCTGGGGTCTTGTCTCCCTCTATTATAAAACTCATGTTACATAAAAGACATTTCAGTTTTAATTTATTCATTAAACCTGTCAAACGTTCAGATACGATTTCTATTGACTTTAAACCGCAGTCCAATGGTCCATGGCTTGATATTTCTTGGAGTGATTTAAAAAAATGACTGATGTTTACAATACGTCTACCAATCGATAATTCTTCAGTTCCCCTAAAACAAAGTAAAATATAAAATTCAGTTGAAATACAGGCTTTAAAAAATATTGTAGCTTATATTGTATACGTTCATCCACGTTTACTTATAAAAGGGTTACGTTAATCCAATTTTAAAATATGTCATTTGATTTGCTTATAACTTTAGGGTCCTATGAAACTCGCCAACCTCGTTACTTTTCGACCCCTTGTAGTCCGAGAGTCGCAATCTGCAGGTTACATCCATGGGGTCCAAAGAGGATGGACAAAAAAAGTCCACATAGGTACTGTCGGAATTCCGTTTCGAAACATCGATTCGGAATTTTCGAATGCAGCAAATCCATGCAAGATCAAGGATCTATCACACACGTACAAGTAGTCCTCCGTTCGAAATTTTCTCCGATTCAACATTACGCATGGTAGTCTGTGCGTGACTTTGTATGGGTTTGCTGCTTTCGAAATTCCGAAACGATATTTCGAAACGGAATTCCTGGACGGAATTCCGACTGTATGTGGCTGGCCTAATTATTACCCTGTATTAGCAATCTGATTGCGATGAGTAATAATACAGGGTCAAATTAAATTAGCTAGTGAAACTCCACAGACGTGATGGGTATCGATATCTAAACATGATGAACTAGTTAGCTGCGACACATATACAGGTTCAAATTAAATTAGCTAGCGAAACTCCGCAGACGTGATGGGTATCGATATCTAAATATGATAAACTAGTTAGCTGCGACACATATACAGGGTAAAATTAAATTAGCTAGCGAAACTCCGCAGACGTGATGGGTATCGATATCTAAATATGATAAACTAGTTAGCTGCGACACATATACAGGGTAAAATTAAATTAGCTAGCGAAACTCCGCAGACGTGATGGGTATAGATATCTAAACACGATAAACTAGTTAGCTGCGACACATATTCAGGGTCAAATTAAATTAGCTAGCGAAACTCCGGCCAACGTAAATTCGTACGTGTCTAATAGTAACAAGCTATAGATTCACTGCATGCGAATCTATAGCTCGTTATGTCGTTACTGTGCCGCCGTGTCGTAATGCCGCCCGGTCGTTTGGAATCTATACCTTGTTGCCATTAAACACGTACGAATTTCCGTTGGCAAATTCGAAACGAAAACAGTTTCTCGTTCTGGCGACGAAAGGTACCTAGGTAAGTATAAGCAGCTGATAGGTAGGTACCTGCTTAGGTACGCATATTACTTATACGTACCTACCTATATCTTTTTATCAAAACGCTTGATTGATGGTTACTAGTAAAATGTTAGATAGGTACTCAAATTACTTACCGTTTCATTCTTTTTATTCTCCTCTTGTTTTCAAATTACGCTTAGTGCGTCTTTTTTTGTCACCCATAGGTATTGATTTTATAAATAAACTTATATTAACACAAATATTTCCTATGTAGTATTACTAACTATATCCTAAAAACTACTCTAATATTTACACACACAAAAACTATTAAAATCAACAAAATAAGTAGGTAGGTATTTGTTTACAATACTTTCTAATGGTATTGTCACCAACGAAAAAATGCGGGTAAAAGTGGTACAGGTCCGTTCAGCACTGCGTCTCGTCCCGCACTAAATTAATAGGCGACAGAGGGGTTGCTCACGCGATTGAGTGTCGATTTATGTAAAAAATAATGACTATAAGTAATTAGAAAAGTTATTTAAAAAAATAAGCCGAGGATTCCCTAGGTATTGTATTGTGTAATATCATGATGACTATAAAAAAACCTAGCGATTAATAGTTTCGAAGAAAAAAGGTTTTATATTTCTAAAACAGGGGTTACTTTTCATGTATGTTAATGATATTTAAAATTATTTTTTATTTTTTTCTAAGTGAAGGGGACATGTGTTTTATTGTGTAGTTTAACAAATTTTTTTTTAAAGATCATTATGGTACGGGTTATGGAGAAAAAAGGTTTTAAACTTCTTCAGTTCCAGCCTAATTTACATATAGCACCGCCTTAAGCAGATTCTGAGAATTGATGAAATATTTCATTAACGATATTCTCCTTCATCAACTTTTGGCGGAAGGTAATGACGGCGGTTTAAAGGTCAAATATTCACCCACCCACTCGCTCACCAATGCACACCGATATCTCGTGCTTAAACCTGCCTAATGAAATGTTGTGATCTCACCGCAGTCACGATATTTATAGATATACCTATTGGACTTTTTGTACAATTTCTCAATTATTCTATAGGTTTTTTATGACTTCAATGGCACTTGTATTGTGGAGCTGAAGTCAACAACAACTGTGATTGTGACAATTTACACGACTAATAGCCGATTTTTTGATCCGTAGTAACTCAATGGTTAAACACAGTACTTAACTAATGATTGAATTTTGGCTAAATGTGAAAGGCTAAACATGAATGAGTGTAGGTATTCATTATAATAATGATATTTTGGCAATCGGATACGGATACGGATAAAAAAACCGGCCCTTAGGGCTGATTTTTCAATAGTCAAATTCAATAGACATATTTTTTCTATACAAAATCTATCAAACCGTCATATTTATTCCATAAAGTAATAAAAGTTATCTGACGATTAAAGAATTAGCCATAGCTATAGTTTGGATGTTTATTTTATAGTGTACTATGTAACAGATGTT
The DNA here is from genome assembly GCA_948252095.1 of Dicycla oo. Classification (NCBI taxonomy): domain Eukaryota; kingdom Metazoa; phylum Arthropoda; class Insecta; order Lepidoptera; family Noctuidae; genus Dicycla; species Dicycla oo. The sequence goes on from OX411728.1 coordinate 23,881,938, forward strand.
GTGTCACTGACTCTGGCAGGGCCACCATCAGGGATTTTAATTTTGAAAACGCAAAAAATTAGTCGAAATTAGTCGCCAAATATCAGAATTAGTCGGTCACTGGTTCAAAAGATATAAGGGTTTATAGGTGGCCCTGCTGGAGAGTCTCCCCAGCAGGGCCACATTTATATCTCAAAAACTAGGACACCTAGCGAAGATCTGTTTTCTCCCATATTTAGTCGCCAATTAGTCGGAATCAGTCGCCAAGTTACAGATTTAGTCGGTGTGTAATTAAAAAGATATTAAAGAATTCAATTTCCCCATACAGTGGTACAAGCGAGTACAAAATACTTTATGTATTTTCTAGATAGTATCTATGACGTCTTATGGAGGAATGTTTGTTTCGAATTAAATAAATATAAACTTAGTCTATAATTTGAATCCACCATAGGAAAGCTGTATTCATTACTTATAAACAAATCTACAATAATGTACGATGTAATGTGTATGTGTGTGTGTGTAATGTGTGTATGTGTAATTATTTATCCAACACAATGTGCATTTACCACTTAGTCGCTGGCAGATAGATCGCTGCGCTCCGTTTCATTTACGGTAAGTAAGAAAGACATAGATGCGCGTGTACATACGAGCTGCTTAGAACGAGTTGCCCGTCACGTAAGTTAAAGGGTCAGCGCAGACAGAGAGGAATAATCCCCGCACGGTCTCGGGTATTTTCTTTACGGATCGCGTATGTTCGAGCTTGCGCGCGACCTCGCGAGCCTGCGTGAGTAAACCGTTCTAGGTTACAGCTACAGTAAACATGCCAGTTTGTCGCGAAAGTTCGTCAACGATGGTGGACTGGGATATGATTATAATTGTGCTTTTGGCGGAAGAAGAAGAAATGGAAGAACATGTTAATAAAACCCCTAACATCCAAACTCACAAACTGTATCTGTTCATAATATTGAATAAATAGGTATTTGTAACATTTTCTGAAAGTACAATAATTTTAAGGTAATAAATCATTTTATATCGACAACAGAAGTTTTATTATTCTAACCTAAATTAAGATAAAATAAAAACTCAACCCGTCCATATCCACAACACAACACTCACAATCACCTCAAAATACACACAAACACAACACACATCAAACGAACTTTTTGAAAATTTATTTTTATAAAATAAAATTTGATTACAATTGACAATACGTTTTCAACGTTTTAGTATTTTAAACATTTTACTAAAGGTACGATATTTTTTTATTATTCTAACGTTAATTAGAGGTTAACATTGTAAACTGGTAAAACAGTTGCATGCGACTGTACATCTTGACACCAAATAGACCAAGAGCAAGGTTTAATGTTTTCAAAGAAGTTTAAGCCACTCTAAACTAGTAATTAAAAACATAAAATCATGAATTTAATTGAGAATTTATCTCTCTAGGACATTTCTAAAGACTTTAGACCGATAAAACTAAAAGTATATTACACATATTAATAGAAATATTTTTTCTTGGTAATTTTTCGTGAACTCTTCGATCTAGCTCTTGGACTATACCTTACTAATTGAACTCATTATATCTCCTAAATTAAGACCCGACTAAATCTGTAACTTGGCGACTGATTCCGACTAATTGGCGACTAAATATGGGAGAAAACAGATCTTCGCTAGGTGTCCTAGTTTTTGAGATATAAATGTGGCCCTGCTGGGGAGACTCTCTCCAGCAGGGCCACCTATAAACCCTTATATCTTTTGAACCAGTGACCGACTAATTCTGATATTTGGCGACTAATTCCGACAAATTGGCGACTAAATATGGGAGAAAACAGATCTTCACTAGGTGCCCTAGTTTTTGAGATATAAATTTGGCCCTGCTGGGGAGAGTCTCTCCAGCAGGGCCACCTATAAACCCTTATATCTTTTGAACCAGTGACCGACTAATTCTGATATTTGGCGACTAATTTTGACTAATTAGCGACTAATTTTTTGCGTTTTCAAAATTAAAATCCGTGATGGTGGCCCTGCCAGAGTCAGTGACACACAGATGTTCCTTAATTAAAAAAAAAAAGACGTTCTTGAAAAAAATACTAGGAATGACAAAATAAAAACAAAATGTTATCATAGATTTAATATTCAACATATAAAACGGTTATAAAAAGGCACATCATAGTTTATATTTGAAATTCATTCATCAAAAGGTATGGCGGGCAACAGTTTGCCTTCGCACTTTCCGAAGCCGATTCGAATGCCGTTGTCATCGACGCAGAACCCGCGAAGAGTGATCGTATCGCCATCTTGGATGAACTTTCTTTCTTCGCCTGACAGCAGACGAAGCGGCTTGGTTCCCTTCCATGATAGTTCTAGCATGCTTCCAAAGGAATCTGATGCCTGTAGGGTAAATAAAAATACTTATGAGCAGCGTTTTAAAGGAATTGCTTGAAAAATTGATTACCTACTAATTTGAAAACTGAAACACATACGAACGAAGACAGCATATTAATAAAAATCTTGTAATAAAATATTTTTATAATAGACTTTTTATTTTGAAAGGAGGATCTACCAATGCTTTCTCTTAGTTCATACTTCGCTAGTCAAATAGTCTGTTTGTTGGTGGTATCATAGCTAGAGTATATGTTCTGTGATCATAGCTCACAAACGGATGAGCCGATGTCACTACTGCTCGATATTTTTTTTTTTTTTTTTAGCAAGGACGATGTAAAATTCAAAATGGCTTACACTTTGCTGGGACTGATGTTATGTTATTTCGACTAACATTTACATTCGAATCGTCTGGTTGAGAATAGGTATGCAGTGCAATAAGCGGTAGTTCGACCGGCACATTGTTGTGGATACTGGTGACTTATATGGCACTCACCTCGCCACTAATAGTTCCAGAGCCCAGCAGGTCGCCGGCTCGCAGGTTGCAGCCGGTGACGGTCTGTTGAGCTAGCTGCTGCTTCACCGTCCAGTACAGGAAGCGATAGTTCGACCGGCAGATTGTTGTGGATACTGGTGACTTATATGGCACTCACCTCGCCACTAATAGTTCCAGAGCCCAGCAGGTCGCCGGCTCGCAGGTTGCAGCCGGTGACGGTCTGTTGAGCTAGCTGCTGCTTCACCGTCCAGTACAGGAAGCGATAGTTCGACCGGCAGATTGTTGTGGATACTGGTGACTTATATGGCACTCACCTCGCCACTAATAGTTCCAGAGCCCAGCAGGTCGCCGGCTCGCAGGTTGCAGCCGGTGACGGTCTGTTGAGCTAGCTGCTGCTTCACCGTCCAGTACAGGAAGCGATAGTTCGACCGGCAGATTGTTGTGGATACTGGTGACTTATATGGCACTCACCTCGCCACTAATAGTTCCAGAGCCCAGCAGGTCGCCGGCTCGCAGGTTGCAGCCGGTGACGGTCTGTTGAGCTAGCTGCTGCTTCACCGTCCAGTACAGGAAGCGATAGTTCGACCGGCAGATTGTTGTGGATACTGGTGACTTATATGGCACTCACCTCGCCACTAATAGTTCCAGAGCCCAGCAGGTCGCCGGCTCGCAGGTTGCAGCCGGTGACGGTCTGTTGAGCTAGCTGCTGCTTCACCGTCCAGTACAGGAAGCGATAGTTCGACCGGCAGATTGTTGTGGATACAGGTGACTTATATGGCACTCACCTCGCCACTAATAGTTCCAGAGCCCAGCAGGTCGCCGGCTCGCAGGTTGCAGCCGGTGACGGTCTGTTGAGCTAGCTGCTGCTTCACCGTCCAGTACAGGAAGCGATAGTTCGACCGGCAGATTGTTGTGGATACTGGTGACTTATATGGCACTCACCTCGCCACTAATAGTTCCAGAGCCCAGCAGGTCGCCGGCTCGCAGGTTGCAGCCGGTGACGGTCTGTTGAGCTAGCTGCTGCTTCACCGTCCAGTACAGGAAGCGATAGTTCGACCGGCAGATTGTTGTGGATACTGGTGACTTATATGGCACTCACCTCGCCACTAATAGTTCCAGAGCCCAGCAGGTCGCCGGCTCGCAGGTTGCAGCCGGTGACGGTCTGTTGAGCTAGCTGCTGCTTCACCGTCCAGTACAGGAAGCGATAGTTCGACCGGCAGATTGTTGTGGATACTGGTGACTTATATGGCACTCACCTCGCCACTAATAGTTCCAGAGCCCAGCAGGTCGCCGGCTCGCAGGTTGCAGCCGGTGACGGTCTGTTGAGCTAGCTGCTGCTTCACCGTCCAGTACAGGAAGCGATAGTTCGACCGGCAGATTGTTGTGGATACAGGGGACTTTTCGGCTAGGGACATAATAATATATTTAAAATAAACTTAATGTATCACACATTGATAATGTGTAGAGATGGGCCGACTACGACTTTGGCCGACTAGCCGACTTGTCGGCTCACGGCTGCAATATAGCCGACTAGTATGCCAAGCCGATCATTGGATTCCGATTTTCTGTTAGATAAACAAAGATTTTATTTTATTTGATTTGGGTCTAATTCCAAGTAAGTAATTAAAGAAAGAGTTCGACTCCTATTTCTAAACTGATTGCTAAATATTTTTTTTTAGATAGAAGTATTATTAATATTTTGATTTGATTTATGGATCTAAGTGTAATTCATTATTATTAGGTCAAAGGTTTGAAGGAGAAACTTCCTAACATCCTATTTCTAAGTTGTAAACCTACTTATTGTAATTGTTTGTTATAGAGTTTCTTCTTTTTTGTTAAAAATATTCATTAATTTTACTTTATTTAATTTCTGGATCTAAGTTCAAATATTTAAGGCGGTGCTATATGTAAATTAGGCTGGAACTGAAGAAGTTTAAAACCTTTTTTCTCCATAACCCGTACCATAATGATCTTTAAAAAAATATATGTTAAACTACACAATAAAACACATGTCCCCTTCACTTAGAAAAAAATAAAAAATAATTTTAAATATCATTAACATACATGAAAAGTAACCCCTGTTTTAGAAAAATAAAACCTTTTTTCTTCGAAACTATTAATCGCTAGGTTTTTTTATAGTCATCATGATATTACACAATACAATACCTAGGGAATCCTCGGCTTATTTTTTTAAATAACTTTTCTAATTACTTATAGTCATTATTTTTTACATAAATCGACACTCAATCGCGTGAGCAACCCCTCTGTCGCCTATTAATTTAGTGCGGGACGAGACGCAGTGCTGAACGGACCTGTACCACTTTTTCCCGCATTTTTTCGTTGGTGACAATACCATTAGAAAGTATTGTAAACAAATACCTACCTACTTATTTTGTTGATTTTAATAGATTTTGTGTGTGTAAATGTTAGAGTAGTTTTTAGTATATAGTTAGTAATACTACATAGGAAATATTTGTGTTAATATAAGTTTATTTATAAAATCAATATGGGTGACAAAAAAGACGCACTAAGCGTAATTTGAAAATAAAATACAAGAGGAGAATAAAAAGAATGAAATGGTAAGTAATTTGAGTACCTGTCTAACATTTTACTAGTAACCATCAATCAAGCGTTTTGATAAAAAGATATAGATACGTATAAGTAATATGCGTACCTAAGCAGGTACCTACCTATCAGCTGCTTATACTTACCTAGGTACCTTTCGTCGCCAGAACGAGAAACTGTTTTCGTTTCGAATTTGCCAACGGAAATTCGTACGTGTTTAATGGCAACAAGGTATAGATTCCAAACGACCGGGCGGCATTACGACACGGCGGCACAGTAACGACATAACGAGCTATAGATTCGCATGCAGTGAATCTATAGCTTGTTACTATTAGACACGTTGGCCGAAGTTTTGCTAGCTAATTTAATTTGACCCTGAATATGTGTCGCAGCTAACTAGTTTATCGTGTTTAGATATCGATACCCATCACGTCTGCGGAGTTTCGCTAGCTAATTTAATTTGAACCTGTATATGTGTCGCAGCTAACTAGTTCATCATGTTTAGATATCGATACCCATCACGTCTGTGGAGTTTCACTAGCTAATTTAATTTGACCCTGTATTTATTACTCATCGCAATCAGATTGCTAATACAGGGTAATAATTAGGCCAGCCACATACAGTCGGAATTCCGTCCCGGAATTCCGTTTCGAAATATCGTTTCGGAATTTTGAAAGCAGCAAACCCATACAAAGTCACGCACAGACTACCATGCGTAATTTTGAATCGGAGAAAATTTCGAACGGATGACTACTTGTACGTGTGTGATAGATCCTTGATCTTGCATGGATTTGGAAAATTCCGAATCGATGTTTCGAAACGGAATTCCGACAGTATGTGGACTTTTTTGTCCATCCTCTTTGGACCCCATGGATGTAACCTGCAGATTGCGAGTCTCGGACTACAAGGAGTCGAAAAGTAACGAGGTTGGCGAGTTTCATAGGACCCTAAAGTTATAAGCAAATCAAATGACATATTTTAAAATTGGATTAACGTAACCCTTTTATAAGTAAACGTGGATGAACGTATACAATATAAGCTACAATATTTTTTTAAAGCCATCAGTATTTTAACTGAATTTTATATTTTACTTTGTTTTAGGGGAACTGAAGAATTATCGATTGGTAGACGTATTGTAAACATCAGTCATTTTTTTAAATCACTCCAAGAAATATCAAGCCACGGACCATTGGACTGCGGTTTAAAGTCAATAGAAATGGTATCTGAACGTTTGACAGGTTTAATGAATAAATTAAAACTGAAATGTCTTTTATGTAACATGAGTTTTATAATAGAGGGAGACAACACCCCAGAAGAAATGAATTTAAACACATAACTGTACACACGTAACTGGGGCAATAGCAGCAGGATGTGGACATACGCAACTTCTGGAAATTACGTCAACTCTAGGACTTCCTGAGATCTCACAAACATTATTCACCTTTCATATGGATATAGTAAACAAAACGTGGGAATCTGAAGCGTTAAGATCTTTGAACGAAGCTGCTGAAGAGGAGAGGTGCTGCCGTTGAAGAGGGTAAAGTAAATGCAAAGGGAATACCGATAATTGATGTCATTGCTGACGGATGTTGGGGAAAAAGATCATACAAGAAAAACTACTCCTCACTGTCAGGAGCAGCAGCCATACTTGGTAAACGTAGCAATAAAATATTGTTCATGGCTGTCAAAAATAAGTTCTGCTACATTTGCGCTAGAGCAGAAAATAAAGGAATCTCGACAAACAAATCATATTTGTTATAAAAACTATACAGGTAAATATTTTATGTGTTTTACATAAAAATCCTAGTAATATTATAAGTGGAAACGTATTGCTGTTTGTTTGTTTTATAAATTAACTAAACGTAAATGGTTCGCCTTATTATTTTGAAATCAAACTAAATATCTATTATATAAAAATGGTAGAGGTAACCCATTAGAGAACTAAAGCCGTATATAAGCTACATTATTATACTTTTTGTCTTCATTTACAGGACCATCTACCGACATGGAATCAACGATTATTGTCGAGGGATTTAAGAAAAGCATAGAAATGCACAATTTGATATATGGCAGAATTATATCAGATGGTGACGCCAACACATATTCAAAGATTTTGCAAGAAAGGCCGTACGAAAATTTAACAATAGAAAAAATTGAATGCCGAAACCACTTGCTGAGGAATTTTTGCAACAAACTGCAGAGTTTTACAACAGACACGAAATTTCTAATACGGTTCATAAAACTCCTAACAAAGAAAAGAATATTAACCATGCGAAAAGTAGTAGTAACTGCAATTGCAAAATACAAGCATACTGATAATGCAATGCAACTCCATGCTGATATAATGCTTGCTGCAGAACATGCTTTTAGCCAACATACCACGTGCAAAGGATACTTTTGTGGCAAACTAGGCGAAATAAAAGATATTGACAAAGACTTTCATACAAACACTCTGTGCCAAAAAATAAAATTAATATTATCACAGCTAGCGGCACACTCACGCATTTTTTTGCACGATGTCGACAGCAACTCTGTAGAGAGATATCATAGCGTTGTTGCTAAATTCATAGGTGGCAAAAGGATAAACTTTGCTCAAAAATATCAATATCAGATGAGATGTAATACTGCGTCTCTATCATTTAACACAAGAAAACCTTTGAGCATCTTGCATAAATGTATTGTAGGTAGAAGTCCAAAAGGACAAATACATAAATTTGAAATGAACAGAATAAAGCGACAGATAAGACCAAAAAATATACAAAGAAGAAAAGAAGAACATTGGAAAATCAAAACGCCTCTTCCATCAATTATGGACAGGATTGCGCGAAACCCGATATGTCAAAGGAAATGCTAGAGGAATCGAAAAGAATATTTTTGAAAAATTTAGAGAAGAATGAAGATGAAAGAATAAGAATTGAAACAGGTACAATACTTCAAAGTGAGTCAAGTGAATGGCCCGAACTAAGAAGAAATTAACTGACGGCTTCAAATTTCGGTAACGTAATTAAAAAACGCAATGACATCAGTTGTGCTAATATGGTGAAGAATATTATTTATAAAAACCCAATAGATCACGTCAAATCAGTCAAACATGGGCTAGAAAATGAAAGTATTGCTAAAATTCAATTAGAAAAAGAAAATTCGATAAAAGTTAATGCCTGCGGCCTATTCATAGATAAAGAGATCTCATTTCTAGGTGCATCACCGGTTGGTATAATAGACGAAAGTACAATATGCGAAATAAAATGGCCATAAGTGCATATAAATTAGGACTGGAAAGGGCAATAGTAGAAAAAAAAAAAACATTCTATAAAAAAAAAATAAAGACAATAATAAATTTAGAATAAATAAGGATCACAGTTGGTATTACCAAGTTCAAGGCCAACTCCACATAACAAAAAAAGAAAAATGTTTATTTGGTTTATGGTCGGGAGAAAATAAGGCAATACAAACTGATATTATATATAGGGACGACGGCTTTTGGGAAGAAACAATGAAAAAAACTAATAACATTTTACACAGAATGTATTTTACCTGAATTAGTTGACCTTCGACACCCACGAAAAATGCCAATTAGAGATCCCGAATATATATGTCATGTTATTGAAATAAAAAGCAAACGAAGGGAAAACAAAGAAAATCTAGCTAACATGCGTGAACAAAATAATATGGAAGAAATAAATGATGCAACACATGATGCAGAAGTGTAAGTAGAAATTATTCCCATATCTTCAAAAAGAAACAAAATAAATGAAAGTGACGACGATGAAGTAAAATACATTGATGATTATAATGTAGAAAAAGCAAATGCAAAAAAAATGTGTTGTAGACAATTAAACTTCTCAGAATTTTGAAACCAAATTGTGTCAGAAAGCTTTTTTTTTATACCGTTAAAGATTATATTGAGGACATAGAGGCTTGGGATTGAGCTGCTCCAAATTTTCTTTTTACTAATTTTTATTTTTGCATACTGAATGTTGGCATGAATATTTACTTTGTAAAGTATTATATTATTTTAATTATTGTGAATGTGAATACTATGTGGGTCATTGCTATTTTGTTTGTTTTATTTTTCTCTCAGTTATTTTTAATCATGGTCTGGCAGTTTGAGTAATTTATGCGGCTTACCCAAATGCCCTTTCTTTGGTATTTTCGTCGAATCGTTGAGCTCCTTAAGTTCTGAGGTGAGCTGCGCGATTACTGACAAATGCGTGCACTGGCTGGACAGGTCCTCTCAATCTGTGTGGTTCTTTCCTCAAAAGACCATTTCAGACACCAATCTACATGGTCTTCACATGAACTGACCAAGATTATGTCCGGTTTTTATAAGAGCCTATGACCTCTGAGTTTGTTTCGGCCTTTCTTCTCAGAGTAGTCAGATAGGAAACGCCGACCAGAACTAGTTAAAAAAAAAAAAACATGATTGACTTGTGAAAGTGTTTGTACAAACCTACTTACAAAAATAAAATCATTTATCATTTATAATTTTGAATGTGTTTTTATTTTGCTTTTGTCAATGTATAACCTGAACAAATTTAATCCCAACATCAGTCACTGACATGCAATAAAAATGGATAAAAAAAACCATCAAAACCAAAAAAAATTGACCCTGTAAATGGACGACTCTGTATATTATAATTATATATTAATTGATTAGGCCTGCCACATACAGTCGGAATTCCGTTTCGAAATATCATTTCGGAATTTCGAAAGCAGCAAAGCCATACAAAATAAACGAAGAACGTGTGTGATACATCCTTGATTTTGTATGGATTTACTGCCTTCGAAAATTCCGAATCGATATTTCGGAACGGAATTCCGAAACGGAAATCAGTCTGTGTATGTGGCCGGCCTTATTGAACTAATAAGTTCCGGGCCCACGACCGCTTGTGACTTATAATAAATTGAACTGAGGTCACGGGTCGTATGGGGCCCACAAACCATATGGGACGCATTGTGGTTCATGGACCCCATGAACCTAATATGGCATTTGAGCTTCGTGCAAGCATATGGCCGGCAGATTTGTATATTGCTCAGATTTTCCACTTGATTTATTTTGCGTTTTTTTTTTTACATATTTGAAGTACTTAAAACAACTACTAGTAGTACTTTTAGGTACAAACTTATTCACTTTTATTTCTGAGCGAAGTCGCGGGGAAAGCTAATAATAATAACTGTCTATTTTCTGCCGCCCATTTTCTGTTTTAGTAATATTACAATGAGTTCTTAGTCATTAAAAAAAATATATTTTCTAAAAATATAATAATTTACACAAGTGCTGTATTTGTTTTTCTACAACATACAAGTTTTTACCTAAAAATGTTCTGCACCACTGCTCTGAAATATGCAACAGGCTACCTATGCGTGCGTCGCGCGTCATGGCTCTGTGGCAGTCAGCGGTGCAAAATAGAATATTAGTGATCGCTTCGCGCGTAATTATAATGAGGGGGTGCGCGGGGCATTCTCGGCGGTAACGCCCATTTGAGCGAGGTCAACAGCGTAATGCCAAGCCTTAATGGACCAAATGAAGGGTTCCCCTATTCATATCCTAATTTCCTATCCTATTCTAGATTGCACTGAAAGTAAACTGTAAATCTGATTATTATAAAATAATAACAGTAAAAAATTAAATTTTATTTCAATCACCCACTTCTAAATTTTTAAGCATATTAATACGAATAAAAATTGGGCCGACTACAAATATGGCCGACTAGTCGGTACATCACTAATAATGTGATATTGTCCCCAGATACGACCGAGGATTCCGGAGGAAAGAACCATCGACGCGAGCACAATAGCAAAAATTATTAGGGGTCATGACGGGTTTTCTTTTAGTCCGAATATAGACGAGCAATCGCTAAATCGAGCCTTTTGTTATCACTGGAAATAAAGTTACTGGTATAGGTCACCGGTTACACTTTTAGTTTATTAGTTCAATTGTAATCAGAGGCGCAGAAGTAACTTGAAGGTGTTCATGGATTACATGGCTGCGCAAAATACGTATATTTGCGGTAAAACATGGCGCACAGAAAAAATACGAACACAAAAAATTAATAAATTAGGGGAATTTATGCGTCACATGCACGCAAAACGGCTATCGCTCAGCATAATGCGATGACCCTATACGAGACAGAGCCACAGCGCTGGTTTTCAGCGACCGCCGCCGCGCTGGCGCTGACGTGATGACGTCAACCGGTGCAGCAAAAAATGAGATACACAAAACGAAAAAAAAAGGTAGTCATGGGGACTACCAACAGAAGTGAAAATTGAAACGTAAAACTATGCATATAGCATGTGGTGGTGATGAGGTGACGCGGTGACGTGAACCCGTAAGATTTCCCCCTAAGTACCAAAAATCGCTCAACGCGCCTGAAGAAGTATTTTCTTTAAAAAAAAGTACTCACATTTCAAATCCACTTCCAACTTGATATCAAAGTTGAATTTATCATCATGTCTCAGGTACGCGAAGGGCGTGGGGTCCTGTGGGAAGTTCTCTATCACGTAAGGTCTCAGAGCTTCGATGGTGACGATCCAGGGAGATATGCTGGTACCTAGGTTCTTGGCTGTGAAGGGGCCGAGGGGAATATACTCCCATTTCTGAATGTCGCGAGCTGGAAATGAATAAAAACAGATTTATATACGTCAGTAGTAACACTCAAATTATTTGAGTAGAGCTGGATGAAAACCTTACAAAATAAAGCGACTGCCAAAGGTATAACAAAAATATTTAAAAACTACATGCATAATATAGGGGTATTAGCGAATATGCATGTATTTTTTTTTATTCGATAGCTCTTACATTACCATAATTATTAAAATAATAAAAAATATTCAACGCCAAAAAAGTAAATGAAAGTACTTAAAAAAAAAGTAAAAAATGGCCAATCACGTGGCGGTAGGCTATTTTTAAAATTTCTTTTAAGTAGGCACCTTGATCGGCGCTCCATTTTGGCGCGCTTGGTGTGACATCATAGTCTATGACAACAAACACTTCTACAAAACAAACTGGCATTCATATTGTTGTCATAGGCTTTTACGTCACATTCGCGTTGAACATTGGCGTCGCTTTTCATATAGTGACTGCTATAGTAATTGGCCACTCATAAAAAAGAGATAGAAATGTTTTCGCGCGGTCCCCGTAGGCCGTTTAACGGGGAAGCGACTAGTATCCTCACTAGTGTCGTGACGGGACACGGTTAACGGGGACAACGGGAATACTGGATAGAAGTAAGGTCGACTGAACACAGAAGTGAATCAATAACACAGTTTTAACATCTATGATGACAATATATGTATATCAATCTGCCTAGCCTTAAGAGATTATTTATTTGCATAGATTGTAGGTACAGTGGCCAGCACATCAAGCTACTACACTTTGAGCTTGAGGGTTTTGGATACTTTCTTTCTAACGCTCCATGGTGCGTCGTAGTTATAGATATGTATAGGGGTAGCTTGACGTGCTGGCGTCAGTACATGACATAAGGTATTAAAAAATAATTGTGATCCTTGTACAATCTACCTTAAATTAGACATGCAAACATTAATTAACGAAGTAAACGAGTAGGTAATCAAAAAATAGTGTCAAAAAAAAAATACAACCTTTTCCCAACAATGTTTGGGTCAGCTTCCAGTCTAACCGGATGCAGCTGAATACCAGTATTTTACATGGAGCGGCTGTCTATCTGACCTCCACAATCCAGTAACTGGGTAATACGATACCCCTTGGTAAGACTGGTTGTCAGACCTTCGGGCTTCTAACGACCCGTAACGACTGTCCACGAATGACAGCCGGGACCAACGGCTTAGCGTGCTTTCCGAGGCACGGAGGAGTCTCGGTATGTAAAGACACCCATACACAGACCAACCCCTGTAAACGTAGCTTAATTTGATGGATCTATCCGTGCGGCTGTTATTACTTAGCCACGCGTTCCTCACATCTATGATGACATTAGCCCCAATTCTTGTGTGTCATGACAAACTTAAGCATATTTTTAAGGAAGCTATTCTATATTATCTTGTTTTAGAATTTAAATACATATAACTAGTCTTTAAAATTATACAACAGATGTTGATACAAACACACTTTGCATGTGGTGTTTGCCTATAATTGATTGTGCAGTTAGATTTAAGACACAAATACTTGTATTTTCCTATCTGTAGTATATCTGTAACAACTTTTGGTGAACCTTAATTAAATAAATAAATTATTAAGTAGCTAATGTAATACCGGGAAGCGCTGTAAGTCAAACAAATGTAAGATATTAGGTACGTCCTTCCATGCAACCTCAACAGTAATGAGACCAATTATGGCCACTACTCCTGTTTAAGCCCATACTGAAAAAGCTGCCATTTTTATTAAATTTTCGTAGTCCTTACAACTAAACTCTAAGGCCATACATACCGCTCCAATCATTCATAAGCACAAGCCCAAAGATGCGCTCCTCAGCTTCCTTGGCCGTGACCCTCTGTCCGAGGGTCGTGGGAGGCCCGCCGATGAAGGCCGCCATTTCTAGCTCGAAGTCCATGAGGCGAGAGGGACCGAAGTGAGGGGCGGCGCCTGGAAACACGCAAGATATTTTTACAAAGCTATCCGTAAAAGTAAGGTCTTGATTTTTTGAGCCAAAAGCAATTGTAGGTCCATGTAATTGTTTCTAAATTATCTGAACAGGAGAGGAGTAGATTCTCGTCAATAGCTCGTTTCAGTAAAAACTTTATAATCTTTCCGACAATTTATTTTATTTTAGCGTCCATGAAGTATTGCATTTTTTCGTCTATGGGTGCCTGTCAATAAATAAAGAACTTCGTAGACGTGCTTATATCAAAAGTAAAAGTAAATGGTTGGAAAGAGTAGATATAGCTAGTTATTGTTCGTGGTATATGCTTGTGTATATGTTGGCTCATGGTTGTTTCCCATTACGGTACAATAAAAAAAACTGGCCAAGTGCGTGTCGGACCACGCGCAAGAACAAACTTTACATTGTACCCGCGGCACGTAAGTTGGCAAGGTTTTGGCGTAGTGGGGGTAAGTTCGCGCATGCTACACTTATTGCAACAAAAAAATGCTCACTTTTATTGCTTGTCATTATTCTGTGGTTATTACCATAATTTATTTTTAAACATAACTATTTAGAGGAAAGTTAAAGAAAGGAGAAGAATTCGTGAAGTATATTAGGAGTAATAAATAAAATATACAGGGTTATTTGTAAAACACCAACGACCTCTTAATAGGTCATTGTACTCATCATTATGAACAACTTTTACTATGGGACCAAACCTGAAATCGCGAAAAAAAAATCAGCAGTTCAGTACATTTATGTTCGCATAATTCGTCAAAATATGTAACAGTACACATCATAAACCATTTTTCTGGCATGTCTACGTAAAATGGTATTTGTTTGTGGCATTATCTAAATTTAAAAATTCAAACAAAACAATAACAAGATCTTGTAACAAAAGCTCAACAAAAACAAATGTTACAATTTTAGTGCACGCAAGTGTACTCGGGAGCGAATGGAACGTGGACGCGACGCCAGAGACAAGGGTCGACTGACCAACCAATCGCGTGCTCGGAATGATGCTACCTCATTCCCCGCGTCCCGCTCGCGACCAAAGAGATCTAAAAAATGACTTCTGCGCATCTAACGACTCTTGCCAACTTACGTGCCGCGGGCGGTACCTAGTTGAAGTAATTTTGCCATGGAGTTGGTACAAAATTTTTAATTTACCGAGTAAATTTTTTAGTTTGTCGTCTATTACTCGTAATCTTGTAAAGCCGATTCGAGGACTGTAAAACAAAAACTTAAAACAGAAACCTTAGAATCATAAAATGATTAAAATAAAGGATGGCCACGATAATAATAATATGATAATAACGACGCAATAGAAGTAGGACGCTAGCGTTCCTCCGTCCTGCGATATTCCGATATGAGGTCTTAGAATGTTTTGTATTAGGGCGCATACGATCTTACACCCACCTGCATTTTGTATTTTGTTGTTTTCGTATGACCACTACCTTCTGCAAGCGCTGCAAAAAAGCGATTTGCAGGGAGCATATTGTTTCTATGTGCAATCATTATTCAGTGTAGCTTATTTCTAAAACATATTATGTTATTTGATTAAGAGAAAACTAAGACTGCTAATAAAGGTTGTTTTGTGTAATAAATAAAGTTGATTAAATAAATATTGATGTTTTAATCCATCGTAAAATTTACGAATGGTTAGTGATAATGTTAGGTACTCGAAATTAAGGTTAGTGAGCTAGGGTTAATATCGTTAGACCTATAGTTTGACCAAGACCGCTATACCGTGCCGTAAGTACATATGTGCGCGGCGAGACGGGGGGCAGTGCAGGATGCTTACTCTTGATTCCAATTCCGACCGATCGACATTGGAATTTTAACGTTTCGTACTCTTGAATTCGACGCTAGCGCCATATTGTTATTGAATTGCGTGTCCATTAGGAGGAACTAAGTGGAATCGGGATCGGACTTGGCGTGCGGTAAACGCTACTCTTGAGTTCATTTTGACAGCTGTGTATTGCGTTAATATTGCGTTGGAATTGTTTGTTGATTGTGATTTTTCCAATAACAAAAGTGTAACTTTTTAGAAATTGTTTTGCGTTTTAAGTGGTTTTCCGTAAATAATAAGTGTAAAATATGGCACGATTAGCATTAATATACAATGTTTTACATAATTCCCATAAAAAACAATTGAAACAAAGACGAGATGAGCGTCGGATGATGCGTTATACGGACAAAGCTTTTTCTATGAATGAAGACGAATTTAAAGCAAATTATAGAGTTAATAAGGATTTGTTTGAGGCGATCTACCAATACTAAAAATACGCATTAATTTCAATGAAATTACTGTAGGTATATAGGTAATGATTATTAATACCTACTTCATTATTTTGAATTACCTTTAGCTATGCCTGGGTTTTGCTTCAAGAATTCTACCAAACCTTCTAATTGGGCGTAACTAAGACGATTTGCCATTGTAACTCAAATGCGAAAACTTTTATTATGTACAACATACTATAATTTAAAACATAGACCAAGAAAATAACTAACAAAAATACTTCATTAATTAAAGTTTTAAAAACATTAGGTACCTACTTTAAATAATAACATAAGTAGGTATGATTTTATATTTTTTACTTACCACTTAACTGTATACACTAACACTTAACTATATTAGTTAATTATTTTACTAACAAGGAACCAAACGCGAACCAGTTACTGTTCTAAACAAACTTCAAGTTTCTAAACAAACTACATTTCGAATTCACTATTCACTTAAAATTCCCAAGACCAATTCCTAAGACCACTTGACTTTGTTTTAGAAATTGGAGAACTTATACGCCGTCTTTTTTTATATAGTGTAGGCAACGATCCTAGCGCACGCAGCCTAAGTCATGGTTAATTTTATGATTTTAATCATTTTCTTACGCCCAAATGAATTTAATATGTAACAATTAATTAATTAAACAACTATTTATATCATATTTATTTATTAGCCTTGTGATTTAAAGGATAAAACATTTTAAAGTCCCATTACCCGTTTATCGTAATGAGTTGAACCACACTATTGCGGCCTGTAAAATAGCTAACTTCACACGCAACAAAACAATCGCGGGGCAATCCCAATTTCAATCCAATGTTGACAAAATTGTTTTCAAGAGTACCGAATCACGTGACTGCAAAATTGATATTGGAATCGGATTGGCTTTAGATTGGAATTAAAATTAGTTTGAAGAGTAAGCCCCCAGGCCGCTCATTCGTCAACGCTGCACCCCGCCTCACCGCGCTTTCCTAAGGCGCGGTACAGGGGTCTTGGACAAACTATAGTGGAACCTCAATAATTTGCTTTTACCAACTGGTATTCTAATTAATAGTGGCTACATGTCTGTACGAGTGTCCTGATTTTTTTTTTCTATAAAATGGATATTGGTTTATCATCAGACGAACAAATATCAGACGATAAAAACCCAGCTGTGTGGCAAGGAATCGGGACGTATTATCGCTATAACGCATCCGATATTATCGACCGATAAAAACGCGCCTGTGGCGGAAAGCCATAAAACTATTATTACCTTCGACGGGTAAAGTCTGTCCATACGGTCTTGTGATAGGAGTACCGGATATGACGACAGAACTGCTGCGACCGTGGTAGCCAACTGGAAGCTGTTTCCTGTGAAACAGTGAAAACTATATTTAAGATCAATTTCCACTTCCACTTTCCACCACCCCGTCTCATAAGCTGACAATGAATCATCTAATATCCTGGGGTGTTGCAGGTAAATCCATTTCTTTATTCTAAATGCGAAAAATCCACTGGACGAATCGTTATGAATTTTTTGACAGATTGATATCTTGGGATATAGGCTACTTTTCATCCTGGATATATTTATTTTAAAACATACGCGCAGACGAAGTTGCGGGCCACATCTTGTAAAAAATAAATACGTAGGTTTATAGCTTAAATGATGCATCTACGGCCTCAGCCCATTTCCTAAACAATCACATAGAAGTCGTGTCACCGATGTCCTAGTAGGCACGTGTATTTGTGCTTCGCTCAGTTTAAGTTTATACTTACCAGTTATCAAATAGCGCGTTGTCTTTGCCTCTGAACATGATACCGACGTTCGTCGCATGATGTAGCGACGAGTAGAAATCTGTGTAGTCGCCGATATTAGCCGGCACGTGCATTTGTGCTTCGCTTTGTTTGACAAAAGCTCTGCAGATCAAAATAAAAGAAATTAAGGCATCGTAGGGTAATTTCGTAGGTTAGGTAACTGTCTTCTCAAGGCGTAAATAGGTAAAAGAATAAGTACTTTAGAGCAGTAAAACGCTTAACAAACTACATAAGCCGAACTATAGGAAGATTTCCATGAACACATTCATTTGACTATACCTTTGTCTAAGTTCACTGTCATTCTGAAGTGTAGGATTACCAGCGTCTAGAAGCTTCTGTAGTGTAGTTCTTGCTTCCAACCAATGGGGACGCGTGAGCTCCATGAAGGCATTGAGTGTTTGTTCCTGAAATCAAAATATGACCAGTGACTTATACATCATTATGAACAACTTTTACCCTATTAAGGGGTCATTGTACTCATCATTATGAACAACTTTTACTATGGGACCAAACCTGAAAACGCGAAAAAAAATATCAGCTGTTCCCTTACATTTATGTTCGCATATTTTAAACTCGTCAAAATGTAGGGAACAGCTGATTTTTTTTCGCGATTTCAGGTTTGGTCCCATTGTAAAAGTTGTCCATAATGATGAGTACAATGACCCCTTAATAGGTTGTGCGTTATTATTTTAAGTTACACCTTGTAGATGTGCATGAGAAATGATGATGAGGATGAAGGGAAATCTTTTATGATAACAAAACCCTAAAAACCTGATTCTTGAGGCATTATCGCTTTAGGTATTACTCGTTTAAAGATCTAAACCAAAGAGTATATAATTTCATCGAGTATCGAGTACCAACTCCATATTATGTCAAAAGTTATAATTATGTTCTTAAGACAAAACTTTATATTCCAATAAAATCTGAATTCTTAGGTAATTAGAATCAGGCCACTTTACTATTACAAAATTCTGTGAAATGTTTAACCTGTTTACAACAAACTAGAAATCTATTTAAATCATAAACAAGTTGATATTGTCGTTCTAACATAGGTAATTTATATTCATGTCTCGCGGAAGTTTTTAAACTTGTTTTATTGCAGTATTAATTAAGGGAGGTGTGTCTGTAGGTGAAAACTGTGAACACACCTTTGAAGAAGATCTTAAAATATTATCATCATAGATGAATCAACTTTAAAAAAAACCGGCCAAGTGCGAGTCGGACTCACACACGAAGGGTTCCGTACCACCGCTGCACGGTACAATATTTAACACAACATATTAAAAATAAAAAAACTTCAGTTTATAAAACACGTTTCTTTTATGCATCCTTCCACTTTTAACTTTATTTTTATTATTTGTTGTAATAACGGCAAAAGAAATACACAATCTGTGAAAATTTCAACTGTCTATGTATTACGGTTCATGAAATTACAGCCCGCTGACACCCAGACTGACGGACCTGAGACGAACAGCGGAGGCTTAGCAATAGGGTTCTGTTTGGCACCTTTTGGGTTCCGGCCCCTAAATGAGATAGGCAGAGCAGTCAAATCGTTTTTTTTTTAAAGATTGGCTGGGCTTTACTAATAATATCCATTTAATTCAGGTATGGTGCATTCAAAGTTCCACTACCAGTGACTATTATTTCTCCATAGTTAAACGAAAAGGATGCAACCCTCATTAAGTGTGCTGTGGGTTGGATCCTTTTCGTTTAACTAAGGACATTTAAACCTAAGGCCGAACCCAGCCGTTCCCAGCCACTAGGAACAATGGAGGTGATTATTTTACTTTATCATATCACTCTATCCAAAATCTAAATAATTATATTCGGTCCTGATAAACAAATTAACTACAAGTAAGTATCTACAACCTACTAATTGAGCTTATGACTTGTTTACACTTTATGCAAATATATAAATAATCATCAGTGATCGGATAATCGGGCGCTTATTCAGGGTTATTTGTAAAACACCAGCAACCTCTTAAGGGGTCATTGTACTCATCATTATGAACAACTTTTACTATGGGGCCAAACCTGAAAACGCAAAAAAAAAATTGGTCCCATAGTAAAAGTTGTTCATAATGTTGAGTACAATGACCCTTTAAGAGGTTGCTGGTGTTTTACAAATAACCCTGTATAGCTAAACTTCTTCTCACGTAAAAATAATATGGACATTCCTTTCTGAATAAATAAGTAATCCCGGGATCCCGGGATTGAATAATTTTGTAAAAGCTATAGCAGTGATTATTTTGATTTAGTATCCTTATTTTATTCAAAACAAATGGAATATCAATAAAAAATGATAATGTGGCCAAGGAGTGGAAATTGATTTATCTATCTAACAGATTAGTGATCGAATCGACTAATTTATTGTATTTTATACAAACTGAAGGAATTCTGAAAGGCATGTCCGTATTATGCTTTCGTGGGAATAAAAGTGAAGTTTAGGTATATTAGCGCCCGAATATCCGATCACTGATAATCATTAATCAATCAGCCTATAATGTTCCCACGGCTGGGACACCGGCCGCGGCCTCCTCTCAGTGAGAGGGAGTCTATCACGCGGGCCCTGTGCGGGTTGTCTTTGAATTTTAGATTCTAGGACATGATGTTCCTCACGATGTTTATCTTCATCGTTTTGAGAGCAGTGGTGATGAAAATATTTTTAACACAAAGTAAAGTGCCTGCTTGGGATCAAACCCACGACCTACAAAGTCCTACAACTCTTTGGTCCTAGCAAGGTAGTTACAATAGGTCTACCTACGCCCTACATACTAATGATATGATAATCTAATTCTTATTTGTTCTACAAACAACAACAAGTCTTGATTATTTTATATTCTATATAAATAGAATATTATCCATGTTGGTAGGTATTAGTTTACCTTAAAAACATTCTGCTTTGTTTTCAGAAGGGGTCCATCAAATAAGTTTGAGATCACGTTCAGATCCAAAATCAACTCGCCGATTGCCACTCCGATGTGTTTCTCGCTCTAAAATCATAAAAAAAACATAATAAAATATGCACCAAACAAACTTAGCTCGACAAGATAAAATTTTACAAATCCTGCCAAATTAAATTGTATGTTACTTCTTCACTTTCGCTATCATGCGGCGTACTTCTCAATTTGGTAGTGTTACACTAGTTTGCAATGTCAAAAAGAAGATTTGAGTTCGGTCAATAATCTGAACAAAATTTACACAGACGACTCTTATTGCTTAGAATATAACAATCAATTTCGAATAACCAAACATTTTTATAATTACAGCAAAAAATCATACAACAAAATTGTACTTACATTATTAGGTGAAGTAAATACACCGTACGGAAGATTTTCAATAGGAAAATCGGAGCTTGGAGAATATTCGATAAACGATTTCATTTTGATGCGTGTTTGTGCGACGGGTGATAATCGGAATGTGTGCTCAACTAGACGACTCGTAGCAAGTTGTTATGGAAATATAACCACTAAACAACTGAACTAGCCGGTTTACTTGCCAGCCGGCGTGTGAGCAAAGTCAAGGTCGCTAGGTCTTCATTCGATGAATAAGGGAAAGTATTTACTTAATGATTTTTGATAAAAACAAAAGGGAGTTTTGGATCGGACTGTTTTAGGTTATATGAATGGAACGAATTTCTTATCGAAAGAAATGAATGAATCTCTCTATAAACATGAACAGTGATAAGTTGATAACTTTGTTTATATAAGGGGTAGGAGAGGTGTGTCTAATGTAATTAATTAATTAAACGAGGTCAGTTTTTTTAGGGTCAACACACATCTGTCAACACGGAATTGCATTTTTTCATGCTTTATCCTTTTCTATCTCTCAGGATCATCATTTGCTAGAGCGAGAAAGATTGAGTGCATGCGGCGGAATCGGCGATGCATTCCGCCGCGCGCACTTATCTTTCTCGCTTTAGCAAACGACAATCGTGACCGATAGAGCATCGAAAAAATGCGATTCCGTGCTGACAGATGTGAGTTGACCCTTAACCGACTTCCAAATAGGAGGAGTATGTTCGACTGTATGTATTTCTTTTTTGTGTTTTGCACTAAAACCTCCTTTGTCCACTTTCCCGTTTCCTCTATTATTCAGTTTCGGTTTTTGTCCTGAAATCTCACTTCAGAAACTAAACCTAATGTAGGTAATTTTTTATACATCAATGAGGTAAGTAAATGCTAGCTATACATGCAAGTAATTACCTACTCTACCAGCAGCTGATGACCCCGTAATCAGCTCTAGTTACCGTACCTACTTGAAACCAAGTCATTATTTTTTGTTTTCAACCCCGACGGAAAAAGAGGGGAGCGTCAGGGTAGCCGCGAAATTCAAATTTTCTTACGTTTTTTGCAATTTGCAAGTCAGTATTAAGTTGTATGTTAAATAAAGTATGATTTGCGGCCGTAACAAATATATATTTACAGAATTATATACATTAGAATCAGTAATACAACTCCTTAAGTTAGTATAATCCTGAAATGTCAAGATTTCATGAAATAGTCATTCATTAGGCTTACCTGGTCTTAAAGAGTTGTATTGATCACTTTAATGGTTCTAATTATGTAAATAGATACTTGTTACGACCGCAAATTATAATTTGATCAACTTACATTATAATACCGACTTGTAAATTGCAAAAAAAAGTAAGAAAATTTGAATTTCGCGGGCTACCTGATGTCTGCGGCATCGTAGCCCCCAAACGGCTTAACCTATTTTCAATTTTTTTTTGTTTGTTAAGTTAAAGCCAGTTAGAAACTTAAAAGGGCCAATACATATTCTTTTTTACATGTTTTTGTTTGTGCGGGGGTTTTATTTTTATTTTATTATCACTAAATGAGGGGTACCAAACCATAACGTTGTAAGTGCCTAGTTTATTAATACAAATTGTATTAATTATTTTTTTTTTTTTATTTAACAATTAAAACAGTTTTTTTGTGTCTAGTTACTGAAAAACTTATTTTTTTTTTGACATTTAAAACGTTATGGTTTGGTACCCCTCAAATATTGATACCCACCAGCATAGCCATACACAACCATAATATCGAGGGTTCACGGGCTATTTGTATTAAGCGACATGTTTGGAACTTTACAGGAGAGCATTTCAAAGTTTCTTTATTCGGAAAAAGAACATTGTAAAAAAGTATCAATATTTTTTACGAAAAATTGGCCTATCGACGGTTAAGAATCAATAGTGTCTATCTCCATTTTTTAAGTTTTTTCACTTTTTAATGCAGGTAGATATGATTATAACTCAATATCGGCCAGGATGTCGCTTAATACAAATAGCCCGTGAACCCTCGATATGATTTGACGTTGTAAACATGTCGAAAACGACATTTAAAAGTGCCGTTTCCTTTGCTTTTGTAGTGCAATATTGTGTAGTGTGCATGGAGTTCCTTACGTGTTCTTCTCCATGGCAATCTACTACGCTTAGGAATCGGCAACTAGCTTCATCTAACTGACTGACCGTCTCCTTAAAAAATTAAATGTGCCTGTATAGTTCGCGTCATGTAAGTTTGCCGCTCTGAAGTAGAATACGAGTGACAGCGCAGTAGTCAATGGTGCCGATTCTCTTGTTCAATAACTAAACTTAAATTAGAGAATCGCTATATTTTATTAACAAGCAGCGTGAGAAAAGGACGGCTACGAACCGTGTTAGAGAAGTCGACATGACGTCTGAATTTGTATGGAAATATTAGTTGCAACAAATTTGACAGCTCTAATTTACGTCCGCCTCTTTCTTGTTTTATTAGAAAGACAAAGTTAGCAATAGCCTAAATTAAGTTTAGTTTGTCTACAACAGAATCGGCAGCAATATCTATACTAAAACAGCAGCGCGCCATGCCATGCGCATCGGAAAGCCTGGTTTCAGAGCGGCAATTTATTTGACGCGAACTATAATTGGTTTAATGGAAATGTAGTTTGCGTCAAATAACTTTGCCTCTGCAGTTCGCACAAATGACTGCTCAGTAGTCAATATCTATACTAAAACAGCAGCGCGCCATGCCATGCGCATCGGAAAGCCTGGTTTTAGAGCGCGGTAAAGTCATTTGTCGCGAACTATACATGGTTCGACTGTTTGAGTTTGTGCTTCGTGTGTAAAACCTTACGCTAACTACAGTTTGTACATCCGGAGCAACATTGACATACACAACTGCAAAAAATGTAAAACTGACTAAAGGCCGATTTTTCAATTCGCCTGTAGCTTTCATCTGTAGAACAAAAATGACGGTTTGACATAATTTACTATGCAAAAGCTGTATTATTATTATTATTATTATATACCAAATAAATGTATAAATTGCAGTTGTGTCAGTATTACTCCTGATGTGCGAGTTCTAAACTACCCAATAAACAAAATGAAATGCATAAAAAAAATATTTATTATAACAATACCGAGTAGTTATTTACATCTTAAAATTGACCTTGGAAACTACCGTAGTGGGACTACGTAGCACTCCGCGAATGCTCCCCTTGCGTTTTGATAGACTGCTGCGAGATTCCGCGACTGCCTGGAAATTATATACCTGCAGCACTACTGTTTGGTTAAACTACTCTATACAGGATCAAACTAAATTAGCTAGCGAAACTCCGCAGACGTGATGGGTATCGATATCAAAATACGGTAAAACGAAAAAACAAAAATGATTCAGCTTTTTGTTTAGGGGTAGACTGCTTAGATAATACCTACCACGTCTGCGGGGTTTCACTAGCTAATTAAAGGGGATTGACCGAGTGAATAAGAAACCTAGTATCGATATGAAACATGTGGTGACTCAAAGATTTATTTAATATACAAGATGATTTTAGGATTTTCTAATGTTATTTACCATTTTATCATGATTCTCAGCATTACATGGTAATTATGTCTCAAAATCTAGGTCTAGAATGGAAACTCTTAGTAAATTTTTGACACAATGTATTGGGTTGTCACAAAAGTAATGAGACACTACAAAACTCTATACATTTCCTTTATAATATTCTAGAATGCTGTAGAACATTCTAGGTACTTGTGATTTGGGGGTATATAAAGCCGCCCTCGCGATCAGTTTAGTATATTGACCGGTTAAGTAGTCACGGCCTCTCTAGGCCAGAGAAATGGACGAGCGACATTTTTTTTTTTGAATGGCATCTCGTAGTTGGCCTAGAGAGGCCGTGACTACTTAACCGGACTATCCTGTGGCTGCCTTAAGAGAACTCAAAGCCTCCATCCAGGGACATAAAACTTACAGACTAAGCGACTACAGGCTAAGGGCTCCCTCTATGGGGAACGGGGCTCGGCTTAGGGCGTCGCTGGCGAGAAGACAGCAAGATGGGACAGGCTGGATCAAATATGAATGATTATTATTGTCAGGGGAGTTTAAAGCTACTGGCTCAGCTACGCCACCAGCTGGCACTTCATACCCGAGCAAGGGACGGGGGGGAGGACGATTATTACGGGGTTGTCGCAAGGGACCTCGGCGGCGAGGTCGGAATGTCGATTTGTGTTTGTTCCTACGGTCCCTACTGCTCTCCTGGAGAAGAGTTATGGGTTCGTCGGGATCTGAGGGGAAAAGCCTAGGGCGGCGGACCTTACTAATACGAGGGGGGACATAGCTAGCCGCCTCGACAACCAGAGGGTTGCGATGGTTGGTGGCTGAGTCGAAGAAACGCTTGGAATTGCGTTTCAAGAACTGGGAGATGGTGGGAATGTCGAGATCTACGTGGAGGATTTCGTTCCGAACGAACCAAGGGGCTCCCGTTGCCTTTCGGAGGAAACGGTTTTGGAGGGCCTGCATCCTATGAATGAGGTGAGGTTTTGCGTGCGCAAACACTGAACCCGCATAGGTCATGATGCGGCGAATGCACGCTGTATAAATGCGCAATTTGCACCTAAGTGACAATTTGCTACGTGCATTCAGAACGGAGTGGAGTCTACCGAGAGCGAAAGCGGCGCGCGAACGCACCTGCTTTATGTGCTCAGCGAAGGAGAGGTAGTGGCCGAGGGTCACACCGAGGTATTTGGCTCGCACATTTTTTTTTTCATGTTCAGGAAAGTTAGTATTTTTTGAGCAGAGGCACGGATTGACGACTGAGCTATATGCGCGATGTAGAATATCAAATATTTTATTAGTAAAAATTGTATTTTATGCACACTTATGATAAAATATCCTGCTGTGGACTTGTTACTGGTAGGGTAGGAGTTCGTAGCTTAGCGTGGTTATAAAAAATCAACTATTCTTCGTACCATAGTCAGACTTTGAATAATGAATAAGTAATATAATGAACTTATATATTCCTGACATTGATCAATTTAATCTCACTTATTTTTAAGAAAAAAAAAAAAAGATTAAACCACTCGTTACAGAATTCGTATCCGTCCTGTGGAATAAAAAAAACTCGAAGTCTGGAATCGATTTCACAAATTTCAAATCAATATTTTTATTTTGACGCTGGCAACTCTGTGTAGCTGCCACTTGTCACGTGCTCTGTGCTTATCACTGTGCTCTGTGCTGAGAAGATTTATAAGGTGCACGCTGTTTTAACGTGTTTTTTAACGACTAAAAAATTGTGCGAAACCAGTCTTTTCCCAAAGATCATGTGTCTTTCTATTGTGTTAAATATTCTGGAAAGTATGCACTGAATTAACATGAAAAACTGACTGGTTGCGTCAAATGAACTTTTTTTATGAATTTTACATTGCTGCTTTTCTAACCTTAAAAAATATTAGATGCATTTTGTACATACAAGGCAGTCCCTTCTGTGGAATTCTTTTCTGTGGATCATTGTCAACAGAATATATAATATTAGTACTAATGAATTATTTTTCAGAAGTTATGCTATGTGTGTTACTGTTTTCTTTGTGTTACCTTTTCAATTTATGTATTTACATGATTATATTTGCCTCTTCTGTGGACAACTAAAATATTTCCTGTGGAATCTCACAGTTATTTTTTTCGGTCACAATTTCGGTCTGTACTTAAAATAATCAATGTGAAAAAACAATTATTTAAAAAAAAAGGAACTAAACAAGTTGTATTAGTTAATCTGTATATACAAAGTGACAGATCTCTCATTTATTTTTTGACTAAACACATAAATAAAATTGTTATTGCAGTCGGGGGATCTCTTTGATAAAAGAGTGTCACAGAACGGTTCTCCGACAGCAATGACATAATTTTATTTATCTGTTTAGCCAGGGAGTAAATGTAATCTATCTTTCGCTTTGTAATATATTATACAGATTAACTAATACAACTTATTTTTTACTTTTTTGTTCATTTTTGGCAGGGCAGCCGTGTTTTTAAATGTTTTTTAATTACTTATTTTTATTTTATACATTTTAGTGACAAGTTTTTTTTTTGGAATCTGCTCATCAATGCCTTCAATTTGATACCCATATTGTAATAATTGATTTTTTTTCACTTTTAAAATGGAGCCATATTGAATTTTTCCAAAAATAAAATTGTAGCCAGTGTCACTCGGGATGATGTAAGGATTCTAACGATACCCAATACATCCAAATCTGTTCAGGCATTTAAAAGTTATGGCACAGGTTATGGTGGAATAAAGAAAACATCAATCCTTTTTTGGGGCAGTCATGTAATTAATTATATCCAATTTGTGAAATAATAATGGTCTATTAGTATACATTAAAACTAAACATAATTGAAATCATTCAAATGTAATTATTATACCGATAGTAATACTAATAATAGCCCCATCACCGTATCTCTACGTTGACGTCGTGGTTGGGGCGCGCTCCTGGACTCTAGATCCATAAACAGGTCTAGGGTGCGGAGCTAGAGAATTCTTGTTCCTCATCTCTGGCTTGACTTTATTGGCTGGCTCGAGTGGAGATTCGAAAGAGCAAACATGCTCGGAAAAAGGAAGTATTCCAGTAAATTGCTGGTAGGGATCTTGACCGTACTTCCGGAATTGCCCTGATAGCCGTGTAAGGCCTCATTTACGGAGACGCGGAGGGTCGCGCGTCGCGTTTGTCGGCGCAGCCCGTACTAAATTTAAAT
The DNA here is from genome assembly GCA_948252095.1 of Dicycla oo. NCBI lineage: Eukaryota > Metazoa > Arthropoda > Insecta > Lepidoptera > Noctuidae > Dicycla > Dicycla oo. Next base: position 23,910,003 of record OX411728.1, read on the forward strand.
ATATGGCATTGTAAGAGAGCATTTACGGAGAAGCGATTTTACACGCGTTTGCTTGAAATGCAGGCGGAGGCCGCGGATGGCATCGCCGCGTCGCATACGACGTTTATCACGGCGGCGCACGCAGCGTTGGGGCGAGCTATTCCTGCAATTCTCCGTTCTCGGTAAAACGTAGCGACACCCGCAGTATTGCACGCCCCGCGTCTTCGTAAACAACATCGTACATTGCCATGTTTGTGTTTGCGCGTGTGATAATGCGGGCCGCTGAACGCGTCGTCTAACCATAAACGGAAAAATCGTTCAATGCACCGCGAGACTCTCCGTAAATGAGCCCTAATACCTCTCCACTCCTCATAAGCACCTCAAGACATGTTGCCCCCTTGTCGCTACGAGACTACGTGCTAGCGACCTTTTTCGGGGGCCCATTATTGAGTATGTATGCAAGTTACCCCCTGTCATTTTATTTGTGTGTTTTAGATAAGACATTGGTCAGACAGGGGTCTTTCTATAGCGCTAGATAACCAGTTTACTTTAGCCAATATACAACGTGTTTTTTCTTTATATACCATAACTCTATATTTTGACGAGCTTTACGTACATAAATAATAATAATAACCTAGGACATTTCACACACGGTCATCTGATCCCAAACTAAGCAGAGCTTGTACTATGGAAACCAGATAACTGATATACTACATATACTACTTTTTTTTGTAAATACATACTTATATAGATAATTTCACCCAGACTCAGAACAAACAGACATGTTCATACACACAAATGTTTGTCCTGGATGGGAATCGAACCCACGACCTGCGGCATGATAGGTGGTATCTTAACCGACCACGCCAACGGGCCTGTCAATAAATGTATGGAACAGCTGTTTTTATTTTTCGCGATTTCAGGTTTGGTCACATAATAAAAGTTTGTTCAAAATGATGGTGTCATTAATACCACAGAGTTATGGTATATCAAAAAAAAAAAAAACACGTTATATAAGCCAATATCTGTTTCCATGTCCTGCAATAGTCCTACACCAACCGGGGGTTGTCCCTCGGTGCAATTGCATAGTGCGGACAGAGATAGTCGTCGGTCGGTGCCTCATTTAATTAAAAACGTGTAACGGTTCTCTGCGAGTTGGCCTCTCGTAAGTCTTCTTAAGGTCCGAAACCCCAGGGTAGGTACCGAGAAATGTCAAGAGACGTAAAAAGTAATAATAATAACAGTGAATACTTATAGCACGCGTTTGTTCTATTTTCAAAGAGTATAAAACGATGTTCCAAACAAGCAAAGTACCCGAATACATTCTGCCTTTCGTACAACCAAAAGATTTGCTTACTTTTAACACGTTAACAGAATGTAATAAAAATTAAAATAATAATTAGTTGTTATTAATATGTTGTGAATTATCAACATTAGAAACTTAAGTCACCACAGAACAAATAGCTATACCAGGTCTGGCCAATCTCCTTTGACCCTGTAGTATTTATTGAATAGTAACTGGGGGAGTACTTGACCTATTGAAAGATCTAGACTCATAACGTAAAGTTCTGATTATTAATTCAAAAGTAGTACTCGTAATATGACAGACTTTATGCATGGCACGACTCAAACATTTTTTTTATTATGATACAGATTTCTTAACAAACATAATGCTATAAAATAACTTTTTTTAAATGAAATAATACCTCAGATCAACCAAGAAGTTTTCAATTCGATTTTTATCATTGTATATGGGGACCGCGCTAGGGCGCATGCGCGGTTTTACCGATGATAGGCTCCATAACCATAGTAACGTAATCCAGGTTTCGGAGCCATTATTGTTTGTTTACTTTTGCTAGCTTTGATTTTTTTATTTAAATTGGCTATCTATTGCATGAGTGTAGATAAAGTACATAGTGTATGAAACTACACATAACTAGGTATTAAAACACTCGTGTGATACTAGGTATTAAAATGTTTCATAAACTACTATTATGCACCATTTTTGCACTCAAATAAAGACAATTATTTTGATCACAGAACAGATGAAAGAAGGTTAGAAGGGCCTTGTGGGCGGGGCACGCGCGCCGCGGTTATGAGCAAATGCTCAATATCAACCGAAGTTTACCGGCCAGCAATCACGCTCTTGTTTTGACAGCGTACGTAAGCTCCGCAAAAATATTAAATTATGCCGTCTTGCGCTATTATAACGTGTCGGAAAAGAAGCCAGGTGTGTAGTGTAGCACGAGGAGGGATTTCTTTCCACCGGTAAGTCCAAAAACCTTAAAATACAAGTGATATTTGTAATTATTACAATAGTATTATGTAGTTTGTAGACAAAAACGATACAATCGCAAACTGATGCAAAATTATACATTGCTTGCAATACATGGGTACCATCTTGTACTACGTAAGCAATCGCGCAATGTATTGCGTTCACTGCGATGTCACGTGCGCCGAGCCAAAGCTTGAATTCAGTGAAATCCATGCGTATCGATAGTGTTGTACCAAGTTGTAAACAATGTCGATATTAAAAGTACGTATGCGTACAAATGATTATTATCAGTAATCGCTGATGTATAAAAAAGGGAAGATTCGGTACGCGTGTATTATAATTAAAATAGCTTTGTTTATTATCATCAATTATTGTTTATTGTAGGTTATCAATTTAGTTTCTGAGTGGGTTTTTTGTCTCAATTTTTTTTAGATGTTAGTTATAATGAAAACATGCATTTTAAATTTTTTTTTTAGATTTTCAACATATCCAGATACAAGAAAACTGTTATTGTTATATATATAAAACTGTGATTGAAGCAACTAGTAGAATTGAATGGATACCTACTAAATTTGTTCTCAAAATTTTGCAGAAAATGATTACATAACAAAAAAGTCGGGGAAAAGATACTTAAAATCAGGTCCTACTCCGTACAAAAATATCGTTTTGCGCCTTTCAGTAAGTAGTATATAATTTATATTTTATAAAACTTTATTTGTGGTTTTGCGTAGCGTACCTAATTATTACCTTAAAATGTTGTCACTTAGATAATCTTTTGTGGATATTATTATATAAAGCCGTGTATATTGGGTTTATACAACCGTAAAGCTGAAAATCCATGTTTGAAATCTATACAGGAGAAGTTTTTATTCACTGCGCAAATTTTCACAGGGTGTTCTACTCATGAATATGAACAACGTTATCTACGGCATCAACTCTGAAATCCAAAAAAAATAATCAACTGTTTCATACATTTTAGTTGAGTAGGTATTGAACCTTGGTATGGAACAACAGATTTTTTCTTTCGTGATTTCATAGTTGGTCCCATAGTAAAAGTTGTTCATATTCATGGGTAGAATTTGATATATCGCACAGTACAGTTTGCAAATATATATTTTTTATTTTCTTATTTGACCCCCATATTCAAAATTCATTAATTAAATGATAAATGATTTCTGTAAGTAGGTTTGTATAAACACTTTTACAAGTCAATCATGTTTTTTTTTTAACTAGATGAGGTCAGCGTTTACTATCTGACTACTCTGAGAAGAAAGGCCGAAACAAACTCAGAGGTCACAGTCTCTTATAAAGTCCAGACATAATCTTGGTCACTTCATGTGAAGACCATGTAGATTGGTGTCTGAAATGGTCTTTTGAGAAAAGAACCACACAGATTGAGAGGACCTGTCCAGTCTGTGCACGCATTTGTCAGTAATCGCGCAGCTCAACTAAGAACTTAGGAGCTCAACGATTCGACGAACAATACCAAAGAAAGGACATTTGGGTAGGCCGTATAAATTACTCAGGCTAAAAATAATTGAGAGAAAAAATAAAACAAACAAAAAAGCAATTTACATTACACGTTCGTGTTTGGGTCACAGAAATACATACGTGTAACAAATTTCAACTAAATCGGTCCATTACATTCGGAGCAAATTGGCTGTGATAGACGGACCGACAGACAGACAGACACATGAGTGATCTTATAAGGGTTCCGTTTTGTCCTTTTGAGGTACGGAACCCTAAAAATGAAAGAAAATTTGAATTTTGCGGCTACATTTGATATTCCCCTTAATTTGACATTATTATTTATATGTATTTAGGAAGTCCACACTATTCGTATCCCGTCCCTTCCGAAATTAAAGCGAAAAATTGTAAAACTTAAAGTAACAAAATTACAATAATTTTATCGATACAAATATCGATAAAATTATCGACCTTTTGGTCGCCGTAACATGTATGAGAAATAAATTGCTTTTGCACGTGTGTGAGTGTACGTCAAGCGCAGTGTTTGCGTTAGTGTGACTACCAATAGCAAAATCGCGATTAAGGTGCGTGTGGCTTATTTGTGTGCGTAATGCACGTACGTATTGGTCTCTTGCTTGTAGTGGAGTTAAAGAGTGGGAGATAACCGGCGACACGCGTTCTAATACAAATCAGGAACTATTTCCTTTCTAATCTCTTTTATCTGTTCTGTGATTTTGATCATACACTGATTTTGAATATATGAATGTTCGGGTCTGTACTATGCTTCCGAAAATAATTTGACTATCAAGAAATGGATGCATTTTTTCAGATTTTTTTTGTTTTATTGCTAAACGGGCCCGCTCTTGACGTCGTCGATCTTGCCTGGTGGAAAGCGGATGAGGTCTACGATGGAACGAGCGGATACAGAAGATACCTGTTCACTCTTCTTTTGAAGGTTGACGGGTTATAGGTGAACGAATTTATTCCGAATGCATAGAGGCTGAGCTATACAAGCTTAGTTTTCAAGCGATTTCAGGATTGCTTGCATGGTAAAAGTTATTCAAAATGATGAGTAACATGACCCCTTAAGAGGTTTAGGGTAACAAAATCTAAGGTTCTTTAAATGAGAGCATAGCGACGCGCGCGTCACAAGTCATTTAAAGTTTTATATAAGCACTGTACAGGTGTGATTGAGTTGACCTAACTTTGAAGACCCTGGATTTGATTTGATTGGATTGAAAAGGCGGGATAGCATAGTACAGAACGACAACGTTCAAAGGTTCCATCGTTTATTTTCGGATAAACCGAAATATAGCAAATAAAATATCGACTAATAGAAATTGATTTATATTCGCACCTAAATATATATTAGCGCAATAATTCCGAACTCCCTTTTTGGACCAGTCTAATGTTGAAAAAACAGGAAAAATTCCCGTTTCTTTCCAATTCCGTTTGTTTTTTTTTTCAATGTTTTATTCGAAAGTGTCAAGAAAATTTGCCAGTATATATTTCATGATTTTTTTTTAAATATGAACGAAACGGGAAATATTTCGTTGTTTTTTCAAAAATGTACTTAGTATAGGGGGTGTTCGGAGGGGGAGGGTGAGGGCGTGCGGAGCTTGATTTTTGTAAATATGGTCGAAATTTGTTTTTTCAACTTTTCAAAACATCAAGTGAAAAATTCGAAAGAAACCTGTTTCTTTCCATAGTTTTTTTTCGGCATTTTCAATGCGAGGCCAGTCACATTTAATTCGACAAAGTTCGGTTTTTCCGAAAATAAACAATGGAACCTTTGAACGTTGTCATACTGTACGGAATTGTATTTGAAATCCAATTAATTATTTTAATGTGTTTTATTGTATAACGTTTAACATTAGGCTGCTATGCCATTAGGATATAAATAATACAGGGTATAAGGGATATATAGCCCTCCGCAGACTGATATTGCAAATTCAGTATATCATAATTACTAAGATATAATGTAGCGACCGGTACTGAAATACAGGAACGTTATGGGAATCCAATAAACCTAATGTGTTTTTGTTTTTGTGCACAAATCGGAGCGTCTGTTACTAGCTGGGAGGCGTAGGTACTAGATATGCGGTGAGTTCGATGAACTCTATAGCTAGGCAGAAAGTGAACAGCTGATTTCACGCGTCGTTCGTTAGAGTATTTCAACATCCTTTGCATATTTTTTTTATTATTTTAGCTGTTTTATTTACATAAATGGAGTACTGCGTAAAGAGGATGTCATTTTACATTGAAATAAAGGAATAGTAACTAAAAAAAACATAAAAAAAAAAAAAATTGCGTAAGTAATTTTCCTATGGAATATGATTCAAAGGAGCTGAGCTGTTAGTTTACGGCGGGCTGTTCCTTACAACCTGTATAATGTAAATTACAAACTACTTATAGACATACAGGAACTTATTGCATTTAGTGAAGTGTTTAATTAAAGGTGTGGTTTTAAAGAATAGTGTAAGTAACTTGAAATGAATTTGATTCTTAGTATAGTCGACGTCGTAACTCCTTTACCACCCTAACGTTGACTGTCGACCGACCTCCTACAGGAACAATAGGAATTTAATTGTGTCTCAGACATGACAGTTGAAGGTTTATGAGGCAGACAGTATTCGTCTATGTGACAGTTAGATAGTTAAACTTTTAGTAAAGTTTCAATTTAATGGGAATATGCATGTATTTTTTTTTACTAAATCAATTAAATACAGTATTATAAACCCAGCAAAAGTATCAAATTCACCTACTGTTTGTTATGAAAAAAAATTATTAAACATCATCAATTTTTCTAACAGTTCAAACGTCAGTTCCTGTCGCGGTCATGATGTGACGTAATTTACCACAATACTGTTTTGTTTACATCTGTTTTTAGCTCCAAACCATATAAATTAAATTATTTTATGTGCTTTATTCAAGTCGAAATCGCACTTACTTACCTAAAAGTGAATTCGACCAAACTTTTATACCAACTTTTCTTCCCCTTCAAATATATTTTGAAGTTTTGACACTTTCTCCATACAAAAACTGTCAGTCGTCAATTTTATTCCACGGATAAAAGATATCCGACTTTGGTCAAATTAGCCCTTAGTGGAATGACTGCAAAGAATAGATTTTTTTTTCACATGGTTTTTTACGTCACTTCTGGCATTGTCCAAGACAACCCGTTTTGAGTTTGGCGTTCCATTCCAAAAAAAATAAAACCCCAGCAAAAAATAATTAAATGTAAAATAATTAATGCATTAAACAAAATTGGAATTTGGTTCTTGACTCCTATACAATGTTTATTTAAATAATGAATAAGTTTTGAATTACTTGCATTTTCCCCCATTGTTGTAAAAAATGGTATAACAATTACGAGGTCGACTGTACTTCATGTACGAGCAAACACGTACTCGTACTTAACAATTGTATCAATTGTATGCCGACAGCAAAAGGACTCTTTCGCCGGGGGTGGATCATTTATCAGTTTTGGGCGTTTGTCCTTTCTTTCTAACTTTCAATATCACTCAAATCGGTTTATCATTTAAATGCACCTTACCCATACACTTATTTCTGAAACCTGAAGAAATCACTAAAATTCGTGAAAATTATATTTAACTAACGACGATTTGATTCCCGTAAATTGTTCAACTATTCAGACTGACTTTCAATGTATTTTGAATGATCTTTTGTATTTTCTACTTAAAAAAAAAAAAACTCCACCTTTAACATTGACTACGGTGTAAAAATACACAATAATTTTACATAATAACTTTACATACATAGACGTATACTACAACAATTAAAATATGAATTACATATTATATGCACTAAAGCATCAGTATAAAATCTATATTCAAATCCTTGTTCGTGGTACAATTAGTTACGTTATGTTATACATAAATATTATATTAATACCACAAGTGTAATATAATATTTTAGTTTTTGTATATTTTGCCAGTTTGGACGAAAATGCATGAAAAAATGTTGATCATTTATATTATTCTAGAAAGTTTTTTCAATTTATTTACGATAAAATCATTTATTTTCTATTTAATTTTAGAAATGTTAACAACGATATAATAAAGGATATAAAATTCTACAATTTTTTACGGGAATTTGGACAATTTGAAATAGGCACTTATATTATTTTATCGTTACTTGGCATTTTATATAAAAAAAATAACCTTATACATCTACATCATGAAATCAACAGGAAAATTTTCTACTGCGAGAGTTTAACTTAAATCTAGTTATCTAGTAGGTACTAAATATATACACATATATACATATATTTTTATTATACCAAAGGGTTCCCACAAATGGTTTTAATATGACATTCGCTCTAATAAAGAGAGCACAATTAACGCATGTCATTAAAAATTTTAATTAAAAATAATGTTCACAAAATTTTGTTTCGAAATAACAAATAAATAAAAATGTTTGATAATAACTGTTTAATTATAAAATGATATAAATATTTAATACTTAATACACTGTGACAGCTGATCGCAAAACTACTTCTACATCTAAAACTTAATTACATAAAAATACATAAATCATACACATTCTACCACAAGATTTGGAATTAAGCCCCATTTACACGATACAAGAAGTCTTGCTTGTGGCATACAAGCAACAAATGACTAGCATTGTCTAAACACTGTTTAGTTAAGACGGTGCAACTTTCACAGTTGGTTTAACTTATGGTATGCCACAGGCAATTATTTATTTATTCAATTCAATCGCACCGTGTAAATCAGACCTTATACATAGTACGTGAAAATGCTAGGGATGCCCGATCTGAATCGATCTTCCAGAAGATCGATACTTGGCCATACGATCTACTGATTTTTTGAATCGATTCAACAGGATGCGATCTTCACCCAGATCGAGTCGTATGCGCCAAGATCGTATGAAAAAATCGTATCAACTAAAACCTAAACGTCAACCGAAACGTACCGTACGAACTACAACAAAGTAAGATTATCTACATAAACATTGAATGAGATTAATTGTTATCTTTCATTCTTTGTAATTGTATTACTGCAATAAGAAAAGTTTTATCTGTGAGCGCGATTTTAAAATACTTTTTAATATGGCCCTGTCAACAAAATCAAACGTTTGGACATTTTTTTATTAAATGTGACACGCGTGGACACTGCTAATTATGTAAACAGATTTTAAAACGAAAGGAAATAAATGCTACCAATTTAAAAATTGTATGCATACTGTGCTTTTCATTATTTTTATAAAATTACGATACGTTCTTCCGAGATCGAGTAAGATCGATTCAATACAACACGATTAAGATCGTGAATCGATTCACGAGGTTACGATCCAGAAGATCGATTCAAAGCAAAAAATCGGGCATCCCTAGAAAACGCCATCCTCTCTAGTTTATTATCTCTGCTACATACCAAATTTACTACTTGGGGTGGTGATTATTTTCTACGTTGGCTAATAAATATTACTTTGTATTTTCAACTGACTTCAACAAATCAGTGTATATTTATTACTAACTACAACATCCAACATGCATTCATTTTCAAATGGCAACTCAAAGATGCTTTTTACACTAAACCCGCTTTCAGAAAGAAAATGGCGCCTTTAGAAAAAATATAACAACACTTTGAACGGAGCTGAACGAGATACAATAGACGTTTTATTGTTATGACGTCTATGGACGTTTGGTGTCGTTCAAACAGCTAAAATGCTGTAATTTCGAGCAAAGGGCTATTCCTGGCATATCGATTATACAGGGCTATTTTCACTATGGGACCAACACCAAAATCACGAAAAAAAAAAATCTGCTGTTTCATACATTTTGTTCAGAGTCGGTCCCATAGTGAAAGTTGTTCATATTCATGGGTAGAACACCCTGTGAAAATTTAGCTAGTGATTTAAAAATAGCCCTGTATAGTTACGTCTTTTTTTATCAACTATGCGATTTTACGAATATATTTTTTTACTATTTCAACACCACCCCCAAAACTACAAAAAGAAAAAACAAAAATTCTTATCTACACAAAGTGGCGTCGATCTGCTGCAGCGACGGCAGGGTTAACTTCAGTTTCCTCCTGTAGGCGGGGTCGGCGGCGAGAGGGTTACGTTCTAGGTATATCGTGGCGATCTTCTTGTTCTCTTTCAGGTACTCTACTGATGACCAGTCTGTGATTTGGTTATCGTTTAACTGGAAACGTAATATAATAAATTAATTTTACGTCATATTGAATGACTTTTAGGGCGAAAGCGCCAGGGGTAGCCCGCGAAATTAAAATTTTCTTGCGTTTTTTGCTATTTGCAGGTCAGTAGCAGGTTATATATTGATTTGAATATGATTCGCGACCGTAACAAATACGTATTTAAAAAATTGTAATCATTAAAATAATCAATACAACTCTCTAAGTTCATATTGAATGATTATAATTCATGAAATATTGACACTTGAAGACCATTGATTCTAATGGTTATAATTCTGTAAATATGTACATATTTGTTACGGTCGCGAATCATACTTTAATCAACATACACCCAGACAATCGTAAGAAAATTTGAATTTAGCAGGCTACCTTAGCGCTTCCTTCTTAAGGGGGTAGGATCAGGGTAGCCCGCGAAATTACAAGTCGGTATTAGATTGTATGTTGATCAAAATATAATTTGCGGCCGTAACAAGTATCTATTTACATAATTAGAATCATTAAAGTGATCAAAACAACTCTTTAAGACCAGGTAATCCTAATGAATGACTATTTCATGAAATCTTGACATTTCAGGATTATACTAACTTAAGGAGTTGTATTACTGATTCTAATGATTATAATTCTGTAAAAACACATTTGTTACAGCCGCAAATCATACTTTATTTAACATACAACTTAATACTGACTTGCAAAATGCAAAAAACGTAAGAAAATTTGTATTTCGCGGGCTACCCTGACACTTCCTCCTTAATATAAACTAGCTATTATCCACTACTTCTTTCAACTTCTGTCCACTACTTCTGTAAACACGACGCCTCTTTCCCTTTCGTGGTAGGCAGAAACAACAGAACACCACCTGCTACGATCCTTACATACTCCTTTTGCTTCGTTTGTGTTCATACATTACGTTTATGATCATATTGATCATATGGGTCTACTATAAAACATAATTATTCTATGGCAATAGGTAATATAAGTTTTCCATCAGTGAAAGAATATTTGTAATCGACTCAGCCTTCCATAGATTACATCTTACAAACACAAAATAATTTTACCCCTTTATAATATTGTTTTAGCTTATCTGTTAAAAAGAGAATTGGTCATAATACCAGTTAGACAGCAGGTACAACAATCCGCACGTCATGTCAGTGGTAATAATTGACATTGACAGCATATTTATTCCGTAGTAGTAAGAGCTGCTTTCGTATTCCAAGTGTTACCACTATGGTGCGGTGACTACTTCGATTCATAACATTTCTCAATATTTTGGTCGCTTGCAAGTATGTCTAAACCGGTTAGTTTCAATGAATCAGCCATCAATACCACGAAAATGGTACCTAACATTATCTTTGGAATAATTTATTTAGTATCTCAGTTTCCTCCTTTGAAGACAAGATATGTAATACCCCACTTAAAATTACCACACCACTGTTGAATTTGGTACCAAACTCAATAAAAAAAATACTAAACACAACCCTGTATAATTGTTAAAAGTTCCACTGAATAAAAACATTTATAAAATAAACGAACGAAATGAGTCTCTAATTCAGATAATTTTTGTAAACAAAGAAACGTCAAGAAATGTCACTGTCAAAATGACAGGACAGTGGTACAAAACATTTTATCATAAAATTTAACACAACAGAAACAAGGAAACAACAAGATGAACAAGTAACACGATGATAATAACAGAACAACACAACACAATTAACGAACACGCAGCGAAAAACTTGATCGGGGAAAAGAAAACGAATGAATTGAAAATACCATGTTAAAAGACCAAACTTAGACATACTGTCAAACGAAATATGAAAATGTTAGGAACTCCTGCAGTGTTACCAGTATCATAAAATATTTCATACCAGAAAATCTCCACTTATTAATAACTTTGTTCAAAACCGAAAATTTAAAAAAATAATTACGGTGTGATAATTTTGAAATTATTATTTCTAAAAATAAAATCGAACCTTTTTTCTGCCATTTTTAGGAAGTTACATTAAGATATTTTTTTTGGTATGTTATCACCTTTGTTTTCAAAAATTATCTGAACTAGACACTATACTAATAACAAAGCTGAAGAATTTTTTTTGTTGCTTGTATGTTTGAACGCGCTAATCTCTGCAACTACCCGTCGGATTTGAAAAAAATATTTTTACATTTGATAGCCCATTTCTTGAGGAACGCTATAAGCTATTTAACATTACGCTACACCTTTAAGAGCCGGACAAAACGAAAAAAGTCAGAAAAAATACTAAGCGAAAACGAAGTAATAGCGCGGGCAGGGAAACGAGAAACACGCGGACCAAGTCGCGGGCAGAAGCTAGTTTGAAATAAAAAGAAACTCACCCATAGCTCTTCCAAATCGACCATATGCCTTATATTATCGATGACAGCGATTCTGTTGGCAGCCAAGTCCAAAGTCTGCAACTTGACCTGACTTCCCAAATTCTCGATAGTAGAGATTCCATTCTCAGAAATATACAGCTGCTCCAAGTTCCTAAGTTCGTCCAAATTCTCTATTTTCGTAATACGATTACTCTGTAGAACTAATATTTCAAGTGCTGTTAATTCGTGCAGGTTTTGTATTTTCGATATTTTGTTTTTGCCTAGGTACAGTTGCTTGAGACTCTTCATGCCTTCTAGGTTTTTGATTTCCTGTAAAGATATAACAGATTAGGAGCCTATACAACCTCAGCTCAAATTCTAATTTCGCCACCACTTCCCCGCGCCACCTCACTCTTTATCCTACCTATTTTACCTGTTGCAAGCGACACAGCCCTCCCGTTCGAAAGCCGAAGCGAGACTGAGCGGGCGTGTCGGGCGGCAGGGAACCAACTTCAAGACGCCGACAGTTTAAGTAATTTCTTTTTACGGTGAAAATAATGCTAATTTAAAAAAAATAAAACACATAAGACCTGCTTTATAGTTAGTTCAGTTAGTATGCAAAGATACATGATCTAATTTCAAGTATTTTTGTATACCAGCGGTTTATTGTTGGGTTTGGAGGTAACTTTGGTTTTATTTTTCTATCGACAAAATTTTATGGAATCGTGTTTTACATTAATCGTCAACTTTACCATATATTTATTTCAAAATTAATTCCGCAGTATTTTAGAACGGAGGATTATGCTAAGCCATTTTGGCTCTAAATAAATAGTATAAAATTAAGGGGATTTTCGTGCCTGCCTGTGTCACCGTATAGTTCTGCTAAAGTACACAATGGATTTTGATACAGTTTTAACCATAAGTTAGATAATTTATTTCGTAGATTTATATGGCATCAAGTCATTTGTTAGATTTTTGTTGACATTTATTTGTCAAGTCGTAAAACGGTGGCAAGCAGGGCCGGGACGCTAGCAAGGAGAAAAAAAAAACAGGTCAAGTGCGTGTCGGACCACGCACAATGAAGGGTATTTGGGATGAATTTAAAACTTAACATTGTAGTTGAAAAACATGTTCTCCCATACATTCCAACTGCAAATGTAAGTTTCTACGCACAATATTGAGAGATTTACCATATTATTTTGAGACCAGAGACTTCTTTTAGGTTTTGTTCTAATCTATAGGTACAGGAGTATTTTCAGTATTTTTTTTTTTTCAAAATTTTAAGCTCAGTAGTTTCGGAGATAAAGGGAGGAATGGTCAATTTTCGTCTATTTTCTTAAATTACTTTAAAACAGTTTATTTTAAAATTATAAAAAAAATATATATATTTGAGACCCTCACAGTAAGCCCTTTCATTTGATACATCGCACAATACAGTTTGCAAAACTTGTTTTTTTTTATTTGCCCCCATATTCAAAATTTATTTATTTACGTTACACGTCCGTATTTGGGGCACAGAAAGTAATATGTGTACTAAATTTCAAATTAATGGGTCCATTAGATTCGGAGCGAATTGGCTGTGAGAGACGAACGGACAGACGGACGGACAGACGGACAGGCACACGGATGGACAGACAGAAACATGAGTGATCCTATAAGGATTACTTTTTTTTCCTTTTGAGGTACAGCACCCTAAAAAACTAAGAATCACGCAAACTATGCGTTTGTATGGTCGTCCGCACACATGCGCGGTCTACGTTGATTAATTATGATTAATCAATCTTGTGTCCCTGTTTCGGTTATACTACGAATCTGTGTGCTACATACTGCATTCTTACAGTAGATGAAGTCGTTGAGCTGTTGGCTATTTAATTGCCCAACCAGACATTTTCGTCTATTTTTCTACTAGGTAAAATAAATGCAAAATAATTAAAGTTATTAAAAAGCAGGAGAAAATACGTCGCAAACAGAACCAATGTTAATTTTCAAAGGTTTTGAAACTTACCCGCAACCGATTATCTCCCAACTCGAGCAACTCTATTTTGGGCAAATGATTGACGTTTTTGATCTCCGAAATCTTGTTGGAGCTAAGGAACAACTTCTTCAAGTTTAGCAGCTTTTGCAGGCCACCGATTTCTTTAATCCTGTTGAATGATAAGTCTAACATCCTGAAAACGAGAATTTACAGAATAATTATGTATTGAGATTCGCACAAAATTAATATTTTGATACAAACATAGAAAAGAGCAGTGGTTGCCCAGTGGTAACGGCCGCAATTTACGAGTTGTAGGTCGTAGGTTCGAACCCTGACATGCGCTTTACTATGTGTAAATTATTTCATCACCACTGCTAAACACGATGAAGGAAAACAACAGGAGAAGAGGTCAAAACAGTGAAGAAAAACATCGTGAGGAAACCGGCATGTCCTAGAACCAAAAATTCGAAGACATGTCTACCACATCTACCAACCCGCACTGGGCCCGGGTGAATATTCGAGCGTTTTAACCGCCGTCATTACCTTCCGCCAAAAGTTGATGAAGGAGAATATCGTTAATGAAATATTTCATCAATTCCCAGAATCTGCTTAAGGACCAGAATCAGGAATTGCTGAAATATTTCATTAAATAGGTATATTCTCTTTCATCAACTTTTGGCGGAAGGTAATGACGGCGGTTAAAACGCTCGAATATTCACCCGCCCGCGTGGTGGATTACGACCCACTCCCTCGCACAGAGAGGAGGCCTGTGTTCCAGCAATGAGAATATTATAGGCTGATTATGCTATTATACAGAGTTATTGACAGGCCAGTTGGCGTGGTTGGTTAAGATACCGCCTATCATGTCGCAGGTCGTGGGTTCGATTCCCATCCAGGACAAACATTTGTGTGCATGAACATGTCTGTTTGTCCTGAGTCTGGGTGTAATTATCTATATAAGTGTGCATTTACAACAAAAAAAAGTAGTTTACGTAGTATATCAATTATCTGGTTTCCATAGTACAAGCTCTGCTTAGTTTGGGATCAGATGATCGTGTGTGAAATGTCCCAGGATATTATTATATTATATTATATTGGTAAAACACCAGCAACCTCTTAAGGGGTCATTGTACTCATCATTATCAACAACTTTTATTATGGGACCAAATCTGAAATCGCAAAAAAAAATCAGCTGTTCAGTACATTTTGACGAATTATGCGAACATAATGTACTGAACAGCAGATTTTTTTTGTCGCGATTCCAGGTTTGGTCCCATAGTAAAAGTTGATCATAATGATGAGTACAATGACCCCTTAAGAGGTTGTTGGTGTTTTATCAATAACCCTGTATATGGATGAATGAAAGACAATTGCATGCAGCTGAGATGAGAATGCTAAGAGGGATATGTGGTGTTACGCGAATGGATAGAATAAGAAATGAGTACATAAGAGGACGTCTGAAAGTGGCACCGGTGACTGAAAAGTATCGGTTGTCATGGTATGGGCACGTGATGCGGAGGAATGAGGAAAATGTCGTGATGAAAGTTTTGAGTATGAATGTCGATGGCTATAAGAGTAGGGGAAGACCAAAGAAACAATGGATGGACTGTGTGAAGGATGATGTGGCTAGAAAGGGGGTGACTACCGAGATGACGACTAATAGAGAAGTATGAAAAAAAGGGGACATGTTGCGCCGATCCCAAATAAATTGGGATAAGGGCAGGAGAATGATGATGATATGTACGAGGTCAAAAAGCCCGGTATCTCAGCTAATTCGACAAAATCTGTTTCTGCTTAGCAGCAAGAAAATACAACAGAAAACAAACATTACTTATTTAGGAAATTTTCTGTGTCATGTGGATTTGGTTAAGCGGGATTGTCCCGCATTTGTAAGATTTCAACGTGTACGCACTGCGGGATCTATGCGTACAGCAAGCACCATAATAAAAACATGTGCCACACATGCGAGACAATGCGCGTGCTTGAACAAATCCGCATGGCACTAAAAACGTGTCAGCTTATTGCACCTCCCAGCTGCTGCGTGCTGCTTGCATTTAAATAATAATTTAAGAGATTTTGCCCTATTTTGGTATGTCGCAGCCAACAGGTTGAATTAGCCGTTTAGTTAACCGCCTAGCCTAACTGAACGGCGGCGGCCGTTCAACTAGCGGCCTGAATGATATTCATTTATAGGTTACGTTGGAACTGTGACCAACCATGCGCGAGCCGAATTGGTCGCAGGAACTAAACCAGGGCATCCGGATCAAAATACTTACTTAGAACTGTGGCCAACGTCCGAGCCGAGAGGTGCCGGGACAGCGGCCGGCGAACACTACTTTCAAAGGCTAGGCAGTTAACTAAACGACTAATTAAACGATTTGGCTGCGAAATATACAAGTGTGTTGTAAATAGTGGCCGAACGTTGAAGGGTCGATTCACCGTATATTCAGCTATAACATACATACATAGTCATACATACATACATAGTCTCAGAATAAAATATTTTCATATTTGAAAAACCTTGCTTTACTAATATGGCTGTATTTTCTATAAATGACATTATTTTTTCAATTTTGTTTTTTTTTTAATAACAGAAATGCTAATGTAAAAAAATGCACTAAAGCAAGTTGTCAATTCAAATTTAAATTTAAATTGTATTCCGAGACCTAGGAAAAAAATGGTATAAATTGTGGTATGTGATAGCTGAAGAATATATGGTTTATCGACCACTTAACGTTGGACAACTATTTACGACACACCTGTATAAGGTGTTCAAAAATGAACTTCATAAACTTTAAGAGGTGCTTTAGACCATCTAACTGAATAACTTTTACTATGGGACCAGCTTTGCAATCGCGAAAAAAAAATCTACTGCCTCTTAAGGTACAGGTCACCCTAGTTTAAGAGGTAGGGCTCACCCAATTCATGTCCAGACCTACTATTACTACGATTACAACATAGGTAATTATGTAATACTTGTCTTTACTTTTATGCCTACCTACAACTGGTAGGCATAAAAGTAAAGACAAGTATTATCCATCTTTTACCTAATTTTAATAAATACATGTTTTCTCGTCTGTAACTTATTTGAAATTAATAAATTTTATTATTATTATTAAAGTTTAATTAATACCTCCTGTTCTAAACTGTATGGGACAGCTGTTTTTTTTTCACGATTTCCGAGTTGGTCCCATAATAAAAGTTATTCAGTTAGATAGTCAAAAGCACCTCTTAAGACGACCCCGGAGCATGCGTAGTTCATACAAACGAAATACCAAAATAATTTGTAAATCAAACATATTCAAAGGTAGTGTGTATTTATTCCGATTGGATTACAGAATATCTAGGTTCCCAAATAGCGGGGGGGCCATCTAGTGTTTTAAATTTGAAGTACCGATTACTTTGACTTTGAAAGGTAGAATGACAATCATTTTTTGACAGAAAGTTAGTTTTATATTTGACGTTTGCAAAATAGGACGCTATACGCTCGAACAAAATTGGGAAATATTAAAAACTTCCTTCCAAAGTAGTGAGTCTTGAACGCAAACTGTAAGAAATTGACGTGGAAAATTTTCGAGAAATGATCTGCCTTCAGTTCAGTTTGTGCGTCAATTTGTGAAGCGAGTTCGTGAAAATGGATAGTTATTGGACAAAGCAACCCTTCTACGTTTTCGTCTAATGCGTTCAACCGAAAACATTGCTGCTGTGGCTCAGAATGTGCAAGAACAACCATCAGCAACATCAACTCGTCATCGTTCTCAGGAACTGAACATTTCTCGCACTTCTCTGAGAAGAATTTTGCATAAAGACCTCGGTATAAAGGCTTGCAAAGTTCAATTGGTCCAAGAACTGAAGCCATATGACCATCCAATCGGACTATGTGTATACGTTTCTACGATTTCTTTAGGAATAAATGGCAGTGCGCTCATATACTAGAGTCATATACGAGGGTCGAGGTGGGGGCGCGGCTGGTGCGCTGTGCCCGACCGCGACGCGACTCCACCGCCATTTTGTCATTTTGTTTCGGAAAAAATGAATTGGAATGTGAGAAGAAAGCATAGCCGCCCGCGCCTCGACTAGAAGTGTCTAGTCACATAGTGACATAGACACTACATAGAGACCACGCCTCGACCGTGCCGCGACGCTGCCGTGACCTCGGCTCGACTTACTAGTGAGCGACGCGCCTTACATTAAAGGCGAATGCTCCCGGTACGAGAGCGCTTTTTTGAGAAAGTTTCACCAATCTGTATCTGGCATTCAGCTACGAAATCACAGTATTCTTCGGCTAGACTGATTCTTACATTCAAGATGGATTTAAAGACAAGAAAACGCCAATTAATTACTCATGGGCTAACTCGAGAAAATAAGTTGAAAAATAGAAGAACTTACTCTAGATTAACAAGAGTATCCAAGTTTTCGATTACCACAATCTGGTTGTCATACAGCTCAAGTTCCACCAATGTGCTCAATGTGCTTAAACCCTCGATTTTCTTGATCAGGTTCCATCTCAAGTATAATCTG
The DNA here is from genome assembly GCA_948252095.1 of Dicycla oo. Taxonomy (NCBI): domain Eukaryota; kingdom Metazoa; phylum Arthropoda; class Insecta; order Lepidoptera; family Noctuidae; genus Dicycla; species Dicycla oo. Next base: position 23,928,745 of record OX411728.1, read on the forward strand.
TAATTAAGAGAATTGATTTTTTTTTTCAGTAAACAATCATAAACAGGTGATCAGAAAGGTGTGGTCTTTAAGGGTGTGGTATATATAGAACATCATACTGAACAACTTTCTCCATGGGACCAACATCGTAATCGAGAAAAGAATATCAGCTAACCCATACTTTTGGGTCTATTAGGTATATTTTGTATGGGACAGCTGATGATATTTTCTCGATTATGATGTTGGTCCCATGGAGAAAGTTGTTCAGTTTGATAGTCTGTCTATACCACACCTTTTTGATACAACCTGTATGCAAGAATATGGCTTAATTGGAGCCTTGGATAGGTTTGATTCCTGAAGACACACAGAGCTGAGCAGAGATTTGTTTATATCCATACTACTAGTAGCGAAAACTCTGTTATCTTTCACGCCGATGTTGCGGAGGTGGATGCAGCTCCACGTTAAATTTTAATTTTAATTGTACATTTATGTTCTGTGTCTCCTTGTGAGAAGAGCTCGTGGCTAAGTAAAAACAGCCGCAAGGGTCGATCCATCAGGTTAAGCTACGCTTGCCGGGATTGGTCTGTGGATGGGTGACCATCTTTTCATACCGAGACTCCTCCGTGCTTCGGAAAGCACGTTAAGCCGTTGGTCCCGGCTGTCATTCGTGGATCTTTGACAGTCGTTACGGGTCGTCAGAAGCCCAAAAGTCTGACAACCAGTCTTACCAAGGGGTATCGTACCCAGTAACTGGGTTGTGGAGGTCAGATAGGCAGTCGCTCCATGTAAAATACTGGTATTCAGCTGAATCCGGTTAGACTGGAAGCCGACCCCAACTTAATTGGGAAAAGGCTAGGCAGATTGATTGATTTATGTTCTGTGTCTGTACCTACTAACACTAGATGTTAAGTAAAATTATTACTAAACCTATGTACTCTGTCTGAAATAAAAGTATTATATTCCATTTTACCTACATTGCTATTTACCAATAAATTACCGCTTAGAGCCTACACTAGGTAGCTTCGTAGGCGGTAATTAATTATTAATAATGGAATTGCTTTCCTCCATTAGCACAGTTCATTCTTGTAAATTAGCGTAGATTGAGGCCAATGAGAATGCGGGAGGCGAAGAGTCGTTCAATTACTCAAGGTCTTGATTGGATTCGTTTCGTTATTCAATCTCAAATGAGTATCTTTTTTAAGGACTCAATAAAACTTTGGTAAGATTTTTATATTTTATACTGATCAGATTTTTATAAGGGAATTATTAACTGGGCGAATAAATAATGTATGGATGACTGTTTAATACTAAACCGAGCGGCGTTAAATTGTTTACTTAACTGACGATAATTATGAATGATTAAAATTTGTAAAATGAGCTACTAGCAGTGGGAAACAGTTAATCGAAGCTAGCAAGTAAAATTCCAAGTGTCCGAATTAAATACTGTATAATGATAATAATTGGGCGAAAAAAATACTGAGTGGGCGAAAATAATACTAAGTGAGTGACTATATAACCGATTTGAGTTAATACATGAAGTGCCGTTTTAGGATGTGTTTGTGCTGCGGTAATAATATCGTTAAATACTGTAATACCACTTTTGGAGTCTCTCTAAGTCTCTCCTAACACAGGCGTCATCATGCTTAAATGGAGACTCCAATCGAAACTAATGTAAACGAGTCGGTACGGAAATAATCATTTTTATCATTTTTAAATATTTTTATAAAAACTTATCCGCTTTCTGGATCAAGCCCTTGATACAGCTGCCTAACGAGAGCCTCCTCAGGTGTTGGACGAGACTCTTCGCTATTATGCCATGGGCTGTCACAACTATCGGCACAATGACTGTTGTATCCACATCCCACATGTCGACAACCTCGCGAGCCAAATCAAGATACTTAATCTGTTTATCTTTTTCAGCTTTCACGAGGTTCTCGTCATGCGGAACCGCTATATCAGCAATCATTGTGCGACGCTCTATTCGATCTATCACCACTATATCTGGCTTATTGGCAACAATAGTCCTGTCAGTGATGATAGATCGATCCCAATACAACGTGATATTGCCATTTTCGAGAACTGGGTCGGGCACATACCTATAGTATGGTACTTCCGATTCCACATGATTGTATTTCAGAGCAAGTTGCTGATGGATAAATGTCCGTTACCTCAGCCAGATGTGGTCGAAAATGGTCATTTTCTGGCTACAAGGTTGTGTCTATGCAAGTAGTCTCCGTTAGCCAGACGAGAACAGCCAGAAACAATGTGACGGATAGATTCCCCCGCACGGTGGCATGCCCGACAGATGTCAACCGTGCCGTCCTTCACAATATATTTCCGGTAGTTGTTCGTCATTATAAGTTCGTCCATAATCGCAAAGATAAAACCTTCGGTTTCCCCAAAGAGATCACCGAATCGTAACCAGGATACGAACAAGAGGTCTACATCGGGCTCATGTAGGACCCGGTAAAAGCGCCCGTGAAGGTCTTTGCTTTGACATACCTCCCTGCGGTCATTAATATCTAACACTATAGTTTTGCGCCAGTTCTCGTTAGCTAAGGAGAGCGGGGTGAGGCCCTTGTCCACTGAGACCACATATCGGTGCATTCCCACGTCGGCTTCTAGGACGTATTTCTTGAGACTGAAGTTCTGTCTGATTCCATTTGAGTATACCGAAAGAGTACATCAAAACCGGCATGACCCAACCGTTGAAGGCGCGCACCTTGTTTCCGCCTGATAGAACGACTATTAAATACTTTGTTCAGGCGGCTAAAGAAGCGCTCCTTCAGCGATTACTTCATGTCAGCAGCGTTGATGCCTAACGCTTCCAACATACCCAAATACTTGTAAGTTTCGAGTGAGGAGAGGGGTCTTTGGTGTATGGAATCCGAGAGTTGGGTTTCTACGGATTCCAAAATCCCCCCCCCCCCCCCCCCCCCCGCTTTACATGCATGACCGCACATTTGTCCACACCAAATTCATGGCACTACTGAAAGTTTTGGTTACCTTCGTTAGCAATTATTATTATTATATATTTGAGTTTTTTCTATTCTAACGAGCCGAATGAATCCTGTGCTATTTTCACTAGAATAATATTTCTAGTGAAAATAGCACAGGATTCGTTCGGCTCGTACAAATTTAGGGGGCGAAGCGACGAAGCGCAAACGCTGTGCAGCGCGGGAGTTCGGGTGCACTCGGGCACACTTAATAACAGCATCTTTGGCAAATAAAAAAATAGTTTAATAAAATAAAAAAGTAAGAACCGACTTCAAAAACCCAAAAAAGATAAAATAACTTTCGTAAAATACTTAACAGCTTCTAAATTCTGTGCCAAGCTAGGTGGATTGAAGAATTGAAGACACCGACTGCAGAAGCTGTTAAGTTTTCTTTATGAAAGTTAGTTGTTTATTCTTTAGTTTTTGAAGTCGATTCTTGCTTTTTTTAAAAGTAATTTTTCATATCGCATTGTGAAGCTTAATGTGCTGTCGACTTTTTATACCAATCAGTTATTTTATAAGTTAGTTTAAGGTTTTATTGTGAGTCTTTGGTTCATTGCTCAACATGATTTATGAAACACCTCGATTAGGATATAAGGCTGAACTCTTGGAGTAAAATATATGCCAGATGTTGAATGTAATGTGAGCTGGTATCTTAACACATTAACTGCTGAATTATTTGGCGAATTTGCTCCAAGTGCTGCTTTATGATACACTAAACCCTGTGCGGCAAACGCTCATGCGCGCCCAAAAAATACTTCGTGTGGTGCTATGAGCGCGCATGCGCGGTTGAAGAAACTCTACCCAGTGCGGCTGGGCGCATATGTGCGGTGTTACAAACTTGTCCCAAGTGCGGCGAGACGCTTATGTGTGTTTGAAAATTTTCCCGTTTTATGAGTCATAAAACAATTACGCCAAGAACAATAGAGATGCACAAAAAAACCCACAGGTGCGGCGCGCCGCATTCGAAGGAAGTTATATAAATTGTATGGACGCGCATAAGCGCCGCCGCCACATGGTGAACGTTCGAAAATCGCGCATGCGCGTTGGCCGCACAGAACGTGTTAACCAACCACGCCAACTGGCCTGTCAAAATTGTTTTGTCAAAAAACCACAATCATGCGCTTCGTAATATACACGACGTACGCAAGATGCAAACGCCCGACTAACGCCATTGCCAGTGTATAGCAACCTTAGCAGAACAGAAGTAATTGTTGACCCAGCTCAATGGACGTTACAATTCATTGAACATATTTTATTAAGAGGGAGCAGTACAGTGACCTCTTTATTGATTATCTTGTGACACTGACGTGTGATGTCATCAGCTATTGTGGTCACATGCCAATGTTTATGGCAGACAACTATATTCAATTTGCACTTAGGTAGCTGACAAATGTGTACAGTTAACACAGAAAAGGTATGCGCTTCGGTAATCTTCGTGTTTCCGAATTAGTACGAACGTCGCGCCTACTCGACCCTCTCACATAGGTAAAGCTTCTAAGTTTTGTCCTGCCGCGTTTTTTTAGTGCTAGTCACCGCCTGAAGTGTGTTAGCGGTGAGACAGGGGAGGCAGACAAAGGTCAAGCTAACACAGTCTGCCAAACTTGTCAATCGCGCCCTCCCCAGTCTCACCGCTCACATACCTCACGCGTAGACTAGCATTTTCGCGCGCACTTTAATACACCTATCATTGCGCGTTTGTATGAAACTTTCGCTCTGTTTGGTTACTTACACCGGTTGGTAGTATGTGTACCTCAACACAAAACCTCAAACAAAAGTTTTTTTTTTCGGAATTGCATAGAGTTGATAGTCTCATTATTGCTCGACTACGGGAAAAGCCAAAGGAGAATTATGATTTTAACAGGCTATGTATGTATGTACAGACGCCCGCACATCAAGCTACTACAATCTGTCAAATTTCACTAAAGCATTAGGTTCACGGTTGATTGGGAAAATTTGATAGTTTCGGGTGATAATGATAATACTATTTCAAATCCGAAAGAGATAGCTCAATTATTTAACTATTTCTTTTTAAACGTATCTAACTGTGAACGAGCAAACACAATACCACATTTAACGGGTAAGAGTCAACCTAACTCTATTTTTATGAAACCTGTAACTCCTAATGATATCTTTAAAATAATTAATTCTTTAAAAAATGTATGCAGCACTGGTTACGATGAGGTTACAGTTAGAGTTGTGAAAGATGTAGCTCATATAATTTCTACTGTTTTAGGCTATACTATTAACCTGAGTATAGAACACGGAGTTTTCCCAGATAAACTTAAGTACACCATTATAAAACCAATCTTTAAGAAGGGTGATGTTGAAGATCTCAATTGTTACAGACCTATAGCGTTAATACCCATCTTCTCGAAAATTTATGAAAAAGTTATATATACATCGTTGTACACTTTTCTTGAAACCAATAACGTTCTTGCCAGCGAACAATACGGCTTTCGTAAAAGTCAATCAATAAATAATGCGATTTATAATTTCATATACGAGGGCTGCACTAAAAGTATCGGGAATGGAATATTTCCATTGTTCCTGTCATATTAAAATCGTTTTAATTGAAAACTCCTTGGTTTTAAAAATCGAATACCATTTATTTATTTTAAAAAAGATTCTCGGTCTTGTCACAAGGTTTTGTCAAACTTGTTTAGTCGTTGAGAAAATGGAATTGACTCGAGAAAATTCAAGAGCGATGATTTATTATGACTTTCGAAGTGGTTTAACACAAAAACAGTGTGTTGACCGGATGATTTCTGCATTTGGTGCCCCATCCAAAACCACAATTTACCGCTGGTTTGCTGAATTTCAACGTGGACGTGTCAAGCTCAGTGATGATCCCCGTCAAGGTCGTCCAAAAACTGCAGTTACCCAAGAAAACGATGATGCTGTGCGTAAGCTGATTGAGGAAGATCGACATGTGACATACCGCGAAATTCAGGCAACTTTAGACATTGGCATGAGTCAAATACAAATAATCTTGCATGAACAATTAGGTGTAAAAAAGTTGTTTTCCCGATGGATACCGCAATCGCTCTGTGAAGAGCAAAAAGCGGCTCGCGTTACTTAGTGCGTCAGAACTCTCGAAAGATTCCACGCAGGATCCTCAAATGCTGTATACAACATCGTATCAGGTGACGAATCCTGGATATACGCGTACGAACCCGAAACAAAAAACCAGTCACGAGTTTGGGTGTTCGAAAATGAGTTAGAGCCAACAAAAATTGTTCGTTCACGGAGTGTTGCAAAAAAAATGGTGGCCACGTTTGTCTCCAAAACCGGCCATGTTGCGACTATTCCTCTTGAGGGACAAAGAACGGTTAATGCAGAATGGTATGCTAGCATTTGTTTGCCACAGGTCGTTTCTGAACTCCGTAAAGAGAACTGCAACCGCCGCATCCTCCTCCATCACGACAATGCGAGTTCTCACACCGAGCACAGAACAAAAGAGTTTTTAGAGCAAGAAAACATATAATTATTAGACCATCCGCCGTACAGCCCCGACCTAAGCCCTAATGATTTCTATACTTTCCCTAAAATAAAGAATAAATTGCGTGGTCAGAGATTTTCATCACCTGAAGAAGCTGTGGACGCCTACAAAACGGCCATTTTGGAGACCCCAACTTCCGAATGGAATGGTTGCTTCAATGATTGGTTCCATCGTATGGAAAAATGTGTCAAATTTCGCGGAGAATACTTCGAAAAGCAATAAATACATTTTTAAATAGTAATGTGTCACTTCCTTGATTCCCGAAATTTTCAGTGCCGCCCTCGTATACAGTTATGACCAATTTAGATAATAGAAAACCAGCTGTAGCCATGTACTTAGACATGCCAAAAGCTTTCGACCACGTTCGTCATGACATTTTGCTCCAAAAATTAAATGACTATGGTGTTAGGGGTAATGTTAATAATCTAATAAAATCCTATTTAAGCGATAGACAACAAGCTACTCAAATAAATATGAGTATGCCCAATATCGAAAGAAGAAAAAGTTTATGCATCTCAGTTCACTAATGTCCGTTTTGGGGTACCACAAGGTAGTGTATTAGGCCCACTATTTATTGTATATATTAATGATTTACCATCCATGACGCACCATCAAATTACGCTTTTTGCTGACGACAGCACAGTTTTGTTTGGTAGTGACAATTTGTATTCTAGCATTAATGTGGAGATTGATATGTTTTTAACTAATGCAATTGAATGGCTATCATCTAATAATTTAAACTTAAATTTGTCAAAAACAAAAATTATGAAATTTAGACAAAATTTTCTAGCATCCCCAAATTTAAATATAACATTCAAAGATACAAATATTGAAGAAATAGATGAAATTAAGTTTTTGGGGCTACATATTGACAGAAGACTTAACTGGAAAAATCACATAGATTATGTCTGTAAACGCTTAAATCAACAGTCATATGCCCTTTACAAATTAAGTAAAATAGCAGATAAATCTGCTGTTTTTAGTGCGTATCATGGTTATGTCTCTTCCATTTTAAGGTACGGTCTTATGTTCTGGGGCAATTCAACCAACAAAAACCTAGCTTTTAAGGCGCAAAAGCGGTGTATCCGATCAATCATAAACATTGATTCAACGGACTCCTGTGTTCCACATTTTAAGAAACTAAAAATACTACCACTTCCCTGTATGTTTATTTACGAATGTGCCATTTTCGCAAAATTAAATATGCATCGTTTCAAATTTAGTAATAGAGCCAGACATAAAGACAAAATGACACCTGAACCCCACAAAACTGCTCTTTTCCACAAAAGTGTTTTTTATCTAATACCTGACATTTATAATAAATTGCCAAAGACAATTAGAGATTTAGATTTGCATAATTATAAAAAGAAATTATTTCAATTACTGTTAGACAAATGTTACTATACTTTAAAAGATTATCTCGATGATGTTATTTAATTTTAATTGTTCCCCTGATAAGTAAAATGTGTATATTTCTTAATTTGTATTATTTAATTCTAACTGAATTTATAATTTGTCTCGTTATTTTAATTGTTGCATTGTTACATGTAAACATATTCGTTAATTCTAAAGTGCTGCATATTTAAATTGTTATTATTTTAATTTTCTATTTGATTATGCTGTTAAAATGTTACCTACTTTAAAATTATTGTATGCCATTATGGCGGGTCATAGCTGTGTACAATTTCGGAAACATGTAACAACTTATTGCTTACCTATGTACCACAATAAAGAATATTTGTATTTGTAGCTTGGCCTGCTGGCGTCTGTACGTTCATCTGTTCCCTCATAACTCCTGAACCACTCGTCGTGTTTTGTCGAACGAGGTATCATTGGAAGAGTCATGTTGTTCCGCGGGTTATAAAAAATCGTCACATAAAATCCAACATGGCGGCTTATATCGGAATATGGGAAGAGTAAAGAAACGATGGATGGACTGTGTGAAAGATGATATGGCTAGAAAGGGAGTGACTAATAAGTAAGTAGGTAGGTATGTATGTATGTATGATTTGTATGTATACAGGATTTTTTTCAGAACGTTGAACATACGAAAATGGTGGATAGGTGGGGTCATCTGCTACTTACTCAGCCTTAATTTATATTTAAAAAATTAAAAAATATGCAGGGGGCCACCCCTGCATATTTTTTTTTTTTTTGCTTTCTTCTAGTTTCACCACTTTCTTAACTTTAAAGTTAATAAATAAATAATAAATCGAATTAATGCTGCTTTCGAGGTGATGCGCCAGATGCTGCTGCGCACAACAACTAGAAATCAGACGTAGATGCCGCGCCTGTATTGTAAATGAAGGGCGTCAATTCGAAAATCTGTAATTTATTAATTAAATAAATTATTTAAAATTATTTAATTGTTTCATTAACGTACCTAACTGGTACAGCTATTTTCTTTGTATTTAATTCAAGAACTTACATCATTTCAATCGATCATTTAATTTTTACCAACCTTGCAGTATTAAATTTCGCAAAACATTTCATATTCCGTAAAGGTGGAGTTTCGTCAAAAATTTCCTACTTAATGAAATTATGAAATAACTGTTAAAGTTTTTTTTTATAATTACATACCATTAGAAAGGTCACACACCAGGGGTGTTTTGCTAGAATTGGAACTCCTTAATCACCTTTTTCTTTTTTTTTATGCAAGTTGAAATTAAGATTTAAGTATTTTTTACATCTTTCTGTAAGTTTGAGGACTCATAACTTTTTTTTCTAGCTAACATCTGAATAAAGCAATAGTTTTATAAGAATCTGCCAACATTAAAGATTAAAAAAAATAAAAAAATATTGCCTGTTTTACTCATTTTTAATAAAAATTACACTTTAATGTTAAGAAAGTGATGAAACTAGAAAAAAGCAAAAAACATTTTTTTTAAATATCCAGGGGGCCAGGACCAAATAAATTAGGGCTGAGTAAATAGCAGATGACCCCACCTATCCACCATTTTCGTATGTTCAACGTTCTGCCAAACACCCTGTATATTATGTATGTATGTGGTATCAAATGAAAGGTCTTAAGGAGTACTTTCCGAAAATATATTGTTTATCTATAGTTCTTTTTCATACACAATCCCTAAAAAGGAATAAAACAATTTTTTTTTTGCTTTTTAATGTTATGAAAACACATTAAGCCTTTGGTGCCGGCTATTATTTGTGGATTTTTGACAGTTGTTATGGGTTAGAAGCCCAAAAGTCTGACAACCAGTCTTACTAAAGGGTATTACCCTGTTACTGGGTTGTGGAGGTCAGATAGGCAGTTGCTCCATGTAAAATACTGGTATTCAGCTGCATTCAGTTAGACTGGAAGCCGACCCCAACATAGTTGGGAAAAGACTAGGCAGATGGTTTTTGATTTGTTCACATATAAAGAGTATAATGGATATAATTTATGACTAAGAAAAAGTGAAAGGAATTCTATGAGCACTTAAAAATAAACGGGTTGAATACATGACTCACCTCTGCAAGTTCTTCAAAGGCTCAAGATTTTCAATTTTTCCGATCCTGCCATGGTTCAGGTCTAGTTCCTCAGTTTGATCGTTCACTATAATGATCTCCTGACATTCTTCATCGGCAGGTGGAGGTGTTGCCACAGGCTGCGGTGATGCTGCAGATACTACTTCTGCAAGCGGCTCATTCGTAACCGCTGCACCCTCTTTTTGTGCCTCCTTGTTCGTATTAACTTGATTGCTAGCTACCGGTAAATCTTGATTGTCTAAACATTGAAAATATGTAAATATCAAGGAATAAAATTAACTCTGCATTAAATCAACAACCGGTAGGTAAAGTACACACAACATGTATACTCCTAAGCACAGAAGACTATTATCCTAACGGGTAAGGAGTACCTCTTAGGTAAAGTACGAACTATGTACACACCTGCCATTATGACACGTACAAATGTTTAATTAAATTAAATCTTCAATCCGGCGCGGCTCCTGAGAAATTCTAATGGAAATTCTTGAAACCACAAAATAGACCGTGACAGTTATGACAGCCAAGCCAGCTTGTTTGTTATGGTTATCTATGCTTATTATCAGTGTTGCCGCTTAGGAAAAATTAAACTCACCAAACTTTTAGGTCTAAAAAAATAAACTTTTGGGTAAAAAAATAAATTAAAAAAGTCACTAGAAGTCACTAAATTATTTAATCATTGTTCGTCAACAAAATTACTGATTAATTGATTATACCTAATGGTAATTAAGAACAAATATTATTATGAAAAATCAATGAACAAAATACACCTTTCAATTTGAATTAATCAAATAACTCAGTTAAAAAAAAAAAAAATAGTTGAATGTAATCCTGATCTATTATCATCTTCGTCCGGCATGGTGAAAGAGGACTGTTGCTCTGTAGTTGCAGTGGAAGTCGAAGCTTGTGGTTGTATTATGGAAGTAGATGGCGCAGTTTTCTTATTTATTTTTTTAACAGTTTTCGTCATTTGGGACAAGACTTCACTAAAACATAACTTTTGAAGGTTTCTTTTAAAAAAATTCGCAACTAGTTAAATAATATCGAGGGTTCACGAGCTATTTGTATTAAGCGACATCCTGGCCGATATAGAATATAATCATAACTACCTGCATTAAAAAGTGAAAAACGGAGATAGACACCGTCGGTAAGTCCATTTTTCGTAAAAAATATTGATACTTTTTTACAATGTTCTTTTTTCCGAATAATGAAACTTTAAAATGCTCTCCCGTAAAGTTCCAAACATGTCGCTTAATACACATAGCTCGTCAACCCTCGAAATAATGTAACTGCTGTGTTGATCATGAAAAAGTCGCTAAAAGTCACCAAACATTTTTTGTCACTAAATCATAAAAAAAAGTCACCATAAACAGCAAAGACTCGCAAGATCTAGTGACAAAGTCACTAAAACGGCAACACTGCTTATTATGCTGTCAACAAAAACACAGATTATCGGATTCTTGGTCCTAGGTGTGGCGGCATTGTTAGAATAAAAAGAGTCTATGTTTTGATATTGATCTTTTTGTTCTATTTAAATTTATTTTTCTACATTTCTTTTTCATGTCCTGTCATCTGGTCACAGTGTCAGAAAAATACCTTTTGTGTGTGTCAACTGGAATAAAACAAAAATAGAAGTTTGATCTAAGCTTTTATTTATAACAGCGTTTTATATACCAACTTTTATCATCTCCTGCATTCCACATTATTGTAAGCACTCTGCACGCTAGTGGGACTTGAGCAGACCCACTAACAGGCATCTACATCGCTACATGCGAACACATATGTTTGAAAATAAAGTAAATACCCATTATGCGTCTAAAATCCCTACTGCAGCTAACAAAAGAGCGGATGTCCTTGAAACGGTTGAACTGATTTTAATAAAACATATCTAAGAACCACCGCTAGAAAATCTGCTTTCAAATATTAAAAAAAACCGCATCCAAATCGGTTCACCCATGGTGCAGAGACATAGCGATTAAACTTATAACACCCTTCTTTTTGCGTCTGGGGTTAATTTGACTCGATTTTAGCGATTCGATAAGTTTGAATTGTATTATTTCTGAACGACTCGCTAACTATCAACTAGGATTTTAGTGTTCTGTTCTGATACAGGCGAACGAAATAAATAAAAAAAAAAAAATGTTCTGTTCTGTCATTCTGTGGCTGTCAATATCGGTTTATATGCCGCGAATCCGCGCCAATTTTGCAAAGTATCATTTTATTCAGTGATTTGTGCTAACAACAACTAATTTTAGTCTTGGAAACAATGGAAGAGTATGATGAACTAGCACAATTAGAAGAACTATTGTGTGCGGACCTGAACGAGGCTGAAAATGACACGAAGGAAGCATCTATCCAAGAAGTTGATATCTTCCAACCAAGTAGCAGTAACGAAAAAGTTGAAGAGAAACCTAAGGAAAGTAAGCCTGTTAAGAGTTCTGCTATCCACAATGGTGATACAGATTCATCAGATGATGAAGAACAAAGGAATTACACGGAACGTAAGTACAGTAACTATGGTACTGAGGTTAAGAAGATATTGGACCACCAGGAACAAGAGCAGAGGGACAAGAGGCTTGACTTCGAAACGAGGTTACGACAAACCAACATGGACGTCAAGATCGCTAAAAATAACTTCAAAACTAAAAAGCCTGCTGAACAGTTAAACAAAAATACATTTTGTGCACCTGAATCCAAGAAGAACAAAGAGGCTGCCGACATTTATACTGATCCAATATTTGGTATCAGAATTATCAAGCCATTGATATCAAGTACCGCACTCTTGGACCGCATGCAAGGCAGAGAGGCTATTAACATGCTACGGGTGAAGAGACATGTAGAAAATGAAGACCTTTCTAAAGACTGGGTGATAGGTGGTGTTATTGTGAGAAAAAGTGCTGCCAAAAAGTCTGCAAAAGGTAACCAATTTCTGATATGGACCCTTTGTGATCTAAAAGATGATTTCAAGACAGTATCTATGTTCTTATTTCGAAAAGCTTACAATGATTTATGGAAAACTCCAGAAGGTACTGTAGTGGCAGTTTTAAATCCTAATGTTTTGGATAGATCACAAAACAGTGCTGAACAGGCCAGTCTCAGTGTTGAAAATCCTGACCGAGTGATGATATTGGGACAGTCCAAGGATCTTGGTATATGCAAGAGTAAGAAGAAGAATGGTGAGAAATGTACAGCATTTGTTAATGTAAGCCAATGTGATGTGTGCATTTATCATGTGAAGCAAGAGTATCAACAGTACTCGAGGAGACAAGAATTGCAGTCTTCCACTATGGGCAAAGGACTTGTAAGCTTACAAAATAAGGTTCTTGGTAAAAGCACTGTAATTTATGGAGGTAAAGCCTACTCTGCTTTACCCACCGGCAACACTGCTAAAGTAAAAGAGAGGGACAATAATAGATTGATGTCTTTGAGTGAGTACCATAAGTCTGAAGGAGACAAGTTTATGATGAACAGGGCACCACAGGGCGCATGTCCCATGAAGAATAATGCAATATTGCATAGCCCTGCAGCTCAGAGGCCAAGTGACACAGAAAGGCTTAACAAACTCACTTCCAGTCCACAAAATCCGAAGTCACAAATCTTAAGCTTGGCTGACAGAGTAGGCAGCTCTCCTAAGCTCAGCAGAGGAGGTACTTTCGGCCTAAAAGGCAGTGGCACAATAGATTTAAGCATGACATACAGCCAAAAGTCTGCAGAACGGGCCAAGGCAAATGCATTCAGATTGATCCAACAAAACGGTGGTCTTGCAAAAGCAGACCCAAATAACATTAAAGGAACACAAGCCGGTAAAAAGAGGGCTTTAGAAAAGTTGAATGGCTCCAGCAGTGATGAGAATGAGGGCAAAAAGTCTAAATCTGATGATGATACACCAAGATCAAAACTGAAGAAACCTAAGACTGTGATGTCAGAGAGGTTTAAGAAAATTCTGGAAACAACTTCAGCTCACACTAACTTGATCAAGCAGCATGAGGATGATGAACAAGAGAAGTATTTCCACAAACTTGAGAAAAAGGAGCAAATGGAAGAGAAAATGCTGAATACTTTCAAGCTGGCTTGCAAAGCTGTGAGATGTGTGAAATGCAAGTACACAGCATTCTCAGCAGCACAGATATGTAAAGATGAACGGCATCCTCTGAAAGTCTTGGACTCATTCAAAAGGTTCTTCAAATGTGGCGATTGTAATAACAGAACTGTTTCCTTAGAACTTATACCCCTTCATCCTTGTGGTAAATGTCGTAGCTCTCGCTGGGTGAAGGCGCCAATGATGACAGAAAAGAAAGTGGCGCTTTCTGAGGGTCTGTCCATAAGGGGTGAAGAGGAAACTTTCATAGGTGGACAGATTTCTTCAGGCAAGAATATTAATTTATTAGTGCCTGATAGTTGAGGCTTTTTATTGTATGATGTATTTTTAACCCTGACTGACTTTCTATCGATTATTAATTTCTTGTTATTTTATAATATTTATATGTAATTGTGATAAAGGTAAATAAAATCCAATATGAAAATAAAGCATAATATAATTTTTATTATGAAACTTCCAGTCAATAACACTGAACCATTCCATAAAACACAATGTGTCTTTGATTTCATACACAATCCATTTATAACAATCTTGTCGCGCGGAATAATTATGGGCTTTTTTATAAATTTTTACACAGCCTTTGACAATAAATTACTACATGTTACAAAACTGATCAGTGGAGCTAATATTATAACATGTGACACCAATGTATTTACAAAAACTTCTTTATATCGGGCAGTGGTGCGACCATTGAAACTTAGAAATGATAAATTAGAACTTGATATAGCTAAAACACTAATAACAAAATAAAATCAGTGTTATGTTCAACCGAAAATTCATATAAAATGGTCGTTTATGGGGCAAATGCCCGATATTAACGACAGTTTAAAACAACAGTTGTGCTGTAAATCAATCTCGTGAATAAAATTGCGGGGAGTATTGGGAGACAGAAATGGCAATTGTCGAGATCAATACTGCACTAACTAATTAGGCGCTTGAATTACGATAGCATAAGTCAAGAATCTTCCTGTAGTCATTTATGTATTTCTGTATAGTCAAGTTCGATGCCTTCACTACGTAGCGTTGTGGATGCCTGCCATCAAATAAAACAGCATGGCGGCGACCACTGCCCGTGGGTGCGTTCGTTCAGTAAAAAAATATATAAAAGTGTGTGAGCCGCGGCGATCATTCCCACTCGGTGGTGGCGGGCGGCTTGGGCGTCAGGTCGTACAACACGCGCGAGATGCCAGGCACGCTCAGCAGCTCCTTGCGCATTCTGTCTACAACCTGTTGACAAACATGTATGATTCATAGATATAGTATATACTACTAGCGTTAGATTGCCAATGCAAAAGAGAAACAACATAGTCTAGCGTACGTTAGAGCGAGATAAACCATTCTATAAATGAACGCCCCTCCACAGCGGTTACGCTCATGCAAAGAAGGTGTATCGACACAATACATATAATTTGGTCTTCGTCATTAGTTGCTCAGTCACCCCCCCCCGACCGATCACCATGTTCGGCAAGCCGATCCCTTGGGAGACGCGAGCCAAATACCTCGGTGTGACCCTCGACCACCACCTCTCCTTCGCTGAGCACATAAAGCAGGTGCGTTCGCGCGCCGCTTTCGCTCTCGGTAGGCTCCACTCCGTTCTGAATGCACGTAGCAAATTGTCACTTAGGTGCAAATTGCGCATTTATACAGCGTGCATTCGCCCCATCATGACCTATGCGGGTTCAGTGTTTGCGCACGCAAAACCTCACCTCATACATAGGATGCAGGCCCTCCAAAACCGTTTCCTCCGAAAGGCAACGGGAGCCCCTTGGTTCGTTCGGAACGAAATCCTCCATGTCGATCTCGACATTCCCACCATCTCCCAGTTCTTGAAACGCAATTCCAAGCGTTTCTTCGACTCAGCCACCAACCATCGCAACCCTCTGGTTGTCGAGGCGGCTAGCTATGTCCCCTCTCGTATCAGTAAGGTCCGCCGCCCCAGGCTTGTCCTCTCAGATCCCGACGACCCCATAACTCTTCTCCAGGAGAGCAGTAGGGACCGTAGGAACAAAAACAAATCGACATTCCGACCTCGCCGCCGAGGTCCCTCGCGACGACCCCGTAATAATGGTCCTCCCCCCCGTCCCTTGCTCGGGTATGATGTGCCAGCTGGTGGCGTAGCTGAGCCTGTAGCTTTAAACTCCCCTGATAATAATAATTCAAATCTGATCCAGCCTGTCCCATCTTGCTGTCCTCCCCCCAGCGACGCCCTAAGCCGAGGCCCGTTCCCCACAGGGGGAGCCCTTAGCGTGTAGTCGCTTAGTCTGTAAGTTTTTGCCCCTGGCTGGAGGCTTTGAGTTTTTCTTAAGGCAGCCACAGGATAGTCCGGTTAAGTAGTCTCGACCTCTCTAGGTCAACTACGAGATGCCATTCAAAAAAAAAAAAAAAAAATAGTTGCTCAGTCAATGGCGAGACATGAAAATGGGACCACGCGCCGATTTCGCCGCAAAAGTACGGTCAACATGTCAACGCAAAAAACTACGTTGCTACAAAAAACGTTGAACAAAACTTGACGTCTATAATGGCTCTAATAAAGGAACGTAATGAAATGATTACTACTACTACTACTACTATGTGGAAAAATTCATGTAGATATGTTAACGATATCGAAAAACTATATAATTATGAAACATTTTGACATGGATTTTGGATTCATTATTAATGTTGAGTCCGATTCTGATGAAAGTGATTAGCTATATTGATAAATGAATAATTGGTTTATTAATATTGTATTTATACGTTTGTTTGTATTGCATAATATTTTATTACGTATTGCATTATCATATTAGTAATAGGTCAATAAATGCTTGAAATAAATTATTATTACCCATATTAAATAAATACCTTACAAACATAGGTACATAAAATATAAACAATAACACAGATTTTTTTTATGCAAACGGTACAGTCGAGTTCTTTAATATCTGAGCATGTTCATGAATCAAAAATATATAGACAATGGTAAGTTACATAAAACTCAAAACAGCTTTGCCTTACAATAAATTGTACACAATCTGTGACATCATAAATATGTGACTGCATTATATCAATAATATTGCTACAGACAAATACTCTAATTGTTCATATTATTTAGCACAAAGTTAGGTTCACAAAATAATATCTATGCAATTTTTTCTATAAAAATCTTGACAATATGACATGTCTCGAATTGTTGTCTTAAATTCTTTGAACAATCTCTTTACAGAACTATATCTTATTGTATTTTTTTTTTCTTTTAATTGTTAGGTTTTCAGAAGAACAAAATAACAATTTAAGAATAATAAAATAAAAATTAAATGTAATTTTTATTTTTAAAACCGACAACAGTTTTAACAAATATGTATATATAGTGTGTTGACCCTAAGATTTCCTAAAACTTAAATAATCAAATAATACAGCTACTACGCAACGTTGTCAGATTGATACAGTCCTATTACGAACGGCAACATTGCAATTGTACTTCTGCTCCGGCAAGCAAAAATAAATTTAATGATAAAGGCCATTTAATAGAATATTTAAAGCACATAAATATTTACGCCAAATATATATTGAAATCTACAGTATTTAGATATTTATGTTCCGAAGAGTAGTCAGATATTTTTGGCTGCACTTACTACCGTAACATACTTATCAACAGTTTATATGATAACATTTTATTGATATCCAAGTTTGTATAGAACTAAATGATCATTTTAACGCTTACGATATTTTGAAACATTGTCACTGTCAATATATTATTGAACTCGACTGTACCTACCGACTGACCAAACGCCGAACAGCCGGATTTGTTGGCTAACTAGTGTATAAATGAAACGAACGCGCAACAGAGCTCCCCGCCGTACAATGCTAATACCTGGACGGATCGCACGATTAGTTGACCTCTAAGTGCGGCGACGAGTCCATGTTTATAGTAAAATCTTCGCACGCACACAAGTAAAGTGTTGAAATAAATATTTCCTCTCACACATTGAAATAATCAACTTTTATAGAGGGGCGTTCATTTTTAACACTCTCAGCGCCGCATTTTCTAGAGAAGCAGGCCTTGTGGGCGGCCGGCGGACCACATGGCGCTGAGAGTATTAAGCCTCCTCTACACGTCGACAGACGCGTCCACGGACGTAGACAGATGCATCAGCAGATCGATCTCCACGAGCCGACCACACGTCTGTAGGTCGTTCAGTCTGTGTTAATTCTCGACAGACGCACTGGCACACAGACTCGACATTTTCAGTTCCCGAAATTTATTCAGCTACGGGTTTTAAGAAGCTTTTAAATGCAAAAATGAAATGAAAAATTATGTGAAGTCTATAAATATATCCTAAATTTAAAATACGGTGAGCAAGCTTTGACAAAGAGTCGTAGAAAACTTGGTTTTATCGGTTTTTCAAGCACTAAAAAGTGGTGAAGGGCGGGCGTTTTGGGGGTCTGTCTTATGTAATTTTGACGTTCGAAAAGTGGTGTTTCTCAGCCTAGTTTGAATAAATGACTTTTGATTTTGAAAATCCGGCATGCTGCAGCAGACATATTGTTACCTTGTGAGTGTTCGTTTTTGTCTATGCTTGTTATCCTATTATGTATCCGTTTCTATATGAGTCTTGTTACTCGAATTAACATGTTGACTGCCAACCTACGAGTATACTCGTAGTATAAGATCTGGGTCCTACTGCCAAATACGAATAATTAATTACGAATTTTAATATTTTATTTTTATTTGATTATATGCGATTTGTAACGAATTCTAGAAGAATGACTGTGGAAGAAGGGCGGGGTTAAATTCTTTGGCATTTGAAGTAAAACAACTACGAGTATACTCGTAGGTACCTACAATTTTGTATGGTGTCAATGGGCATATAAAAAAGTTACTACGAGTATACTTGTATGGCAGCCAATGTGTTAAACTAATTTTATTTTATTTATTTTTATGCGTCTATAGCACACGCTGCACGCATACCATTTGGATTGCTTGCGATGTCAATTTCTATATGAGAAGTAAAAAAACAAAACGTAATTATTCACAAAAAAAAAACTTTTGATTGTATTTTATTCTCTATTGTCAACTTGATGCACTTCATTTCAAGCAAAATCTGTTTGCTCCCTAATAAAAAGCTAGTACTAGTACCCTACAAGTACTTAGTAACAAAAAAGAGAAAAAAAAAATGTTTTATTTCTCTTTGCTGGTTTTACGTTATGTTTTTAGGCTCCTCATATAGGGCGAGGCATATTTATTATCTTGGCTTCCGCCGTCTGGCTGGCATTTGCCCATCAGTGGCATGATGCAGGTTGGCAGTAATGGGCCTATAGTTTGACCATAAACGCTGTACCGCGCCGTAGGTATGTGCGCAGCGAGACGGGGCCCAGTGCAGGCCGATCATTCGTCAACGCTCACGGTATCCCACCGCTCATTCGCCAGCGCTGCCGCGCATTTCTAAGGCGCGGTACAGCGGTCTTGGTCAAACTATAGCACGAACGCCTGGAGTAAACTTATATAAATCATGCATTTATTTCAATGAGGAGCCACACTCAAAGCTGTGTGTAGATGTCGCTGTAGTCGACCGTACCTTGTTTACCTTTCGTGACAGTAGTGTGACTGCTATTTATGAGATTTTAACATGTAATTCCACTACAATATGTACGCGTTTATGACTGTGCGTCAACTAACAGTTGAGCTCCGTCAAAGGAACGCTGCAACTGCCGACAAAAAGGCCGATTTGATTGAAAGGAAAACACTTAAAATATTTAAGGTTATGATTGTTTGTGAGCCTTTTTCCATAAGCCATGGACTAACATTCCTAGTTTTTGTTTTATAAATTACTTTTGTATGTCGAAACCAAAACTTTGGTGCTGACTGCGACATCCAAGACGACACCGCATACCTATATCCACCGTCTGATACATTCAGAGACATAAATGCAGATACTCCTTTACCAATGATTAACAGACAGTTAATACAGGAATATTTGGAAAACTAAGTACCTATATTGGTTGATTAAATCTTTAGAAGAGTTCTTTACTACATAGATTAGTTAATATAGTATATTTTATGACACTTTTATTTTGATGACAATAATTTTATTTTATTAGATGATAATCTTGATTCTTTTGTTTTATAGATATAGTACCCAGCCTAAAGGACGGCTTCATTACTAATCTAAACCTCTTCTGTGAAATGCGCAGCAGATAATGGTGCAGTACTACTTGCCTTAAAGTTTTTAATACGAAACGCCAATTCCCATTGTTGTCTGCCATTACTTTCTTTAGGAAACAAATGTACTCCTCTGTTTTTACAAGATAACACACTACATTGTGGCATTTTGGACAAAATTACGGAAAATAGGAAAGCTAAACTTATTAGATTGCAAAAATCCATACGATTTGACAGCTAATATATCAAAACAAGGTACAGTCGATTGTGCGCCATCTATCATGATAAAAAGTTAGTTTTCCTCCCCATTAACAGACACTTTTGAATTGTCAAAGGAGTTGGTTATTGAGAAAGATACTGTATACTTTGACTCTGTCACCTCTGACCTAGACAAAAAAAAAAAAATGTAGCCAGTACTCGTTTAGCATAAATTTTTTTCCTTAGTTTTACGACTTCGTTCATATTTTTATGGGCGAAACTAATTTTTTTGTGCTTGTCACAAAAATTAATTATAAAATGTTTATTAACTGTATTAACGTATGTATTTAACTGGGTGTACTTACATCCTGCGGCATAGCATCCGACCCTGGCAGGGCGGCGATGCCGGTCATAAAGTCGGACGTGATGAACGGACGCAGTACTAGCGAGCGCTGGCATGAAGCTGCACGTACTGCCGCGTCGCGGTCGAAGTGGATGGGGATCATTACGACCGGCATCTGTGCGATGCGGGACGCGTAGCCGCTTGATATTAACACCTAAGAGGGTAGAAAAAGGAAGTTTTTATTAGTTGGAGAAACATCAATCGATATCTAATCATAAAAAATATGATTTTGTAATTTCATAATTCAAAGAACTACAGATGTACTATCGGAGAAACGAACATCTACACACTGTAAGGACTATACTTATTTACAGCGCTCGGCTGCTATAGTAACGCTTGTTAACGTGTTCATCGTGTGCACGGGATTTTCTTTCCAAATTGCTCAGATGTAAGTTTCCTCGATAATACACGGGGTCATCGTCCGGAAAAGAGTCGCACGAGCTGCGGTGGCCTTATTGGCCTATTGTAGATTTTCAAGTATTTTTTTACGAACTTAAATAACAGTAGCGACCTTCACCTAATAAAATCATTTTACGAGAACCTATATTTTACAGGAAAACAAAAAAAAAAAAAAAAACAGAAATTACGGACAAAACTTTAAAATGATCGATATATCATGGAAGAAAGCTGGAACTATTTTTACCTGTGTGGCAAGATCATCTGCCTGGCGTAGAGTTGAGATAACTTGTTGTGTGAGAAAGGTTGGCGTGATGTCTGTCACTTGCTCCTTGATTATGCCTCCGAAAGCGTAGCAAACCCTAGAAAATGGGTCTTATTTGAATTGGTTACATTTTTGGCAAGTTTATGGAATTATATAAATTGGAGAATCAACCTTTCTGAAAACGCCTTTGCGTATTCTCAGTAGGCACGAAACAAATTAATTAACAGTATTTTGAACATTATGTAAAGGCGGCTATACGCATTGACTTGTATGCGCAAACAGTTTTCAAAGATCTTCACCATTATACCAGGAAAAAGCTGCTGGCTTGTGCAAATCGCAAATTGCACTAGTAAGCTTGAGCGTGTGACCGGGTCATAACCCCACCTCCACTAGATTTTATAATGTAACCTTTGATTTTCTGCATGCAGGTAGGGAAGACGTGCCCTTAGGATATCTAAGGATTATAGAGCCGTACCGGATATGCATCCTATAGTAAGCAATGGAATTGTGGAGAGACGGTTAATATAACGCCGCCAGGTTCTTTCAAGTCCAGCTTCACCAGTGCATCTTTTGGCGGGGTTAAACTGCATTCTCGACTCCTTTTATGTCGCTACTATTCTATCATGTTCCAGTCTTCGTATGAGGTCTCGTTACTAATATAATAATTATTGGTTTTAATTGGTAAATACCTGTTAACGTTGTGGCAGACGCGCGGGATAATTTTGGCGAGGTAGTGCATGTCCTTCCAGTCGGGCGGGTAGCGCTCCGTCGACAGAGCTACCGCATAACTATACGTTCTGCCGTCACCTACAAATAACAATATTGTTACGTGTATATATGTATTCTAAAATGCATTTCTATTTCTTTCGCTGTTCGCTCTTGTCTGGTAGGTATACAAAATCTAATTGAAATAAATTAAAACCTCTTATAGGTTCATTGTAGTCATCATTATATCGAGAGTTCACGGGCTATTTGTATTAAGAGGATTGTGAAGTGCCGATACGCGGCGCGATTTTTGGAGGTAATTACCTACATTTCATACAATTATTTACATAAATATTGTTTCGGGCGATAACGTTTTTACTCCCTTAAACCTTTACGAAATGAGACAATTTTGATCTCATTACATTCAGTATACTTTAATCTAGGTTTGTACGTTTTTCGTTTTTAGTAATTCAATTTAATTTAATTTAAAAAAATAAAAATGCTCGAGGATGTTTTTATGTCAAAAATATAGATATTTAGATGCTAATAACTTGTATTGTATACAATGTTTCTTTAAAATAAAAACGTACGGACCTAGTTTTTCATTATACCTACAACATTTCCAAAAATTATGAAAATTAGATTATGTTTATGGGAAGAAAAACGTTATCTCTTTTTGTATGAAAATTTACAGCTTCACAATCCTCTTAAGCGACATGTTTGGAACTTTACAGGAGAACATTTCAAAGTTTTATTATTCGGAAAAAAGAACACTGTAAAAAAGTATCAATATTTTTGCGAAAAAGTGGCCTCTCGACGGTTAATAATCAATAGTGTCTATATCCGTTTTTACGTTGTTTACTTTTTAATGCAGGTAGATAATAACTCAATATCGGCCAGGTTGTCGCTTAATACAAATAGCCCGTGAACCCTCGATATGAGTTTTTTTACTATGGGACCAACACTGAAATAGCGAAAAAAAAAAAATCTGCTGTTCACCACATTTTGTCGAGTTATGCGAACATACACTTTGTATAGGGCAAACCAAATTTGCTGGATGAGAGGAGTTCACTGCTACATTGAACTTTTATGCGGGGAAGGGGAGCCCCCCTTGGTAAATACTTCTACAATTGTTTTGTGAAATGTATTTAAAAAAACAAGTGCGGCGTTAGTTCTGATTTTGACCACGCGTCAAAAGAACCTTGTGGCGCTATAATTAAGAGGTAATGGGGAAGAAAACTGTCAAACTAGTGCCGCGTAGATGGCGCTAAGTGTTTTTCTTATCGCAGATTGGTCGCTTTTTCACAAAAACACAGCGCTGTCTCGCGGCGAAGTTTCCGGTAAACAACCCCATTTGGACAGAATGAGAAATCAGACTGCGAATGTTCTTAAAGTTACGGGAATTGTCTTTCTTGCTATCTATCTACTATACCTTGCACTCCAACGGATCTGACCGGCAACAGCGTGGCGGCGACGGGCGACTTGGACGAGATGCGCTTGAGCTCGGCCTGCTCGGCCGGCGTGCTGGCGTTGGCCACGCGGCCCAGGAGCGCGTGCGACTTCACGCACATCGACGCGTATTCCACCATTATTTTGACTATAACCTATAGAGGAAATGTGTCAATATCAAGTTCATTATTCATAGGAGGTAAAGCGCACGTGTTTTCGGGTCGGCACATTAGATCCGGTAGTATTTGTTGAAGAACCAAGCTGTCTCGAATCAATTACTATTCGGCTTTCATTCAACTCGTGCCGATCGGCAAACTCCGCTCGGCATCTCATGATCATCATCCACAGCCCGACTTCACTCACTGCTGGGCATAGGCTTCTCTTTTCTTGTGCCAACCTCCACGCTCCAGTGCCAGCAGCACCCTCTGCCCCGCTGTTGCCCGAGCCGCTGTTAGAACCCGGAATAGTGGGGCTGCTAGCTGAAGGCCATGGTTAATTGACACTATTCATGAAAGGAGATGTTTAGCCTTGAAAACACCATGCTGGCCAGTGCGTGCAGGAGTTATAGCGGTAACTGGGAATTCGGTCACATTTAACTAGCAAGATTCGATTACAGACTTGAGGTGAAACTTAATAAAAGCTTGTAATGATATTTGTTATCTTATGTATGTTACCTGTGTCTCGGCGAAGTCCCGCTCGGCGTAGGGCTCGTCCTGGCACAGCACGCGCACAGCGAGCCCGGGTCCCGGGAACGGTTGCCGCTCCACCAACGCCGTGGGCAGGCCCAGCTCCACGCCCAACGCTCGGACCTGCGGAACAAACATTATCATCATCATCATCTGCCTAGCCTTTCGTTAGGGTTGGCTCCCAGTGTAACAGGTTGCAGCTAAAAACCAGTATTTTAAAATGTCAAGGTCTCTTTTGCTTTGAGACCAATTGCAATATGACAGATAGTACTTCTACTGTTTTTTTTTTCAAGTTGAGGGGTGCCAAGCCATAATGTTATAAGTGCCTAGTTTATTAGTAAAAATTGTAATAATGAATTCGCTTTTTTATTTAGCTATTAAAACAGTTTTTTGTGACTACTGAAAAACTTATTTTTTTGGCATTTAAAATGTTATGGTTTGGCACCCCTCAGTTCACCATTGTAGCATGTTTGACAATTTTGTTTTTAATATAACGTAGTTTGGAAGGTGCTGGTGTTTTGATACAATGATTTTTTCAATAGTGTACGTTTCTTGAGCGAGAAAATCGTTAATATTTAATCACTTCCTCGTCGGCGGTGGGACAGGTGCCTTAGGCCCTGTGCTAGGAGGACTTGGTCTTTAATGAGCCATTAGTTTACCTCATCCTTGTGAAGGTCGCGCAGAGGCTCGACGACTCTGCTGCGCTGCCTCAGCGCTTGAACCAACTCAGTATCGTTGTGGTGAGTCTTGTTAGTGGTCGCGTTGTTGGAGCACAGAGATGACGTGCGGCCCTAGTGTGCCCTGCCCTAGGTGGACTTGGTCTTTAATGAGCCATTAGTTTACCTCATCCTTGTGAATGTCGCGCAGAGGTTCGACGACTCTGCCGCGCTGTCTCAACGCTTGAACCAACTCAGTATCGTTGTGGTGAGTCTTGTTAGTGGTCGCGTTGTTGGAGCACTGAGATAACGTGCGGCCTTAGTGTGCCCTGCCCTAGGAGAACTTGGTCTTTAATGAGCCATTAGTTTACCTCATCCTTGTGAAGGTCGCGCAGAGGCTCGACGACTCTGCTGCGCTGCCTCAGCGCTTGAACCAACTCAGTATCGTTGTGGTGAGCCTTGATAGTGGCCGCGTTGTTGGAGCACTGAGATAACGTGCGGCCTTAGTGTGCCCTGCCCTAGGAGAACTTGGTCTTTAATGAGCCATTAGTTTACCTCATCCTTGTGAAAGTCGCGCAGAGGCTCGACGACTCTGCCGCGCTGCCTCAGCGCTCGAACCAACTCAGTATCGTTGTGGTGAGTCTTGATAGTGGCCGCGTTGTTGGAGCACAGAGTTGACGCCGACTCGATGAGGTCCGGCCTCAGTGTGCCCTGTCCTAGGAGGACTTGGTCTTCCCTGTGATTAAACTGATGATTTTAGTTTAGGGAATTTTGATAATTGAAGCCTAGTACTTTCAAGCTTCGGCTAAACATGAGCGAACAAAGCGACTGCCTAATCTGACCTCCACAACCCACTTACTGGGTAACCCGATACCCCTTGGTAAGACTGATTGTCAGACTTGAGCTTTTGACGACCCATAACGGCTATCAAAGTTCTACGAATGACAGCCGGAACCAACGGCTTAACTTGCTTCCCGAGGCACTGAGAGGTCCCGATAAGTAATGGATGGTCACCCATCCACGGACTTGCGTAGCTTAACCTTCGATCGATCCGTGCGGCTGT
The DNA here is from genome assembly GCA_948252095.1 of Dicycla oo. Taxonomy (NCBI): domain Eukaryota; kingdom Metazoa; phylum Arthropoda; class Insecta; order Lepidoptera; family Noctuidae; genus Dicycla; species Dicycla oo. Next base: position 23,954,764 of record OX411728.1, read on the forward strand.
TATTCTTCTCCTTAATAAATTAGTTAAATACTGTTAACCAATGTAATAATAGACTCACTGCAAGTTAAGATCATGCACGGCCTGCTCGGCGATGCGTATGAAGACGTCACCGATGATCTTGCGCTTGTCTTCGGGAGCGGCCGTGTGGCACAGCAGCGGCGTGTGGCGTGAGCGCCCGCCCGCCTCGCGCACCACTGTGCTGCCTTGGCGGAACTGTAGAGGGTGTTATCTTGTTGTTGATTTGTTAAAGAACACACTACAAAGCCGACTAATAAAAGGTATATGAGTCGTACTTCTTTTCTACCTCCGGCCTCCATCACACTTTTTTCATCATTTTTTTTTCTCATAATTATTTTGTAAAAAGCAGGAATGTTTAAAAACAGAAGTGTTTAAGATTAATTTAATGGTTGTATAGTCAACAGAATTTTTGTGAAAAAGAAAGTGGTGAAACTGAATATTTAGGAAGAAGCTATGATTTTTTTTTCGGATAGTATAAGGCATTGTCGATGAAAAAGAAGAACGACCCATTTATAAGGAGCTGTGAGTGGAAACGCCGGGAGGAGACGTCGTAGAAGGACATAATATAGTGACCTTATTGGTGATGTTCTTCAGAATGGTCAGGTGGGTAGCACTCGCAACCGGCGTGCGTGTGTGACCAGATGTATGAATCCAAACGAAGCAAAAGGAGTATGTAAGGATCGTAGCAAGTAGTGTTCTGTAGTTTCTGCCTACCCACATGGAAAAAGGCATGAGTTTTTGCTTTGCCAGCAAATAAATTACTAAAATCTTAATTTTATTGAGTAAATCACCCTAAAAAAGCTATAAAATTAATTCGTTATAACTGTACAGCCTTGGCCAAAAATATTGAGCACCTTACAAATTTCGCTCGTACACGGTAAGTATGGGAAAAAACCAAATCTATTGTTTAAAGATTCTTTTGTCATCTACAAAGGTTTAAAACTAATGACTCATGCCGCAGCTAGCAAAAAACATCTGGGTGCAATAAAATTTGTCTTTTTATATTTTTTTGTATTTATTTATCAGTCCGCTACTATCGCTCGTTGTGGACACATCCAGTGATCTAGAAGGAACTTTCATTAGAAAAACGTGTGCAGATACAGCTTCTACATGAGCAAGGGAAATCACAAGTAGAGATTACCAAAACTGTGAAATGTTCGCGCCGATCCGTGTAATATGCTATCGAGTGATTCTCTGCTACCGGATTACATCAAAATAGACCAAGAACCAACATGAACATGCAAGAGACTCGGTCGTCTAAAAAAGACTCACTTCATTTTACACGACTTACGTCTGGAAAGAAGACTAGAGTTTCCAGTCTTTAGTAATAAAACTCAGTCGTTAGAACTCGAGCTGTTTTTAAAAGGACTCGCGCCTGAGTCGTGCTTGATATTCAATACAGGAAGAAATCCGGTTGGGTAGTTGGTATTTTATAAACCCTGTATGATAATTAGTGTCTAAATTAAAACTATGAAGTACGTACAATATCACACTTTTATTGAACAGTTATTTTATCCATGACGATACCCACACACTATAAATTTTGCTCTGAAACATTTTCTAGAAGATCACGAAATTGGAAGCTACTATATTAGCTCCGTTTTTCTTCGCCACTAGGATTTATAATAGTTGTATTATTTATTTTGTCAGTTTCATCATGTTCATCTGTGAGGAGAACTTAACGAGACTCCCGATGCGTTATGGCGCGAGTCCTTTTAGTTTTATAAGGCTTTTAATTATATAAGCCTTTTAAGTTACGACTTTTTAGAACTGAGGTTAAAGGACTTCTGACTTAATTTAGTCTTTTGACTCCAATACTCCAAAAAGTCATTAGCCTTCAAAAATGAGGCTAGTCTTTTTTAAAAGACTTAAACAACTGAATCTCTTGCATCCCTAATCACCACAGACCGTCAGGATCGTCAGTGCTGAGTTGTTAAAAAATAGGAAAAAAACATCTTCAGAGATCACTGCTGAGTTGTCAGTAGAATTTCAGAACCAATTTCTGCTTGAACTACTCGTAAGCTGGTCTGAAAGGCTGTAAAGCCAGGAAGAAGCCGTGGCTCTCCGACCACAACAAAAACCTCGGTAGAAATGAGCCTTAACACATTATCTGCGCGAAATTTATGCAAACGCTTCTTTATGCTACACTAATCCTGTGTGGCAAACGCTCGGGTGCGTGCAAACAATATCTTGAATGTAGACACCGAAGTTTTCGAAACAATAGAGATGCACAATGAACGCACAGGTGCGGCGCGCCGCACTCGAAGAAAGTTATGTAAATTGTATGGACGCGCATACGCGCCGTCAAGCACATAGTGAACGTCCGAAAACGCGCATGCGCGTCGGCCGCGCCTAATGAATTAAAACACCGAAGTTTCACCATAGAAGATTGGGCAAATGTTGTGTGGTCAGAAAGAATTTCTGCCGTAATTAAGACAAAGGGTAGACCCACAAAATATTAATTTTCTATTGATAAATAGTAAAATAAACCTATATAGGGTGACTGGTAATTAGTGACCGATATTTAAACACATGATTGTATTCATGATAACAAACAACTTTTACTATGGAACCAAACATAAATTCGCAAAAAAAAAAAACTCGTCAAAATGTAGGGAGCAGCTGATATTTTTCTCGCGATTTCAAGTTTGGTCCCATAGTAAAAGTTGTTTGTTATCATGAGTACCAATCATGTTTAAGTATCGGTCACTAATTACCAGTCACCATATAGAAAACGGTTTTATTTCGATTGATCACTCATGATTGATGTCATGGGTGCTCAATACTCTCTGCAGTGGAAACATTATAGGCCGTTTAATACTGATTATGCTATAATGAAAAACTATCATACCTGATGAGCTGCATTGACCACATGTAGACGAACGCCGAGTTCTCTGAGACACCTCTCCACTTTAGCACTCTCATTCTTACGCATGAAACCTGCAAATAAAACAATGTCATTCAAGATAACCACGCCGAGTCTTATTTAAAAGCTATGAACCTGGAAAACGGAAAACGCCCGCCAACAGAGGGAGTTTCCCGTTTTTCCGAACAAAAAGTGACATAATATGATCGCGACGATCGCATATTCGCGCGGCGATCGATACGACATAGTGATGACTTATTAATTTGCTGCATAATTTTGATTTTGCCTGGTTTTAAATTAGAAAAATATAACTTTGTTTGACACTTCAAAGGAAATAATCTGTGTTACATTAACATAACATCAAGCCTGTAATCCCCGGTTAGGCAGAGGTGTACCTGTACCCACATTTCGCCAGTTATGTTTAAATCCCATGTAATAGGGGGCGAGACTATTGCCATCAACGGCACAAATCCAGACTCTGAGCTGCTACTGAGAAATTCCTGATGAAAAAACCTAATAACACTTTGACTGACCTGGGAGTCGAACCCCGGACGTCTTGCTCAGCAGTAGCGCTTGCGGCCACTAGACCAACGAGGCAGACAATCTGTGTTATTGTTGTGAAAAAAGCATCATAGGTACATATTCGACAGCACCTCTGTGGTGAGACTGACCTTAAACTGCCTTAGCTTAGTACAGTTTTAATATAATTACGCGACGTCTTACGTAGGCCCAATCCCCAATCTTTTACGCCGGGCTGAAGTGAGCGCAATCATCTGCGCATGGTATTTTCCTAACTGATACCTTAATTTCTTAGACTAGAATCAATTATATTTTTATATTCTTTTTTGGACATTTTGACGTTCAAAAGTGCCTTTTATGCAAAATCAAATAATTTATTTTAAATAGGCACATTTGAAATAAATAATTTGACTTTGAATTTTGAATCCTGCGCATCGACTTGCGCCTATGTTCAACCCGGCCATAAAGATAGGGGGACTACTGTAGTTAATTTAACTTACCATTATCAATGTGTAAGGCGATGACCTGATCTTCGCGGAGAGCGGTTCTAAGTAACGCTGCGCATACGGTGGAGTCTACGCCACCGCTTACTAACACCTGACAGACGAAACAATGGATTTTTTTTTGTGTTTTTCAAGGTTTGTGAGTTATTACAAAACTTATGATGTTGATGAACCAATCAATCTGTCTAGTCTTTTCCAACTATTTTGAGGTCACCTTCCAGTCTAACCGGATGCAGCTGAATACCAGTATTTTTCATGGAGCGACTGCCTATCTGACCTCAGTAACCCAGTTACTGGGTAATACGATAAGCCTTGGTAACACTGGTTGTCAGACTTTCGGGCTTCTGACGACCCGATACTACTGTCAAAGATCCACGAATAACAGCCGGGACCAACGGCTTAACGTACTTTCCGCGGCACGGAGGAATCTCGGTATGAAAAGATGGTCAACCATCTACGGACCAACCGCGGCAAGCGTAGCTCAACCTTGATCGACCCGTGCGGCTGTTATTACTTAGCCACGAGCTCCTCAAGTTGATGAACCAATGTTATTGTAAATTAATCAGGTAATACTAGAATTGATGTAAAAGTAAGCTTTACTCTGTGACAAGCCCGTGTGTGCCCGATGGGATGATGACTTCCATTCAGACGTATGAAAGTTTGTAACTTTTTGAAAATTCACTCTCATTCCCCTTTATATAATAAGCATAATCAGCCTATAATGTTCTCATTGCTGAGACACAGGCCTCCTCCTCTGTGAGAGGGAGTGGGTCGTACTCCACCACGCGGGCCCAGTGCGGGTTGGTAGATGTCACATGTCTTCTAATTTTTGGTTCTAGGACATGCCGGTTTCCTCACGATGTTTTCCTTCACCGTTTTGAAAGCAGTGGTGATGACCAAAATAAAGCGCCTGTCAGGGTTCGAACCTACGACCTACAACTCATAAGTTTCGGCAGTTTCCACTGGGCCACAACTACCTACTTTAGGGGATGAATTTTCAAAAATTCTTTTTAAGTGCTCACTTTCAGTATGGTGTAATTTAAATAACGCACAACCTCTAAAGGCTTCATTGTACTCATCATTATGAACAACTTTTTTAGTATGTGACCATACCTGAAATCGTGGAAAAAAAAATCTGCTGTTCCTTACATTATTACAAGTTATGCGAACATAGATGTAGGGAACAGCTGGTTCTTTTTTTTTCATTATTTTCATTTTAGTCCCATAGTAAAAGATGTTTATGATTACAATGACCCCTTAGAGGTTGTGCGTTATTTTGTGCTTCTAGACCCAGCGGTTGAGACTGTGTGTTGTCCATCAGTGCATGAAATTAGAAGAAGATGGCGGGACGAGCTGGACAAAAGAAACTACCAGTGATCCACATTAGCACTGGATCGAAAAAGCTGGAAGTCATGAGGAGAGTTCTTTGCCTAGTAATGGGATGTAGTTGTTTACTCACCAGAACTTTATTATCACCCACGGTCTCCCGTATGAATTGTATGCAGGCGTCGCGACGTGAACGCAGCGTGAACGAGCGCGACAGGCCCGCGATGTCAAACAGGAAGTTTGACAACATCTGCTTGCCTTTGGGGGTTAGGTCCACCTGGGAAAAAATATGATACATGGAAGTTTAAAAGTGATTTACTAGAATATTTGTGAAAAGATAGACCTTAAAGCCCTTAAATAATTATAGAAGTTGTCAAAAACGTAATTATTAGAAGATTTTTTAACATCACCAAAATACTTTCCGAGTGCCGAATCGGGTAATTTCGTCAAAGCTAAAGCCGCATTTGCTGCGCCATGTTTTCGTGTTTTTTAAACACATAACATTGTTTGCTAACCGAAAGGGGCGTGGCCTAAATGTTTTGTCAGCAAAAACAATCAAAATCAAGTCATTTATAAGAACTAGGCTGAGAATCAAAACTTTTCGAACGTCAAAATTACATAAGACAGTCCCCCAAAACGCCCGCACTTCACCACTTCCTAGTGCTTTAGCTGGAAACAAGAAGTGGCGCAACAAACTCCCCAGCAAACACATGTTACCCGCGCCGAACGGAAACCATCAACCACGTTCGCCTGCGTTTGTATGAGGTCACTAATTTGGTGCTCTTCAGACGAAGACGTTTTGTAATCTTTTAAAGTTTTTAGTGCATGATGCACAGTTCTTCAAAATAGCTTTCATCAATTTTCAGTTCTAGATAAATATTGAACAAACGAGGTCTACGAGGGTACTATTGGTAGAAGAGCAGACACGTCTTCCTCGTCGGAACTTATTTTTGAAAAAAAGAAGTTCTAAGAAAAACATTTTTTACTCAAGTCGCAGCGGACTGGCTGTTTTGCTAATATATTTTGTTACAAAATTGGCACAGCGGACCCGGCTTAAGAATACGGACAGTTATACAAGTGGTTTAAACACTTCGCTGCTTTGCATGAATACCCGCACAAACCAAAATTTTGAAATGACTGGTTTATAACACAGTCAAATGCAAAATAGTCCTTATTTCATGGTCAGTAAGACTCATATTCATAACGGCATAATCGGCGGTATTGCCGTTATGAATGTGAGTCTTACTTCCATGAAATAAGGACTATTTTGCGTTTAGCTGTGTTATAAACTAGTAATTACAAAATTTTGGTTTGTGCGGGTATTCATGCAAAGCAGCGACTTGTTTTTTGTTTTGTGTGGTTTGTTATTTTTTATTATTTTGTGTTTCGCTTTTCTTGTGTAGTTTGTGTGCGTCATTTTCACGCGAAAAAACTGTTTTTCTTTCTTTCTTTCTTACTTGTATAATTTTATAGTGCATCATGTTAAAAGGTCCCAGATAAACACTAATTTGTATAGTAAGATTTAAAATTAACTTAATTTCTGGATTAAATGTATCAGAGGTATAGTCATATTCGATTGAATGATCAGAATACTAACCATCAACTAATCACATTGACATGGAATTTGATAACGCTCTTTCAGGATTTGGTTGTGGATGGCATTTCTATACCATATTATAAATAAACTAGTTGAGCCGACAAACGTTGTCCTGTCAAAATTTTAATATTTCATACAAAATTCCCATAGAAAATGCACTTTCAGTTTTCCCGAATTTTCCAATTAACCCGGTAACTTTTCAAACATTTTCTTTCATACAAACCTTGTCCAGATAATTACAAATACAACAGAAAAAGAATTAGCCAATTAGGTGCGACCGTTCTGAAGTGATGCGCGTACATACATTCGGCGATTGCTTTTTATTTATATAGATTTAAAGTCGCTTTTTGTCTCTGCCTGTTCACACAGGCAGAGACAAAAAGCGACTGCAGCAGCAGCAAGCGTTGTTCTTCTACTAACTAAACTACGCAACTGATTTTGGTGCGGTTTTAACATTTATTTGGAGAACTTATTCCGGAAGGATTTATTAATAATTACATATAGGACGTACCAGAAAGATGTGGTCAAATTTAAGGGTGTGGTACAGACCATCAAACTGAACAACTTCTCCACGGGACCAAAATCGTAATCGAGAAAAAATTTATCAAATAACTCATAGAAAACTTCAACACTTACTCGACCCAAATGTAAGGGACGGCTGAATTTTTTTTCAGTCAGCTCAGTGTGGAACTACACGCGGTACAATCGCATCTGATCGTTGTAAATACAACAGCAATAAAATTACTTATTGCTGTTGCTTTGGCTTAGATAATGTACCCGTCTCTATCTTGCACTTGTAGTTCGATAGTTGTGCGACCATTACAGGAATAATACTTAGCCAAAGCATGTATGAAGTAACGTTTATCAATCTCGGCCCTAGAGTTTGTTTATCTCTCTCTTCCATATTTACCTCAGGGTGGAACTGCACGCCGTACAGTCGCATCTGCTCGTTGTAAATGGCGGCGATGAGATGGCTAGATGACTGTGCGCCGACGCGGAATTTATCGCCGACCTTCTGCACACTGTCGCCGTGTGTCAGAAGTACTGGCTGCAGCTTTTCTAGACGACTGGGAGAGATAATTGGGATATTGGTCAAAAATATACAAGGTGTAACTTAAATAACGCGCAACATCTTAAGGGGTCATTGTACTCATCATTACGAACAACTTTTACTAAGGGACCATACATAAATACGCAAAAAAAAAAAAATCAGGTGTCCCATACATTCATGTTCGCATAACTCGTCAAATGTAGGGAACAGCAGTTTTTTCTGTCGCGATTAATAACAGTTTTGAATCAATCTGAACATTCAGATCAATCCAACTCGAATAAGTCCGGTGCTCGTGGGATTTCTGAAGTCGATGCATCAGATATTCATCAACTCACTTGAACAAAGGGCACGTGGTCTCGACTTCTACCTCGTACTGTCCGTCCTCGCGCGCCTCCTTTCGTAGCACCGAGCCGCCGAACTCCTTGTTCAACATCTGCATGCCGTAGCATATTCCTAGACAACAAATAGGTACTTAGTTTTAGAAAATTTCGAACCTAAAAAACTATTACGAAAGGAATAAAACCAAGTCTCTCTCGTCTCCATGGTAGAAGTAGGAATAACCACGTATAATATCCGGCCGTAAAAGTGGTACATCAAGTTTGAGATAAGGTCGGCTTTGTAGAGAATCAGCAGATGGTCAGATTAGTCAGTAGTCACTCATACCAGTGGACAGTTATACAGGGTTATTGGTAAAACACCAGCAACCTCTTAAGGGGTCATTGTACTCATCATTATGAACAACTTTTACTATGGGACCAAACTTGAAATCGCGAAAAATAATCAGCTGTTCAGTACATTTATGTTCGCATAATTCGTCAAAATGTACTGAACAGCTGATTTTTTTTTTGCGATTTCAGATTTGGTACCATAGTAAAAGTTGTTCATAATGATGAGTACAATGACCCGTTAAGAGGTTGCTGGTGTTTTACCAATAACCCTGTAGAAGGAGCCCTAAATCGAATTTACGCCCCAATGCTGTAATATGTAATTACAACGTCCCCAAAATCCGGCAGCCATAGTGACCTCTGCGCTGTCACCGACGATGCCATAGAAATGGCGAAGTTTTAAGCCAACAAATTTTAACTCACTGTCATGGCATCGACACGTCGAAGGATAAGAAGATTACGTACCGAAGTTTTGAATAAAGATAATCGGCATAACTCCCAGAAAAGTGTTAAGAGAGATATAATTAGTTCACCAACTGTTCTCAGAGTAGTTACAGAGATACCGACATCAACTTTGCATTGTTACATCAATCAACCGAGACTTATAAAGATCCAAAGCGAAATAATGACATGACAAAAAAAAAACATAAGCAAAACCTTCATTAAAATATGCGACCGCAGTCACACGAAGCGACTAATATTTAATTGGAACCGGATTGAAATCCGGATGGAAATTGTTGCTGTGGCTGCGAAAAAATTGTACATGAAATAATCAGAATAGAAAAATTGTAACTTTTGCTAAGCTAGGCGTTGACAACTATTTTCTTACTGTTTAATCACGCTATTATTTTTTAAAAGCAATTTAAATGCTACATTAGTTTCCCCTGAATAGATGAGACAGTAAATATTCTTCATCTTAAATGTAGTAACTTCAATCAGTTTTCATTTGTTATTTTTTTTTCTAAATTTCAATTATGAAATTATAGGCCCGTAAAAAGAGTTATCGTGTATGAACGTGGACAAAGCAAGAGAAGTGAGTCAGCACGGGCATTCGTCTTTTCTGCTGGATAACAAAATTAAGTACCCTCCTTTTGGGCTCCGCCGCAGTCGGGTAAAAAGAGCTCGAGTGGCTACTAGCTAGTTTTTTTTTCACATTCAATCAATGAACCTGCCATGTTACCTCTCGGTTGAGTAGAGAATGCCTAAGGCATTAAGGGTGAAGCGTCAGGGTAGTCTGCGAAATACAAATTTTCTGACGATTTTTTTGCAATTTGCAACTCAGTATTAAGTTGTATGTTAAATAAAGTATGATTCGCGGCCGTAAGAAATATGTATTTACAGAATTATAATCATTACAATCGTTAGTATAATCCTCAAATGTCAAGATTTCATTAAATAGTCATTCGTTAGGATTACCTGGTCTTGAAGAGTTGTATTGATGACTATACTAATTATTTAAATACATACTTGTTACGACTGCGAATTACATTTTGATCAACGTACAATCTAACACTGACTTGTAAATTGCAAAAAAACGTAAGAAAAATTTGAATTTCGCGGGCTACCCTGACGCTGTCACCTTAAGTTCGTCTTGCATCTTTTATGTTCATCATCATAATTTCAGGCGAAAGACGTCCACTGCTATAGGTAGTCCTCCCTTTTATGTTGGATATGGTAAAATAATAACAGCCGCTCAAGGCCGATCCATCAGGTAAAGCTACGCTTGCAGGGGTTGGACCTTTACATTCAGACTCGTCCGTGCCTCAAAAAGCATGTTAAGCCGTTGGTCCCAGCTGTCATTCGTGGATCTTTGACAGTCGTTACGAGTCGTCAGAAGCCCGAAAGTCTGACAACCAGTCTTTAGCAAGGGGTATCGTAATATCCAGCCACGTAGTTGTGGATTCAGTCAGATAGGCAGTCGCTCCATGTAAAATACTGGTATTCAGTTGCATCCGGTTAGACTGGAAGCCGACCCCAACATTGTTGGGAAAAGGCTAGCCGCTAAGCAGGTTGATTTTGATTGAAGGTAAAATATTAAGGAAACCAACTAACCTAACACAGGCAGGCCGATTTTGAATATATCGGAGTCGTATCTCGGCGCATCCTCAGCGTACACGGAGTTAGGTCCGCCAGATATGACGATAGCGCGGTACCCACCCTCCTTCAGATGGTATGCTGGCGTATCCAGCGGCAGGATATCCGATTCCACGCATAGCTCGCGGATGCGACGGTCTATTACCTGTGGAAATTGTTTATGGTTAACATTTGAAACATACATCGTGAGGAAACGGGCATGTCCTAGAACCATAAATTCGAAGACATGACATTAATGGAACCGCACTGGGCGCGCGTGGTGGTTACGGCCCGCTCTCGCTCTCTCACACAGGAAGGAGGCATTCGTCTCAGCAATGAGAACGTTACAGGCTGATTATGCTTACGTTATGCAAAATTTTTAAACATGGAATAAATATGGCGCGTGTTCTGAAGTACCTCTGATGGAGGAAGATGATGCGTTTAGGTTTTTAATTTAATTTACTTTGATTTAATATGTTTCATTCAACTTAATAATGAGTAACCGCAGAAGTGCCGACGTAAAAAATATGTATGTTACGATTACCGCGATTAAGACATGAGTTCGAGTTTACTCAAACTTCGAAGGGTCTTTTGTTTTATGTTTCCTTATTTTTGAAGAGCACGCTAATTAATAACAGCCGCACGGGTCGATCAAGGTTGAGGTATGCTTGCCGCGGTTGGTCCGTGGATGGGTGACCGTCATCTTTACGTACCGAGACCCCTCCGTGTCTCTAAAAGCACGTTAAGCTGTTGGTCCCGGGTATCATTTGTGAATATTTTTGACAGCCAACCAGTCTTAGGCATAGGCAGTCGCTCCATGTAAAATAATGGGTGTGCCCTTGTTTCGCAGACAGAAATTTCATAGAATTTCGTTTCCCAGAAAATGTTTCATATCCTCCTCCTTGTATTTTTATTTCGAATATTATTGTTTCAATGACTATTTACTTGAATGAAACAATATTTCACAGATACACACATCCATCAATTTTTAATCATATTTGTTTCTTTAACTAACTTATCAAACAGTAGAATTATTTTTTAACGAATGTTTGTTCGGTGTATTTTTCCATGGTATTCAATCAAATTATTAGTCATATATAGTCTTAAATTAAAAAGTCAATATGTTGTGCTACAAAAATTAGTGACAGAAACGAGTCGCTGCAAAACAGACTCCACGTAGTCTTGTCTCCCCTATTCCTAGCGTAATTAAAATCCGCGTAGGCGCGGAGGGGCGAGGCCCCGCAGCGCCGGAGCCTTGACAGAAACCATGCCTGCTGCATGTTGCATGCTCACTTGCATGCTGCATGCTTGCTTGCATGAGGGTATGCATTTTATCAACGGTATGAATTGAAACGTTTAGACACTGTCACTTGATAAAATGTTCTTCTTGGTAATAAGTTTTATAATAAATTTTAAAAAAAATGGTAAAGCAAAATAATGGTATTAAGGATAAAGAATATTTGATTTGTTTTTCTATGATATGATTATTCTAGCATTAAACTTTATGTGAAACAAAAATCAATGATTTAAAAATCTTCAAAGTAAGTATTCTGCGTATTGATTATTCTATGAAACGAAAATATGGGAAAATTTTTAAGGGAAACGAAATTACATAAATCTATTAGCTACAAAACAAAGTACAACCAAAATAATGGTATTCAGCTGCATCCGGTTAGCCAGGAAGTCGACCCCAACATAGTTGGGAAAAGGCTAGGCAGATGATTTTTGAAGAGCACGTGTAGGTACTAAATAGCGATGCACGATGTTACGAAAACTGTTACACAAGTGCAATAATAGTAGTAGTGCGAAGGGCTAGCGGCCGCACTTCCACGTCAAAGTGCATACTTTGCGGAAAATCGATCAATCGATTCACCCAGCTCCTCTAGGAAGGCCAGCAACGCCTTGGTGCTACTGACAATCTCACGAAGGATACCCAACTGTTACACTAGTAATCAATGACTTCTAATTAGGAATAATTTAGAAGACATCAATAACTTGTTATCTTCCTCATTCTATTTGTAGGTGAAACTTCCACTAATTACTACGTAACTAGTTTAAATAATTATGCACACAGCAACTCTACTTGGGGACATCTTATCATCGCTTAGGCGGTAAAGTTATGAAATGTGACTTTAGATAACCGATTAGCTGACATTGACCTTATAGAACCAGATAACTATGTTCTGGGGGTTAAATTAATTGGTTAATTTTCTGATGCTGAAAAAATAACCCTTATAGCCTAGTGAAAATTTTAACGCGGCGAATTTTTATCGTGCACTGTATTTTCAACGCACTGCTTAGCGCCGTGAGTTGATAATTTAGCAGTGTATTTTTTCGACGCGTTGCGATGCACTCCGTTGGCTTCACAATGCTCGGCTCAACACCGAGAGTTGAAAATTTAGTGCGCGTAAAAATCGTCGAGTCAAAAAATCGCCCGTGCGTACCAGGGCTTATGCATCAAGTTGTTAGAACACGCGCGGAAATATTTTGCGTAAGGTGCAGACCGCGTGGCGCTTTGAAAGTACGCGCGCAAAATTTTTACTAGTTTTTAGTTTTGCACTGCTTGCAGACTGCACAGCGATTTGTTCGTAGTATTTTTCGAGAAGGGCATACCAGGTGTGACAGGTATAAGTAGCATGATCGTTGAATAAAACTTAGAAATAAGTTAAGACATTGAGCTGGCCAAAGTTGTGGCTTATCTACTTCATAAATAAAGCTTAGTACATACCAAATATGAATGTAAAAAATACCATAAAAAAGTAGTCGTGTACACTCTTGTGCCTAATTGTAGAGCTCGTGGCTAAGTAACAGCAGCCGCACGGGTCGATCGATCCGGTTAAACTACGCTTGCCGGGGTTGGGCCGTGGATGGGTGACCATCTTTACATACCGAGACTCTTCCGTGCCTCGGAAAGCACGATAAGCCGTTGGTCCCGGCTATCATTCGTGGATCTTTGACAGTCGTTACGAGTCGCCAGAAGTCCGAAAGTCTGACAACCAACCAGTCTTTCGAAAGGGTATCGTATTACCCAGTTACTGGGTTGTGGAGGTCAGATAGGCAGTCGCTCCCTGTAAAATTCAGGTATTCAGCTGTATCCGGTTAGAGAGGAAGCCAACCCCAATATAGTTGGGAAAAGGCCAGGCAGATTGCCTCTGCCTAATTTTTTTTATGCATTGATGCTTAAGTTCTAGGTAATGGCTTAACTTATGTACTTAATCATCGCTGCATAATGTAGCCCGCTGCTTTATACTTCTCAAGTCACTTTCAGCACCTTTAGCAATGTCAAACATACACTTCCTCCAGCATCTATTACTGTAACTTATAATTAACTAGCTGTTGTCCGCGACTTTGTCTGTGATCCAGGATGAATAGTAGCCTATGTCCTTCTCCAACCTGGAGAAGTACGATGGTCTACCCATGTGCCAAATTTCATCCAAATCTGTTCTGCCGTTTTAGCGTGAAAGCGTAATCAACAAACAAACACAATTTTGCATTAATAATATTGAAAAACCGGTCTATCGACACTCTACGACTCACAAAGTGATTAGGTACGTAAATAGAAAAACTTAACACACTACTAAAGTTTTTATAATAATATAATTCAATCATGACTCGAAAGACGTGTGGCGCCATATATTATCATAAGAACGTTATTGTTGTTTTCCTTGGGAACACTACTTTATTTCGGGACGAAAGGTAACCTATGTCCGTTTCTGTACACCTGACAACGTATATGCGAAATTTCAGAATGATCGGTTCAGTGATTTAGGCGTGAAAAGGTAACAAACAAACTTTCGCATTTATAATATTATAGTTAGGAAATTAGGATTACCTTCCCATATTGAGACCCAGCATCTAATATGGCGACCTTGTCACGTCCGTGTGTGGCGCCGTTGGTACTCCGGAACTGCCCATCTGCTGTGGCTGTGTGCATCTCGCCAACTCGCCAGCAGCACTAGATAAAAAATATTTTTAGAAACTTTTCACAGAAAATCACGCCTGTAATCCTCGAAGAGTCAGGCAGAGGTGTACCTATAGTACACCTACATTTCGCCAGTTAAGTCCCACGGAATATGGGGCGATCCTGTAGCCACATCCAGACTCCGGGCTGCTATTGAGAAATTTCTGATTGAAAAACAAAATAACACTGTGCCTAACCTGGGAATTGAACCCAGGACCTCTAGCTCAGCAGTGATGCTTGCAACCACTAGACCAACGAAGCAGCATTAACTTTTTGAGGTTCCATACCAAAATGTTAAAAAGGAACCCTTATGGTGCGACTCAGTCTGTCTGTCTGTCACAGCTGGATATCTCAAGAACCACTAATGCTATCAACTCGAAATTTGGAATAGTTTTAGATGACGTTTGCCCAATATTGCAAATAAGAAAGAAATAAAAATATATATATATATATATTTTTTGCAACAGGGACTGAAAGGGGGTCGTAAAAATTTGAAGTACTAGGGCATGTGGGATATCTTATGAAAGAACGCTGTTTGCACATTCTCAAACATTTTTCTTTTTTAGGCCGCATAGCTTTCGACTTTTGATGAAAAATGTAAAAAAAAATACCGTTCCCCCCTTATCTCCGAAGTTTGCATAGAGAAAAACTGAAATTATTCTGTGTGATAGAAGTTTATGTAAAGATTACAGGAAAAATAATATGGTACGGAACCCTCCAAACTCGCTTTTGACCGGTTTTTTTTATGGTAGAAAGAGATGGATGAATGGAAGAACCAACCAGTGACATTCATGACCTCTTTGCTGTAGTCGGGTAAAAAGACGTGCTGCGCCTGCACCAGACTTACACCAAATAAATTGGAATAAGTACGAAGAAGATAATATCAGCCAAAAGGCGTTAACTACTGGAGTGCTGGACATAAAGATCCCCAGCCGCTAACAGTCGCGACCTCCAAATTAATGAATTATCACTGGAATTAAATTAAGGTTTGCCGTCCCTAAATACACAACGGCACGTAAACATTGACG
This sequence comes from Dicycla oo, assembly GCA_948252095.1. Classification (NCBI taxonomy): domain Eukaryota; kingdom Metazoa; phylum Arthropoda; class Insecta; order Lepidoptera; family Noctuidae; genus Dicycla; species Dicycla oo. Next base: position 23,970,371 of record OX411728.1, read on the forward strand.
ATTGCACGTAAACATTGACGATTGCACGAAACAGTCGTAAAATTCCCGCCCAAATGGTGGTGGCTTGACAGCTGAGGGTCAGTAATCAGTGCATGTTTGTCAATGAAAATGGACCATAATTATAATAGTTGTAATAACACTGCCTAAAACTTAATTTGAAAATGCCAGGAATTTAGAAGTAATTAGGAATTATGATTTAAAAAAAAAATAGAGAAACGAAAAGCAGTTTTTAAGGTTCCGACCTTTAAAGGAAAATGGGACCTTTATAAGATCACTTTTTAGAAATTATAACCCATGCAAGCAGATATATGCGAGACACAATAGCTTTTTAATTGTCCCTGTTAAGTATGGCATATGAAAGGTTAATCAATAAAACCTGAGCTCTTCTTTTGTCTACTTTTACTATGCTTATTTCTTCAGTAAATTCTTAGCTATCAACATTAAGTTAGTAACTAAATAATATGCATCAGCCGGGCAGCCTAAAAAATGCATAATTATGCTACTATATTCCATTACTAGAAAACAAAATTGGAATTCCATATCAGTGAGTAATTACTGATTATTGCACTTTATTGATAAACCTATTTGCTCAATTATCCATAGCCAGTTGAGTATATTGTGACAAATTGTATGTTTAATAGATATTTTTAGTATTTTTTTGTTCAACAAAGAAAAGTAGTAAGTTCTTTATTCCTTTTGTTTCATTATTTTGATCTTCATCATTGACTCTCTAAACACAATAACAAAAATAATAGAAAAATTTCTTGAGAATGATTTATTTGTTTACTATAATGTAACAAAAAATAATGTGCAAACAGTTGTTACCTAGTTACCTTGAAGAAAATGTTCCTAAAACCAAACATTACAGTGCAAAAAACACAAGTCCACAGTACATCTAAAAATATTTATGCACATCATCATACATATGATTGTCACTAAACTACAGCAATTAAAAAAGGAAATTAAACTATCATCCACTACATGAATGTCTTTTAAACACAACAATAATAATTAAACAGAATTATATTCATTAATGTAAAACCTCTTTGCACAGAGACTGTGTTGTGCTTTCATAAGTCTACGTTGTCAATGGTTATTTATAGAAACCATCCCACAAGTGTAATTGTACATCCAAACATTTGTGACGTTTGCAGCTGTAGTAAATTTTGAGCAACATCATTACTATATAAATTTATCTGTGACAAGTGTTTAGGTATAGGTTGGTTGTAGTTTAAAGTAATTGTGGCCTATTTTTATACACTTCAGACATTAATCAACATGACTGTGTATAAAAACCTATTTGATTTAAAAAATCAATAGAATAACACTGAAATTGTGTCATGAACATGACATTTCAGTGATGATCTAAGTACATGTGGATTTATTATTGCAGAATGAATGGAATCTTAACTCTTACAGATTGTTACCATTCCAAAATAAGTTGGTATATAAATAAAATAAAGATCAATCAATCACACAGCTACTGTTATTATATCTTGTTGGAAAAATGATAAGCACTATAAACATAGAGCATGATTAGTACTTTTGATACTGAAAAATGTTCATGGAAATAATTTATAAAATACATACCAGAGAATGAGAGCTGTATGGTCCAGAGGCCACAATTCAACTAATAAATAATCCTAATGTAAGGTTAAACAAATAAGGTTATCAATACACATTTTTGATAAGAATTGACCATACAAAATTTAACCACAACTGAACTTAAAAAAATTGTATTGTTTTTTTTTTTATAAGGCAGAACAAGAGCACAAAGGGATTTTGTGCAATTAATAAATAATTTTAAACAAAGAACATTACAATACTCACTTTTCTAAGAATGCAAAACATGGCAATAGTGTAGCATTGAATTCACACATTATTTTTGAGATGATCTACGATTGATCAATAACATGAAAGATAAGGTTAAGATAAAAACCAAGATTTTTGTGTTGAAAAACTAGAATAGAGTACCAATCGCATACCGGACCGGGGACATCACGCATTCAGTCACATTTACTTACCGCCTCTATTTCATACACTCGGTCAACTCAGTTGAGCAATTATCCAATGCATAATAACCGCATCCGAATAAATGTAAAACAGTGCGCATAATACAATGACAATGTTCAATGAAACCGGGCTTTGACATTAGATTGTGGCCTGTGGGTCATAACCGGAGGGACAAACTGAAGCAGCCAAGCAGCCATTTCTTTTCATGTAAATTACAGTCAGATCAAACAAAGTTCTGTTTCATAGTTTTTCACACTTACCTAAAAGAAAATATTCGCTAATTCAGAAGAATAAGTTCATGGAAAACACGAAAAAATGTGATTCTCCATTCAGCACTACGAATACAAAATTTTAGTACTGAAATTAGCTGTCAGGTGGCGCACGGCATGGAACATTCAACATAACATTGTCAATGCATTCATGCGTTTTGATTTTACTAAACTTTCAAGATAATTTTATTAATTCATACAATCGATTCGTAAAATAAATGTATAAGTATAAAAAGACATTTCATTAGTTAGTTTATTAAAACAGCAGATAAAAATAAAAGGTAATAAAAAGTAAATGTCGAAATATTTTCATTATTTGAACGCATTCTTTATTTTGCTTGTCATCGCTAGAGTATTGTATGTTCTGTGGTCATTGCTAAATGCGGTTCTTTCCAAGTAGATTTTTTTGTCAATGAGAACCATTTTAAACAGTCAAAATAAAGAATATTGAAAACTTTTTTTGAAGTCATTGCAAAAACAGAGCCAAAATATATTTTGGCTTGTACTTGTCGATTTCAATGGTAATCCCAACAATAACAAACACGATGAAACTTTGAGAAGTTATGTGAATCGGAAAGTTATAGCCACACGTTTCGCTACACGCTATGTTTTGCCGACCCCACAAGTATGTTAGACACATGTTGATAAAATAATTTACCGCTAGATATAGCTAAAATTAAACATTAAACGGGAACGTCACACTCAAAAATTATTGATTTCATGATTTGACGTGAATGACGGGCAAACGTTCGTCTTTGTGCTGATTTCACAAAATAATATAATATTTATCACAAATACTCGAAAATGCCTGACCATTTAGGAGATGATATGCGTAAACTCAAAGATGCTACAGAGGAGCCGGAAAAAGAAATCAAATGTAAGTACTAATTGCTGCCTCGTCCACTTACAGTTACCTACTCCATAACCCATGAACGAGTTACCGCTGTATTTTCAGAAGAAATAATCATGAATTATGTATTTCAGCTCTCGATGAAGGTGATATTGCTCTTCTGAAATCGTACGTAAGTAAAATAACAAGTATTTTACAAGTGGAGAAAGGATGTTGATGACTGGCATTTTTTCAATTCTTCGCTGTTTTATTGTCTATTTGAATTGTAGGGCCAAGGACAATACACGAAGATCATCAAAGAGGTCGAAGATGGTATACAGACTGTGATGAAGAGGGTTAATGAGTTAACGGGGATCAAGGAGTCAGATACTGGGCTGGCCCCTCCTGCCTTATGGGATCTGGCAGCAGACAAACAGACCCTTCAAAATGAGCAGCCATTGCAGGTATTTTCTTCATTTTACTTAACAAGATGTTTACAATATGTATTCAAACATTAACATGCCCCCTAATAATAACAATAACATAGAAACTATTTATGTTTGTGATTCTTCTACAAATTCATAGAATTAAGCTGGGACCAGACTATTCAGTTCCTTTTGAGCTCTTGTTCAACCAATGTTTTATGAGAATAAAAGTAAACCGATTTCTGGTCCCTGCATCTTTATCTACAGTTTTCTTATTTCTATTTTACATGTCCTATCTAAGATAGCCCAGTGATCTGTAACTCGGTACCCTCCTACGTCAGACACCTTTGTCTGTTTAAGATTTTGCATTTTATTAGTGCCAGTAATATCAAGTTGAGTATGTCTCATCTGTTGATCGGCCTCCTAGAGGATGGTAACAATAGTATTTTTTATTGTTTCTAACATGACAGTTGAAGGTATATATGTCATAGGATGATTTGATCATTTTAATTTTTGTGAAAATCCTAGGGATATTGCAAAAACACAGATAATTAAACAATATTGAAACCATTTACAGAGACTGTCTACCCACAGACACTCTAAAACAAGTTTACGTAGCGCTATGCCAATCCATAATTCAGTACTGCATCAGCGTGTGGGGTAGTGCTGGAAAGACCTACTTGATTGAAGTAGAACAAGCACAGAGAGCGCTTCTTAAAGTAACATTTAAGAAGCCCTACCGGTTCTCTACTGATTTACTCTATCATTAAACGAGAGTTCTCAGAGTCCGCCAGCTTTTTATTCTTTCTGCCTGCACCAAAACTCACAAAACTATTAAAAGCAGACCCGACTACACATCAATCAAAAGCAAAAGAAACTATAGAATCCCAACACCTGACAACAGCTCATTGCTAGGTAGACGCTCCCCAGCTTACTCTCTTATTAATACTTACAATAAAGTCTGCAAACTCTGCGAAATTAAAAATACCACCTTATTCAGCTGTAAAAAAATTATTAAGCAAATGTTGCAAAACTCCGGCTATGATGACTCGGAACAACTAATATAAATACCCTGACCTGACACTGAATCAATTGTTTAATGGGAACAAATACGTACACACACACACACACACACACATACACCCTCACACACACACACACCCTCACACACACACACACACACACCCTCACACACACACACCATATAATACTTGAAATCACCTCTCTAGTCTCCACTCTGGAATCCGTACCCCGAGCCCCAAGATACAGACTAACTGTCTAGTTTGAGGCTCACTGGCAAATATTATTTTGTAAACTAGATATAGGTAATATTTTAAGCTACTCATGTCGTCTCAACTTGTTGTTAACATATACAAACCTGCTTACTGTATTACCTGGACAATAAACCATTTTCTATTTCTATTTCTATTCTATTTCTCAATCTTACTGGAAAAACATCGGGTTTTTGCAAAAACACGAGTTGTTCTAACATTGAATATCCTTAACTGTAATTGGCTAGATTGTTGCTTACTGACCAAATCTTATTCTGATTGAATCCTAGTTTTAGCCTGTGAGCTTTGAAGTTATGAAGGGTTAGAAATAACAATATTGATTTATATTAACATTACTATGCAAGTATTTAGGAACTCTAGTAATTATCTTAACAAAGACCTAAATACTATATTTCCTATATCACATGATTACTATTTGATATTATTGTTCAATAGTAAGTGAAACTTAAAAAGCTTACTAAGTCCGTGATAACAAACAAGTTTTCCTAAGGAACCATTTTGTATGGGAAATAACAAAAAATGTTGACCTTTTCATTCAATGTGGTTATCAGCTGACTGGGTTATTTGTATAAAGAGGTTTGTATCTGTCATTTTGTAAAGATCACACCTCTGTAGAACTATTGGCACTATTGTTCAAGTCCAACCACACTTTTAACCACATTTAAAACAAAAGACTGCGGAGTCGCTCTTAAAAACACAAACTTAAAACAATGTGCGTGAATGATTGACATATAAAACGTCAACCAATCAGTGGAGGTCTCATTTTGGGTGCTCTGACCGGCCAATCGGCGTTCTTATTTCATAATAGCATTTTGCAATATTACTAAAGCGACATGTGTTTTTGTAAAAACCCTATCTTTTTCCAGTGAGATTGAGAAATATTTTCACAATTGTCTAATTATTCGTGTTTTTGCGGGTTTTGGCGAAAATTCGAATTATCAAATCATCCTACGACATATACAAAGATTTATGATCAGGATTATTATATACAAAATGGTGTCAATATTGCATTTACTCTGGTTGCATTCATAAATTAACATAATAGGTTGGGGAAAAAGTTTCTTCGCATTTTTTAAGAAAATTTAAAACATTTTTTAATATAGTTTATTCACATTTAACTAAAGTATGTAGGTACCATTTTGTTCGATAACTTTTTGCCATCTTGTAGGTAGGGACATGATCCCATTGCTATAGAAATTTTGGGACTTCTGGTCAAAATACCGCGACAAGTGGTTTTGGCAGTCCTCTCGTGATGTTAACCTGACACTGCCTAAAGAATTCTGAAGAGACCGAAATAGGTGGAAATCTGAAGGTGCAAGATCAGGACTATACGGCGGATGCATTAACACCTCCCAGCCAAACTCTCTTAATTTTTGCTGAGTGGCTAAAAATGTGTGAGGTCTAGCGTTATCATGATGAAAAACCACACCCCTTCTGTTGATTAATTCCGGCCGCTTTCTCTCAACTTCTTGCTTTAATCTCATCAGTTGTTCACAGTAGAGTTCAGAATCGATGGTCCTGCCTGGTGGTAACAGGTCATAATGAATAATGCCCTTCCAATCCCACCACACACACAGCATCACCTTGTTGCGAGTTAATATTATATTATTATTATTACTTTTCATCACCAATTATCAGCTTCTTCAAAAATGGTTCGGTTTCATTACGTCATAATAAAGAATCACAAATGTGTACACGGTTCATTAAGTTTCTTTCAGTGAGCTCGTGAGGTACCCAAATGTCGAGCTTTTTTGTGTACCCAGTTTTTTTCAAATGCGCCAAAACTGTTTGGGGTCAATTTCCAGTTCTTCAGCTACGTCGTAACTACTGATATGCCGATCTTGCTCCACTTTTTCAAAAATGGCATCCATTTTATCCGTAATGGGGCGACCAGAGCGACGCGGCGACGTGCATCTTTGACATCAAAATTTCCGGATTGAAAACGCTTAAACCAAATTTGTGCTACTCTCACAGACACTAGGTCCATAAACATCGCAAATATTTTTCGCGGCTTGCCTTGCATTTTTACCTTTTTTGTAGTAAAGTTTTAAAATGTATCGAATTTCTTCATTAGATTCACTCATCTTGACGGTACGAAAAACAAATGAAAATCACACATTTTCTTAATTTGAATTTGGAATTATGTTCTTTAAAATTTAAACTTTCAATGATACCAAAACCAGCCAGATACAAATAGTATAGCCAAAGAGATTTTATTACAAGTTCATACATACTATAATGCGAAAAGACTTTTTCCCCAACCTAATATATAACCGTGTGGGACAATGACAGGCTGGTATAATCACGAAACGACACATGCTTTACTTCTGTTTGCTCTTGTTGAGCTCTCAATACTGTCCGAGACAATGGTGAAGTGAGAAGAGCATGTGTGTGTGTGTGTGTGTATGCGTGTGCGTGTGTTTGTTATATGCTGATGCTACTCGTCTTCACGCACACATTCACAGTGTGCACACTTGGTAAATACAAACTTACTTACTTACTGAATAAGTAACTATAGACTGTCCAGAATGTATCTGATATCTCAATCTTTTTTAGTGATTGTTCAATTACAATTTTGAGGAGCTTGTGGCTAAGTAATAACAGCCGCACGGGTCGATCCATCAGATTAAGCTACGCTTGCCGGGGTTGGTTCGTAGATGGGTGACCATCTTTACATACCGAGACTCCTCCGTGCCTCGGAAAGCACGTTAAGCCGTTGGTCCCGGCTGTCATTTCGTGGATCTTTGACAGTCGTTACGGGTCGTCAGAAGCCCGAAAATCTGACAATCAGTCTTACCAAGGGGTATCGTATTACCCGAAGCCGACCCCAACATAGTTGGGAAAAGGCTAGGCAGATTGATTTTGTTCAATTACAATTTTATAATGTTATTCAAAACGTTTGTTGGTAAAAGTGTTGTATGTGTTAGAAAATGTGTATATATGTAACTAAATGTATGTAAATATTTAATCTTCATTACTTATTAGGTATGAAAGGGAAGTATAAACAATAAGACTCAATTCATCATAACATTGTATTTTTTGTAGTATACAAATAGTTCATCCTTACATTACAATATACCAACCATAATTAATAACAAGTTAAGCTCCATTGCATTACATAATTCATAAAAATAATATACAATATACATCATCATCATCAACAACAACAACAACAACAACAACAACAACAACAATAATCAGAATAATATCATACCTTAGAAAGCCGAACAGCAACCCGAGCAACTGAACCGATCCACTGTGGCTCTGCTCTTTTATACCCGTTAACAAACAAGACGTATGATTCACAATCGACAGTTGATTCAAATCAGTGTTTGATTTATAGAAAAATAAGTTTGTTATATTGAGTAAATTCATTAATTAATTTTAACAATTGAGTATAAAATATTAAACAGATAATAATTACATTTATAGGTACGAGTATATCAAGTATTTATTTTTAAATATTAGACACTTAATAATTACACTTATATATCACATGTGTCGATTGTTTTAATGATTAAAAAGAGTTGAAACTGGCGTGAATAGTCGCGTATTCACGCCAGTTTGAACATCTTCATACAAGTTAGTTGACACGAACCCATCCTGCGCGCGATTTGCCTCAGTTGAGCAGAGACAAGTAAAATGAAATACAGTTTAGTTTGTATTGAATCGAGTATAGAATCATCTGTTAATTTAATTACAATGTTTGTGACAGGTAGCGAGATGCACAAAAATCATCAATGCGGATTCAAACGATCCGAAGTACATTATCAATGTGAAGCAGTTTGCCAAGTTTGTGGTGGACCTTGCTGACTCAGTCGCTCCTACTGACATTGAAGAAGGCATGAGAGTTGGGTTAGTCAATTTTTATATATTTTTTTTTATTTGATGATCTCTTTTTGGGGACAGTGCTTGAAAGCCGGCTTGCAGCCATAAGCAAAGTGGATGAGGGAGGAGGATGTTCCCCGCTCCCCGCCCCACCACAGTGTGCAGCGTGAACGCATGAGACGACAGAATCATCAACATTATTATTCACAAATACAACAATGACCCCAAAAAAAAACATCAAATTAATTTCTTTTTTGTTTTGTTATGTTTAGATATATTGTATATGACTTGTTGTTGAAACTTTTTTGTGCCTCACTGAGACATTTGAGTTGCTAATGCTTACTAAGTAGACCTGCCGATTAGTGCCAATGCTTTTATTCAGATATTTTTTTTTTAATTAGAAAGCTTTTTTTGTTGATTATAAGTAAAGTTTTTCTTTTAAATGTTTGTAAAACATGATGAAAATATTTGTGGACTTGTCACCCTGCAGGTCATTATTAAGACTTCACATTTGGTGATCTCAATGTGTATACTTGATTTCAAGAAAATACCAGTAACTGTTAAAGAGTTCTCTTGTGTGGTGACAATCCCAATTGCAATAGCAGTTACATACTACATTCATAAACTCACGCCTTTTTCAAAAACGCAGCAGTTAATCTTTAAAAAAAGCAGCAGTTAGCAGTTAGCAGTTAATCTTTAAAAAAATATGTTTGTATGTAAAGGGTGTTTTTTTTAGAGGCAGAGAACTTTAAATTGAAAAAAAAAAAACAAAAATGTTTTTAATATCCATGAAATTGGCTTTATTTGGTAGATAATTTTATGGCATTAATGTTTGAACATGATACCGGGCATGTGGCCGCCGCGGCTGACACCGACGCCTAGTTTACTGAAAAAATAACTTTTTTATTTGCTTAATTTACTAAAGGAAATATTTGACAAACGACTAATTTCACGAAATCTGGTCACCTCGTTCGTACGATGTGAAGACTTTATTTTCTCTGAGGATATGTAAAGTCGCATGACTACTCGGATAAACCAGTAACAATTGGGTACTTGGATGCCTACATTCGATGCATTATTGCCGAAATACAACCTGATTTAATGCGAAGACTGTGTGAAAATTTGACCTTCAGATTACGCCATGTACGCATCAGCCGCGGCGGCCACATCCCCGAAATCATATTAAAAAAATATAGCCAATTTCATGGATATTAAAAACATTTTTCTGTGTTTTATTTCAATTTAAAGTTCTCTCCCTTTAAAAAAGCACCCTTTATTCCCTTCATTGGATTGTCACTAAGACATTGACATTGTGACTACCGAGATGACGACTAAAAGAGAAGTATGGAAAAAAGGGACATGTTGCGGCGACCCCAAATAGATTGAGAAAAGATGAAAATTAAAGAATGAGGATTGTCACTGGGATACAAAGTTTAACTTAGGACTAGAGGAAGTTGATCAAAACTTTGCTTGTAAGAAGCTTAAAATAATAACAATTGAAACTGAATAAAAGCTTGTTTAAAAAATATAGTAACAAAAGCACAATGAAAACCCAACAATTCTTATCCCATGACATTTTAGGATGAGTATCTTGATGGCAAGATCACAAATATTTTCGCAGTCCTAGTAATTTATAAAGGAGACATATCAGGTGGTTGTTATAAGCATTGGCAACTTCCATAGAACTCTCCGAGAGCATATTAAGGTTCATTGGATAAGTCTAATATATTAGAGCTTCATGTCAGATTATTACCTTGAACCACAGCTACAGTCCGGCCGTCGAGAGAATGCGTTCTTGACACCTGTCAGTTTCATACTAACGAATGTGTTTTCCGGTTTGAGATCATTTATTCTCATAAGAATTGCAATTCACTTAATTGAGAATATTTAGAACTATGGTCTGTTTTTTTTAAATCTCGGAGACTAATTTGACAGGTGCAAATGTCAAACTATGAAATGAAAAAATGACACATGGAACATTTCAAATGTCAATTTAGTCTCCGAGATTAAAAAAAGACCATAGACATATAACAAAAAAAAAACTAAATTTTGGACGTAATACAAAAACTAAGCATCGATTGTAATGTTATATTACAAATTACAAGTGTTAGTTTGATACACGGGTTCAACTGTCAAAATACGTAAAAAGTTTCCGTACAACACGGATCAGCGGTAACTGTATGTGTGTTTTGCGAATTTGATCCTTATTACTACGAGAAATTAGGGGGATCGTGTTACCCAGTAACTGGGTTGTGGAAGTGAGATAGACAGTCGCTCCATGTAAAATACTGGTATTCAGCTGCATCCGGTTAGACTGGAAGCCGACCCCAACATTGTTGGGGAAAGGCTAGGCAGATTGATTGATTACTACTAGAAATTGTCCTATTAACAGGTGTCAGCAACGTATTCTCTCGACGGCGGGAATGTATCTTATTACAGCACGATGAATGCCGTCATGGCCGGTCTGAAAATAAGCGCATATATAACTTTTTCACATGTTCTCTCACTCACACTCGCATCATTCGTCACCATTTGGTTCCTAAACAATGTTATTGCTCAGCCTCTGCGCAAAGTTCACTCCGGGCATAATTCATCAGCCGTACTGTATGTAGTTCTAGTTAGAAGGAATGGTAGAAATGTTGTGGTATTTTGTTGAGTTGTCCAATAGCTTGGTCCCGTAATAGATTTTACATAAGTTAAATGTCGCTTTTGTCACAACAGCTCATTTTCCTCATAAATGTTTTAAAGACAGGTGTTTGGACTTTTTTTTTACAGTAATGACGCAACATTTAGGGCCCGATCACACATACTATCAAGGAAATTTACATCTGTACGTGCACCGTAAGGACTATTCTTGCTTGCAGTACTCGGACGCTATAGTAACGCTTGCTAAAAGATTTGGTTATCGTGTGCACGGGATTTTGTTTTCAAATTGGTCAGATGTAAGTTTCCTCGATAGTACCACAACGACGCCACGTGGATGGGCGCTAATTTTTATACTACATTTGGTCGTCAAAATCAACCCTGTGGGCGATACCGACCACATCAAGGCGACGTCGCAGCCACAACGCAACCACAACGAACTGTCTGTCTGCAAACACTAGCCACAACGTAACCACATCGAACCACATCGCAACTACTAGCGACAACGCAACTACAAAAAGTTTTAGCGACACTATTCACACGGAGCCACTGCTTGGCCTTGCCAACATTTGGTCGCTGCGATGTGGTGTGGTGGTAGTACTTCTGAATCGGCCCTAATCCTAACTTCCTAACTAATATTATAAATGCGAAAGTAAGTTTGTTTGTTTGTTACCTTTTCACGCCTAAACCGATCAGCCTGAAATTTTGCATGTACGATGTCAGGTGTACAGACACGGACATAGGGTACCTTTCGTCCCGAAAAAAGTACTGTGCCCGAAGAAAACAACAATAACGTTCTTGTGATAATAGATGGCGCCACGTGTCTTTCGAATCATGATTGAATTATATTATTATAGAAACTTTAGTAGTGTGTTAATTTTTTTATTTGTTTTTATTTAAGTACCGAATACATTTTGTGAGTCGTAGAGTGTTGATAGACCGGTTTTTCATCCTACCAACTATAATATTATAGATGCGAAAGTAAGTTTGTTTGCTTGATACCTTTCACGCCCTAAACCGTTATTCTAAATTAACCTTTTCACCGCCAAGCACTTCTATAGAAGTTCGGGATTTTCGTGCCACCAGCGCCACAACTTCTATAGAAGTTGTTCATTTTAATTATCTTATTAAAATAAATTTACTGTGATTAAAAGCTTTGTTTCATTTTATTATTTAAGATAGCACTGTCTACTACCCTGTTCTTTATTTTTCTACACAAAATAAGCCCTAGTTTGTCCTAAAATCGGCAAAAACAGAAACTCCGAATTTTGTTACTTTCCTCAGAACGCCAATCACTTCATATCAAGTTGGCCAGTGATGTGCCGTGAAAGGTTGATTTCACCATTGAAATATTTATAAATACAGAAAGTTACGAATATCGAAAACATTTTGAGGTCAATAAAATATGAACTTAGTTATCTACTTCATTACAAAGGATAGTAGATGAATTTCGACCTTCAGGTAGATGCCGATACGTAATTATAAAGTTGTTACTAATTCTTGTCGATAGTTATTTTCCCATCTCTACAAAACAATTGGTCGTCTTTGCCCCTGTGCGCCACCGAGTGCCACGAACTTCTATAGAAGTTGGTCAGTGACGTCATAGGCGTGCGGCTGTCAAGGTCACTTTGGCATAGTGCAGCACAAAATCGGATTCGCGCGCACGCATCTTTCTTTCTTTCACTTGCAAATAGAAAAATGAGCGAAGAACTTGATTCGGACGAACTTCTGAAAATTTTGCAAGGTGTGGAATCGGACTCGGAGTATTTTGTGGAGAATATTGAACCAGAAGATAAGATAATTAAAAAAAAAACAATTCAAAATTCTGCCACTTAGATACCTACGGTAAAAACGTTGACTGAAGTTATTAAAAAAACACAGGAATAAACAAAAATAGAAGAAAGAAAGACCATAGACCCCATCCCTGATCAGAATCGAATTCAACGTGCCCTCAGTGCCAATAACTTGATATGAAGTTAAAGAATGAGATCATGAAACAAATAGAGATGTACCCTATTCCTTATAGTTCTAATTGAGTTATGTATTAGTTTCTTTGATACTCATAAATTATACTGTTTTTTCTTATTAAGGATACTGTGAAATAAAACAAATCTGGAAATATTTAATCAGTTTTTATTTATATTCGTAAAATCAACTTTAAATCTTAACTTTACGCGTACAAATCTTATTCATCGATATGACGATATCCCCATCACTACTGTTTACTGTATATTTAGTTATACATTTATAGCTTGGCGCTCGGCGAGGCATTGCGTTTTGTGTACGTTGGCGGCGAAAAGGTTAACGCGATCGAAGCTGCGAGCAAAAGCTAGTAGAGCATAAATACACCACAAATGAGAGCCCGTTCACAAGGTCGTTTAAATTAAAACGATAAAGAAATAATTTTCCTAGGCGTGGTACACACTTGTTTTGGGTCGACACATTCGATTTGGCAGTGTTTGTTGAACAAGAAAGTCGACCCGAAGCAATTACCTGTGTGATGAAACTTAGGTGAGGTGAGCGTGGAGTGAGGTGTCAATAGTGTCAATCCCTAGCATCAGGTGGAATGACCAGCCGGTCTATTCTGCAAAAATCTCACCGTGAAAATTTAGGTGAAGTGATCTTAAAGTGAACTGTCATTCCACCTGATGCTAGGGGTTGACACTATTGACAGCTCACTCCACGCTCACCTCACCTAAGTTTTTACGGTGAGATTTGTACAGAATAGCACTCCTGTTCTCTTCAAGCTCACTTCACATACGTTTTCACGGTGAGATTTTTACAGAATAGCAATGCTGAACAAGTGTTATCACGCCTGAAACTTGACAAATATGACCTTTTATGACTGGTCGCTTCACTAAACTATCGGGTACACATGTTACAACATGAAATGTAACACAACAACTAGACGAATTTGTTTCAAAGTGACATTTGTCACGAGTACATTAATTACGTACAAGGTGTAATTTAATAACGCACAACCTCTTTAGGGGTCATTGTACTCATCATTATGATCAACTTTTACTATGGAACCAAACCTGAAATCGCGAAAAAAATCAGCTGTTTCCTACATAAGTTTGGTATCATGTGTTTAAGTATCGGTCACTAATTTAACCAGACAACCTATTAGGTTGGGGAAAAAGTCTTTTCGCATTATAGTATGTATGAACTTGTAATAAAATCTCTTTGGCTATACTATTTGTATCTGGCTGGTTTTGGTATCATTGAAAGTTTAAATTTTAAAGAACATAATTCCAAATTCAAATTAGGAAAATGTGTGATTTTCATTTGTTTTTCGTACCGTCAAGATGAGTGAATCTAATGAAGAAATTCGACACATTTTAAAATTTTACTACAAAAAAGGTAAAAATGCAACGCAAGCCGCGAAAAAAAACTGCGATGTTTATGGACCTAGTGTAGTGTCTGTGAGAGTAGCACAAATTTGGTTTAAGCGTTTTCAATCCGGAAATTTTGATGTCAAAGATGCACGTCGCTCTGGTCGCCCTATTACGGATAAAATGGATGCCATTTTTGAAAAAGTGGAGCAAGATCGGCATATCAGTAGTTACGACGTAGCTGAAGAACTGGAAATTGACCACAAAACAGTTTTGGCGCATTTGAAAAAAACTGGGTACACAAAAAAGCTCGACATTTAGGTACCTCACGAGCTCACTGAAAGAAACCTAATGAACCGTGTACTCATTTGTGATTCTTTATTACGACGTAATGAAACCGAACCATTTTTGAAGAAGCTGATAACTGGTGATGAAAAGTGGATCACGTATGACAAGAACGTGCGAAAAAGGTCATGGTCAAAGGCCAGTCAGGCTTCACAGACTGTAGCGAAACCCGGGTTAACTCGCAATAAGGTGATGCTGTGTGTGTGGTGGGATTGGAAGGGCATTATTCATTATGGGCTGTTACCACCAGGCAGGACCATCGATTCTGAACTCTTCTACAAACTACTGATGAGATTAAAGCAAGAAGTTGAGAGAAAGCGGCCGGAATTAATCAACAGAAGGGGTGTGGTTTTTCATCATGATAACGCTAGACCTCACACATCTTTAGCCACTCAGCAAAAATTAAGAGAGTTTGGCTGGGAGGTGTTAATGCATCCGCCGTATAGTCCTGACCTTGCACCTTCAGATTTCCACCTGTTTCGGTCTCTTCAGAAATCTTTAGGCAGTGTCAGGTTAACATCACGAGAGGACTGCCAAAACCACTTGTCGCGGTATTTTGGCCAGAAGTCCCAAAATTTCTACAGCAATGGGATCATGTCCCTACCTACAAGATGGCAAAAAGTTATCGAACAAAATGGTACCTACATACTTTAGTTAAATGTAAATAAACTATATTAAAAAATGTTTGGAATTTTCTTAAAAAATACGAAGAAACTTTTTCCCCAACCTATTATATACCTACCTACCGGTAGTTCCATAAGTGTTCAACGAAGAAGTGTTGTTTTGAATTATTACTATTTATAAGTCAGGTGCCTCAGACGACAATGATAAGTACAATGACACCTTAAGAGGTTATTAGATCACAATATATGTTTGTATTTGGATGCCATGTTCTTTTCTTTCAATGTATGTTACATAATCATGCCACATTATTTTGTGGACCACCAAAATATAGTCACTTCACAAATAAATTACAAACCTAGAAGAATTAAGCGGTTGCAGACCAAAAACTAAGCTAAGTTAGTTTAGCTTAGCTCACATAGCTAGCGTAGTTTTTCATACTTGCACCAACAACTATGCATAGTTTGCGGTCTGCACACAAGTATGAAAAACTACGCCAGCTGTGTGAGCTAAGCTAAACTAACTTAGCTTAGTTTTTGGCCTGCAACCCGTTTTAATCCAGCCAAGATATTCTACAATAATCATTCGACTGAAACCTGCCTAAACCTCACCAGTGTGGACCGCAACAAGTACCAGATCCACATTCCCCTGCCTCCGAAGATCGACCCTACGGTGACCATGATGCAGGTTGAAGAGAAGCCGGACGTGACGTACTCTGACGTCGGAGGATGCAAGGAGCAGATTGAGAAGCTCAGGGAAGTCGTGGAGACTCCGCTTTTACATGTGAGTTGACTTGGATTTATTGGGCTCTAACTGTGTCTTTTAGAATCGCAAGTGACCTTTTCGCGTGTGATTCTGACCTTTGCGCTGCCACCGACGACGCTGTGGAAGTGGCGAAGTTTTGGGCTAGAAAATTTAAGATACTGTCGTGCCAGCGATTCGAAGACGATTCTCCAAAGATTCTTGCGATTTAAAAACTACTGTTTGACCGCCCGCCGCGGTACAGCGGTAACGGTCAAACTTTAGTAAAATAATTTCCTGTTTTGGCATTGTATTGTTATTATAAATAAAGGGATCCAGTTGAATCCAAATTTAGTAGGATGGCATTAAATGCTCTGTCTACTAGAGTACAGGTCGCATCATGTAAAAAGAACACTGGAGGTCAAGCTGCGCATTAGGCGATTTATCGGTCTATTTGGTGGTATGAGGTGCGGCGCGGAGCGGGTGGGTCACGCGCCGCATGCTTGCCGGTACGCTATTGGTTCGTCAGTTAAACTTTGCTTTCCACGCTGTGTCCACGTTACGTTCGTTCTCAAAATACCATCGCGCACATAAGTTTTTAATTACGAAATGGTTTTACATAGAAAAATGAGAAAAAATATTAATTATGTTGTTTTATGAAGAGACAGGCTGATAATAATGCAGTTGATAATTTAAAACAATGTATGAAACGGACCGCGTAGGGGACGATGATTCTGACTCAAATGTTGGTGAAAGCTCAAGTGACGACAGCGACGACGATGAAATGGCCACCTCTAGCACCAACACCGCGTCCTCATCTGGTTTTTACGTCAGCCACGACGACTTGTGGAAGGAGTTTCAACATTACGTTAATATTTTTAAATTAGATTAAACATTCTACACTGACTCAAACATGTTTTTAATTCTATTTAATGACATTCTATCTAATATATTTTTCAATGGTAGATACCAATAACCAATATACGAAGCCGCGAGCGAAAGGCTAGATCAGAAATAAAATAATAGGCCTAGTACTTTCGTGCGCGAGTGTACCCATGCGCAAACCCACCCCCTCCACTTTCATCTAGCGTTCTTTTTACATGACGCGTACTGTACACACATTTATCTTTTATTGATACCTGTTCGCTCACATAAGACTTTTGCACTCCGTCGTAACAGAATTTACTGCGGGTACTAACAATTTATACATTTCCTTCCAGCCCGAGAAATTCGTAAAGCTTGGTATCGAACCCCCCAAAGGTGTGCTGTTATTCGGACCCCCCGGCACCGGCAAGACTTTGTGCGCGAGAGCAGTCGCTAACAGAACTGATGCCTGCTTCATCAGGGTCATTGGTGAGTACTCGATACTAATGTGTAACTGAATTTAATGCACATTATGAAAGTAATATTTTGTTCTGAATCTATTTATATACTCAATATAATAATATAGAGGTCATACATTATCCCAAAAATAATTAAAACTACGTAAATTACAGTCACATTTCCGCTGTACAGTCAAATCAAACCAAAATGGACGAAGTACCTACTACGCGTGCGTGGGTAGATTTGTAGTGACCACAATTTTGCCCCACAATCAGTATAACTAATTTAATAAATAAACAATCTTTTGTACAGACGCCAGCAGGTCAAGCTACCCGAAACTGTCAAATTTTCCCAATCAACCTTGCACCTAATGCTTTAGCGATAAAGTTGAAAATCTATTAAAGAAATTTGACAGACTGTAGTAGCTTGAAGTGCTGGCGTCTGTAGATAATAGTAAACATTCAGTGTATGAATTATGATTATAAGATAATATTCTAATTGGAGTGTTTGGTGGTGTGCGTTAATTTCGAAGACATATTGTATAGATCCGAAAATCGCATGACATGAACATACTTATATTGTTTAGATGACCTCGTAATTGCTTTTCCATCAAGGTCTATTTTTTATTCAAGACCAACGTGATAGTTAGAACCTTAATAAAAGGATTATACAACTTTTCCCATTGAAACTGGTCCAAAAGAATCCAAACACGCTGCCTACATCAAATCGTCAGTAGCAACTTTTGCTATGGCGACCAAAAAATCTGCCCCGACGATAAAAATATAAGATAGGTTAATAAAATATCGTTATTTTTCTTATTTTAAACCGACTTCAAAAAAGGAGGAGGTTCTCAGTTCGTCGGAATCTTTTTTTTATGTATGTTCCTTCATTACACGAAGACGGCGGGACCGATTTGGAAAAATCTTTTTTTTTTGTTTGAAAGGTATACTTTCTGGTTGGTCCCATTGTCATCAGTCCATGATCTGATGACAATGGGACCAATCTGTCCTGGAGAAATCGACGAAACTCTTAAAATGTTATAGGCACACCTATAGCAATTTGGGTAATTTTTATAGTAACTCATGCATTTGTTCTTGGAAAGCACCATTTGGTCAAGTGGAACTGATGATGAAGATCACAGATGACCACCGGAACTACTCAATAATAAGTATTACAAGGGTTGCGATTCGATTAGGTACCTACTTTAATAATGGTTGTTATGTGATGTGGAGTTCTCCTGGTACTTACCAGGGGAACTCCTTAACAATTAACGTTCCTGCATCGGAAAAGAAATAATTTGTAAAAGGTGATGAGCAGGTGACATTAGGATATTGTAACTTAGATAAATTACCCACTAAAAACTTCAGTTTTTAGTGGTAGTGGGTTATTTTTCAAAATAAAAACTTTTTTTCAAAAAAGGTCTACCGTCTTCCGAAAAAAACCCCACAAAGTGAAAAAAAAAAATAATTACGGAAGTCGGTGGCAAAAAAATTAAATTAAAAACCAAAGACGACTTCCGAAATTAAAGTTATTTTTCGGTTTGTGGAGTTTTTAAAAGTCGGTTGATTTATTTGAAAAAAAGTTTTTTTTACTGGGAGTTTTTGTTAAAATTGGTACAGCAATGACGGGGCAGCTTATAGAGGGTGTAAGGGAAGCCCTCCGCAAACTAAGAGGGTGCATTCAGCTCCTTATTTTGAATCATATTCCACCGGAAAATTTTCATTTTTTTTAGATCGTTTTTTCAGTTACTATTCCTTTATTTCAATGTAAAATTACATTCTGTGTACTCAACACTGTAAATAAATCAGCAATGGATGTTGAAATACTCTAACGAACGACGCGTGAAATCGGCTGTTCACTTTCTGCCTAGTTACAAGAGTTCATCGAACTCACCGCATACCTATAACCTACCCCCTCCTAACCAGTAACAGACGTTCCGATTTGTGCACAAAATCAAACATTTCGGGTTTATTGGATTCCCATAACGTTCCTGAAATAATTTCATGTATCAGTCATCTTAGTGTGATATACTGAATTCACCCTATCAGTCTGCGGAGGGCTGTCCCTTACACCCTGCATAGTTATTTGTCCTTATATGGGGAGTTAAGAAAGAAGTTTATCCATAAGTTTAGACAATTTTCTGATACGCCTCCCCTAGAGTAAATTTATTATCTGCAACCATGTTCTACTTTGTCAAATTAAAATTTATGACAAAACTATGTTAAATTTTGCAGAACATATTTTTATCTATGTTATGTGGGGTTTGGTTTCCGTACTTAGTCCTTCAAGTGGACCATTGTGCGTGTCATATTATCTATTTTAAGTAGAGTTCAAATTTTTTTCTATAACAATTAGGACCTGCATAGCTTTTCACAACCGTTCGATACGCTTCCGAGGAGTCTTCTAAACGCTGTTCACAAATCCGAAATTCTAGAATTTGGATATTTTAAATCAAATGAACGACCACTATTCTTCCGACAGCTAATAGTAGCTGTCGAGGGCAAGGCAAATTTGGTAAATGTATTGAATAGTTGTGAGTAGCTATGCTGTACAACTGCCTTCACGATCTGCTAATTAAAAAAAAAAGTTGTGTGACATTATCCGTCAAATAATTTTATCGGGACTCACCTGAGCTGCATGTTAGCCATATTTTTCTCACAAGGTGGACTGACGACCTGGAAGGTCGCGGGATGCAGGTAACGTAGGAGCGGTCGTCGCGCCGATTTTTTAAAGTGGCCTATGTAGTCTGGAAATTAATTGTTAATCAAATTGACTACAAACTGAAATTGTCCGTATACTTATTCAAAATCGCAACCGTCATTCTTTGTTAGTTGAAGGAAATGGCAGTAACATACTGACCGAAAGTATAATTAAAGTATAATATGGACTTGCCATACCTACAAAAAAAACGTGTGTACCTACACTTTACTGAGCGGATGAAATGGCGGTTGAAAGGGCAGCCCATATCTATATTTCTTTATAATAACATCAATAATCATCAATAAATTGAATCAATTAGGCGTGGGTGGGACGTTGATAGGGTGGTTTAAATCTTACCTTGAAAATAGAGGTTCAAAAGTGGTAGTTAACGGTCATTTCTCTGACGGCTATCTGGCAACATCCGGAATTCCGCAAGGATCGCATTTGGGTCCGATTCTTTTTAACGTTTTTATTAACGACATAACCGAATGCTTCAAACACTCCCGTTTCTATTTATTTGCTGACGACTTAAAGATGATGAAGCCGATTCAGTGTAACTTGGACTCTAATATGCTCCAGGACGACATCAACAGACTTGCAAACTGGTGCAAAGATAACAAAATGCTTTTAAATATTAATAAGTGTCATTACATCCACTTCACACGTAATAAAATAACCTTAGAGAATAAATACTACATTGAGGGAGTAGAAGTAAAAAAACAGAGCAATGTTCGCGACCTCGGTGTTCAACTTGACCAAGCGCTGAAATTCGATGTGCACATTCTGAATATTGTATCAAGATCTTTTAAGGTACTGGGATTTGTTTTGCGAAATTGCAAAGAATTTAAAAGAGCATCTACAAAAATAAAACTGTTTAACACTCTAGTCCGTCCAATCTTAGAATATGGTTCAGTGGTATGGAATCCGGATTACGAAGTTTATACCAAGCGATTAGAGAGTGTGCAAAAGAGGTTCCTTTACCATCTATGCTACGGGGATCACTTGGCTAAACAACTAACTAGCTACACTGAAAGGTTGAGACACTATAACATGGAAACACTAGCTAGTCGTAGGACGAAACTGGACTTCGTTATCCTTCATAAGATACTGAGTGGATCGATAGACTGCAGTGAACTTTTGGGCTCATTAGGAATTAAAATTCCAACTCGGATTCCCAGGTTTCATACTCATAATCTATTTTACATCCCAGGCTCCAAAACAAATTTAGGTTATTACGCCGCTGTGCCAAGGCTTTGTAGGCAATACAATATGCTGGCTAAAACTACAGATTTAGACATCAGCCAATCTGTCGAAAAATATAAGAAATGTGTTAAAAAATTATTGTAATTTTAAATGTTTATTTTTGTTTTTTCTTTATGTTAATTTTAGGTATTTTATTACTCTATTTTCTAATATTTTACAGAATTTGTTGTATTTTCATGTTCCACAGTATTTTTTCTTTTCTTTTATTATGTATTAGGTATTTAATTTGTTAGCTTAGTTGTTCATTTTATTGTGCATGCTGTGGTCTCCTGTAAGTGAAGGAGTACACCTACCAAATACTTTGTCGTCCATTAACTTTATGCAATGTTTAGTGTATAGTTATTGGAGATCCTAAAATAAATAAATAAAAGATTGTGAGAATGTTTTCATAATATCTACGGGTAAAAATACCCCAAGTTATCTAACTTAGGCCTTTTATTTAACTTGGTACCAAACAGCAAGCGGATAAAATGGCCGCAAAAGTGGCCGCAAATAGGTATTTCAATGACGCTAGGAATGAAGGGTTGCCATTATAGTAACTGTCACAAACACTATTATCCTTTTTCACTTACGCAAAATTAAGAAAGTTAAAAAAAAAAAATAAAAAACAAAAAACTCGACTGCAAAACACAACTGAAAAGAGAAAAACAAGCATTATTATCTAAAGAATTTTGGTACTGCATTCGGGGATTTTGTAAATAATTTTTTTATTTCAAACTTTGTAGTTTTATTAATATATATTTGGAATTGACTCATTACTAGTATTCATTTGACACCAATAATGTTAGCAATTTGTTTATAAAAAAAAACATTCCCCTCCATTTTTTTATATTTCCAGATGTAATATTTAAATCAATCAATCAATCAATCAATCAGTTTATTCCCATAATATGGGTTTACAAAGATGTTCTACAGGTACGGTTTCACCATATTCGGCTTATGTTAGCATGCAAATTATAATATAGTGTCATAATATGTAGACAATTAGATCATAATCTTTTAAAAATATAAATTAGACATTGATAGTCAAGTCCATTACAAATAGTCATCATGATATTAAATTAAAAGGTCAAATTATAGGAGTAAAAATTAATTAGATTAAATTAAGAATTATGCTGGGTAGATTACAATTATTTCATCGACAATTAAATGTAGGATTACTATTAGTTAATTAATTATTAACAATGATTGAGTTACATTTTATCTTCAAAGTACTTCTTAACTGAATAATAAGCCTTATCAATAAGTAAAGATTGAAGTTTCTTTTTGAAAAGATTTATATTATTTAAACTGCGTATAGTTAAGGGTAGTTTATTATATATTTTAGGGCCCATGCAAACAAAGCTTTTAGACAAGAGTGCGGTTTTTCCTGGTGGAACGCATAATTTATCTGCGTGACGCTCTCTTTTGCGATACTCAAACAGTTCTAGATTGCAATGGATAAATAGTGCTATCTCATAGATGTAGATGCTGGGCAGTGTCAATATTTTTAATCGTTTGAAATGAGGCTCACATGAGTCCATTTGGGTTAAGTTACATATAGCTCTTACGCATCTTTTTTGCGCCCTGAACGCATTTTCCAAATCAGTGGAGTTGCCCCAAAAAATAACACCGTATCGAAGAGTAGACGATACATAACCATGGTATGCAGTTATGGAAGTTGTAATATCAACGATTTTACTGAGATTACGTAAAGCGAAAGAATAACTGTTTAATTTATTACTTATGTGTTCTATTTGTTTCTTCCATGTCATTTTGTTATCTATGTATAATCCCAAAAACTTTGTTGACTCTACTACTTCTATTGTGTGGTCATCACAACTAATGTTTAAATCCTCTATTGCTGGTCTTTGTCTAAAATTAATAGCTTTTGTTTTACTAATATTAATTTTTAAATTATTACTTATTAACCAATTAATTGTATTTTTTAGAGTCAAATTTATATTTTTAAGAATGTCATTTTTATCATGCGAGTCAAAGAGAATAGTACTGTCGTCAGCAAAGAGAGTCATAGGATTATCGGTTACCGTTGGTATGTCATTAATATATATTAGGAAAAGCAATGGCCCCAGCACACTACCTTGTGGTACGCCATATTTGACTTTCCTCAGGTTAGATTTATATACTGTCATAGTTTTCGTTTTTGGGCAAATGTATGACATTTCAGTTTGTTGTAGTCTGTCAGTCAGATAGGATTCTATTAATTTATGTACATTTCCCCTAAAGCCGATTGCATAGATTTTATCCAATATTATGTCAAATTTAACGCGGTCAAATGCTTTTGTCATGTCCATAAATAGGGCAACAGTTGGACATCTCTTATCCATATTAGTCAAGACTCGCTTGCAAAAGTTATATATTGCTAAGTTGATTGACTTGTTTTTTCTAAATCCCATTTGTTCTTTGGCAATTAGATTATTACTTTCAAGGTAATTGTAAAGGCGGTTATATATGACTTTTTCAAAGATCTTAGAAAAAATAGAAAGTAATGCAATTGGGCGATAGTTGTTCATGTTATCTTTGTCCCCTTTCTTATGAATGGGCTTTATTATTGACATTTTAAGTTTATTGGGAAATGTACCTGTTTCTATAGATAAGTTTACTATATGTGATAGTACTGGTGAGATTATATGAGCGACCTTTTTTACAATATTGGTCTTAACTCCGTCATACCCCACGCTAGAAGTGTTTTTTAATAAAAATATGATTTTATAAATTTCAACCGGATCAGTGGGTGGCATAAAAATTGATTTAATGTGAGATGGAGGGCATTTGAATGCAGGGGGTTTGTCTTCCAGTATTATTTGTTCAGTAAAATAGTTATTAAAGTGAGTCACTATTTTGTTAGGGTCATAGATAGATGCATCATTAATTTTTATCCCATTTATATGTTCGCGGGGCTGGTTATGCTTGTTTTTATTGATTATTTTCCAAGTAGTTTTAGATTTATTATTAGAAGATTTTATTGCGTATGTATTTTGGGCTTTTTGTGTCAGTTTTATAATCAATTTTACTTTTTTAGCGTATTTCTGAAATGTTGATTTATTTTCGTGTGTCCGTTTTTTCCTATAATTCCATAATAGAAACCGTTTACGTTTACAACATGTTGTTATGCCCTTTGAGACCCATTTCGGCTTCTTAAATTTAGAGATCCTTATTTTTATACGTGGGAAGTGTAAATTATAAAATAGAGTAAAAATTTCATGGAATTCATTGTAAGCTTCGTTAACGTCTTTAGAATCAAAGACTTCCTTAAAACTTAATTTGCTTACATTTTCAATAAACTTTCTTATATTATCCTCTGAGTAATCACGTTTATATTCATACCAATGATCAATACCATATACTTTCTCTACAGGATATTGCAGGATTTGGGCTGTGTGGTCAGACAACGCTAGTTCCACTACACTTGCTTTGCACCCTTGAACATTATGTAGAATGTTGTCTATACATGATTGACTAGCAAGTCTGGTGGGATGTTGAATTGCAATCGTCAAATTATTGGTTAAACAAATTTCTTTAAACTCAGAAGATTGAGTAGTTTTCTTTAGCAAGTCTACATTAAAGTCGCCACATATTATAAGTTTCTTGTTTTTTGAATTTTTTATAGCCTTACATAGACGATCAAAAAATATATCGTAGCGTTTACATGTTGGCACTCTGTACATACATACAATAATTGTTTTATACTTAACTAGTTCAATCGCACAACATTCTATTACATGACTTATGGATAGATTAGATATGTCTGGAACTTCTTTCCATTCATGATTATTTTTAACAAGAATACATGTCCCACCCCATTTTGAGTCATTTCTACAAAAGCTAGTAGCTAACGTGTAGTTAGGGATTGACACATATTGTTCATAACCTGACATAATAAAATGTTCTGATACGCAGATGACATCAATATTTAAATTATCTTTTAGCAATTCTTCTAAACAAACTGTAAGTGTATCAGACTTGGTTAGGAGACCTGCAATATTTTGATGTAAAACATTTATAAAATTATTCACGAAAAAACTCGTTATTTGACCCATTGACATGTACAGAGTTATTCATTTTGGTTTGCTCGATGTCATTTTGGAGGTCATATTTTATGATGTCATTAATGTAATACATAATATCTGTAAAATACAATACTCATGCCGTAATTATTGAGTTTACCTGTATAATTGTCAAACATTGTACAGTCATATAAAAGGTTTTTGTTACTGTCAAGATAGTAGGCATGCTCATGGGCTAAAATGTCAAGGTAAAGTAAGTTGTTAAAGTTTTCTATTCTACTGTTATAAATATTATAATGCCTTCCATATTTATATGTTGGCGTACATATTATTACATTTGTGTGTTTTATTTCACTTAATGTATTCCTTATATAAAATATTAAGTCAAAGTAAGCAGTGGTAGTTTTAAAGTCGTTTTCCCCTATTAGAATGATACAAAAGTCACTAAGTGTAAAGTCTTTCAACTTTTTGTCTATGTTATACAGCATGTGTTCTGTGTTTGTATTCGTCATCAAGTAGTGACATGACTCATATGCACCTTCAAAAGTATTTTCGGCTGTTTGTGCAATATTAGTCTTATTATTGTTGCTTATTATGCATATTTTATTTTTCGCTTTTTGTTCCTTGTCATTGGTACATTTTTGTAGAGTAGTTAGTTCCTTTTTCGGTGGTTCTATTGGACAAAAATCGGTTAATTTTGAAGAGCAAGTTGCAACAGTTTGTGTATGTTTGTCATTTCGTTTTTTCTTTTTATTCGGCGTTGTTGTTTTTGTAGATTTAATAGGGCTACAAGTCACTGTTTTATATAGTTCATTTTTCTTGACTAAATCTTGATTAAGTTTCTTTAGGTTTGAGTTTTCTAAAGAAAGGAATTCAATTTCTTGATGTGCGCTACATAGTTAAATATTAGGTATATAGCCTATGTCACTCTAACAATTAAGACGAATCTAACGACACCTCATAAATGTTAAAATCCATCAAGCCGTTTAGCATACAGAGCGTGCCTAAGAAATAGACATACATAATCTACTCATACAGACATATATACTCTCGAAAAACATTACCCTCCTTCTGGGGCAGTCGGGTAAAAAAGTGATGGCAGTATTTTTATGATTTTGGCGTCGATATGCCTCATATTTGTATTACTGTTTTTTCTATAGTCAAACATTTCAAGTCCATATGGTTTATAGGTCAGTGTGACACTACAAATTGATGTTGTTGTCAATTTGCTTAAGAGCCCTATTACGAATCGTAAACGCTCACCAGCGCGCCCGCGCGCTGGTGTTCGTTTACAATACACGAAGTTACGTTGGTGTGCGTTGGGAGTACAACTATAGTCTGCGAAACAATTTTGATACTAGTCTGAATAGGATGATAGTTTTTTTTTTAATCCAGAGTCTGAACACTATTAGGCAGGTAATCAGGGGTGAGTATAAATTAAAACACTCAAATAGAGTCCACAAATTAAAAATATATTATAAAGTTAAAAAAAAAAGAATTACAAAAAGATCTCTCGTAATGGCATTGATCGTGCTTTACGAGGATCAATTAACTCGGGAAGTATACAATTATAGTAAAAACTCTTCAACTTCGGTAACATTTTTTCACGCCAAAATACATCATCTTTACAAACTTTTACGACTTTCATCGGGTAATCATCCCCAGTCCACACTGCGAACAAACAGAGATTTTTATTAGCAATATGGAGCTGGCCTTGGACTTGGTAGTGCCAGTCGTGATTCCGATCTAAAATAACTTCAGAGCGATCATTCAATTTGAAGCATTTCAACTTCTTTTGTTGAATTGCTTCTTCAGGATCTAATCCAAACGCAGAGAGGGGGCACTTTATTTCCACCAAACCATCTTCAAACAATCCATCCGGAGTGGCTCCTAAGAAAAAAAAATCCTTGTCGATGAACAATCCGCATTTGTCAATAATAATGTTCTCTTGAATGCTAAGTTTTGCCAAAGCTTTGGATTCATTTTCTTTGCCATGTTTCACTGCAGGTACATGATCAAGGCTATAACTGTATAAAACATTCTTCACAAGAGGTGCAGAGTTCTGGTTTGGCCTTCTTTTGCAAATTTTACTAAAAATTGACGCAGTTACAATACATCTACGCAGTTCTAGCCATAAAGCACTTTCAGCCTGCAAAATAGTGCTTCTTTCTATTTCTTGTCGGTTTAGAGCTTGTTGTTTCAAATGATCTAAGAAAATCTTTTTGGCTTGTTCGTATTGGTCACTGTCCATATCTGGACGTTCACAGTTTTGACCGTAGTTTGAGTCTGTACTAGCAAAATTAAGTTTTCTGCGACAACGTTGGTACTGTTGGGACTGTTTCAGGTGTTTTAAATTTTGAGCATGTCTTGCTTCTTCAACGCACTTCAAAGACTTTCCTGGACTTTTGTCGCAGACAGACTTATATAAGGTGTACTGTGGTTTCCCAGTGTTGAAGGCTACTACTGCTGCATAACATCTCACACTATAGGAGTTTTTAAGAGAAAAATTTACTCTTTTGCCACCCACCATTTTGGCCACGATGCTGTTGAACTGTTCGGCACGATTGTTTGTGAAGGTGTGCAAAAGGCTTCTTGAGTGAAAGGCAAGTTGAGAGACATTCTTTTGCAACTTTAACAACAAAGTCGCTGCCGTCGAGACAAGATTGGGCTCCTGTTTTCGCTCTTCTTTACAGTAGTAGCTCTTACAAAGATTGTGATCTCCAAACACATGCCGTGGACTGTTTAAAATGTCTTCTTGTAATTTTTTTATTTTATCTGATATGGTGCCGTGTTCTGATTTTCTGTATTTTATAGAAGATCGTATTGCAGTTCGTAGTCTGGTCAGGCGCTCTCCCGTCAATAGTTTGCGTTCAGATAATGGAACAGACGTATCCTTCTGTAGCTGCAAATTCCTACCATTATAATTTCTTAAGAGATGGTTAGTGCATTCTATTTTCTGAACGGGTATATCTGGATACGGCCTACTTTCTAAAATGTTTTTATAGGTACTAGCGTCCCCATCAGCAATCAATGTGTTATAAATCAGACCTCTTTTTTCCACAGACTGCTTAAAACCTTCTACTAATATAGCCTGTTCCATAGAAGTTGACGAACCAGTATGATTTTTAGTGCACTTATGTGGTCGAGGTTCTTCTTTTTTCGCGTTAGCGCGTGCGCAAATAACACAATATTTGTTTCGAACTCCTACATGTAAAACTTTACCTGTATGTTCGCCAATTATTGCCGCAACACCAGAAAGAGCCGAATAATTACTTTTATACGACCTTTTGCTCCAACAAGCATCTGCTTCCACAGGTATCATGGGAATACCCGCACTGCTGACATCACCTCGTAATATGGCTGCATGCTTCTCTTCTTTGGCAGCATCTTTCATCGTTTTTTCGGCAGCAGCTTTCCACATTTCAGAAAGAGAATCATGTGTCTTGCTGTATATACGGAATGGCACTGTGGGCAAATCAATAGAAGCGACAAGTTCGTTGAGGTTTGATAGCCCTATAGCTGTTGCAATGGCCCCTGATATTGCACCAGCGTTCACATTAAAATGTTGATCTTCTTTAGAAGTATTTATGTTAAACATGCATCCACACATTTTACATTTGACGTAAAACTTTGAAATCAGTCCCGTTTGTTTTTCTTTCATAAATTTTAAATTTTGCAGCTTGCAGCCGAATTTATCACCATGAGCTTCTATTAAAAATAACTGATCCATAAAATATTGAAAATCAACAATCCTTCTTCCTTTGAATTCCTAAAACAAAAACGTAAAACATAATATAACAAAAAATATTATTACTGTCGTTCAAATTTCTTTACAAGGTATAAAAAATATACCTGCTCAGAATCAGCAGTAAATGATTCTTTTTCCACGATTAGCAAATGATCTTCAAATTCTTCAAGTTCTGAAGATTCCGTCTGTGATTGTTCAACAGAACTGGAAAGCATAACTTTTTCTGATGATGTAGAAGCCTCTTGGTTCTAAAAAAAATAAGTAAGTAGTTACTGGTCATAAATCGAAAGCATTAATCAACTAGTAATTATTAACGTCATCATGAATTACATCGCATAATCTCGACATAGAACAAAGAAGACGCAATCCTATACAATCATGTTTAAAAAATACAAAAATATACCTACACAAATGTTCACAATCACAACGTAGAACAGTAGGCATTTCTTTTGTAAATTTTTATAGCGTTACTAAATAATTACAATTATCATTAAAACGAAACCTTTTTTACGAAAATCTTCTCTATTACGAAAATAAATTATGATATTTTTGACCTTGAGCATAGAGTGGACCCAGCCAGGTAATGGTGGTTAGGCTAGGCAGAGGTAGGTACTTTACCTGATCTACAGTAGATGATTCTTCCACTGTTAGTGTGTCTACTATCCTATTTTTACTTTCTGTAGATGTTTCAGAATTATTATGGCTATGTATCCTGGAAAAGAAAATACTGATTTATGTTTGTTTTAGTATAAAATGTATATTTTAGGTAGTAACTTAAGAGATAAATGTTCTGTAATACGGTATAAATTAATAACATCGTGTCTGCGTCTACCTTTTTAGTGACATTTTAACTTGTAGTGCTGTCTGTAAGCGGGCATAATTGTGTCTCTTCCTTTTTTTTATGCAGGCGTACAGTGGTGTTTTTCGACCCATACCTACCTATAATAAAAGATAAGAATTAAAGTGTAATACGAGTATGTAGGTAGGTAGGTAACGGGATCGTCCGAAAGGATTACCCAGAACATAAAGGGAACATGGATGGGTTTTAGTCAGTAAGAGTCTGACACTCCCTCCCGCTCCACCCAGAGCGGGAGGAGTCATTTGGTGATTTCCATCCTTAAAAAAAAAGTAGGTAGGTATTAATATTGAATACCTTTAAGAAGCACTCATCCTAAAAATAATTCATTTAATATGATGTAAAAAATACTTACTGGATCAAATTATTTCGGTCAGCGTACACGAATCGATAATAACAGCGATCTCCGGACGATTGCGCGCGAAAATTTCGTGTACAGGTCCTACCTCGTTAAGCGCTCGCGCTAGACTGAGGAGCGCGCCGAATTGACGCAGAATATATAGTGCTTTAATTTTATTTATTGTAATTTTGTCTTATTATATTGACAAAGGAAAACAAATGAAACGTGTTCATTGTAGATCGAAGTTTTATATCATATTATTTTATTTGATAATGTTGTGTTTATTTGGAATATAATCGACGCTATATCAAGACATTTATGGCTTAAATTAGGCTTCCTTTACGATTTTTTCCGTGGAAACTCAAGGAATTTAAAGAAATTCTAGAACTCCAATAAACAAGTAAAACATTTAACTTATCTTTTAGTAATTTTAGCTTTTGTAAGAATTTAATGTAACAATGTGAATTTGAGCGTCAAAGTTCCATCGCCGACGGTTTTTCTTGAAAACCGAGTTCGTAAAATATTTATAGTAAATTACACGAAAAGAAAAATGAAAATGTGTAACTCCAACTTACAAGAAAGAGAATGGCACTATCGTTATTCATAATCAAGTAATTAAAATATCTTACTGCTGCTGAAAATTACAGCGTCAAAAATCATGAATTTGCGTAAAAAATGTAATAGGACTCTTAAGGGGAAGCGCCAGGGTGGCCCGTGAAATTTTTTCTTACGTTTTTTTGCAATTTGCAGGTCAGTGTCAGGTTGTATCATGACATGATCAAAATCGATTCGCGACTGTAACAAATATGTATTTACACATAGATTTTCCACATTAGGAAGAAGTGATCGCTATACGTATACTATGCCGAGACTGCAACCCCAGGTTTCGTTTAATACAGCAGAAAATGTATGAAATAAACTCGTTAAGGCGACGATAACCGACTTTTAATGATTTAAACTGAAGGTCACGTCTAAACAAGTAGTGTTAATGATTTGGAAAAAATATATTAAATAATTATTAAATTATAGTATTTTCTTAATAGCTTAATCATCTATGAATATTTTAGTTTACGTTTATATTACATAGTGTAATTAATTTGTAAAGTTATGTCTAACGCGGACAAAAACTGGGAATCATGCAAACACTATCAAGCGTATTTTTATGAAACCTTCATTATTTTAAAAGATAATTTTGTTTTATGTATAATAAATTAATAATGCGTCTAATTTGGGACAGCGCTCCTTGATAGGCGAGTCCTGTTACTGGCTGGACGTACGACGCGTTGTGTGAGCTCAGCACAGAACACGCAAGCTATCTGCTCCTTAATAAAGCAGAAAATGTATGAAAGAAACTTGTTAAATGTCGGGTTGTCGCTTGTCACCTTTTTAATAATAAATAGGCATCTAGACAACCGTTGGTTTGTTTACCATCTATGATGAATATGATGATGAGGAGCAGCATTTATCTTTCTTTCAAATATGCCTTCGTTTTTAGGTTCTGAGCTGGTTCAGAAGTACGTGGGCGAGGGCGCTAGAATGGTGCGAGAACTGTTCGAGATGGCGCGCAGTAAGAAGGCCTGTCTTATCTTCTTTGATGAAATTGACGCTATCGGTGGTGCCAGGTGAGATCTCAAACTCAAAATATTTATTTCAAATGTCGGTCAGTCAGAGAGATGAAGTTAGTTGCCCACTCCAAAGCGTAATTAGTAGTTTCCTATGGAGAAGAACGGGCAAGAAACTCCACGGACTCTCTTTATTATACAGGGTGCAGAGTTAAACACTGGCAACCTTTTAAGGGTTCATTGTACTCATCATTATGAACAACTTTTACTATGGGACCAAAACGTCGCGCCACAGAGTGACCCCCTACAGAGCCAAAGCTTCTAAGTTTTGTTCCGTCGCGCTTTCATCACACGCAGCACGCATCGTGCGTGCATATTTCCGAAGTTAGACGATGATTCCCGAAGCGCATACTTACTCTTATTTATTTTATTATTTATGTACAGACGCCAGCAGGTCAACCTACCCGAAACTGTCAGATTTTCCCAATCAACCTTGAACCTAATGCTTTAGCAATAAAGTCGAAAATCTATTAAAGAAATCTGACAGATTGTAGTACGAGTAGCTTGATGTGCTGGCGTCTGTACACACAGTAAAATTATATATTTTACCGTGTGTACATAAATAGTAAAATTATATTATTATAATTACTCTTCTTGGGATAATCTGTATATTTTTACTTCATTGTATTAATTGTTTAAATATTTTCTTAGATTCGACGACGGTGCCGGCGGTGACAATGAAGTACAGAGAACTATGTTGGAGTTGATCAACCAGCTCGATGGTTTCGACCCCCGTGGTAACATCAAGGTATGTACAGTACCCCCCCCCCCCCCCCCTTAAATATAGCACCTCAACTTATATGGCATCGTCTCTGTCACCTAAATAACGCAAGCATCGATAACGAAATAGCGATCTGTATGAAAACCAAGCGTGTCATTTTTTGAGTACCTACTATGACGTCACAAGCACTATTTAGTGATGGGAAAGAGAAACCCAAATCGATTCAGTCGCCGCCGTGTGCGGCACACGTCTGTCGCCGCCGTGTGCGGCACACGTCTCGCCCCACCCAGCACCAGCGCCAGCGCTCACCCAGCAGTACCTACTTGTTGTTTTTAATACTTTAAATGCTGTAGACTTACAAATAATAATAATTTAACATCGTTTGCATTCCTGTTTTTTAATATTTCTCCATAATTAAGGTGAATAAACAAAACGTTAAGGTTATTTATTAAACCATTGGGCGCGGCGGACGCGCATGCGCGTTTTCGGACGTTCACCATGTGCTTGACGGCGCGTATGCGTGTCCATACAATTTACATAACTTTCTTCGAGTGCGGCGCGCCGCACCTGTGCGTTCGTTGTGCATCTCTATTGTTTCGAAAACATCGTAAAATAAGGGACGGTAAGGGTAGACACCAAGATATTTTTTGCACGCACCCGAGCGTTTGCCACACAGGATTAGTGTAGCATAAAGAAGCGTTTGCATACGTTTCGCTAATAATTAGGCAGTTAATGTGTTAAAATTGTCTACATAACAAGTATAAAATACAACATCACTCCTCTGATTCCGAAATCGATTCTCGAGAATCGATTTATATTGCGGAGAATTAACGACGTCGTTGCGTAGAATGAACAGCACTAATCGACAGAAAAATGAGAAAGTGCCTGTACCACGAAACTGAAGCGATATACGACAGTAGGTATCACTCGTTTCAATATTCATCGTCTGCTAACACAGAACGTCACATCCACCGCTCCAAGTAAAAGCTGCAATGTATTTTTATATTTTTTTACTGGCTTCCGTGTAGCGCGGCGGACAGGCGCAGACTGAGCCTACTTAAGAGGCTACCGAGCGCACAGTGGCGCCCTCAACCTTTGTTTGGCTATTTTATTAATTTTAGAATGAAAATGCAGAAAATAAGCACGTTAAGTTGTGCTTCACAAGACTATAGGTGTTTATTATTACATACAGTAGTTTTAGATTG
This sequence comes from Dicycla oo, assembly GCA_948252095.1. Taxonomy (NCBI): domain Eukaryota; kingdom Metazoa; phylum Arthropoda; class Insecta; order Lepidoptera; family Noctuidae; genus Dicycla; species Dicycla oo. The sequence continues at coordinate 24,004,497 of OX411728.1, forward strand.
TTAAGTTTTATTGTAATCGTTAAAACGGAAAATAGTGGCCACCAAGCTCCGTTTTAACGATTACAATAAAACTTAACAATCTAAAACTACTGTTTGTAATAATAAACACCTATAGTCTTGTGAAGCACAACTTAACGTGTTTATTTTCTGCATTTTCATTCTAAAATAAAAGAAATAGCCAAACAAAGGATGAGGGCGCCACTGTGCGGTCGGTAGCCTCTTAAGCATTTCATAAGGCACGCGAAGTAGGTGCTCTTGCGTTATCTAGGTATATCTATAGCTGTGCTGTCACTCTTATAGTATTTTTATCACACGAAGCGACGCGCGCTTTACTTGTGTTTACTGTGTACAAACCGCTGTGAATGTGTGCGTGAAGACGAATAACGTCAGCACATACCACACACGCACACACACACACACTTTCGACTTCGCCATTGTCTTTGACGGTACCGGGAGCTCCTGCGGCTGCGGCTCACGCATACATTCACAGCGTGCTTATACACTTGGTAAACACAAGTAAAGCGCGTATCGCTTCGTGAGTTAAAAATACTGTACCAATATGTCATTCACATTATCGCCTGGCTCCTGTTATTTTTTTTTTTTTACCACGTGTGTGCTCATTTATCACACGATTTCTTTGACATGTTGACCTTCAAAAAAGCGCTGAGTTTGAATAAATTATTTCTGATTTTGACATTTACATTTAGCAAAAGGGACCTGCAAACATTCAAATACGAAAACGGCTATAAAAACAAAATAATGTTCTTCCCCAGGTCCTGATGGCTACAAACAGACCTGACACGCTAGACCCTGCCCTCATGCGTCCCGGCCGTTTAGACCGAAAGGTGGAGTTCGGTCTACCTGACCTCGAAGGTCGTGCACACATCTTCAGAATCCACGCCAGGTCCATGAGTGTGGAAAGGGACATCAGATTCGATCTGCTGGCTAGACTGTGCCCTAATTCTACTGGTGCTGAAATTAGGTATGTATAACAAATATTTTTGACTATTAGCAGTAAACAAAACTGTGTGGGAAACCGAGAGGAATGCTTTTGCCCCTAGTGGACATTACAGGCTAGGATAGATAGTAAATTTACTATTAAAAAAGAAAAAAATACAAAATAACCTTGGTAACGAATTGGTGATCGTAGTTTGTTGTTTATTGCACAATATACTATCGGACTTTGAAAACATGCGAAAAAATTTAAGAGGGGGTGTTCTATAGTTCGCGTCAGATAACTTGACCGCTCTGAAACCAGGCTTTCCGATGCGCATAGCATGGCGCGCTGCTGTTTTAGTATAGATATTGACTACTGCGCAGTCAATTGCGCGAACTTCAGAGCGGCAAAGTTATTTGACGCGAAGTATACCCATCAATAGGAATACTAATATATGTATAATATCAACATGAAAACTATGGGACCAACTTGGAATTGGCAAAAAAATTTCGACCTTATACAAAATGATCCAATCGGGTATTAGTTGGTGCCATAGTAAGAGTTGTTCATATTGATAGGTAGAACACCCCCTTAAATTTTGTCGCATGTTTTCAGTCATCCTGTAGTAACGCTCGCTAATAGATGTGAGCATCGTGTGAACAGATTTATTTTTCTCTCACATTGTTGTGAGTGTTCGTTTCTCCCATGGTGCATATGTATAGGTATGAATAGGCTAAACTTACAAGTACATGACCCTTTCAGGCCGCAGCAAGCAAGCAACTATTAACAGACAGGAGAACCTGCTGCATGCTTTGTCCTTAGTAAGTTTTAGTAATAGCTATTTGTCCCACAGGTTTAAGGCGCCCCCGAAGGCATGCGTAGTTCATACAAACGAAATACCAAAATAATTTCTAAATCAAACATATTCTTAAGGTAGTGTGTATTTATTCCGATTAGATTACAGGTTCCCAAACATATATTTTGAAAGGACACTGATTTGAAGATGAGATATGAGGAATTTAAAATTTCTATACAAAACTTTTTTTCTCATATTTCATGTTTAAATCAATGTTCTTATTTAATATATATTTGGGAACCTAGATATTCCGTAATCCAATCGGAATAAATGCACACTACCTTAAGAATATGTTTGATTTACAAATTATTTTGGTATTTCGTTTGTGTGAACTAAGCATGCTTCGTAGGGCTCTTAAGAGAATTGTAAAGAATGGGATGTTATACATCGCGTTTAACGTTGCCTGCAATTCCTGGCTCGACGATAAAGCTGGAATCCGGATCCGTAAATTAATAATATCCGTATCTTCTGTAACCTCTTGTCTTTCTTTGTTCAGGTCTGTGTGCACAGAAGCGGGTATGTTCGCGATCCGCGCTCGCCGTAAGGTGGCTACCGAAAAGGACTTCTTAGAAGCAGTCAACAAAGTCATCAAGTCTTACGCCAAGTTCTCCGCAACTCCACGCTACATGACTTACAACTAAATGCCTTATTTGTATGTAGTCTGGGTGCATTTTTCATTGAACAGATTGTTGCATTGTTTCGTCTTTGCAATGATTAAGGCACTCGGGTATTGGTGGATTGTATTCATTATGTACACGAATTCATCTGAATAATATGTATATTTTATTACGGATAATGTGTGTAATGAATGCTGTTCCTTTAAAAATAACTTAGTTATTGTATTTGAATAATTTCTAATAAATTTTAATGTAAAATATTTGCTTTTTTTTGTAATAACTATTTTCCGTTTCGAAATGCAAGGAGCTTGTAGATGTTCAAACGGTAAAATTAATTACATAATATTATGAGCTATATAGGATTTACTACACATGCGTATACGCAAATAGGCATTATTATCAATTAGCTTTTGCCCGCGACCTCGTCTGCGATCCAGGGTGAAAAGTAGCCGAAGTCCTTCTTCAGGTTTCAAACTTCATCTACATCCGTTCAGTCGTTTTAGCGTAAAAGCGTAACAAACAAACAAACAAACTCACTTTCGCATTTATATTAATTACTCAACTAGTTTTTTGGTTTGTATATTCAGTCAAGCGATTGTATACTCGCCGTATAAGTCGCCGTCTCCTCGTAAGCTCAAAGGTTTTCACGATTACATTCATTGTCGTTTATCAATATCATCGCCGTCCATAACATGACTGTCCGGATTTTGACCGAGAGGATTTCATCATCATTCTCCCGCTATTATCCGAATTTATTGTCGGCGCAACATTCTGAACTCTTTTTTTGTCTAAAAAATCCTTTTGGCATTGCTTACAAAATACAAGTAAAAAAAACCGGTCAAGAGCGAGTCGGACTCACGCACCGAGGGTTCGGTACCAACATATATTTTAAAAAAAACCGGCCAAGAGCGTGTCGGGCCACGCTCAGTGTAGGGTTCCGTAGTTTCCCGTCGGTAAAAATATAATAAAATATGTAAACGAAGTTAAAAAAAATGCTTGCATATACGATTATACTACAAACAGTCCAGAAATTATTTTGTACAACTTTTTGTCTTTTTTGTACAAAAACTGTTGTTTCCATCAAGTTCAAAATGATTTTCCTAGAAAGTCCTTATAAAGTTCTACTTTTCAGATTTTTTTCATATTTTCTAAACTTATGGTTCAAAAGTTAGAGGGGGGGGGGGGGGGGGGACATTGTTTTTTACTTTTGGAGCGATTATTTCCGAAATTATTGACATTATCAAAAAAAAATATTTTAGTAAACCCCTATTCATTTTTAAATACCTTTCCAACAATATATCACACGTTAGGGTTGAAATTAAAAAAAAAAATCACTTCCCACTTTACATATAGGGGGCTACCCTAATAAAACATTTTTTTCCAATTTTTATTTTACCACTTTGTCGGCGTGATTGATATACATATTGGTACCAAATTTCAGCTTTCTAGTGCTAACGGTCACAGAGATTAAGCGAGGACGGACAGACGGACGGACAGACAGACATGGCGAAACTATAAGGGTTCCTAGTTGACTACGGAACCCTAAAAAAGTGCTATTAGAGACATCGTTTTATTTTTCCTGCAATCTTTACATAAACTTCTATCACATATATTTATTAATAATTTCATATTGTTCTCTATGCAAACTTCGGAGATAAGGGGGGGGAACTGTATTTTTTTACATTTTTCGAAGAGTCGAAAACCATGCGGCCTAAAAAAAAAAGAAAAAAGTTTGAATGTGTAAACAGCGCTCTTTCATATGATACCTCCATGCCCTAGTAGCCCCACTTCGAATTATTAAGACGCCCTTTCTGTCCCAGTTTCAAAAAAAAAAAAAATATTCATTTTTATTTCTTTCTTATTTGCAAAATAGTTGGGCAAACGTCACCTAAAACTATTCCAAAATTCAAGTTGATAGCATTAGTAGTTCTTGAGATATCCAGATGTGACAGACAGACTGAGTCGCACCATAAGGGTTCCTTTTTACCGTTTTGGTACGGAACCCTAAAAATGAAAATTGTTATTCACTAAAATAGATCATGGCAGCATAAAGTTACTACGCGGTACTACAGAAGTCACAATCGTAACCACAGAACACTAATACCCTTAGCCGGGATCGTAACTTGCTTCTTAAATGAACTTTACCAATGATTACCACATGGAGGGTAGTTGAACAAAAAAAAATTACAATGTCATATTGAGGACAATGATGCCAAATACTTTATTGCAAGAGGCGGTAGTAGGTAATATAACGGCAGCAAGTAACAATTAGTGACCAGTGACGACACTGACGACAGTGATATTCAGTTGCGAGAAATAAGTACTTATATTGCATGTTTAATTAATCAGTAGTTGTTTCAGTAGTTTGTTATTAAATTTTATACAAAATGTCGCAGATTGTGAGAGATAATGTAAGTAATTACAATATTGTAGAAACTATATTTTCGAAAATTAACCGTAGGTATTTTATTTTGAAAAGTAGGTACCTTACCTATACTAACTCGGTTTTTATGCTTGCGTTTCTTATTTCGTGCAGGCTTTATAATTTAACACAATTGAAAGCCAACCAGCTATCTCTAATCCAAGTCAAAAACAGCTTGTGTTCGGCAGAAAATGCTGTACTGCTAATATGAGAGAATCAGAGGATCTTCGAAACTAGCTCTTGTAGTAGACGTCTCGGTAACAACGAGCAATTTACAGCAATGCCAAGAATGGTGCCGATTATCTTGTACACCGAATTAAACTATCATTAAAATAAATTTACGTTAGCATAGTCACCCTACAACATTTCTACTGGTGGGACAGTGATCCACCAAGCGTACCTAACTAGTGCTGGTTGGTTTGTGGCTTTACATTAGTTTATCATTTTATATAATTAATACATTAGGCGCGGCAGACGCACATGCGCGTTTTCGGACGTTCACCAGGTTGACGGCGCGTATGCGCGTCCATACAATTTACATAACTTTCTTCGAGTGCGGCGCGCCGCACCTGTGCGTTCGTTGTGCATCTCTATTGTTTCGAAAACATCGTAAAATAAGGGTCGGTAAGGGTGTAGCATAAAGAAGCGTTTGCATAAAGAATTAAGCAGATAATGTGTTAATAAGAATTGCAAAATTTTAGTTCCTCTCCCTTACGTCAGTCCGTCAGATAGGACGTATTTAAAGATACAGTAATCGCAAATATTTTGGCCGGGCTGAAGTTAGCGCGAGCCTCATCTTGCGGCATCTGGCGCCTATGTTTAACCACGACTATTTTCAGGAAGCTTTCACGGATGTGGTGGAGTTATGTGCCCTGCTGCAATGTCTGGGGTTCGGCGTCAAATCTCTGGACACCAGTGATGGCAACATCAGCCAGGACGGCGGGATAAGGAGCGTTGTTATTAATTGTCAGGTAAAAACAATGATATCTACAGTACCTACATACCGATCTACTTACATAATTATGTATATTATTTTATATGGTCAACTGCATTGACACTTGAACTACAATCCGTTCGACTTACCTGTGCACTTAGCTAGAAAGCATTTTTTTTTTTAATATTTTGTGTTTATATTATTACCATACAAACTTTGCCTATGCATGAAAACAAATATTTTTACGAAATTAACTTTTTTGCAAAGACAAGAGTACTGTCAGAGTTACCTCGCAGGTTATATTTACCTACAAAAACCACCCTTACCGCTTCGAGTTAAAAGCGCTGTCAAATTCAAACTGTTACTTACATGGACTTACCAACCCAATAGATAGTAATAGTATACCAACCCAATATATATGTATATATACAGTAAGTAATAATCATAAAAAATATTAAAACTGCACAATTAGTTTGATACAGGGTTATTGGTAAAACACCAACAACCTCTTAAGGGGTCATTGTACTCATCATTATAAACAACTTACTATGGGACCAAACTTGAAATCGCGAAAAAAAAATCAACATTTATGTTCGCATAATTCGTCAAAATGTAGTTGCATTTTTTTTTCGCGATTTCAAGTTTGGTCCCGTTCAAGTCCAATTCAACCATTTGTTACTATGTTTAACCATTGGTTAAGTACGGATCAAAAAACCGGCCGTTGGGGCCGGTTTTTTGATCCGTAGTTAACTCAACCGGATAAGGCCTGTCGTACTTTATGGGTTTGAATGCTGGGCCGTGAAGAAGACGGATGATAAAAGATTGTATGCAGCGGCGATGAGAATGTTGAGATGAATGTGTGGAGTGACGAGAATGGATGAAGTAAGAAATGAGTGTATAAGAGGAAGTTTGAATGTGGCGCCAGTGACAGAAAAGTTGAAAGGAAATCATTTGGCTTGGTATGGGCATGTGATGAGAAAGGACGAAACGCCTGTGATTAAAAGAGTGATGAATATACATGTTGATGGATGGAGAGGGAGAGGAAGGCCGAAGAAAAGATGAATGGATTGTGTGAGGAATGATATCAAAGAGAAGGGAGTGATTGATAGCGTGACTGTTGACAGGGGAGAATGGAAGAAGAAAACGTGTTGCGCCGACCCTAAGTAACATGGGATAAGGGCAGGAAGATGATGATAACTCAACCAATGGTCAAACATAGTAACTAATGGTTGAACTTTGGCTAAATGTGAAAGGCTAAACAGGAATGAGTTATGCCATTAGTTACTATTTTTTAATATTAATGAGCTAACATGAATACATTCATGCTTAGCCTTTCACATTTAGCCAAAATTCAACCATTAGTTAGGTACTATGTTTAACCATTGGTTGAGTTAACTACGGATCAAGAAACTGGCCCTAAGTCATGATAACAAACAACTTTTACTATGGGACCAAACCTGAAATCGCGAAAAAAAAATCTGCTGTGCTCTATATTTATGTTCGTCAAAACGTAGGGTATATACATACGTGTCGAATTGATAACCTCCGTTTGTTTTTGAAGTCGGTTAAAAAGTGACTTCTTTAACCAGCATTAATATTGCACTATGTACGCTAGACGTCAGCAGGTCAAGCTACCCGAAACTGTCAAATTTTCTCAATCAACCTTAAACCTAATGCTTTAGCGATAAAGTTGAAAATCTATTAAAGAAATTTGACAGATTGTAGTAGCTTGATGTGCTGGAGTCTGTACCTCACATCCCTGAATGTATTTAATTGTCAGAAGTCTAGTTGAGTTGGCTGCATGCGGCGTTGGCTACATACAGGTAGAGGGTTCGATTCCCATAGGTAACGGAAAAAGAAATGTATGACCTAATAGTTGGAAGAGTAAGGGCAGGTTACTTTGACTCTACGCTTAACTTTGGCCCAAATCGAGACAGAAGTTTACTGTCATTAAATCCACACAAAGTTCCGCAAGTACGCGTTTATATTGCCATCTATTAGTTACCGAAGGACATACGACGACGTTCGGTTGTGTGGTCGCGCGACACTTCGGGCAGTTTAAACATTTATCTCTATTTGGGCCAAAGTTATGCCCTAGGTCAAAGTAACCCACCCTTACCACAGATATTACAATACTACGTACCTAAGTTTTTCGAGTCTGGTCATTATAGTTTCGTTAGTGTTTGCTGCCTTTCTGCAACAGATAACTAAATTCCCAACCTACACAGCTTTAATCTGATAAATAATAACAATTAACAAGGTAATCTTTTCAGTCATCTGGTCTCCACGTGGTGCTGGAAAGTCCAATCTCGTGTTGTTCCTGTCCAACTACCGCCGACCAGGATAACAGTGGCATTTGGCAGGTCTCTGGCATAACCGGTGGAAAACAACTAGATAAGGTATGTTAAGGCTGAGTGCACTCACCTTAAGAGTGACGTCATGTAGGTATGTAAAGTCGGGGGAATTAATTGTAAAGCAAATTGACTACCGACTCCAATTGTCCCTAACTGTATTCAAATCACAATGGCAGTTGTATCACTTATTTGGCTAGCCTTTTCCCAACTATGTTGGAGTCGGCTTCCAGTCTAACCGGTTGTAGCTGAATATCCAATGATTTCAAAAGGAAGGATACGCCCATATCTGAACATTATATTTATACCCAAAACCTTCTTCATACAAGCAAAAAGTAGCGCCATCTGTGATCTAATTTAAGTAAGTAGGCGCTCAATATCAATCGACCAATAAGTAATGCATGTTGTGCTTACCTGTAAGAAATGGGTACACTAGTCCATAAGTTTACTCGATGTATCTCATATTTTTGTATCAGTGTATTCAAATAAATAAAATAAATAATAAACTCATACGAACTACGCGAGTGCCATGCCGGGTTGCATAGGTCGACGACGTAACCTTGTACATGCGGTCATGATTTTTGTTATCACATTGTATCGGAAATAAGTAAGTTGCAAAGAAAACATAAGTAAAATAAATTAATTTCAATCAACTTTAATTGAAATTGTAAACCACTTATTGGTATAATAATTATTGAGATAAGCTATTACGATAGACGAAATAGTTTGATACACACAACATGCCAAAACTACTGTTCTTTATATAAAACTATTTAAAAATAAAATGTCTTTCAGTTCCCTTCCCAATGTTTTTTGTTTCACTCATAAATTTAATATATTACATATTAGGTACCAAAATTCAAAATTACACCACCTTACACTATGTTTCTAAGACAAAAACAAAACATAAATAAAAAACGACGTCCGTACAAGGTTACTCGTTAACTTCGCGCGCGCTAATGGCAGCGCGCGACATTGCCGCCATTGTGGATTTCGGTAGTCAAATTATTATAGGGTAGTGGCACCAATAGTTGAACGACCCCCAATAGATGAATGATCGACTTAAAAATTAAAAATATAAAACACCTCGCTACTTACATGTGTCCAATATTTTTTTGCCGCTTAGGGCAACATTTTTTCTTCCCGGTTCCATAACAACTTAGACAGTGAAAACTCAGACGCCCTCGCAGCCAGCCGTCGCGTGAGCGTTTCCCGCCAAAAATCAGTTTTATATGGAAACCTACTTAAGGTAAGTGCCCTATGAATTTAAGAATTTTGTCACCTTAAAGATATAAGTAATGATAGATTTCAGTGGATTTGGTTAGACTACAATCTTGATATATATTATTAAGCTTTGATTATATAGATACATATGTACAGTCGCGACCAAAAGTCGGTAAGCAAACTCATAAAGCAATAGCTTGGCGTTTAGTTTGACTTAAGACCTTCTATTTCCAAGAACATAAACATGCATAATTGTTGTCGTCAACAACTGATTGTAGTTCATAATTTCAAAGTTATAACATGTGTAAAGATGACCTAGCGGTTAAGCGCGTGCAGATAGATGCGTGAATCAGTGAGCCGTGAGTTCAAATCTCACGCAGTACTTGACTTTTTGTAAGTTTTTACTTGATTGGAAGTAATGGGACAGAAATATAATATTCTTTATCTTGTTCGCTTGGTCACTCATTTCGTAAAGTTAGAAAGGTAGATCATAGAAAACTAAATAGGTATTGACAATTATATATGTGTTATTAGAATATCCTTTCTTTGTTATGTTATTATGAATTGACTAAGTGGGTATACAACAAAAAATCCTATGAACGGTTACAAAAAAAAAAAACTTCTTTTATCTAGTAGGAATGTGACGTCACAATTCTCTTAAATTTGTTAATTTTATAAATAAGTAAATAAAACGAATAAACATTTTTGTTACCATTCAGCACGACTTTTTTATTTAAACCTTCCAACACCGAAAAGATAAATTAAAAATCACAAAAATAGTTGAATAATAATACAATAACTAATATTTAATTTCTTATAAAAATAAATAATAAATGAACATAAACATCTAACAAGTTTTTGCTTAAAATAGATTATTTTTTTTACATTTCTCGGGACCCTGAGGTCCCGGACCTTTGGAAGGCGTACGAGGAGCCGAAGCCAAATCGCAGAGGCCCCTTAAATAATTTTAAATGATAAGGAGGCACCAACCGACGACTATCCCTGTATGCACTATGCAAGTGCACCCAAGGACAACCCCCGGTTGGTGCAGGACTATTGTTGTGCGTGGAAACGAAACATATTGGGCTATGGGTCTGGGTGGCTAATGTGGATTGGGTTACTTGAACTATGGAAGAACTATGTCCCCTGCCTGACCAATGTTATATATTATACACGGATAAAATGGCAGGGGGTGACTTGCACACTCAATAATGGGCCCCCGGAAACGGCCGCTAGCGCATAGTGACGTAGCGACAAGGGGGCAACACTTCCTGAGATGCTTGAAGAGTGGAGAGGTATTCCACGGCTATCAGGACAATCCCGGAAGTACGGTCAAGATCCCTACCAGCATCTTACTGGAATACTTCCTTCCTCCGAGCACGTTTGCTCTTGCGAATCTCCACTCAAGCCGGCCAATAAAGGCAAGAAAGAGGTGGGAGCTCTGTTCCACGTCAGGGTTCACTCCAGCCGGCCAATAATGGCAAGCCAGAGATGAGGACAAGATTTCTCTCGGGAGATAGGGTCCGTGGGGTCGCTACTGCCCAACAGCTCGCCACATGCTGCCCTGCGGGTTTCTATATCTCTCTTGGTCTGGCTCCTCATCCTAGACCCGTTCCGGCAAAGTAAACTGTACCGGCACAGACCTAAAGTTTGGAGCGCGCAAGCCCCACCACGGCGTCAACGTAGAGATACAGCGGTGGGGAAAATAGAAATTATTATTATGGTTCCAAAGAAACAAAAAACAGTCCAACATTGTGATTAAGATTCGAACTCAGACTTCATTGATCGTGAAACCATTGCTTAGCCCAAACAGCTACCAGCACATGTTATGTTTATGCGAATTTTAGCAATGCAATGGTAAGAACAGGTCGCCACTATGACGAGTATTCTAAATTCAACAGAAATATAATGTTATTTCGCGTAGTACGACGACATGCGACAATTCATTAGTGTACTGTGTTATCTGCGGAATGTTGGCTCATACACGCACACGTACTGGTTCGTGCTCGCACAGTTCATAGCTATGTAATCCTTAGCATGCTTATGGACTTTTGAGCGTTTACTGTACATTATTTACAGTATTTTTTAGAGAAATTTTAGAGAAATTTACTGTTCAAGTAATAGATTAAATTTTGTTCACTTGATCCAATAGATGAACGGCGTTCAACTAATGGAGAAAGGGCATATTTTTACAGCTATCATTACTTGTAAACTCACGCTTAGATACCAAACAAAACCATGGAAATGATTTTTAATAAATGTATGAACTTAGTTACCAAAAGTTGAACACATGATTTTAGTGTTTTTGATTCATTTTTGGCTTTATTTTAGTATAGAATCCTGCACTGTTCAGCTTTAGAATTCATGCCCAAAATTTGAACTAAGGAATATGTTCACATTTTATTCGTTCAAATTTTGGGTATCGTGCCTTAAGCTGAACGCTGAAGTGAGTTTTATTCGTTCATTTTGTGGTTCTTTAATCCAAATAATAAACGAATTGAATTTCTTCGTTCAGATTTTAGGTCTTATTTTAACGTATGAACGGATAAGCATTACCAGTATTTCTTCTCTTTTAGATGTTCTCAACACCACGAAAAAAAGAAAAAAGATATGAACAAAATTCTCTCGAAGAAGCTTTACGAATGGTACAGACGCCAGCACATCAAGCTACTACAATCTGTCAGATTTCTTTAATAGATTTTCGACTTTATTGCTAAAGCTTTAGGTTCAAGGTTGATTGGGAAAATCTGACAGTTTCGGGTAGGTTGACCTGCTGGCGTCTGTACAAGCGCAGCAGATATCCCTGTCCAAATCCAGTGTTCAGTTTAACATTCTAAAGGCACACAATAAAATTCATGGGAAAACGGCCCTCCAATGTAAAAAAAGGGCCTGGAAAACTGTTATCGAATGATGAAGAATATAAAATTGCTACCTGGATTGGCCAAAATTGGCTATCCTGTCAACACAAATGATGTCAGAGAGACTGTTGCACGCACAGATTTTTGAAATGAAAGGTTCAGACCTGAAGCCAGGCAAAAAGTGGATCAAACTATCAGGTTGGCGGAAAAGTCTTGCACCAAAATAAAAGACTTAATGAATTTATTGATAACTTTGTTATTTACAATAATTAATCAGTAATGTAATCCCCACATAACTATATTACTCTGGCCCATCTAGTTGGTAGATTGTTGATGCCCTGCGCCCAGAATTCCAAAGAAAAGGTCCACTGCCATTTTGAGGTCTTCGTAGTTTTAAAATTTTTTCTCACGCAAATAAAGCTTTAGTGGTCGGAACAAGTGACAGTCGGATGGCGCGAGATCCGTTGAGTACGGTGGGTGGGCAACCGGGTGCCATTCAAGCTCTACGATTTTTTGTCGAGTCTCCGAAGCGACATGAGGTCGCGCATTATCATGGAGTAAGTGAACCAGGGCTCGGATACCGGTATATTTTTCGAAACGGTTTCGTCTTAAATACCTAAGAAACGATTTGTTTCGGTTACGTTCGAACGGAACGTTATAAATAACGTTTTTGAAGAAGAACAAAATTTTAATCGTTTTCGATTAATAAAACGTTTTTAACCGTTTTTATTGCATTTCTTGGGTTTTTCCGATACGAAAGTTCTACGAGTATTTCATTCAAGGCCACGCGGCTTAGTTTCGTCGTTTCACAATAGTACTAAGTATTATCTGTGACTCTGTGAGTACGCGTAGGTAAATAGTGTGTGGTAGGGTAGGCAACTATCGCACTGGAGATCCCTGGTGTCAACAGTGGCCCTCAGCGTCGCTCGACGTAGTGGACGTTAGTGTCCAGGCAGGTCAAGTGCGCAGATCTGCGTATAATGCACCTGGGGGACTCTGCAACTTCGGAAGAGGTCGCAGCTGCTGTTGCAAAGGCCGGAGAATGCCTAGACCAAGTTAAGGTGGAAACAATTCGTCCGGGCTTCTCCGATCTGCGGACAGTACTGGTCAGCTGTCCCGTCACGGCAGCTCGAAAATTAAAAGATGGTCCCAGACTGGTGGTGGGCTGGAATTTGGCATGGGTCAGGCTTCTGGCAAATAATGCTATAGGTGCATGAGAGAGGGACACGTTGGAGTTCAATTCACCTCAGAGGTCGATTGCTGCGGTCTTTGTTTCCGCTGTGATCCGCTCGCTCACAAGGCCAGCTCTTGCGATGCCGCGCCATACTGTGTAGTCTGTGCCAACGTCAACGTCGCTATCGTTGCCGAACCATACTTTGTTCCTCCCAGGGATGACTGAGTGGATGACATTGATGGCTTGGTGGCACTTATCTCGAGACCGGCCGCTGGCACTCCGCCCCTGGAGACCGTCACCCGGGGCGGGGCTTTGTAGCGGTCTTAGTCGAAGATATCATGGTCGTGCGGATTTATTTCTCACCCAACCCACCTCTCGCCGACTTTGAGAGTTTCATCACGGAATTGGGCACAGTCATCAGTCGAAGCCGTCCTCACCCTGTCCTTGTCATGGGTGACTTCAACGCCAAATCCACGACTTGGGGTTCCCCAGCAACAGATGCACGGGGTGTGTTACTGGAGGAGTGAGCGGTGAAGTCAGGCTTACTGCTCCTAAACCAGAGATCTGTTCAGACATGTGTGCCGCAGTGGGGTGAGTCTGTAGTGGACTTATCGTTTGCTATTCCCGCTGTCGCACGCCGTGTCCTGAACACGGCGTGTATTGGAGGGCGTGGAGACGTGGTCGGATCACAGATACAGTTCGACGTCTCTGCCCAGATCTCGAATGGCCCGGCACAAGCGGCCCCAACCGGGGTTGAGGATGGCTCGCGATGGGCGCTCAAACAACTGAACCGGGAAACCCTTCTTCTTCTTCTTCTTCTGGTTGCCTCAATCGTGAAGGCCTGGTTGGACTCACCAGTCAGGTCTTTCGATATTGACGAGGAGGCAGAATGGTTCCGGGAGGCCATGACACAAATCTGTGATGCTGCGATGTTCAGTTCAGTCTCCATCTGCCAGGCGCGAGGTGTATTGGTGATCGTAAGACATTGCGCATTTGCGCATCGCATGCGTGGTGGCGCGACGCCCGTACACCAGGCAGCGATGAAGGCGCAGACGAACACCAGAAGCTATGGTATGAGAGGCGGACCTGTGCGAAGAAGGCTCTTCAGCTGGAAATAATAGGCTTGGGCCCAAGCCCATAAAGAATTGCTGGCATTTCTAGAACGTGATCCGTGAGGGCGTCCTTACCGTTTGGTTAGGCGCAAACTTTGCTCGTGGGTGTTTCTACTATCCAGTGGCCTCCACCGGCAACTGCTAGAGAGAGTAGTGATCGCTTTATTCCCCTCACAAGGGGAGCACACACCACCGCATATAGTTCCGCCTACTGTGGTACCCAACTCGGAAAATGACGATGGCGACGCGCCTGAAATGACCCAGGTAGAACTAAAAGCGGCAGTACAAAGGCTTCAGGCCAAAAACACTGCTCCAGGAACTGACGGTATTCCTGGCCGTGCATGGGTTCTGGCCATCAGGGATCTCTGGCCCCGATTAGTGGGACTCTTGAGCACATGTTTGGAGAGACTGGAAAGCTGGTCCTGTTGAAAATGGAAGGGCGGCTTGCGGAATCGCCATCCGCTTACCGGCCCATTGTGTTGTTGGGTGAGGTGGCCAAACTCTTCGAGAGAATTATTGCAGACCGCCTTATCTAACACATGACAAGAGAGGGGCCGGATCTGGCCGGATCAGTGTGGTTTCCGTCAGGGGCGCTCTACAATAGACGCGATCATGCGCGTGAAAGTCTTGGCGGAGGCAGCAATGGCCCAGGGTGAGGTCGTCTTGGCAGTGTCTTTGGACATTGCCAATGCCTTCAACACTTTTTTCAACACATTAAGGAGTCACTCTGATATCACAGGGTGCCAAACTACCTCCGCCGCATTATCGGGGCTTATCTGACAGATATGTCATCTACCCGGATCGAGAAGGATGGGGTCGGCGAGAGATGTCGTGTGGTGTTCCACAGGATTCGGTTTTGGGGCCACTCCTGTGGAACATCGGATACGACTGGGTGCTGCGCAGTGCACTCCTCCGTGGCGTCGGCGTCATCTGTTAAGCCAATGACACGCTGGTAATGGCACGGGGGAAGACGCTCCGGCAGGTGACTGTCTTAGCAACAGCTGGGGTTGCGCAAGTCGTAGGCAGGATCCGACGATTGGGTCTCCAGGTGGCACTGGATAAATCGGAAGTCATTTGTTTCCGCGGGCCCCGGAAAGCGCCACCCTCAGGATCCAACACAATAGTAGGAGGTATTCACATCGGTATCAAGTCGACGATGAAGTACCTAAGACTCGTCCTCGATACTCGAACTTCGGGCCGCATTTTCAGCGGTTGGCTCCCCGATTGATGGGCACCGCGAATGCACTCTCGCGTTTGCTGCCTAATCTTTGGGGGGCAAATACTTCCTGCCGGAGGTTCTATGTTGGGATCGTACTGTCCATGGCGCTCTAAATACTTTCGGAAATATAAAATATCAAACTTTGATAAAATAACTTCATTTTTTGCACTATTTTGTTGTTTTTGACGTAATTTTGACAGCAGATGTTGCTATTTTAATGCGTTTTGATTTTGCAAGTAATAAGATGACGCACATTTTTTTTTTGGGTGAATAACTACGAAAATTTTGATTTTGTGACAATATAAAATTATTATTTTTATCCTGATGGTATCTGCTAGAGGTCAAACGAAACACAATTTCTATAATTTGCAGCCATTCTTCATCCATCTTTAAAACAGGTCGAATCTGTTCAAAAACCGAGTCAGGCTCAGGGCACCCGACTTTACGTAGTCTTTTGGCTGCTACCCCTAGATTGTATATAAAAATCCGGAGGCGCGAAGGGAGAGCAGCCTCCGCCCGCTGTAACAAAGCATAGGCACCGGTGCGGGCCATAGCAGCTGAAGCAAGCCGAAGCTGCGGAGGTGAGCATGGGTGTCTATCCTTTATTACACAAGGGCGAAGGGGCTGCACTTTTGACGCAGACGTTGCAGAAGCAACATTAAAGTTTTTGAGGTTACGTTACAATAATTTGTTTTTCTCAAGAAGGGGTGCGTTATCTTTCATGGGAGTGGTGCCAGGTGAGAGGTTGCACCCCCCTACCCCCCACCCCCTCCTCCTGGCAAACGATACTAAATTTTTACCAAAAACTTAACAAAACATATAGTACTAAGATTTTTTAAAATTCATAAAAAAAACTATGCATTTCCTAAACTTCCCCCATGCAGGGAGGGGATCTCCACCCCTCCCTGCATATACAGAGTTATTGGTAAAACACCAACCACTTCTTAAGGGGTCATTATACTCATCATTATGAACAACTTTTACTATGGGACCAAACCTGAAATCGCGAAAAAAAATCAGCTGTTCAGTACATTTATGTTTGCATAATTCGTCAAAATGTACTGAACAGCTGATTTTTTTTCGCAATATCAGTTTTGGTCCCATAGTAAAAGTTGTTCATAATGATGACTACAATGACCCCTTAAGAAGTTGTTGGTGTTTTACCAATAACCCTGTATATATACCCTTATATAAAACTCCTTCCAAATACATAATTATGTGCTTTAGTTTTTAGCCCACGTTCGCACGAACGTAAAATTATAGCGACGGGATTTAATCGCGCGGCTGCGTCCTGCGGAATAAACCGGTTTTTGAAAACGTTCTCATATCGTTTTCGTTCCGAACAAAATGCTGTACAAAGAACTGTTAGAAACGTTTTAAAAACGTTATTTAAAATAACGTTTCCGAGCCCTGAAGTGAACATTTACACGTCTCGGTCGTTTTTCTCTTATTGCGTCAGCCATTTTTTGAAGCTGTTCAGTATAAATGGAAGTCGTAATCGTACTTCTCGCAGGGAGAAGCTCGTAATAGAGTGGGCCCTTCGCATCCCACCAAACGGAGAGAAGATGCTTGCGTGAGTGACGGTTCGGCTTTGGCTGCGTTGGTGGCTCTGCGTCGTAAGGAAGCCAGACGGCGTGCCGTGTGTTGTTATCATAGAGAATACAGCTCTCATCGCCGGTTACCAGATCTTCAAGAAACTTTTTCCGATGTGGCTGAAAAAGAAGCGATTCACAAATACTAACACTGACTTGACGATGACTGTCAGTTAGTTGATGTGGAATCCATCGTGCCATTTCTTTACGATAGCCGAGTTTGTGTAAATGAGCCTCGACGGTCGAATGATGACAGCCAAGAGTCTCTGCCAAATTACGCGTATTTATTTCTGGATTAGCCTTTAAACAGCGGAGTAATTCCTCATCGTCGAAGTTGGATGGTCGCCCAGATGGCTCGTGATCTTCAAGAGTTATATCTCCCGATGCCAAGTGAGCAAACCAGCGGCTTATCTTCGCGATACAACACCTTCACCGAACGTTTTGCTGATGTTAGCGGTAGCCATACTCACGTAGTGTCCCTGATGCCACTCGTAAAAGATGATCTTTCGTAGTTGATGTTCACTAATCATTTTCACAAACTAACCAAATCCTCACTAATATAATAATCAAGTGGTGGATAAAGTTGCAAGCACAAAGTTTCTGGGTTTGGAAATAGATGACAATCTGAACTGGAAATCACATGTAGTCAAGGTTTGCAAAAAACTAAGTAAATCCGCATATGCCTTACATGCATTGTCGTTGAGAGTTTCCAAGGAAGCGCTTCTTACCGCCTACTACGGTTTAGCTGAACCCCATCTTCGTTACGGGGTTATATTCTGGGGCAATTCAACCGACAAAGATATGGCATTCAAGGCCCAAAAAAGGTGCATTCGTTCAATGTATAAACTTAACACTACAGATAGTTGCTACCCGTATTTTAAAGAACATAAAATTTTAACACTACCAAGTATTTATATAATGGAAATGGCTATGTTTGTCAAGTCAAATCCACAATATTTAAAAAAAATGAACGACGTAGTAGCACGAAATAGACGAGACAACAGTCAACTATGTCTTCAAAGAGCGAAGACAGCACTATTGAGCAAAAGTGTCTGTTGCATGGCACCAAAAATCTTTAATAAATTACCTAAACCCTGGAGAGATTTGAGTATGTCATTATTAAAAAACAAATTGCGAAAATTTTTAGTAGACAAAGCATATTACAATATTGCAGATTTTCTAATGGACAACGGAATAGACTAATATTTAAATCACTACCTATCTTGGACATCTCATCTATTTTATTATGACATTTCTTAACTATTATCTTTTGACATTGTATCCATCTGTTAATGTGACTTTGGTGTAATATTTTTATGTTTGTATTTAATTTAAGTTAATAAGTAGTTTTTTTTTTTTATACCAATCTGAGTTTGACATAATACTAATTTTCTTTTATATAATTTAAATTTGCTAATCCAGATTTGCATGCCTCCTGGTAAAATATGGCTGAGCTCGCAATGTACCTAACTCAAAACCACATGTATTGTATTACCCATATTTGCAAATAAACTATCTTTATCTTTATCTTATCACTAGCGTGCCTTTATATACCCTTGACGTGATAGCTTCGAGAACCTTCTACAATATTCTTACGTATCCCAGATCAATACTAAATATTCCGGAAAATTCTAGTAATTTACAATTTCTTGTGCAATATTTTTCCGCCAACCTGATATTTTTGCCAAGGCAGGGTGCCTTACAACATCAGAAAAAGACATGCAGAAATAATTTCGAAAGCAAGAGCATTAGTCACAGAGCCAATGATTAGGCAATGGTTAGAAGGTTTGCGACAATATCTGCAAGATGTATCCGCTGATGATATATTAGACAACCCCGAGCGATTTTTTAATCTGGACGAGACAGTTGTACGAGTACAGCTGTGTCCGAAAACTGGAGTTATTTTGGCACCTAAAACTATCCTGCGATGTATAATGTCACCTCAGGACAAGAAAAAAACAAGTATTACTGTATTATGCAACTTTTCTGCTAGCGCTGGAATAGTTACACCATTTATTGTTTACCCCTTGCAAAGAATATCAAAATAAGTAGCTCAATCAGTTCCAATTCCTATTCTCCTACCTCTAACTCTTACCATGTTCTTTCCTTTAATACTATTAAATTGTTAGTTCAACTATTGGGTACAAAATGTGTATAATTAAGGCTCAGTGTTCAACTATTGGGGTAAAACCTTAATATTTTTACAAATAGGATCTTGAAAAAAAATACAGTAGATCTAGAAGGTTCTTTTTTTTAATCTGTCAAATCCTGAGGATTACGGATTAATAAAAAAAAATAAGCATGTATAAATGTCATGAAATAACTGAGATACAGCTATTTAAAGTTGTCAAAAACGCTTAATCGTTCATTTATTGGTGCCACTACCCTATCGCTTTAGAAATGTGTTTATTTAATAGTTTAATTGCAACAATAGTAATGTAAGGTTACGTAGCGATGATACGATACCTCATGTTCCTTTTTCACCTTTGTATCGTAATTTTTAATCTATGCATCCTTTTACTACGCAACTAGGCATTTTTTATTACAAGCAAAGCTTCCGCACGCGGACCGCGGTCGACAGTTGCGTTGGCCCTAAGCTGACATTTTAGGGCCAGCGATGATACTGCGTAAGGACCGGGCTAACCGCACGACGAAATGGCACCAGCGCGCTGGTGCCATTTCTTGCTATCATATAAATCAATGTGAATGCCTGTATTTTACATGGAGTGACTGCCATCTAACTAAGACTGGTTGTCAGACTTTCGGGCTTCTAATGACCCGTAACGACTGTCAAAGATCCACAAATGACAGGCACCAACAGCTTAACGTGCTTTCCGAGGCACGGAGGGGTCTTGGTAAATAAAGACGGGCACGCACCACGGACCCACCGTGGCAAGCGTAGCTTAACCTGATCGATCGAACCGTGCGGCTGTAATTACTTGGCCACATGACAGTTGTATCACTAGTTGTATGAAATAGCTATAACACGGAAAATTGGAATTGGCCCATTAGATGTTATGTGGGTTAGATCCTTTTCGTTTAACTATGGACAATTATGTAGCTTATCAATTAATATCCATAACTTTACCTATAGATATTTTTCAATTTTCAACAAGGGAATCGGCTCCAATAGCAAAATAATGTCAGATGTCGTCTCATACTGGCCGTAAATCTGCTCAGAAATGAGAAAAAAACCTCAACCAAAGAAACTTTGCATCAAAAGCAATGCAATGAGCCTAAAACGTCTAGTGTCGAGCAAATACAACAGTTACGGCGGTGTCAGAAACCGTAAGAAAATCTGTTGCAAATATCAAAAAAGTTTAAGAAAGATGTCGACTCATATCGGCCGTTAATCTGCTCAGAACTGAAAAATATCATAATCGGTGAAAGCTTACTTTATGTGGAATGCAATGAGCCTACTAAGTCTAGTGTCGAGCAAATACCTACCCGGATAAGAAAAAAAAAAAAAGTTTTACCTACTGCACCGTGTGACATATCAAATGAAAGGGCTTACTGTGAGGGCCTCAAATAGATTTTTTTAATAATTTTAAAATAAATTGTTTAACTGTTATTTAAGAAAATGTATGAAAATTGATCATACCCTCTTATCTCCGAAACTACTGAGTCATTTTGAAAAAAAAAAAAAAATACAGAAAATAGTTCTATACCGATTACAGGAAAACTTATAAGAAGTCTATGGTCTTAAAATAACATGGCAAATCTCTCAATATTGTGCGTACAAACTTACATTTGCAGTTGGAATTTAAGGGAGAACATGTTTTTCAACTACAATGTTAAGTTTGTTCTTGGAATAAATTCATCCCAACTACGGAACCCTTCATTGTGCGGGTCCGACACGCACTTGGCCGGTTTTTTTGTAAGTATAATAAGTATACCTACCTAACTACCTACTCATGAAAAAGTGCGCACCGTAATGGCGTAGGTAGGTGTAGGTACTTTTAAAATAGCTATCATCATCGTAAATACCTACTTAGTACTTTAATATTGGCGCCGATTCCCTTGTTCACAAACTAAACTAAAATTAAGTTCAGTGCATCTTTTCCTTTCTGTTTCATTAAGAAAAGGACAGACGATAAATTTTATTTTAATCCTGTCAAATTAAGGTACTACTCCATAGACAAGTTTAGACGTGATTAAAAAATTGGCTACTAAAAATACGTAAATTTACGTCAGGATCTGACTAATTTGACTGGACTAAATAAAAATTTATCTTCCGGCTGTGTTAATGAAATACATAGAAAGAAAAAGATGCACTGAACTTTAGTTTAGTTTGTGAATAAGGGAATCGGCGCCGGCGCCATAGTCTCAATGGGTTAATGGGATACATCTACGTCCGTTGTGTTGAAATTAAATAAACGTATCAACAACTGCCCGGGAACTCCCAAGTACAATGTTTCGTTCCGGCCGCAGGGAAATTACCTACAATTTAACTGTTTCATGGCGTTTCTACTATTGTTTATGGACAGGTTAGGTACCTGTTTGTTTAACGATTTATAAATGAATCGATTATCTCAAAAACAACATAAGTCACACTGAATCAACTTATCAGTATAGACAATAACCTTTTTCATACTAAGCCAACAATGAAAACGTGTTTCTCTTATTTACTGTGTATAAAGAAGTATATTTTACATCCATTATCACAATATTTTTTACATATCAATGTGGCATTTTAGAAATATTTAAAATTTGAAGCCATGGACAAATGTTGTTTTTACAAAAAAGGTAGACATGTGTTACTTTTACATCCATTCTGCAAAAATGAGGTCATAGCATTAGTAAATGAAAATGCCAATAATATTCAATTTAATTTTATTCAATGAAAAAAAAAAACATACAAAATTAGTGTCTATAGCTCTTCAATCTCTTCATTTACTGTCGGCCAAGAATAAATAGTTTTATAAAAGTATATTTAGTGGATATTTCTCGGACATAATGTTGTTTTAGCACCGATTTGTCCGTTTATAGCTGCATAAAAAAATAAAACGATTTTCTAAAAAAAAGTGACAAATGTTGTTTCTGAAAGAATCGATTCAAATATTATTTAAGATCTTGTACACACACATGAGATATGCAATAAAGATTTGAATTTGAATTCGATCCGTTTAGTTGGTGCTGTGTACACAAATCAATAGGTATTAGGTATATACTTATATATATTATATATACCTAATATTGATTTGTGAAAAAAGTAGGTACCTATATGTATTACATTACTGTTATGTAGTAGATAAGTATAGGAAGTTCCTTCAGTATGACTACAGAGCGTTTAGTTACAGAATAATATGGTTAATCATTAGAAAAACCATATTATTCTGTGAATAGACGCTCTCTAGTCTCTCTCTACCAAGGTCATTGATTTCAAAATTTTAATTTGCCTCTACCTACCTCCTCCTCTCCTCCTTTTTTTATCTGCCTAGCCTTTTCCCAAATATGTTAGGGCTTCCAGTATAACCGGATGCAGCTGAATACCAGTTTTTTACCTACATGGAGCAACTGCCTAATATGACCTCCACAACCCAGTTACTAGGTAATACGATACCCCTTGGTAAGACTGGTTGTCAGACTTTCGGCCTTCTGACGACCCGTAACGACTGTCAAAGATCCACGAATGACAGCCGGGACCAACGGCTTAACGTGCTTTCCGAGGCACGGAGGCGGAGGGGTCTTGGTATGTAAAGATGGTCGCCCATCCACGGACCAACCGCGGAAAGCGTAGGTTAACCTGATCGTTCGACCCGTGCGGCTGGTATGAAACCACAAGCCCTTGCCTACCTATTCTAAATATACCTACCAACTTTCCTTAGTGATAGTTTAATGTATATTAATATTATCCCGCTAGACCTTGACCAAGTCCTAATTTTAACCTGATAACACAATCATTCATTATTATGTACCTCATCCTGATAAAAAAATAAATAAAAAGTCGTTTGTTTCCTGCAAATTAAGTTTAAAGGCTTATTTTATTAAATATGGTTTCTTAATTTTAATGTTAGGTACTCAGTATTTGTAGTTTGTTGTATTGTTAGTTTTACTAGCATTTATATTCCAGTTTATATTTGTAAATTACACTATCTATCTTAGGCGTCGTCCTAATTGGTCGTCGCGCGATGAAAATGATGGTCCAGCAAGTGTCCTAATAGGTCGTACTACCCTGCGGCACCGCAACGGCACCATTTGCACAGAGATGCACAGTTTTTCGTGCGATGACGCGTGACCAATTAGGACACTCAAAAGAGATTTGTAGCTTTGATTACACTAAATCGCATCGTTTGCTCGTACGATCGTAGCCAAATAGGACGACGCCGTAACAGATGCAAGAACCTGCACGGGTATAGGAGTCCTCCACAGATGCCCATGTTTCCACCTTATCCTGATACCAATTTCCAATTGCAGGAATTTGGATGCTCCCTACTAGGTTCACTTCCCAAGAGTCATCGCGAACGTCTTTCGAAGGAGCTGCATGAGATGATCAGATGCATCAAGGAGCACAATGATTCGGATGCTGACATACCTAAGGAACCGAAAGAAAATAAGTCTGCCAGCATGATTGAGCTGAAGACTCCGGAGAAACGGTAGGTTATGATTTTGAAATCTAATTACCTAACTACCAAATCACTGTTAATTTCTGGCGGCATCTACGGTAAAACCCAGCCAAATCAGCTGGTGGATAAATTAAGGGCTGAATTTTTGATCCCTAGTTAACTCAATCAATGGTTATACATACTAACTAAACTCGCCACAAAATAATAAGTCCGTTTTGACAGCCCATATCGTTTCATATTCCAAAGAGAGACAAACATAGCGGGACAAAGAGGGACACCCTCATGTCAAAATGGACATATTATTATTTTTTGGCGAGTTTAATGGTTGAGTTTTCGCTAAATGTGAAAAGCTAAACATATGCATTCATGTTTACTCATTCATGTTATCAAATAGTAGGTACATTTTGGCAAATTCATAGAGGACAAAAATACCTCAAGACTAACTATGAACTAGAGAATCATCTTGTAGTGTTTATCAAATTGAGACACAGTTTGCCGTGTTAGACCCATTTCAAACTACTGACATTTGTGATTTGAGTATTCGACTGTACCTATCTATGGTGACTGGTATGGTGACCGATACTGATAAGTACGTATTCCATAAGTGCTGTCACATAGGTAAAATTTCGAATTTAGATTGCAAGCCGAGGAAAATATTATGGCCATTCGAAATTTGAATATTTAAAGAAAATAAAAACAATGGGTTTCTGGAATTTTGTTCATTTTCTAAAATGGAGTGGTTGCGCAAAGAAGACAGAGTCGCATTGCATCGTTGCGGTCACGCGCCAACTGAGATTTTCAAACTGCTGAAAAATTTGAAAATTCCACTGAGATTTATTTATCGTACTATCAAACGATTCAGGGAAGAGTCAAGATTAGAAGATAAACAAATGAGCGGTCGACCTCGTACTGTTCGGACTCTAGCGGTCATCAAAGCAGTGAAGGTGCGAATCCAACGAAATCCTGTCCGCAAGCAAAAAAATGTTGGCTCTGCAGATGGGACTAAGCAGAACTACTGTTAAAAGTGTGTTAAAAGAAGACCTAGGAGTGCGTGCTTATAGAAAAAAAAACAGCATATCTTCCTAACGCACGGCTGAAGAAATTCAGATTCGAAAGAAGCCGGGTACAAAACCCGGCTTCTTTCGAGTCTGAATTTTTCGCGGCAGTACGTGGGAAAAAAATACCGCGAAATACTTTATTCAGGCGAAAAAATTTTTAATGTTTAGGAGAGTTTCAAGAAACAAAATTATAAAGTGTGTATGCACACTCTAGTGAAGAAGCGAGCAGACGTGTGCCACTTGTTCAGCGTGGTCATCACCCTTCGGCACCCAGATCTTTCACAGATGTTCTGAACAGACCAGAAGCTGTGATTAACTTCTGGAGGGAGGTGGGCTGGTTGGATTACCACCGACGCACTATGGGACCAACCGGTATTTTCCATCTCAAAAATCGATGTCTGTTGTTTTGTGATTTTTCTCCTTAAATTTTTTTTCACGTATTTGTGAATATCTAGGCAATAAAAGAAATCAAACATCATCATTTTAAAAATTATATATTTTTCGTAAAAAAATGACAAAGATAATGTTATACGAAATTTTATACAAAAAATTATACAGTTATATTAAAATAGCAATAAAACTTACACTTTTTCTTAAAATAAGTTTAAAACTAAATTATTATTATTAAACAAACAATTACATGACAAAAAAAAAATTTTAGCGCTTAACCTATTCATCACTTTCTACTTTCAACAATTCTTTAGCTTCGTCAAACAATTCTTTGGATATTACAAAACTTGGTTTATTTAAGCTAGATATATAAGAATCAGATGTATATAACAAAATATGCAGAACGTCTTCGTTTGTTGCTGATCTGGAACACTTCCTAGCGTGATGTAACCTATATTTCTTGTAATCTTTATTTCGGGCTTCCTGGGCATCTTCGGATAATTGTCCTATAGGCAAAACTGCATAATGCTCTATTATTTTAGCACCATGTATAAGTACTTTATGGACCGAAGATGGCATGTAGTACCAGTTATATTTGCTTACATATAATTGCGCGGTTATCAATGTATACTGGCCGAATTTTTCTGCGTTTATAGGGAATCCCGATGACATAGTTTGAAGAATTACATATAATCTCTTGATTAATTCTTCATCAATTCCAGTTATCTCTGCAGAACATTGGTAATTTTGGAAAAATCTCCTTGCCGTATTTCCGTCATTGTTACCGGAACCTTGACGTGGTTTAGCAATGTGCAAACCAAGCACTTCTCGGAAACGTTTTTGGACATATTTTTTCTTGTCTTCTTTAAGTTGCTTGTTTTCTGGAGTTGTTGCAGACCACTTCTCAAAACCTAAATTGTAAGAAATATGAAGGATCATTTCCATAAATCTTATCCATGCGTGTAGTGTCGACAATCCGTATTTAAACGCATTTTCATTTTCAACTCTCGTTGTAACTTTTAAGAGATCATTCATTTGTCTGGGAGTTGCTCCACAAACAGTGCAGGTAGCACTGGATGATGTGTTTGTTAACACTTGAGCAACTTTCCCATCAATCATTGTCATAAACAGTTGATGTTTAACTTCGATGACTTTGTCGTCTATTGACACAAGAGTTGGAATCAATTGATTAATTTTAGCTTCAATTTCACTGACAACCGCTGTAGTTTTTTCGGGTGTTTCTTTTGCAAATTCTAATGAAATTGGTCTGCAATATCTAACAGATGAGCAAGTAGGGTTCTGCCATATAACTGCAGAAGTTTCTTCGTCTACTAGTCGCAGGGACACTATAAACAAATTAGCATCCGATATTTGTTCGTTTTCTTCCGGTAGAGTTTGTTTATACTCACTTTGCCCGGAGGATCCATCACATCCCCATTTAGTGAACAGCTTGAGACGATTGTAATTTGTCGATCTTGACGTTATCTTTATTATACGGCAGACTGTATGGTCTAAGAGATCTTGCAGATTGATTTTTGCGCTTATATTTGTCACCGTTATGCTGGATGCAGGCGGATAGCAAGCCATTTTTGCTTCACTTAGTGTTTGATACGAAGGTAATACAGAACTTAAATTCTTATCAACGAGCCTTTTTCTTAGGTACGCATATTGGGCTTTGGTTAGATCTGTTTCAATACACATACTCAATGCCTCCTCTTTTGTAAAGGAAAGTGCATTATCTGGATTGAATATGTTTTGTAGAATTACTTTTTTCTCTTCTTTTTCCTTATTTCTGATAATAGTCACAATCGACGCTTCGTCATTTTCACCCATGGATCGTAAACCTTGTACATAAGCGTTACGGACATGTCCCATTCCATATTCCTGGACCAGTTCCATATTTTTTCGTTTCTTTGTGTTTTCCGAACACTCGTCATATGGTTTTGTTGGTCTACCACGATCACCAGAAGAATTCAAGCCAGAATTTTCAGATGTTGAGGTACTGCAAGAATTCAGTGATACTTTAAACTCACCATTTAACCAATTAGAGTATAGGCTCTCGAACCTGTCTGGCTTTCTTTGAGCTTTGGTCCATTTTTGGTTGCAACTTGAAGTTAGATTTTTTTTAATACTCTCTATTACAGTATTAACGTCAAATTCCGATAATTGAAAGTTGTCCAACAAATATTTTTTCAGGTCTGAAGTACTTTTCCCTCTTATTATTTGATCACAAAGATCGCGTCGAACACAAACGAATTCACTCATTGTTAGGTAATATATGTTTTTTGTCTGTTAATTGTTATTGAAAAGAAGTATCTGAACACTTTGATGAATAGTACGCTGAAAACACGGGTATATAAAGGACCAATATATTAGTGCCTTGTGCAAAAACCATGGGACAATTGATTATGACAGTTCTCATCGAAATTGTGTAATCAGTACTGATTGTAATTAATTACCACAACAGATAAATAGAACTTCCGCAGCAATATAGTTTATCATACTTGTGGTTAAGGTGATCACCGCAAGCAAGTGTCATGGGAACATTCTTTCAAAGTAATATAATAGTAGTCTAATAATTTGTTAATGTATGCTTCTATCATAGAAATGGAAAAAAAAAACAAGATAGACACAACCGTAATTTTCGTGGATTTTTTTATTTTCCCCCGATTGACATTATTGCTTCTAAATCACCACTGGCGCAAAAAACGCGCAAGTTTTTTTTTAATCCTCATATTACTGAATAGATAAGGTCTCTAATAGAGTGATTAACTTGACACCGGCAGCTTTCGGCAACTAGGAAAACTCCAATTGAAATAAACAAAGACTAAATTTTCTTTACTTCACTAAAAAAAATATTAAAAAATAAAACAAAAATATTTTTTTACAAACACCGAACGTGTTTGTAAAGTGTACATTCTAAGCTATCTAATGATGTATAACACTAACACGCTTCCTTGGAAAACTTCCGAATAATTTTGTGTTGAACTTCCTTTACGGTAATTTAATTGGCATGAAAATATTTATGTCCAATGTTTGAGGTTCATTTTATAAACGTAAAACTAAATTATTTAATTTTTTTTTGTAATTTATTCGTAAGTTCCGTCCTTTGAGAGTATAAAACCATAAATAAATCTATGGATTTACGACTTTCGTCAAAACCATTTTTGAGATGGAAAATATTGTTTGGTCCCATAGTGCGACGGCCGCCATGGCTCACGTACAACTTGAAGGACTAAGTGCGGAAACCAAACCCGATAACATAGAACATAGTGCATTGTATCAGTTATTTAACTTTCCATATGTGACAAAACTTATGACCAGACTACGTATAGGGCGACTGGAGTGACCGAAACTTAAAACACATGATTGTACTCATGATAACAAACAACTTTTACTATGGGATCAAACCTGAATTCGCGAAAAAAAAATCAGCTGTCCCATACATTCATGTGCGCATAACTCGTCAAAACATAGGGAACAGCCGATTTTTTTTGTTTTTTTTTTGTTCGAAGAAATTTTGTTTTGAATTATTATAAGGCTGCTCGCCCACGTCCGATAATCGGTGACCGATTTTCTTGGATGCCCCTTTCTATTTATATGAGTGCGAAAGGGAGATAAGACAAAAATCGGTCACCGATTATCGGACATACTATTAATTTATTAGTCAGACCGTGCCTCAGGCTAAATGTACAGTATGGCAATGTTCAAGATTCCATCGTTTATTTTCGGACAAACCGAACTTTTTCGAATTAAATTACCTACGTCGCTCTATAATTAATAGATAATTAAGGTGGGAATATATTGGAATGGCATAAAAGTAATGAGACACTCTACAAAGCTCTATACATTTCCTTTTTCAAGTTAATTGTTTTCGATAATATTCTAGAATGTTGTAGAGCATTCTAGGTACTTGTGATCTGGGGGTATATAAAGTCGCCCTCGCGATCGGTTTAGTGTAATGAAGTGCCAGCTGGTGGCGTAGCCGAGCCAGTAGCTTTAAATTCCCCCGATAATAGTAATTACCATAATTTGATCCAGCCTGTCCCATCTTGCTGTCCTCCCTCCACGACGCCCTAAGCCGAGGTTCGTTCCCCACAGGGGGAGCCCTTAGCGTGTAGTCGCTTAGCTTTGTAAGTTTTATGCCCTGGCTTTGAGTTCGCTTAATGCAGCCACGGGATTGACCGGTTAAGTAGGCACGACCTCTCTAGTCCAACTACGCTAGGCCAAATATGGGTCGCTGGCTCACTCTGTAAGTGAGAAAGCAAATTTATTTGCATCTCTCTTTGCAAGCAGTTCACGTCTGGCCGCTGGCTCCAAGCAACCACCTACTGTACCTCATTGTGACTCCTCAATGCCGGAGATCGCAGTTCACATTGAAGAGGTCCGAAGAGTATTGTGCAGTCTAGACAGACGTGAAAAAGGCCAGCGGACCTGACGGCAACCCATCGAGAGTTTTGAGGCAGTGTGCGCCTGAACTGTCTCCTGTGTTGACACGTTTGTTTCGCCTCTCTCTTGATAAAAGAACGGTGCCGAAATCCTGGAAGCTTGCAAATGTACAACCAGTGCCCAAAAACGGCGACTGTGCAGACCCTGCCCATTATCGTCCGATCGCCATTACCTCCATTCTGTGCAAGGTTATGGCAAGGGTGCTGAACAATAAGTTGCTGACCTACCTTGAAGACAATGCTCTCCTTAGTGACCGTCAATATGGCTTTCGCCGGGGACGGTCAACTGGCGATCTTCTTGTGTATGTCACGCACTGTTGTGGCGAAGCCATCGAGAAAGACGGCGAAGCATTTGCTGTATCGCGTGACATCTCGAAGGCCTTTGACAGGGTCTGGCACGCTGCTCTGCTCAGCTAGCAGTTAATCACAATTTTTAAACATTAAATAAAATTTGTAAACTACTAATCGACTTATTTCAGTCGTTTAAATACGAGTGAAATAAGTCGATTATTCAACATTAACATAACTGTTAAACAACTTAAAAGACGTATGATTTGCGCCCAAACCGAGTTATTTATACGTATATAACAGTTATAAAACGAATTGCTACGACTTAAAAGGAATTTACAAAACGTTATCACGACAGTTATTTTGTTCCTTGGGACATCTGTTCCTCTAACTGGTCGGCTTGAGCTTCTAAGCATGGAGTTGACATCTAGTCTCAACTTCGGCGACACCATCGAGTACAAAGCCCAAACAGCGGCCAAGAAGCTGGGTATCCTAAATGGGATGAAGCCATACTTTACGCCTGGACAGCTTTTGACCCTTTACAAAGCGCAAGTCCGATCCTGCATGGAGTATTGCAGCCACCTTTGGGATGGATCAGCTAAGTACCAACTAGCTGCGCTTGACTCGGTGGAACGCAGAGCTAAGAGTATAGTTGCAAAACTTCCGAAAAATTCTGAATAATTCCGGAATACTTCTGGGAAAGTTTCTTTAAATCAGAATTATTCAAAATGAATTTAATTAAGATTTTTATTTTTTTTGCTGAAGAATCATTTTTGCATCGATCGTCGATCGCCGCCGCCGCTGCCCCTCTGTGCGCCGGCCGCTGCCGCCGCGCCGGCCGCGCACGCCCGACTGGCGACTGCCACGAGTCGTGCGTGCAGGCGATGGCGGTGTGGGGTGCGGTAAGAGGGGAGATGCTCCCCGGAGAAGTTTTCCCCCCCCGCGAGAAACATTCGTACCCCGCAATCGAATGTTTCCGCTGAATATTTCGCCCGAATAATTCAATGGGAATAAACGTTGAAATATTCCCAAAGTTTCGGATTATTTCGGAATACCTCCGAAATATTCGACGGGAATGATTCGGAATTTTTCCCGCCAGCATCTATAGCTAAGAGGCTCATTGGCGACGTAGAACTGGTGGATGCCAAGCTTAACAGCTTAGCTCAACAGCGTTGCCTGCTTGTAGGTCTTCTAGGGATTGTACTTCGGTGAGTGTGCCCAAGAACTCCACGACCTGATTCCACCGGCTCCCTTCTACCATCGGACATCTAGACGCACTGCCAGTTACCATCCCCACCTGGTTGATATTCCACCAATTCGCACTAAGCGTTTCCAAATGTCTTTTATAATGCGCACAGCAAAAGAGTGGAACTCACTACCTGCGTCTGTGTTTCCGAGCGCAAACAACCCTAATCTCTTCATGATGAGCATGAGCTTGGGTATCGAAAAGTTTTGGCACGGTGGGTGCCGCACATCCTTACAGACGCCAGTCGTGCAGTCCGTGTCCGCTTCAAAGTTCTGCTTTGCTGTTTCTGGGACGAGCAAGGCATGCTGTTTTATGAACCTATTCACAAGGAAACTATAAACGCTGACAAATATTCAACCCAGCTCACCAAACTGCTGCTATCAAGAAAAAACCACGAAGACGAGTCAATGTAGTTTTACTACACGATAACGCTCGAGCTCGTGTTGGAAAACTTGGGCTGGGAGACGATACCCCACCTTATTCCCCAGACTTCGCCCCATCAGACTACCATTTGTTTAGAGCTCTGAAACAACATTTGCGGGGGCACAGCCATCTGAGTTCTGGGCGAGAGGCATCCAAATTTTGCCGGATCGTTGGCAAGAAGTCTTAGATGCTAATGGTGATTACATCATTGACTAAGCTTTTTGTATTGCAATAATAATAAAAAATATAAAACGTAAACCAAGTGTCTCATTACTTTTGTGCCAACCTGATAAATCAATTCCTATTGGTTTAGACTCTTTTGTCACATTTTATTCGCTATAATAATATTTCTGTATTTCCGAAGATAAACGATTGAACCTTTGAACGTTGTCATACTGTAACAAAGTTTATAAACATTGAGCGAATTCCGTGCTTATTTCCAGGGACTTCCCCATCAAAAGCGAGACGCCTACGCGGTACCGTTCTTTGGACACCCTCACGACCCAGAAGAGGCAGTGCGAACAACCTCTGCCTGACCCTGGTCCTTTGCAGAAAGAAGATCTCAATCTCCATGATGCGTCTAGAGATAAGAAGGTAGAGAAAAGAAACCTACGACTACATCCGCTACTTACACTTATCAATCAATCTGCCTAGCCTTTCCCAACCATGTTGGGGTCGGCTTCCAGTCTAACCGGATGCAGCTGAATACCACTAATTTACATGGAGCGACTGCCTATCTGACCTCCACAACCCAGTAACTGGGTAATACGATACCCCTTGGTAAGACTGATTGTCAGACTTTCGGGCTTCTGACGACCCGTAACGACTGTCAAAGATCCTCGAATGACAGCCGGGACCAAACGGCTTAACGTGCTTTCCGAGGCACGGAGGAGTCTCGGTATATAAAGATGGTCACCCGTCCACGGACCAACCCTGGTAAGCGCAGGTTAACCTGATGGATCGACCCGTGCGGCTGTTATTACTTAGCCACGAGCCTACCTTCCCACCTACCTACAGCCCGCGCGCGAGCTCCGAGGAATCGGGGGCTGAGGAAGCGGGCGGTTTTCAAGCACATACTATTCTCATACTTATTTAATAATCAACACATCCTTCGCCTCCGCGCGCCACGCATCTAATTAATTATGAAATAATTATATGAGGATAGTATGTGCTTGAAAACCGTCGGCTTCCTCAGCCCCCGATTCCTCGGAGCTCGCGCGCGGACTGCACTTACAATATCCTAATTTGTTGCAGAGATGTATCGCTGCAGCCCTTGAGGATTGTTGCCTATAGTTGGTAGTTAGTATGGCCAAACACTTTGGACAGACATTCGTTTTTCCGCGAATATCCAACTTGTAGCGTAATTTTTTTTTGACACTAATTTTGTCTTACACTATATGCAACTTATAAAACCTTATTCCCAACAGATAATATGTCGCAGACAGAGCACATACACGCTTTCATCCCCTCCTGGCAGTGTTAGGATTCGAAGCAAAACATCTAGGTAATATAAAATTTGGACGTATAGCTGACCTTCTGTCTGTACGAAAGCCTCCAACTTATCCTTAGAAAACACAGATCCCTACCGTATGATCCCTCAATGGCCAATTAAATAGACGATGGAAACACGCAGTTGCTCCAACCATCACAGTAAGATCTGTTTTTGCTAAAAGACAGTATGTACGGCAATCGTCCCACCTGTACAATCTGATTAACAAAGAATTAAGCATATACTCTCTGAGGCTGCATGATTGTAAAAAGAGTGTATTAAATTGGCTTAAGACTAAAAGCTATGATGAAGTTGAGTCCATGGTATCAACGATTCAATAGAATACCTACTATTTATTGTTCACCATAAAAATTACAGATACAATTGTAGAAATTTAACTTAGGTTGATGAATACAACATAATTCGATAAATATGATCATTGATAAAATAACCTTTACTCAATTCCTGACTGTAATTATTACGCGGTGTTTACGGTTAATGGAAGAGGCCTATGACTTCTTCCGATCCCAAGACACTGTCGCAGGGTTAACCAAATACCTAAATTATTCAATTCACACTCATTACTGTGCACCTTCAGTCATCCTCACACACACACACACACACACACACACGCATACCTTACACTACACTTCAATCAAGCGCGCCTCTTTTTTTTTCCTTTTAGTTTATTGTTTTTCTACTAAATACATGTATTTCAGTTTTATATAAATCAGTTAATGATAAGGGGAAGAGCGGAGGCTCCTAACACAAGCATTTCCTTGCTTAAAAGGAGTCTCCAAACCATATAATGTAAACCATATTATGTTAACTGAAATAAACATTTTTATTTTATTGTTATTATAGATAATAAGGTCGATAAACGTAGACTCACTCTCTATGTTTACCTAGCCACCTCCAATTAAGTTATCTAGCAGATAATTTAATAAAAAAAACTGTCCCCCTCTTCAATTTATTTGACAGATGTAACCCATCCCATCCGATACTGTGAACAAGGCCCAGATAATCTATCTATATACAAGGTTATTGGTAAAACACCAACAACCTCTTAAGAGGCCATTGTACTCATCATTATGAACAACTTTTACTATGGGACCAAATCTGAAATCGAAAAAAAAATCTGCTGTTCAGTACATTTTGACGAATTATGCGAACATATAAATGTACTGACCAGCTATTTTTTTTTTCGCGATTTCAGGTTTGGTCCCATCGTAAAAGTTATTCATAATGACCCCTTAAGAGGTTGTTGGTGTTTAACCAATAACCCTGCACTACACCACTAAGGCGGAGGACATCGTAGAGTACGTGCGACAAAAGACGAGGTACACGCCGAGGGTGCAGTTACTGGAATCACGCCGGAACGTCAATTTCAAGGCGTTCGTCGTGCGTGTACCGAACTGTTATCTGCCCCTCGTCTTGGAAGAAGACTTTTGGCCGCAGGACGTGGTGTTCCGTCGCTTCCGCGGACAAGTTCCACAGGACAGCACAAAGTCAATCTAGTGCAAAGTGAAGTGCTACTAACATAGTCTTAAGCCTTATTTATTAACACAAGATTTTGTTTATAAAAATATGTATGTTTAGGTTAAGGTATTTTTCTATGGGCCTATGTCGCCTGAAATAAATGGTATTATTATTATTATTATTATTATTATTATAAAACAAAGACAGGTTTGTTCGAACACTCGAGAACGGCTGGACCGATTTTCATGGTTTTTGATTTGTTGTATCTGGCTCCGTCCCGAATAGCAGAATAACTATTAAAACATCGGAAAAATACACGTTTTTTCGTGTATTTTTAAATTATGAAGAAAATTAATTTTCTCGGATAGTACAACGTCTGTCGGGTCAGCTAGTATAAAAATCAATTGCCGAATGTATGTACGCGCATCATTTCAGAACGGTCGCACTTATTTGGCTAATTCTTTTTTTTTGTTGTGTTTGCGATTGTCAGGACAAGATTTGTATGAAGGAAAATGTTTTAAAACTTGCCGGGAAAATTGGAAAATTCGGGAAAACCGAAAAGTGCATCTTCTATGGGAATTTTGTAAGAATTATTGTTGGACAGGACGTCTGTCGGATCAGCCAGTACCTACCTAAATAAAATTATTATCTAATTAAGTAATTATTACCTATGAGCAATTGAGCAACCCGCACTGGGCCCGCTTTGTGGAGTAGGTACGAGCCACTCCCTGTCACAAAGAGGAGGCCTGTGTCCCAGCAATGGCAACATTATAGGAATAAATAATAGTACGAGTACCTATCTACTAACGTCATGTATAAAAAAAAATAACCCTTCATATTTCCAGCCCAATCCATGCTTCTCAAAGTACCCTACTGGATGATTTGATAGCAGCGGAGAAAGCCGCAGAAGAGCTTCATACTAAGCTGACATACGTCGTCAGAGACTTCATGGAGGACGGCAAACATGACTCGTCGATTTCCGCGCTGACCCTGGATGTCTCCAAGATTTCGTTGCTGAAGGTAGATATTAACAATTAGGTAAATAAGGCTTTTAACAGCTGAATGGTGCTAATCCATGCGTCAGGCTCGTGAACGGGCGCGGTCAGTTGAAGGCTGGTCACTGTTGAATATAATTTAATTTATGAATATTTTTTATATTTTTATTACGGACGCTTTTAACATGACGTATGATAACCAAGATTTTTTATGTAGGTTCCTAACCATATTTTGATTTATAAAAAACGTACACTACAAAGTGAAAAATAACTTTAATTTCGTAAGTCGGTGTCTTTGGATCTGTAGTTTAGTTTTTTTCCACCAACTTCCGAAATTAAAGTTATTTATCACTTTGTAGTGTTTTTTGGACGGTTGTGTTTTTGGAAAAAAGTTTTTTATTTTTCAATATAATGGGCCAATTTATATTATAACTAAGTTACAATAGCCTAATGTTAACTGCTCATAAACTTTTACAAAATATTGCTTTCGCCGAACTGAAACTGATGGTGAAGTCACCATCAGCTTCACTTATTGCATTGTGACGAGCGTAAATTGCTTAGCAACCATTATCAAAGCAACTAGGTAATCGAATCCGTGAAATACTTATTATTGAGTAGTTTCGGTGGCCATATGTGATCTTCATCATCAGTTCCACTTCACCAAATGGTGCTTTCCAAGAGCAAATCCACGAGTTACTATAAAAAACACCCAAATCGCTAATATTTGAAGAGGTCCGTTGATTTCTCCAGGATCCCATCATCAGATCCTGATTTGATGACAATGGGACCAAGTAGAAAGTATAGTGTGACTGACACTGGCATAGCCACCATGAGTGATGTTAATTTTGATAACACAAAAAAAATGTCGCTAGTTAGTCGTAATTTGTAGCCAAATATTAGAATTTGTCGATCACTAGTTCAAAAGTTATAAGCGTTTCTAGGTGGCCGACCTGAGGAAAATCTCCCTAGCTTGCCCACATTTATTTATATTTTTGAAGATCTATTTCAAATTGAGTGCCAAATTGAGTGGTCTCGAACGTCACAAGGCCAAATCGGTAGAGTTGCCCACAAATATCGGTAGATTTGCACCCAAAATAGGTAGGTAGGTAAAAAAATATCCCAAAAATTATCCCATATCGTTCTACCGATATGGGATATTTTTTTAGTCTCGAACCTACCGAAAAATCGGTAGGTTCGAGACCATTGTTGTAGAAGGATTTCTACGGTGCGATGTCAAAAATGGAGAAACGAAATGTCACTTTGTATATAAAGAGTTTCATTTACGGTAAACGACGACGGTCTCGAGTCGCCGATCGTCGCCTGTAGTTTGTAATACTTAATTAAGTCTTATGAGCGTTTATTCCGCGCGGACTGGCATGCGTCGCATTTCTACAGGTTTTTCGTGATTATTTTAATACACTCAATAAATCGATGGTATAAATTTTAAGTAGGTACCTATGTATGCTATTTTTACGTAAAAAGTTGTTACGCACGGGCCGTGACTCACGGCTAAAACTGCCATTTGAAAATATACGAAGACTAAGTACCTACATATTTTAGTTTTTCAAATGGGAACAGCATATACATTTCATTACTATTGTCAATATTATCTGGGTTTGATTCCCGTCGGGCTGTGTTATCGGTTTTTCTCTTGTTTTTTTTTTCTATTCCGTGATTTTTCTATCACGAATTTGTCAGTTGCAGCCCGGAGTCAGGATCTATGCCCGGTCGATGGCAATAGACTCGTCCCGTATATTATAGGCGTGATGTTTGGTTATTATATCCTCCTCATTTTTGGTAGCGAATTATAGAATTACAATGTAAACTTCTCTGTTTTTGCCCATTACAGTGTCCAGATGCATCCAAAGCTCAATTTTCATCAACCCCAAATCTGTCTGGCATAGACGTTGTTAAGGAGGACTTCACAAAAAGTTACTTGAAGCGATTTGATAGCGCTTCAACATCTAATTTAGCGTCTAAGTCAGCTGCCAAAGAAGTCAAGGTCATCTCCCGACTGCGCCGCATATCACCGAACATTTTTAAAGGGAAGAAAGAATCTCCAAGTACAAATATTGATAGAGTTAAAACGCAAGATGCGAGAAGTAAACTTAACAGTAAGTTTCCTTTATAACGTTTGTAATTTTAAGTAATGAAAACGAGTCTTTATAGCGATGGTAGCTCACAGTCGATGATATTATAGTAAAATGAGGTAGATAAATATGTTACTGGCGCGCGCGTTGTGAAGACTCGAAAACGTCCCAATTGGGGGTATTGTCTTTAGTCGCGTTTAAAGCGTCGTGGCTTGTGTATTTAAATGGAGGTGTCTACATATAGGACGACACGATTAACTGTCGTCCACGACTGTTTTTTTGCAGTGACGACAGATTGTCATGACAGTGGGAACGGCTAGCACGACAGTCGTAAAACGATAAAAAATCGTCACGATTAAATCGTGATGGCAAATTATGTGTCGTTATAGCGACTATCTATCGTGGAGTTGTAGCTTGCTACTGACGTGCAAACGACAAAGCGACTGTCGTGAAACGATAAAATGTCCCGATCCAATGGGAACAGCTAGATACGATAGTCGCTAAACGATAAAAAATTTTGATGACAAACAGTCATTATAATGGGAACAGCTAGAGACGATAAATTAATCGCCACGACATAGTGGGAAAGCGCCCTAACACGTCTTGTGTATAATATCATTTCTCACAGTAGTACAGATGCCAGCAGGTCAACCTACCCGAAACTGTCAGATTTTCCCAATCAACCTTGAACCTAATGTCTTAGCAATAAAGTCGAAAATCTATTAAAGAAATCTGACAGATTGTAGTAGCTTGATGTGCTGGCGTCTGTACCTACGGAAAGAAATGGGGGAGGCCTTTGCCCAACAGTGGATCATTCTAGGCTAAGATAAAAAAAGGAGTTCACAAACTTATTGTGTACTGATTACGCCCCTTTTTTGTTGACTACATACACCCTACACCTACACACCACATACGCACTCACACACATTCTACACCTACTCACTACACACACATACACACACGCACACACACACACACACACACACACTTTGAACCCTACATTTATTCACCTCACCACACAGTTTTTTCATGTCGTTTTCTTTGCATAGATTTTATCCTGTTTTCTTTTACGCCATTTGCCTATTGTTTGTAACGTCCCGTTTTATTGCTATGGCTTTTGACTTGTTTTTTGCGGAGAATCACTGACTCCTAAGACACAGGCACATACACCTAGTTTAGGAGTCAGAGAATTAAAATTATTGTGATCTAGTTATAAGCCTTATATGCTCTTAGTTTTAAGTTCCTGCAATTGTGATGGCTTTTGGTGAAAATAAAGAATTTATTATTTATTTATTTATTATTTACAGCGTCTCGTACCTATACGAAATTTTGCAGATTTCACTGATTTACGTCATTTTACAATTGAATTACTGTATTTCTATACATGAAAGATCATTTCAATATTATGATCTAATGAATGAGCGACTTTATATTATGTTGTGTCCTGTATTATAAAACGAGATTTAGGTAGTTTTAAAAGATTTTTATTGCCAAAATTTTAAAATTTTTTCAGGAAATGATTGATTTTGAACTGAAGTTTATTTCTGTTGTTAAGTAGCCGAAAACAAAAGCAATTCTTCGCCCATCTACTATACAAATAAATAAAATTGAAGCGTCTGTTTGTAACGTCAAAATAACAGCTTTTTACATAATGTTTATGAAAGTATATACGGTACTTATAACATACTTAAATACAATTTTTTAAATTTTTGTCTGTCTGTCTGTTTGTTCCGACTAATCTCCGAAACGGTTGAACCGATTTTGACGGGACTTTCTCTGGCAGATAGGTAGCTGATGTTATAAGGAGTAACATAGGCACAGATCTTAAAACTGTGTTTTTAAGATCTGGATACTTTTATTTTAGAAAAAGAATTAGGGTACCGCGCAAAAAAATTAAAATCCATGAAATTGTGAACAAATAGCGCGGCGGCGGGGCGGGGGACGAGGTATTTTTATTAAAATGTGGCTGTTATTTTAGTATGATCTTACGACTTTCACGCGAACGAAGTCGCGGGGCACAGCTAGTTTTCTCTAAAATCTGACTAAGTTAATAATTTTTTATTCAAAATTTTTAAAGACAGTGGTAAAAAGTAATGCATCCATCGTGTGACGACTTTCACAAGAATACATTGTAATTTTTTCATACCCTTTAGACGTCAAAACGATTCGTAAATGTGTGATATTCTAAACCTCTTATATCAAAAATACACAAAACAGTCGCCGGTTTTAGGTCGATTAGTGAAAATTATAAGTATGATAAAAATAAAAAAGTAGCTCATTGATTAGATCATAATAATTGAAATAATCTTTCATGTTGTGCATTAAAACTTTAGAAATACAGTATTTTAACTGTAAAATAACGTCTGTCACATATGTAATTTAGCGAAATCGGAAAAATTTCGTATACGGCCTCTTAACTACCCACGTTTTTTTTTTACATTGTTGCAGGTCTATTCAAGCCAAAAATAGTAACACCAGTCACCACCCCTCGATCGAACATGGCAGCAAGCTCTAGTCTCAGTTCATCAAAAAAGAAATTTAGTCATATCAAGTCAACTATACCAAGACCTGCCAAGAAAGAATAAAAAATCAATCTATCAATCTGCCTAGCCTTTTCGGTCGGCTTCCAGTCTTACCGGATGCAGCCGAAGCCAGTATTTTACATGGAGCGACTGCCTATCTGACCTCCACAACCCAGTTACTGGGTAATACGAGACCCCTTGGTAAGACCGGTTGTCAGTTTCGGGCGTCTGACGACCCGTAACGACTGTCAGAATGACAGCCGGGACAATGGCTTAACGTGCTTTTCGAGGCACGGAGGAGTCTCGGTATGTAAAGATGGTCACCCATCCACGGACCAACTCTGGCAAGCGTAGCTTAACCTGATGGATCGACAACCGACCCGTGCGGCTTTTA
The DNA here is from genome assembly GCA_948252095.1 of Dicycla oo. NCBI lineage: Eukaryota > Metazoa > Arthropoda > Insecta > Lepidoptera > Noctuidae > Dicycla > Dicycla oo. Next base: position 24,045,181 of record OX411728.1, read on the forward strand.
TTACTTAGCCACAAGCTCCTCAAGAAAGAATAGAAACTCATTATTTTAATACAAATTAAAAGTGTTTAATAATGCACAACCTAACTAGTTGGCGGGCATTGATTACAATAAACTAATATTTAAATATACTATGTTATTTTGTTAACATCCTATATTAAACATAACAATAATTATGTAGTTGCAACACAGCAGATCAATTATCAGATGGATCAGAATTAGTATAGGTACTTATTAATTTTTCAACCTCTTTCTCTAAAGATTCAGTCTTGTATTCTTTTTTTTTCGTTTTTATTCTTGAATGCTTGCCTTCTTTGTCCTTTTTGTAGGCTTCAGCAATTTTATTTCTCTGTAGATGCATTGCAGCAGGATACAATATACTTTCAATCAATTCTTCTCTGGCTTCGTTAGTGCTGAAATCCCCTCTGTTTTGTGCAGCAGCATGACTTTTCGTTTTCGGTTTCCTATGTTTTTCAATACAGACATCTTGTATACTTTCCTCATCACTATGCACAGATTTATGATCTGATGACAGATCATGTTTTGCTCTATTATTAATTTCCTTTTCTTGAGTCTTACTGGTTAACTCACTTAAAGTGTACTTTTCTGTGTTTAAATTTTTTCTCCTGTCTTTTTTTGCTAATTTGAGGCAGATTGTTGCTTTTGGGTATCCTATGAATTGCTGATAGCATCCTCCTTTTTCCAGTGAGGCATAAGGTTTGAAAAATCTTCTTGGGTGTATGTCTTCTGGTGTCTCATTTAATAGCACATAAGCCTTCTTCAGAAATGTTTTCTTGTCAATAGGGTTCTGCATGTGGAAGAAATTTTCAAGTTGTTCATGAGACTTTAGCCTCTTCAATGCATTTCTTTGCACAATGTTGTATGAAACTACAGCCATGAGAAAGAATGCTGGCTCATTACTAAGGACATGGTCCCACAGTATCAGCCACTCAGAGCAAGTTAGTACCTCACTAAAAGCTGTTTCTAGTATTTTCAGAGCATATGTTTGACTTGTGATGCCAACATCACAAAAATGATTCAACAGTGGCTGATCATGCTCAGCCAGAATGTTTTCAATGATGGCCAATACACTTATTGGAGGGAATGGAGCATACTCAAACCATAGCTGACAATAATTGCATAAAACACTGGCCACAGATTCAAATAGCAAAAGTGGATCTTTTTGAAGTACTTTCACAAAAGGGAAAACAAAACCAGGCAAAAACTTCATCACACCAAATAATGGACACCAGTGAGAGAGACAGGACAGCAGACGTTTCAGGCTTTTCAGTGTCACTGCACTGTGGATCGTAAATGCCTTCTCTATATCTTTGTAAGCTGGATGAATGCCTTTATCAACAAGAGCAACATAAGCAGCCTTATTCCGTGGAGTATCTAACAGTGACCTCCAGATGATTGAGCGGAACTTATCCGGATATTCACCATATTGCATCAATATTCGCCTTAATCTAGCACTATCCATACAAATACGCATCTTTTGTTCAATTTGGGATTTTGTATGTTCCTGAGAAGCAGTTTTAAATGTTGACGTACCTGGGATCTCCTTCTTCATAGTTTCTACTACACAGTTTTGACAGTTCTGAACTAAATCCATTACATAAGAACAGTTGTAGATATTGACTTCACCAAGTTTCAGTATACATAGGAAGTATTTCCCTGTAGGACTTACAATGAACCTACGAATACTTGATGACTCTGGATGTATAATATGTATTACATTTAATGATTCTAAATCTAGTAAATAAAGAATACAATCACTGCTCAATATAGCAAGGATTTTGTTTGCCCCACCATCAAATAACTGTGGAATAAATGCTAGTTGAAGAGCACCAGATATGTTGTATTTAGATAAGTTTATTGACTTCAGGGCCTTCCAAGTATCCATACTGAACAGTATTAACATTTGTGCTAGACCAGCCATGGCCATGGCACGACCATTCATAGTGAATGCAATACTTTTCATGTGCTTCAATTCACTTGGTATTATCTGCTTCACAGATTTCATGCTCTCATGTTTCCAAATCTGTACTGTATCATTTTGAAAACATGCCACAAGGTAGTCACCAGCAGGAGAAAACAATATTTGTTGGATTTGTGCACCCAAGTATGTGTTCAAGGTGAAATACTTGGTATAGTTCCGTAGCTCCCACAGAATAGCTTCTACAGGGCTTGCTGTCAGAAGATTGTTCGTTTTTACATGGTTTGAGAAGGAAATGTGTCTTACTGGTGCTGTGTGCCCCGCCAGCTTGAGAGACACTTTTCCAGTCTCGGTGTCCAGGAAGTTCATCTCATGCTTCTTCGACATGGCGACAATCAAAGTGTCCTGTCTGTTCGGAACGAATTGTAAGGCAGTGCACGGCCCCGTACCGGCTAATTTCCAAAACTTTAGGTCGGAAAAGTCCAGAATAAAAATGTTGCCTGCGTTGTCCGCACACGCGAGTTTGTCATGGTTATCGTCGAACACGCCGATGGAGAATCGTATTCTGCGACATTCGCCATTTGAACCACGAACCGTATGATGCAACTGTAGTATGACACCGTCCTTTGGCTTAGATTTTAACTTTATATCAAATTTTTCTATAGTTTCCCGCTCACCTCTGTTCTCTTGTTCCATTTATGATAGTATCAATATTTTTGTATGCATCGAAAATCATGATATTTTCAGATTGTTGACATATTTTCATAGATTTATCGGATCAAATAATTAAAATTTGACGGAATCAAGCAATCAAAACAAAAACAGAAATCGTTTCAAATTCTCAGTAACATAAGATCACATGACAGTGACAGTCAGACAACCATAGAGTAAAAAAAATCGACAACCTCACGTATGTATGGAATTAGGAGCTACTATCTCTCGGCACTTACAAACTTGCTGACGTTGAAAGTGTGCCAAGTTCGGATACTTGCTCCAGGTAGCCCGCGAAATTCAAATTTTCTTACGTTATTTGCAATTTGCAGGTCAGTATCAGTTTGTGTGTTGAGATGAATTTGATTCGCGACCATAACAAATTGTATTTATAGAATAGTTCATAATTATAAACATAATGACTAACTATTTCATGAAATCTTGACATTTGAGGATGGAAATGAAACTTATGGAACTGTGCTACTTTTTTTTTAAAATATTTTTTTAAAATTAATTCACAAAACCTATGTACAGACGCCAGCAGGTCAACCTACCCGAAACTGTCAGATTTTCCCAATCAACATTGAACTTAATGCTTTAGCAATAAAGTCAACAATCTATTAAAGAAATCTGACAGATTGTAGTAGCTTGATGTGCTGTCGTCTGTACATACAGACGCCAGCAAGTCAAGGTACCCGAAACTGTCAAATTTTCCCAATCAACCTGGAACCTAATGCTTTAGCGATAAAGGTAAAAATCTATTAAAGAAATTTGACAGATTGTAGTAGCTTGATGTGCTGGCGTCTGTACAATCACAAATTCAATAAAGTAGTTACAACACAATAGGTCTGATTGACATTTACTAGATGTGAATCTAGCATGCATATTTTATGTTAAGCACTTACTATTAAAAAAAAAAATAAACAAAAAGTTAAACGAAACTTAAAACGAGTTGTGAACTTTCCCCACAGATGATGGAAAAGTGTTGGAAAGGAAAAACTAAATATAAAAATTATTATATTATACAATTAAGGAAAAGAAAAATGAAATTTAAAAAAAGCTATTATGCAATTAAGACTCTGAGTTTAGTCCTAACTGATGCTACAGAACCAGCAAAGACATCGATTTCGTCACGAACAGAGTTCGCAAGAGAAAGCATGCAGCAAATGGGTGAAAAATTACCTATATTAGTTCGAAAATGCGGCAGGATGAAAGTCCTTCGGTTAATTAAGCGGCTACTACTACGTGGGATACTAAATTTCACTTTTTCTAAAAGCTCGGGAGAATCTATTAAACCATTTATTAATTTAAACAGAAACATGAAATCTAAAGATTTTCTGCATGCGCTTAAAGATTTCATTTTATAATGACTCAGCCTAGAGTTATACGAGTTAAGACTACGGCATCTGTTATCTGAGTAACATAAGTGATACAAGAACCGTTTTTGAACGTGCTCTATCCGATCAGAGTGCACCTGATAGAACGGGTTCCATACCGTACTACAATACTCCAAAATACTCCGAATAACGCTGTTGTAAATGGAAATAGTGAGAATTGGTTCTTTAAAAATTTTCATTTCAACTTAGATGCCCGACTAATCATATGGTCATAATGACTCCTAAAACTTAAACTACTATCTACTAAAACACCAAGGTCCCTAAAAGTATCAACTTCTTGGAGTCGGCTATTATTAATCGAGTAATAATTTTGAGACATTTTCCTTTTTTTGCTAAAAATGAAGTAACATTTGTTTTGATTTAATGACATTTTATTTTGTATGCACCAATTATGTACGTTGTTTAAATCTAGCTGAAGCTGAGTAATATCGGATTCGTTGTATATAGTTCGATATATTTTTAAATCATCAGCAAACAGTTTATATTCCGAATCAATTCTGCAGCCCAAGTCATTTATGAAAATCAAGAAAAATAGAGGCCCCAAGTGTGTACCCTGAGGCACCCCTGAGTGTATGTAACATCGTTTGGAACTAAACCCCTTGAGATATACAATTGTGAGCGATTTCTTAAATACGATTCACACCAACGAAGCAACGATCCATGAACACCCATACTTTCTAATTTAGCAACTAGTACGTCGTGATCAACCAAATCGAAGGCCTTTTTAAAGTCGGTGTATATTGCATGAACTTCCCTACCGTCATCTAATGCAGAAGAAATAAATGATACATACTCGACTAGACAGTTGAAATAGCTTGTATAGAATTGGAGCAATTTATTGTATTAAGTGTGTACAGGCCCCCTTCAGGATTGTATGACTGCTTTGAAAAGGTAATGGATGAAGTGTTACACAAGATATGTAACTCAAATAAATCTATTATCATTTGTGGTGATTTTAATGTTAATTTATTAGAAAAGTCAGGTTCTTGTAGTAAAATAATAAGTCTTTTTCAGTCATACAATCTTGTAAACCTATTTTTGGAGCCCACAAGAATAACCCCTACTAGTGCCACATGCCTAGATAATATTTATACAGATGTTATTCCAAGCCATAAAGAAATTATAAATTTACTAGATTCTGATCATTGCGGGCAAAGGATTACTATCCAAAACCAAAACAAAAAAGTGGCAAAAAAGGATATCATTGTTAACCCCAAAACTACAAGTCGCTTGGAAGCTTTTAAAGTTAAACTCATTAATAAATTAACAGTTTTGGCTAATCATACTGATCCTAATGATCTGTATGATGATTTTTTTAATATGTACTGCCAACAATTTAATCTCATCTTTATTCCCAAGACTGTCTCGGTTAATAGTAACGCGTCTTTCAGTGATTGGGCTACTATTGGTATTCATAAAAGTAGAACACGGCTTTATGAACTATACAATGAAAGGTCTTTTGTAAACACTGCTGAATTTAATTTATATGTTAGAAACTATTCAAAATTATTTAAAAAAGTTTGTTGTATGGCCAAGTCGCGTTATTTGAGTTCGAAGATTAAAAACAGTAGTAATGTAATTAAAACGACTTGGAATATTATTAATAGTGAAACGGGAAGGTCTAATAACCGAAGTGCTGACTACAGCCTGTCTATTAATGACAATATAATAAAATCAGACTCACAAGTCGCCGCGGCCTTTGAAAATTTCTTTTCAGATATTCCCGTTTCAACTACTAAATCCCTAAACTCATCAACTTCTGTTGCTGAGTCTTTGCTTAAGGAAAATGTTAATGCTTGCGATTCGGAATTTAATTTTGAACAAATTACCTGTAGAGACATAATTAAAACCTTTCACACTTTAAATGTAAAAAAGACAGCAGATCTGTGGGGTAATTCTGTAGAAGTTGCTAAGTCTATTATTGACATTGTAGCACCTACTTTAGCTCTTATCTTTAATAACTGTATCGACTGTGGGGAGTTTCCTGACCTCATGAAATATAGTAAAATAATACCTTTGTTTAAATCAGGTAGTACATCAGACCCCACAAATTATAGACCTATTTCAGTACTACCTACGTTTAGTAAAATTTTTGAGAAATTAATTTTAGACCAATTGCAAAGATTTTTTAATAAACATAAATTATTACATAACAAGCAGTTCGGTTTTACAAAGGGTCGTTCAACTACTGATGCCGGTGTTGAACTTTTAGGACATATTTATAATGCATGGGAAGACAAATGCGATGCCTTGGGCATCTTTTGTGATTTGTCCAAGGCATTCGATTGCGTTCTTCATGAAACGTTAATCAGGAAACTCCGCCATTACGGGATCCGGAACACCGCTCTGGATCTTCTTACTTCATACTTGAGTAATAGGATTCAGAGCGTTGACGTTAATGGAAAAAGATCGCCCGGATCTATAGTAACAATGGGGGTCCCACAGGGCTCGATTCTTGGTCCTTTCTTATTTCTTATTTATATTAACGATTTGCCCTACCTCATTAAGGATAATCATGATATAGTTTTGTTTGCGGATGATACTTCACTTTTGTTTAAACTTAAACGTCAGCAGCTGGTTACTGACGATGTAAACAGAGCGATCTCAAAAGTAGTTCACTGGTTCAGTGTTAATAATTTACTCCTTAATGAAAAAAAAACCAAATGCATTAAGTTTACACTACCTCACGTTAGGCAGGTGAAAACTAACGTGTTGATAAAGGGCGAAGAGTTGAATCCTGAAGATAGCACAGTATTCTTGGGCTTAACTTTGGATGCTAAGCTTCAGTGGGGCCCACATATAGATAAATTGTCAAAAAAGCTAAGCTCCGCAGCATACGCTGTTAGGAAAATTCGTAATTTAACCAACATAGAGACAGCCCGTTTAGTGTACTTTAGCTATTTTCATAGTATAATGTCGTACGGTATTCTGTTGTGGGGAAATGCAGCCGACATTCAGACTATCTTTGTTTTGCAGAAAAGAGCTGTTCGATGCATTTATAAATTAAGTCCGAGACAATCTCTCAGAGAGAAATTTAAGGAGATTAATATACTGACTTTGCCTTCTCAGTACATTTTTGAAAATCTTTTATATGCCCATAAAAACATTAAATTGTTTAAAAAATACAGTGATATCCACAATATAAATACTAGGAACAAACACAAATTTGTTGTACCTCCAACAAGGCTCAAGAAAATAGGTGGGTCATTCAGGTGTCAATGTATACGCTTTTATAATAAACTTCCAAGCCACGTTCAAGATCTGAGTCTTAATAAATTCAAATCATTCATTAAACGCAAGTTGTGTCAGAAAGCTTTTTATACCGTTAAAGATTATATTGAGGACAAAAAGGCTTGGGATTGAACTGCTCCAATTTTATTTTATATTATTTTTATTTTTGCATACTGAATGTTGACATTAATATTTACTTTGTTATATTATTTTACTTTATTGTGAATGTGAAGACTATGTAGGTCATTGCTTTTTTTTTTGTTTGTTTTATTTTTTCTCTCAGTTATTTTTAATCATGGTCTGGCAGTTTGAGTAATCTATGCGGCCTACCCCAATGTCCTTTCTTTGGTATTGTTCGTCGTGTCGTTGAGCTCCTTAAGTTCTGAGTTGAGCTGCGCGATTACTGACAAATGCGTGCACTGACTGGACAGGTCCTCTCAATCTGTGTGGTTCTTTCCTCAAAAGACCATTTCAGACACCAATCTACATGGTCTTCACATGAAGTGACCAAGATTATGTCTGGACTTTATAAGAGACTGTGACCTCTGAGTTTGTTTCGGCCTTTCTTCTCAGAGTAGTCAGATAGGAAACGCCGACCTCATCTAGTTTAAAAAAAAATATTGACTTGTAAAAGTGTTTGTACAAACCTACTTACAGAAATAAAAATCATTTATCATTTATCATTTAGATTAGACAATGTCGACTTTTTGGGGCGAAAACCATGCTGGTTATCATCCAGCACATTTTTAAAGTGAGAAAACATTTTTTCTGAACAAGTGATTCAATAATTTTACCACAAGCGGATAGAATAGACACTGGTCTGTAATTTGCAATATCCTCAACACTACCAGATTTAAAGATTGGCGTGATGTGTGCTATTTTCCACTGATCAGGGAATATGCCCCGAGTCAAAGAATAGTTAAAAATTGTAGTCAGAGGATCAGCCAGGTTCGCTGCACATTTTCTAAGGAAGAGAGGAGGGATTGAATCAGGCCCATGTCCTTTATCACAATCTAGGGAAGTCAAGTAATCAAAAACTTCTTTTATACAAGATACAAGGAGTGGGTTCAACTGGCGTTGAAGAGTGTATGTCACTATTTACTCTATTATATGGACTGAAAATTATCGGAAAACAATTCACAAATTTCCTGGCCTTCTCTGGCAAACCTAGTGTTATTTAAAGTAATTTTGGTGGGAATATAATTGTTTCCTATGCGTTTATTTTTTAAGTACCTCCACACATGTTTAGGATTTGTGCGAAGATGTTCAGCTATATTCTTTTTAAAATTAACATAACAGTCTTTTATCAATTCACTGCAACGCATTCTCAAGCATTCAAACGTAATTGTATCTCTAGGATTCCCGTATTTTTTTATATAGATTGTGATATTTTGCTTTTTCTTTAAGGAGGAAGCGTCAGGGTAGCCCGCGAAATTCGAATTTTCTTACGTTTTTTTGCAATTTGCAAGTCAGTATTATTTTGTATGTTAAATAAAGTATGATTTGCGGTAGTAACAAATATGTTTTTACAGAATTATATACAATAGAATCAGTAATACAACTCCTTAAATTAGTATAATCCTAAAATGTCATAATTTCATGAAATAGTCATTTTTTTGGGTTTACCTGGTCTTAAAGAGTTGTATTGATCACATTAATCATTCTAATTATGTAAACAGATACTTGTCACGGCCGCAAATTATATTTTGATCAACGTACAATCTAATACCGACTTGTAAATTGCAAAAAACGTAAGAAAATTTGAATTTCGCGGGATAGCCTGACGCTTCCCCCTTAATGACTTTTAGTAAAGCTCGATTATACCAGACAGGAAAATAATAATAATAATAATTTATTTCAAAATAATCAGATAACAGAGATCCGTAGTGTTAGTAAAGCACCTTATACCTAGTGTTAGTATACCTATACATAAATCAAAATAACAATTTGGGTATGAGACACTTGTAAAGAAGACGTAAACCAGTTTCTCAACCGGTCATCTTCTCCACAAAATGCCTCATAAAAGGGGAAAACACATTCTCAGTCACTGTTTCTAGAATGCTGTTACCACTGGCCCGGGTTCTAGCTGCCACAGACGCTATTTTCTTCCGCACAATTGCGTGGAAGCCGTCAGTATGGTTCTGCGTAAACATCTCTGACGCACTACGGAACCGGGGCAGTCTCAAGAGCATTCTTAAAACATTGTTATACTGGACGCGCAGGACATCTAGCGACCTTTTGGTGTAGTTGATCCACAGACCACCCGTGTACAGACCCTGACGATACGCTTTGAAAAGCGTTATTTTTACCTGGTCCGTGCAGCGGGCGAATCTACGAGCCAACATATCGCACCTTCGGTAAGACAAGGCCATAAATGTCAAAATTTCATACAGTCGGTTAAATATGCCAAACTGCTTTAAAAATACCCTTTTATCTGAAATCACAAAAGTATAGGGCTTATTTCATGCAAAGATCAACCATTTCAAGGTGGAAAGATGGTATGAGCAGAATAATATGGTATTTAATGTAAAAAAAATCTTAAAGTAGCTCTCCTGTAAAATCATAAAAGTGCAGTTGTGCCCTTGTCTTACCGAAGGTGCGATATTACCGCGGACCGCCAAAGCCCTGCGCTCCCTCTCAATATCCACATTGTCTTTTAGGTCGTCGGTAAGCATATGTCCCAGATATTTGAATTGTTTTACTCTTCTTATGCTCAAGCCATTTAGGGTAAAGTTAGGTGAATAATCTGTACACTTACCGGTGACCCCAAAGACCATGTACTCACATTTCTTCACGTTATACACGAGCCCATGCCTAGCCGCGTAGTCCTCGCAAACTTTTAACATCTCTCCGATAGAACCTGCAGTCAGGCCCAGCAGCACCATGTCGTCTGCATAGCTGATGCTGTTAATATTAACACCACCCACCTGGCAGCCAACACGCATACTGCTGAGCTCGACTATGAGGTCATTCACATATAGGTTGAAGAGCCTGGGTGAGGTCAACCCTCCCTGCCTCACCCCGCACTCCAACCCATAAGCCTCAGAGAGAATGTTGGACCACTTAACATGATTCGTTTGGTTAGCATACCAAAATTGCAGAACCTTAAGAACTTCCGCCGGTACATTCCTGTCCCCCAACTTGCTCCAGAGCACATCATATGACACAAGGTCAAAAGCCCTGGAAAAATCCAGGAAACAGGCATATACCGGCGTTTTACGATCTGTATAATATTGGACAGTATTCTTGAGGCTTAGGATTGCACTTTCAGTGGACAGCCCAGGTTGAAACTCAAACTGTGAGTCGTGCAGGTCCAGATGTTTTTCCAAGCACGAATCAAGCATACTGTCCAATATTTTAGCAATGGTAGTTGCAAGAAAGATTTGCCGGTAGTTTCCCTTGTCCGAGATATCCCTTGTCCTGTTTTTGACAATCGGTACCACAATCGTTCTCATGAGCTCTGCCGGTAGGTACGAGTGACTAATGCACATTGAATAAAACAGAGACAGGACCCTCGGTAGGTGAATACCAGCATACTTAAAATGTTCGATGCTGAGTCCATCGTGTCCGGGTGATTTACCTCTACTCATGTTTTTAACTACCGACCTGACCTGTTTCGTCGAGAAATACATTACCGGTTCCACTCCCTCACGGAAGGACTCAGCACCGGTTATCGTACCTGAGGGGCCAAGGGGTGATCGCATTTTGAAATGTTCCATGAACATATTTGCAATTTGCTTTGGATCATTCCTTCCACCGACGCTCACCGGCAGCCCAGGCTTGGTATCCAGCTTACCTGTGGCTTTCCAGAACTTACTAAAGTTGTTTGCGGCTCTTTGCTCGGCTAAAAAATCTATTTTTAGTTGTTCACAATTCTTTTGGCACCATTTATGACGACCCTTAAATATTTTCCGGGTCTCCCACATTTCTTCATATATTTGTCCAGAGGTCGGTCTATTATGTATTACCCATTCTTTGAATTTAAGCCTGGCCTCTCGGTACGCGTCTCGAACATGTTTGTTCCAGCCACACAACACTCTGCCTCTCCTTTTTTTGGACCTAACCTTCTCACTCGTCATTACAGCTGCGTCACTTAAAATATCTACAATAGTTTTATATAAATTATCCAGGATACATTTATGTTCGACCACATTGCAAGACCCATAACTACACTTTTGAAATTCATGAGGAAGACCGATGTTGCGCAGCCTGTCGTTGCATAAATTACGATATTTTGTAATTTGCGAGTCATCCCTCTCACCCCAAGTCACATCACAATGGCGAAAATGTTGCATCGTTATCTTCGGTCTAACTAAATTCAGGTCACACTCAATATATAGTGGTAGGTGGTCAGATAAAAATACATCCTCTTCTATGCCTACCCTAACAATAGTTTGCCACGCTGATAAAGGCACAACATAGTGGTCTAGCCACCTTCTGCACCAGTGTGCTTCGCTAACAAAAGTGTAGTTATTAGCTGCATAGCCCAGCTTCTCTATATCAGCACAAAGCCAGGTTTGATCAGCACAGAAACTTATGAGTTCCTTAAAAACAGCTCATGAGGATGCGCATTAAAGTCACCCAGAATAAAAACGCTTTCAACACCTTCACTCTCAACAATTGCGCTGATCTCATCTAGGACTTCCGTGAAAGTAGGCGAGTTGTCGGAAGAGTCAGTTGGCATGTAGACTGTAACTATAATAACGGAGCGATCGCTAATAATAGCTTTTATAGCTGCTAGACGAGGGCTCGTGCATTCTATTATGGACACATTCAAATATTCCCTTCCTCCAGAGAATGGCCACTCCCCCATACGGCCTCCCTAAGAGTAAACCCGCAGACGTGTCAACAGCCGATTTACCGGTATACTCAAATTCATCACAGATGGTTCCTAACAAAGGAATGTCATGAGGGAGAAGCCACGTCTCTTGGAGGGCTACTATATCTGACATCTCACAAATATTCCTCACACAGTCAATTAAGCGTTTAACAGACTTACAATTAAAGCTAACTAATTTACAACACTTATTATGGTTATTGTTCATAGTGTATATCATTAAACGACTATAACCTATTTTCTTCCTCATTCTTTTGGTACGTAAAACCATCGATCACTAATAAACAACTAGATGCACAATGCCATACAAAAATTCTCTTAAAACGGTCGCCAATTGTCTTTACCTACTTCTAGTTGAAATAAATATACGTTAATGTAAATTCAACCATAAGTGCAATGTTTAAAGTTGTATTCACAAAGCCGTTACGACCGGTGCTTGCTAGTCAGCATACATCAAAACAAATTCAACCTTACTTACAATGTTTTAAAATCAGAGTTACAGTGCGAAAAAAAAAAACAATAGATTTTACGACCGAGGCTCACCGCTAGGACAAAGGCATGAGTAGAGTCGAATTGTCCAATATTTTTTTGTTTATATTAGGTTGGGGAAAAAGTCTTTTCGCATTATAGTATGTATGAACTTGTAATAAAATCTCTTTGGCTATACTGTTTGTATCTGGCTGGTTTTGGTATCATTGAAAGTTTAAATTTTAAAGAACATAATTCCAAATTCAAATTAGGAAAATGTGTGATTTTCATTTGTTTTTCGTACCGTCAAGATGAGTGAATCTAATGAAGAAATTCGATACATTTTAAAATTTTACTACAAAAAAAGGTAAAAATGCAACGCAAGCCGCGAAAAAAATTTGCGATGTTTTGATGATGCGAGAGTAGCACAAATTTGGTTTAAGCGTTTTCAATCCGGAAATTTTGATGTCAAAGATGCACGTCGCTCTGGTCGCCCTATTACGGATAAAATGGATGCCATTTTTGAAAAAGTGGAGCAAGATCGGCATATCAGTAGTTACGACGTAGCTGAAGAACTGGAAATTGACCACAAAACAGTTTTGGCGCATTTGAAAAAAACTGGGTACACAAAAAAGCTCGACATTTGGGTACCTCACGAGCTCACTGAAAGAAACCTAATGAACCGTGTACTCATTTGTGATTCTTTATTACGACGTAATGAAACCGAACCATTTTTGAAGAAGCTGATAACTGGTGATGAAAAGTGGATCACGTATGACAAGAACGTGCGAAAAAGGTCGTGGTCAAAGGCCGGTCAGGCTTCACAGACTGTGGCGAAACCCGGGTTAACTCGCAACAAGGTGATGCTGTGTGTGTGGTGGGATTGGAAGGGCATTATTCATTATGAGCTGTTACCACCAGGCAGGACCATCGATTCTGAACTCTACTGCGAACAACTGATGAGATTAAAGCAAGAAGTTGAGAGAAAGCGGCCGGAATTAATCAACAGAAGGGGTGTGGTTTTTCATCATGATAACGCTAGACCTCACACATCTTTAGCCACTCAGCAAAAATTAAGAGAGTTTGGCTGGGAGGTGTTAATGCATCCGCCGTATAGTCCTGATCTTGCACCTTCAGATTTCCACCTGTTTCGGTCTCGAAACAGGTGGAAATCTGAACGAGAGGACGAGAGGGCTGCCAAAACCACTTGTCGCGGTATTTTGACCAGAAGTCCCAAAATTTCTATAGCAATGGGATCATGTCCCTACCTACAAGATGGCAAAAAGTTATCGAACAAACTGGTACCTACATACTTTAGTTAAATGTAAATAAACTATATTAAAAAATGTTTTGAATTTTCTTAAAAAAATGCGAAGAAACTTTTTCCCCAACCTATTATATTATTATAAAGGTATTTTTTTAAAGCTTGTTAAGCTTAATGTGTTAAAAAAAGTGTACGTAATAAAACACATTTTATTCTCTTCTTTGGTGTATATGTGTAATCATTATATTATAATTTACCTGATTGGATCGATCACTAATAAAGAACTAGATACACAATCAGCGCAAAAAAAGTCCTTACCGAATGAATGCCCACTTGGACGGGTACGTTTGAATTACATTAGCGTATATTTATTTCAACTACAATTACGTAAACACAATTGGCGACGAGAACTTTTGCATGGGATTGTGTTACTATAATATTTATAGAAACAGTAAACAAGTCTCATTAAACAAAAAAAAAAAAAAAAAAATCATAAGTAACTTTAATAATAATAAAAAAAGAAACAATAGCGTCTCTACAAATGGAACAGAATCAACGCACATAACCCGAACAATTTAAGCGGGCATGCGATAGTATGATTACTACGTTTACTGAGAGTCTTTACAATTGAGATGCTTTATAACTCCTCCTGTTTATTACGACTTAATTAAAAAAATGTTTTTACGACGATTTCCTGAGAAAATATTAGTATTTACAATACAGTGATAACAATTATATATTGATAATATTAATAGTTACCGAAAATATGAAACTCCATCTTTTTTTTGCGTCCTGGAAGTGTGATTTTCGCACTTTTTAAACGAGCACTGTGTCATGCTTACTGTCGGATCGTTCAAATGCTACTACAGTAAAAGTAAACCAAAATGTTAAATTTGGTGGACTTTCGGTGAGGACATTTTTTGCCGCTGATTGTGTATCTAGTTGTTTATTAGAGATCGATGCGTAAAACGCACGAAACGCCTAAAAGTTATGCCATCTGGCCACAATTCATTATTTAAAAACAAGTTAAGTTTCGTTTTAGAGACATACAACTTATAAGCTTTATATTTTTTTGTAGCTTTTATATTTATTGTTTTGAGGGTAACACTCTCATTCGTTTTCTCTAGTATGTAACTAATTATGTCCTGCTCACTTGTTTCCTTGAACGTTCGAAATAAACAAAGGCACCTTAACGTCAGCCCCTTCAAACCTACTATGCGGTGCGGTAGCAGCACAACCTTTCTGACCAATTAATTTGTACCGTTTGGATGCTTTGCCCCGCACTAACGTCCATTCTGTACTACACTTGTTTGCCGTTTGTTCACATTTTGTGCTAGACTGCCGCATACACATACTCGCTTTAGGTATTTGGAGCGCATTCATACTATCACCAGGTAAAACTGCAGCTGTGTGTGGTGACCGTTCTTCACTAGTCGCTAAATGTAACAATCAGAAATAAAAAAAAAATGAAAAAAAGAAACTTAAAGAAAACTCATTATTTCAAAGAAGTAGGTGAAATCTCGGTCTCAAAAACAAGATCTCACCTGCCAGTCTTTACTCGAGATTGCATTCCCTAGCCCTACTATCGCTATTTCTATTACATTATAATAATTATGGTGTTTATAAGTAAATGGGGTTTTTGGGTAAGTAGTTACCGTTAGAAAGCCTCATACTTAACTTGTTTGAAAAAAAAAAAGTACAATGCATGAAGTCTATGGTAGGGACTTTGTTATAATGAACACGATATCAAGATATACATACATAGCTACCAAGGCATTAGCATGAATGCATGACTAACGTCAAATATAAAGTTAGCTACTTGCGTTGCGTTGCGTCATTTCATTTGGTTGGACTCTGTCTGTAGTCAGTAAATGTGGTTCTGTGTTTTGCGAGTGCAGTACGTGCCAGTATTATCAGTTCACACTTTGGACATTTAATTTCCGTAAATATGTTTTTATTTATTGTTATTAATTTATTATAATAACTTTTGATAATTAAAACGCGCGGTAGTGATAGTTAGGTATGTTAACGTTACGGCTTTATCTTCACGGCCGTTGAACTCCATAGGGGTGAGCGAAGAATCTAGTATTAGTGTTACATGTGTTTTAGATGTTTCTTCACTGTATACAGTGGCGATTAGGTTATCACATTAATTGAAACTACATACCTATTCAGGACATGACTCTGGTCCTCTGCGTTGAAATTTTTTGCCGGTTATTATAAAAAAAAATGCTATTCCATACATTTTGACCACGTAGGTATTGCACTTTTGTAGGATACAACAGTTTTTTTTTAATAATAACCAACGAAAAATTTCAACGCAGTCAAGTGGGTTTCAA
Source organism: Dicycla oo (assembly GCA_948252095.1). Classification (NCBI taxonomy): domain Eukaryota; kingdom Metazoa; phylum Arthropoda; class Insecta; order Lepidoptera; family Noctuidae; genus Dicycla; species Dicycla oo. The sequence goes on from OX411728.1 coordinate 24,061,364, forward strand.
TTAATGTGATAACCTAATCGCCACTTTGTATATACTACACTGTATACTACTATATACCTATCTTTGTTACTGAATGAGTCAATAGGTATGTTTTAGGTTTATTTTAGAATATTGTGGCTCCACTTTAATTAGATACAAATAAATGTGATGGAAGTAGGTAAAATAATGTAAACGAATCATGTATTTTTCGGAATCGGTTCGAAATAAATCGAGTTTTAGTAGAATTAAACTCTACTAAAACTCATCACGTCTGCGGAGTTTCGCTAGCTAATTTAATTAGACCCGTATAGGTGCCGTTTTAGACAGGGGCCGAATTACCGTGGGTGAACTCGGTAAGTCAAACCTTGGGCGGGTTTGACTTACGAGTTTGTGGATATATTAATGCATCGAAGTGCGAAGCAGCACCCTAGTTACGTAACACACAATCGATCGGAATCTGAATAATTTTGAAGCAAATTGCTAATCCATTGCTTCATAATTATGTTCGAAAATGTCTGCTCAACGACATAAATAAAGCAATGAATGTTTTACGCAATTGTGTGTTACGCAAATGCCCCGCTGGTAAAACCACGCTGGGGTATAGTCGGTGCATTTCATTACCTAATTCATTCATAAGTAAACCTATATAATTTGTCGGATTACTCCTTTTCAAAAAAGTTCTGGACTACAAGGGGTCGGTGGTAGTACCTACTCTACAGGGTGTAAGGGACAGCCCTCCACCAACTAACAGGGTGCATTCAGCTCCTTATTTTGAATCATATTCCACTGGAAAATTTCTCAGGAAAATTTTAATTTTTTAATCTTGTTTTTCAGTTACTATTCCTTTATTTCAATGTAAAATTACATTATCTATACGCACTACTCCATTTATGTAAATAAAACAGCTACAATAAAAAAACCGCAATGGATGTTGAACTACTCTAACGAACACCGCGTGAAATCAGCTGTTCACTTTCTGCGTAGCTACAGAGTTCACTGAACTCACCGCATACCTATTACCTACCCCTCCCAAACAGTAACTGGTGCTACAATTTGTGCATAAAAACACAAACAAATCAGGTTTATTGGATTCTCATAACGTTCCTGAAATAATTTCATGTACCGGGCATCTTAGTACGATATACTGAATTCACCCATCAGTCTGCGGAGGGCTGTCCCTTACACCCTGTATAATCCACCAAATTCGATCATCCGACATCCCTTGCTAAACGTTTGTCGGATTACTGCGGGTCTACAGCGCACGGAAGACTGAAAATCGTCTTTCATAGACATAGAGACTTGAATTTTGAAGGGTCCTTTTTTACTAGAAATGGATTCTGCTGATCATGACTATACTATTTTTCGTATGAGGCTATTGTGTGTACAAAGAGTTATATTGTTTTAAAGAAAAATTTGTATGGCGCTGATATGAAAAATGAGGCTGTCTTTGGAATCGCAAGATTGGCCGTTATATCCTTACACACAGATATAGTACTATTTATTTGTAATTTTTGGACATACTGTGGATTGCGGCACCACTTGCGATTTTTATGAAATCCTCTAAATAAAAAGAAATATGTTGATGATTCATTATAATGCTTAAATGCTTTGAGTATGTCAAGTCTAGTTTACAATATTTTTTTATACCATAGGCCAAAACAGTCTAAGAAATCATAAAAGTACGCTTTTTACTTATAATTATACATTTTATTTATGTGGGATATCTATTGGGTTGTGCTGTCACATAAGTAATGAGCGATTATGACAAAATTAAATAAAACATATTTTTATAATTTATATCATTTATTAGTCAATAACATAACCACAACCAACGTAACGTCATGTTTGAACAATGAACTGTGAACACGAATTTATCAAAAGTAAGTGTTACAGCCACACAAAACTGCCACAAGGTATAAGTAAGTACCTAGTATATGACGCTAGTATATTTAGTATAGTATATTTCGAACATCAATTTTCGGAATGTGAACGTGTTTATTTTGATTGACTATTACCAGAGTAGTATTAGATAATAATGTCTTAGGTTTGGAACCCAGTTCTAAAGATTATAAAGTCCCAAACATCACACAACACTGTGAAACATCAGTGCCGGGTGTTCAGCACTACCGGCGCTTTGGTTGGGATTTCTGCGGCGCCTCTACAATACTCAAGAAGAGAAGAAGAGCTAAAGTGTTCATTTTGTCTTTATTCCTGTGCATTGATTTACCTAGCTTAATAAGAGGTTTTGGTCAACTTATGCAGAATACGGTGAATGTATGATGCAAGGCCTAGCGAAGCAAGCTCGAAAAATTTTAGACCCCTTCTCAGATATGTTGAAATTTTCTTTTGAACGTTAGAGAATTAGAAAAACGCAGGATACAAGAGTTAGCAAAGCGAGCTCGAAAATTTTTAGCATCCCGTCACGCAAAGCTTAGGTTTTCTTCTGACCATTGTGGCAGAATAAAGAGTACTTTGTTTGCTTATGCAGAAATGTTTTTAACCCAAACATCGTAGGATATTAGAGCGAGCGAAGCGAGCTCAGAAATGTTTGACATCCTGCCTCGGCTAGGTTTTATTTTGGCCATTCCTATAAATAGCAGTAACTTTTTTCGACTTGTCCGGAAAAGTTGAAAAAAATGAGAGAATTTAAGGTCCGAGAGCGAGCTCGCAAGCTCGCAAATTGTTACTACGTTTATACAGAGTTAAAAACGACAGAGAGGCTTTCCTTTAAGCTCCTATACTAGGTACCATTTTCAAGCTCTGTACCAAAAATCAATTAAATAGGAGCAGTAGTTTAGTCGCAAATATTTTTTTATGTTTTTGCCCCGTTTGAACACGATGTATCTTTCCTAACCGCTGATTATGTCTATACGTATAGGTTATGCACCTTAAAACGATAAATCGATGCGTTGTTGCCGCTCTGACGCAAGTCACAAGTACAACCAAATATTTTCGCTAAAAAGCGGAACGCACTTTCATGATAAGAGTGACAATCATAGCAAAACGTCCCGTGCTTAAGAGAAATGGAAATAGGTCAGTGAGTTGCTATTGCATCCTAGATCCATGCGATCGGTGGGCCTCTAAAAAACTTGTTTGTTTCATGCGCCGCCGCTATCCTTTAGGAACGTATGTTTCGTAACACGGAAGCTCCTGCGCCGCTCATGTTTTGTCGAACTCGCGCGCTGACAATTGTTATTTTGTTTTGTTAGTGTGTCACGTGTGTGATGGGACACTAAATAAGTAGACAATAAGTGTCCTAAGACAGTATTTCTTTTTTTTTAGTGTGACAGGACACGTAACTTGGTATTATAATTATTTAGTGTTAGTGTTTTTTTTTGTGATTGACAGTTTTTATTGTGATAGGACAGGTAATTAAACTTTGGTTGTGTGTGTGTAATTAAAAATACCTGCGGTGATTTTTCTAAGGAACTGTTATTTAATTGTAAAATAATCTAGTTTATCAAACTGATAATAATATTCTCTGGCCACCACCGAAAGAAATCCGATTTGACAAGTTTCAAGTAAATCTCACATATCAGTAGACACAAGAAGCTGTTCTATCTAATGTTAAATCGATCTATCTTCTCTTGTGGTGACCCAATTTAACAACTGTGATTCTAAAATGTACACATTATTATGCAGCGTGGCTGTACCTACCTAACAAACTACAGCTTTTTGTGGATGATTAATTAGAAACAAAGTATTTTTTTAAGTTATGTAAGTATCTATTTATTTACGTAAGTATCCTTGTAGTTCCAATCCAATGTCAGTCAATTTAGGGCCTAAATAGACTCGACCAATATAACAAAAACTACAGCACACTGTGTACAGACGCCAGCAGGTCAACCTACCCGAAACTGTCAGATTTTCCCAATCAACCTTGAACCTAATGCCTTAGCAATAAAGTCGAAAATCTATTAAAGAAATCTGACAGATTGTAGTAGCTTGATGTGCTGGCGTCTGTACATACATAGTTATGTAGGCATCAGCACAAAGTTGCTTGTGCAACAATAATACTATCTTCTGCCGGCGTCTTCGTCCGCGTAAGATCTCGTGTTCCCCGACCCACCCCCTCGCATTACATCGCCTGCCCGCGCTGTTTCTTCGTGTTCGCTTAGCGCTCTTTCTGATTTTTTTTCTTTTCGTTCGGCACTTAAACGTTATAGCATAATTTTAAATACCCTACAGCCTTCCTCAATAAATGGATTATCAAATGCAAAATGATTTTTTCAAATTCGACTCGTGGTTCCAGAGATTCGCGCGTTGATAACAAACATACTCGTAAAAACAAACTCTGCAGTTTTAATATTAGTATAGATTATTAAACATTTTCGTGACGTGTTTTGTTTCATTAAGTACTAGGTACTCGATAAATACTTGTTTTGTTCCAACGGAACCAGTACCTGTTTATCGAGTATTCTAATACATGGTCACCCTATTTCAGTCGCCTTCCGCCATAATGTCCGCCATAATCTTGAATCAATAAAAATACTATTATCACCATTGCACTGGAAACCTACAGAGCAGTTACCTATTCTCGATGACTGCAACACATCAGGGGTTTTCGAGTCTTCTAAACTTCTTCGTTGTGAAGGAATCGATACCTACTTATTGCCGATGTTTTGAGGTTATAATATGTTACATTTTCAATTTACTATTGAATGGGGCCGTCACGAATAAAAATAAAGCAATAAACATTCATTTCATTGTCGTCACTAAATCTTTATTCATTGACGGTTTCTCTAAGCTTCTTCGTTGTGGAGGAATCGATAATCCCAATCTTTTGAGGTTAGAAGTTTATTTTTCAATTTACCATTTAATGGGGCTGTCACAAAAAAACTAAAGCAGTAAAAATTCGTTTCAGTGTCGTCACTAAATCTTTATTCATTAATGGTTTCTCTCAGGTCCTCAGTTATGGAGATCACGTTGGCCGAACGGCCTGATGTTGCTGAAACTAAAATTCATTTACACAGACATCTGATCCCAAACTAAGCAGAGCAAACCAGATAACTGATATACTACTTTTTTTTGTTGTAAATACATACTTATATAGATAATTACACCTAGACTCAGAACAAACAGACATGTTCATGCACACAAATGTTTTTCCTGGATGGGAATCGAACCCACGACCTGTGGCATGACAGGTCCAACTGGCCTGTCAAATGGATGTTACTTGCATATCATTCAGAGCTGCGGTAATTTGTGGCGCATTTAAGCATCGATTCCGTTTGAAAGAACTCTGATGAAGTTATCCTCTTGATTTGTTGTAGACTTGGGTCTACCAGATCTTTTTCTGTCTTCATTTTTCCCAGTTTCTTCTTTTCTAGCAAGGGTGTAGTGGACACCTTTACATGAAATTCCGAGCCTTTCTGCTATTTGGCGTTCAGTGTATCAGTAGGGTATAACTGGGGGTTCTGCATCACTTGCTCTCGCGGCGTAATGCAGAAGCCCCCAATCATACCCTACTATCGTGATCTGCGATTCGGTCTATAATACAGTTGTAGATTGAATATTGTGTTTCATTCACTGGCGTGGCGTTGAACTGATACAGTGGAGCAAAATTATCACGTGTACTTTATAAACAACAGATCATGTTCGATTGCTTGCATTGAAACGATGCGGCGCGCCTGGCGCACATTATTGTACCTACTGATAAATGCTGGTCTCTGGTGACTGTACATCTCATATTCTAATTGATTAATTATTTTGTAACGAAAGTGTGAAGACCATTCATAGGTAGATCAATACTGGGTGCCTCTAACAGTAGGTCAATTTACATACAAGTAAATTGACTTACCGCCCCAATAACACATTACTAATTCGGTCTACAATACAGTTGCGAGTGTAGGTTGTTAATATTTTTATATTGTTTTTGAAACAGACATACGATTTGTTCGAACTAGTGTTAAGAACTCATCGTGAACAGTTTTGAGTGTAAGATATAGCGTATTTTGAAAGGTAGATTTTAGTAAATCCTCTTCTGGTCCGTTTGTATGGTTATGATGGTTTGATGAACTAGTATTCAATTCACGCTGCAATGCTAAGAGTCTAATGCTGCGATGAAGATGCATGTATCAATTATATAGTCGTTTCCTTTTACATCACTCAAATAAAAACACTTAGGATAATGTATAGCATGTAGCATCAAAGGATCGTCATAAATCTCCCAATCTTCAATAACACCCCCACATGAGAAACATGCAGTTCTATCATTAATTCCATTACCGCAATAAAATAATCCCGCGTCAGCCATTTCCATCACCAACCTTTTCTGAGAATTAGTTGTTGCCCAATAATATTTAAATGAATGTAAACGCATTTTTTGCGTATTTTACATTTCGTCATGCAATAAGTACTTCAAACAAATGTTAATAAAAATATAATGAAGTCGCATTCTAAAAAAATCTATTGCTAACAATTTATATAGACATTCATTAGGTGTTCTAGGAGGGAGTTAAGAATGGTAAACTATAGTGACATATTTGTATGAAATAAAAATTAAACATTTTGGAAATTAGGTAGGTTTATATTATCTAATTTTGAAATTAAACAAGAAAATATTTATTTGAAAAGTTTATTATCTACACACCATTTATTTAAACATATAATGTTTTTAGAAGCACATATTGAATCATGATAAATACAATTATATATAATCATGAGTTTGCATATTTTTTATGCAAGCTTAACAAACTAGGACAACCTTTATCTTCTAAATTATTGGGTTGGTAAGAAAATAATGAACCACTTTCAGGTGCTCTTGAATTTATTAATTATTTATTTAATGTTACATGTTTAATCAACAATATAATCACCCTCCGTATCTACTACCTTTGCCCATCTTTGTGGTAGTGACTCAATAGCTTTTGCCCAGAAGTGTGGAGACTGAGATTGAAAGAATTTCTCTATGTCACTTTTGAGATTGTCATATGATTTGAATTTTTTTCCACGTAAATACTGTTTCAATGACCGAAATAAATGGTAGTCAGACGGAGCAAGGTCAGGAGAGTACGGAGGATGCGGGCACTGTTTCCCAGCTAAGTTCCTTTAATTGATGATGAGCAACGGAAGCGACGTGCGGTCGCGCATTATCATGGAGAAGGTGAACCTGGACTCGTCTTTGGCGTTTTTCCCGGATCGCAGCAGCGTGCTGGCGTATCTGAGAGGCGTAAACATCCCCGGTGTTAGTGTCATGGTTTTGCAACATGTCCCACCAAAGGATTCCACGAGAATCAAAAAAGCAACACAGTAGAGACTTCTGACATTAGGGATTGCGTTGTGGCTGGACTGGCGGTTCTTGTCCACAGGGAAGTCAGAAGGCGCGTCGCGAATCGTTTTCATAAAGAACGTAGCTTTCATCTCCCGTCACTAAATTTGTTAAAAACTCTTTACGTTGTGAACGAAGTAGAAGAGATTGGCATATCGCAACTCGGACTTCTCTTGTAGCATTGGTCAATACGTGGGGGATCCACCGCGACAGAACTTTTCTGTAGTTGAGTGCGTGAAGACGGTTCTCAATTGTAACGTGAGAGCAACCGATTTCTTCGGCCAATTCACGAGTGGTTGCATTTGGGTTTATCTGCAATTTCTCTAGTAGTCATTAAAAGCGGATGGCCGACCGGTGTGCTCCTTGTCCTCAAAACTTGTATCTCCAGAGGCAAAGCGCTTAAACCAACGACTCACGGTTACATGACTAGTAGTCCCCGGGCCGAACGCATGGTTAATGTTATCCGCTGCTTCACGCGTCGAATGACCTTGTTTAAACTCGTAGAAGTAGAGTGCTCGAAGATACTTGTTGTTCATCTCGAATAATATTGCACAACAATTTTGCGTGCCGCACTTATTTACTCTTCAGCGTATTCCTTCGAGAGTATTCTACAAAGTGCTAGAAATACTTACTATAAATAATAAATAATTAAAAAAGTGTTTCATTATTTTCTTACCAACCCAATATTTACATTATAATTATTCAAAATATTTTTTAACCATAACACGTTTTCTAAACCTTTGGTGTAAACACATTTATATCTTAAAATATCTTTAATCAAATTCTAATAATTTGAGTATGGCACAAATCCTTCATCCCAGTACCTATATCTTTCTATTACGTTCAATCCAACTAACTTGGCGCTTTTCCGGTTTCGTCAAATCGTAAAATGAAAATGGCGGCTTGATTAATAACACTTGCATTTTTTTTATTACATATTACTGCAATTTCTTTCAGGATAAATTCATTTGCTTCTGTTTTAAAACCTTGAACATCTACAATGGCAGTCATGAGAACCTGCGCACTATGTTGCTGAGAGGTTTGTATTCCACAAGTCGATCGTTTATAATCAAACAATACGCAGTTGTCTTATCTGGTATTGATGCTGAACATTTAATTTCTAATCGTATATCCACTGGGCCGGTTTTAATGCTATCGTTTCGCCTTGAGCAATTCAGAATAAAGAGAGAAGCCTTCTCTTTGAAGTTTTTTAGATCTAGCAATGGGGCTGCTGGACAGTTGTAATACGACTGACGAAATTTTACATACATTTCGTATAATATACTGTATTTGTTTTCAGAAAACTTTAAACATAAAGATTCATAGGGATAATATTGTGAATTCAAAAATAGTGTTACATTTGTCACATCGCAATGATCAAATAGTGAACTATCTTTAATTTTATTATTTTTTCTATTAGTTTGTAAGCAAACAAATACATATCGAGGCTTTTCCAATTGCGAAGCAGTCGTTAACTAACCATGAATGTTTTGTGGTTCTAGGTAGTAAAGGATAGGTACTCATATAAATCCCAATTTCTAAAAGCCATCTGGATAGGTTTATCTCTTTCTAAATGTTCTAAAAGTGTTTATCGTTCTCGATCAGATACTTTTATGTGAGGTACTCTCCATTGAACTCTTTGTATATCTATTTGAAAATGAGTAACATCATCAGTAAGAATAACACTGTTCAAATTCTATTACTTCTATTCAATATAAGTTCATGTTTGCAATTTATCACAATTTTATTATAATCCTCTGCAAATCCTAAAACCTTACTTAGCGGTATAACAGCACTAAAATGTCCATCGCTTTGAAATCCATTCAAGTTCTAGCCCCATAAGGCGCCAACTTTACTTTCTGCTTGATTTAACGAGATATATGATTTTATTGTTGAAGTTATTCCAGATTTTTTGATACGATCTATTTCAATATCATTCATTTCGTACCTGATGTCTTGAAACAAAGACATAACAGGGTTATTAGTGAACGTAACAGCTTTCTTGATCGGGTTCCCATCTTCTCCGAACAGCTGAGCCTGTCCTTCGATGTAAATTGAACTGGCTGATGGTAGCACGTAGATATCTTGCTGCTGTATGGGAATTCTGATTTCATCGTTTTCTCTGAAGCTATTATTGTAGGGATTGTATGAATGGACTTCATAACTTTCTATCGAACTATCGAAGTGAGGTAATTCAGTAATCTGTAGTAAATTCATATTTTAAAACCTAGGGCTTTTAGAAATTTTTTATTGGTCTTAGTTAATTTCTTAAGTGTTTTCTTACGTCTTTGTGCCTTAGTGGTTGTAGAATGAATAAGGCGTTTTATTTTCATAGGCATGTTTTTATAATATACTATCATATTGTTTTTCTTAAATGAAGACGTATTGAATAATATGTCCTTCTCCAAAGTTAATAAAATTACCCAATTGATCAACAATCTTAACAGATATAGATGAAATTATATTTTTGTTCACTGGAAAATAAATAACGTTTTGCGGTATTTCTACGTATCGATGGCTCGAAGCACTATCAGGTACAAATTCATGTATAAAGTGAGTGGGAATTCCGTTAGAATATGAACCGTGTATCAGATCGCATTCAATACTGATCACAGACAGATTGCTGTTGTTAATGAGCACATTTGGTCTTGAATTTAATACTGAAAAGTATGACAAACCACATTCGTATTGATCAGATACGTGTAGAGGTGGTTGAAAGTAAGATACCAATTTTGATTTATTTCCAGAGACGGTAATCGTTGTAGACATGCTTGCATACTAAACTTTTTTAGTAGATCCTTTTTATTTTATTACTTGACTATGCCAAAAATTCTTTAAAAAGTTTAAACAAAGATGTCCGCAGTTAAAAGGATGCTCGCGTTGTAAATTATCGTAAAAGTATCTGATTTTAGATCCAGCGTATTTAATAAATACCTTCGGAGGCTTAAGATTTCCATAACTATCAAAATACTCAATATAATCATTGTATTTTACATAGCTGTCATTGGGTAGCCCAATGAGAGCCAGAGTTTTTAGAGCTATTTAAATTAGCCGATGTCTTAGTTTTTTTCTTTTGATACGAAAATACCTAGCCCATCTTTATGCGGCTTAAGGTGTAGTCCTTTTCCTATGCGGAGAGCTTCCATTTTTCATTATGTCTCTTTGATTCAGCTAACAGCTTTTTAGCCATCTTGAAATCATTAATGGTTTTAGCAATTCCAGCTGCACCGCCTGCTAAGGCTCCAGCCGCAGATAATCCGGTGAAAATAGGAATCCACCACCACACCCACCCACCACCTACCACCAGTTTTTGGTATAGGAATAACACGAGGAAGTTTAATGGATGAATCATCAACTAATTCCCTGGCAGCAGTGATAGCTAATTCTATTGCTACTTTTCTACATTTTGGTTTTAATTTTCTTATACGTATTTTTGTTTTGGTTATAACATTTTTAAATTTATTTTTTAACCCCTTTTGCAGATGAAACTTTTCGAGTACACTTTTTGTTACTTTTTTTAAAATCCAGAACCCGTTTTAATTTTTGCTGACATAGCCTTACTTACTAAACATGCTGCGAGTTTTTCACCTTGGCTAGCATCTGAAGCAACTGCACGCTCTTTCGCCATTTTTAACAAAATCAAATCTGCGTTGTGTCGATCCTCCAAGTTGGAAGACTTGTGATAGGCAATGTCGTGCTCTTTACAATATTCGTCCAATTTATTAACACCTTTATGTAAGCCTTTTAATTAATTTTGTGCCAGGACCGCAATAATTGTAGCCTGGTAAGTGCAATTCAAATGGAAAATGATTTATTAACCAACTGAGAAGACTACTCTCACCAATACACATCATAAGACTGTTGAACCATACATTGAACCCTTAATAAATAGTGTCTGTGAAGTTAAGTAACTGCTATTTATTTGTTACAATTTATTCGACTTATCAATCCAGCTATTTTCAGCTGAAGGCAAACCCAGCCATTTCACTAAAACCTTGTGTCCTTTACTTCGAAGAACTTTCTCGACTAGGATGTTAGGATACATTAGGATGTTTCGTTTTTTGAAGCTCTTGTGCATAAAATGCTCCTAAAATAGGTCGACCTCTAATTGTATCTTCAATTAAATAAGTGACAGGAGTGGTATTTTGTATTTTTTTAATTTTAAATATTTCTGTCGACCTTCAACCTTTTTCAAAGGTTCCTTTATACTTACTGATACGCACATAATCGCCTACTTTAAACTTGCTTTTTACACTAACGTTTTTTATCAAACTCGCATATTTTTCCAGTATGCGCTTTTTATTTTTATTATCTACATTTGCTGGGATTTCAGCAATTGTTCGATGGTAAGCGTGATTGTATTTATAAACAGCATTATCAAGAGTGTCATATATCCATTTATAATTTCCTTTTAAACTAAATTCTTTATACAATTTTGATTTCAATGTTCTGATGAACTTCTCAACTATTGAAGCTTTTTTTGTTGAGAATGTTGAATAATGATTTTTAATTGTTGTTTTCAATAAAGCATTATTATTATTATTATTATTATTATTATTAATGATTAATATTATGAGATTTCATAAGCTTCTGAAATTTATTATTATAAAATTCAGTTCCATTATCCGTTTGCAGATTTTTAGGCACACGTCCTTCATCTAACAAAATCTTAAAAGTGTTACATACAACATCTTTGGTCTTACTTTTTAAAGGAAAAGGACTGCTGTAGTGTAGGTTGATTTTTTTTTAAATTGCATTTACTTTAGTTGTGTATATTAGTTTTAGATGTTCGTTTAGGTTTAGGTTCAGGTTTGAGTTTAGTTTTAGTTTTGGGTTTAGGTTTGGGTTAGCCCTGCGACAATGTCTTGGGATCGGAAGAAGCCAGGCACAGCTTCCTCCACTAACAATTTCACTGCCACGGTGTTTTTAATTATTGGACAGGTTATGGAAGCGAAGATACTAAAGCCTCAATCTCGTCGTAGGTTTTTTTCTTAAGCCATTCAGTGATAGCTAGTTTACAGTCACGGAGTTTCAAAGGATAAATGCGTAATTCTTTATTCAGAAGGTTGTATAAGCGGGAAGATTGCCTTTCATACTGCCTCTCGGCAAAAACAGATCTTGCATTGTATAGTATTTCTGTACAATGTGAGGTCAGCTTATATTCGAAATGTATAGCTTGATATGTAGCCGTGTGTACAAAATGAAATGAATAATTATTAATCTAATCAGACGGGGAAGCGAAGATCGCACTCGCACTTGGCATTGTATCCGTATCCACTATATCCATCCACGACAGCTTCTCTATAGACCGAATAATTTCGGTATAGGCAAAGATACCGATGCCGATCTTGTGATAGCGCGAAAGTTCAAATGTGACTTTTTCTAGGTTATACAAATATTGTGTATTAATGTCTCTCGATCTAACCACCTTTGGATTTTCTCGACAGTATCTATTTATCTACAGCAAAATATTTATAGGAATATTATCATCATTTCAGATACATCAAGATGGAGTTTACAGCATTGCGGCGGTACATCATAAGCAAGCAACTGTCTTCGCCTCACTTTCTGGAAAACTGCGAGCTCGTCATCGACGGCGACAGTTTCTTCTGGGATACATATAAAAAGAGCGGCTGCCAGTTCCTCCTCGGACCAGACTGCGATCGATACGCAGACTTCATTACGAAAACACTCGGTTTGTTCATCGACAACGATGTCAAATGCTACGTCATCTTCAGTGGAGCCACACAACACAATATGGACAAAACAAAAGAAATTCATCAAAGCATTATTAATAACAGAAATTATATTGCACGAATAGACATGGCAGGATATTTTCAGCCTCTTCTCGTTAATGACGTCCAAAAACAAGTTTTAGAAAAAATGGATATAAAGTATTTTGTGTGCGAATATGGTTCTTTAGAGGCCATTGTGGGAGTAGCCAGAAAATTAAAGTGTCCAGTTCTAACAAATAATATAGAGTACAGTTGTTTCGGTGTGTCGTGCATTACGCCAAATTCACTGGAAAAAGGTGCAACCAAATTAAACTGCACAATCTACGCGCAAGAGGATGTTAAGACTGCTATTGGTGTTTATAGTAAAATGCCAATATTACTGACTTTATTGAATGAAAGTGGAGACTACTTAAAAAAGCTAGCTGAAATAATTGAATGTGGGCATAGCAATGTTATAAGCAATGTCATACGATGGGTCAAACGCAAAAAAGAAACAACTGTCGTCAGTACTGTCTCAAGGAGTATTGATGACGAAAATCAAAAAATAATTTTTAAAGAAGTTTATGAGAAAATTGAAACTATATACTTATACGCGTCATGCAACCTTGCTGTGAAATATTTTCAAAGAGACAGAACAAATGGTTTATTCAAAGATGACAAGAAATGGTTGTCGAAAGGTGTCTCTAATGGCAGGATAGCGGTTCCATACATCAATCTCAAGAAGAATGGAATAATATGTGGATCTTTGTTAATGAATGACAGCGAGCGCCCCGATGCTTTGCTAGCAGCTATTGAAATACTCGTTTACAGCCATTGTCTTTTGAAAAACTCTCAAGATTCAACGATTACTTTTCTTGGGAGGAATGGCAAGAAAATTTCAATAAAGCAAATTGAAACTCATTGGCATAAAAAAATATCCAATAGAAATATATTTACGAAACACCGTCTTGGGAAGAAAATACAGTTATTAACGAAAGAGTCTGCTTTCGAGCAGTTTCTTGAGGAAGTTCTCCCTGGAGATGATTATAAGAAACCACTCGAGACTGTACCTGAGGAATGCTGGATTCTTATTATAACTCTAGTGTATTATGTTCATAATAAAAATAAGGACTTCATCAATGGCGCTTACTGCGTTCTTCTATCGTATTTAATGCTTGGTCCGGTATCTAAAGGAGTAGATAATTTTAAAAAACATGGTCAGAGCTTGTCAGTATCAAATAACACAAAGGATGCTGTAACCTTTTATAATGGTTTGCAGTTTTTGTTTGATGAAGTTAATTTAAGACTAAAGTATAATAGTACACTCGTGCATAACTTGTCAGAATTCCAACATTGTCTACAGCATATGAATTATTTAAATAAATTGTGTGGTGAAAAGTTCCCGTGTACTGTATACCATGATACATACAATGCTACATTTATTTATAACACACTTTTCTTTATGGATAACAAAAATGATTTCATGCAATATTTGGAAAATAAGTTCAGTGAGTCAATTTGTTTGAAGACATATAAAACTATTGTTACTAGTTTCGAGAATTGTTTATCAAGTATTGCCAAGTCTGATTTGGGTGAACATAAAATGAAAAATGTAGTTCATTGTGACCAGCTGGTCGATTCTGTAAAAAAATGTCACCATGAAAACTTGCGTGGAGTGAGCTGTCAGTGTTATTGCCCTGATGCTAGGGATTGACCAAGCATTACATTTACAATCATAATTGAGATTTTAATAATATTTTTATGCTAATTCTATTAATTATTTTATATTATTTAAAAGCTAGTAATTATGTATTTATGTGTCTACATTACATTTTTTTTAACGGAACGGGTACTCAAAGTATTAACTTAACAGGCCAGGAGGAAGGTGTACAAAATTAGTTTGTAGGATCCCCTTTTTTTTTTTTTTTTTTGTGGATGGGAAATCATCAAATAACTTCTCCCGCTCTGGGTGGAGCGGAAGGGCGTGTCAGACTTTTACTGACTAAAACCCACCCGTGTTCCTTCAGTTGCCTATGCCAGGGCCACGGTATCTTTTTCAAACAACCCGCGACCCCAGCGGCATCGGCCCTATTGGACCCCATCTTTTGCTGACATCTCTTTGAGGCGCGCGTGGAACACAACGCGCCGTCGACCCGGGCCTGGTCCTCACCGGACGGCGAGCTACCCACTACTCACCGTCCGCAAGCCCGCGCCTACGGTGGCCGGGAATCGGCTATCAATTCCCGCCGCCCAGGGCGTCTCCTGCGGCGACTGAGGGCGTGAGGCTGCCTCTCCCTCACGCGTTCCGCCTCCTCCTTCGCGAGCATTACCGCTTCGCAGAAGGAGGTGACGGCCTCCCATGCACTCTCGCTCCGCACCATGGCCTGGACCAGGCTCGGACGCGAGAGATCGCCGCCGCCGATCGCCTCCGTGAGAACACGGCGGTGCTCTGCCCAAGCCGGGCAGACCTCCACTGTATGCTCCACCGTGTCCTCTTGGCAATCCACACAATGGTGACACCCGGGCGTTTCCTCCCGCCTTATGCGAAACAGGAACCTCCCGATTGTAGGATCCCCTAAGGCCAGTTTTTCGAACAAAACTTATCGCAAAATTAATGTGACAAATTGTCAAGCATGCGTAAACTGCTGCGATTGGCTATTGATAAATCATTCCACCAATCACAGCAGTTTAATCTTCCTTAAGGAGAAAGCTCCAGGTAGCCCGCGAAATTAAAAATTGTCATACGTTTTTTTGTAATTTGCAGGTCAGTATTAGATGTATGTTGATCTGAATATAGTTCGCGAGTGTACGTTACTCCGACTAGAAAGTGGCTCCTAGGGTGATATGAGTGGTACGTACATATAATTATTGCGTAATCTGTTGTGAATGTGCGCCAAATAAAAAAAATTGTCGCTTTGAAAAAAACAAAACGGAAAAAACGATTCCTGCTGGTGTACGTTACTCCAGCAGTAAAGTGACTCCTAGGGTGATATGAGTGGTACGTATAATTAGTGCGTAATCTGAAGTAAATGTGCGCCAAATAAATTATTTGTGCGCTTTGTCGTTTTGAAGAAAAAACGGGAATAACGATTCCTGCTGAAGTAACTTTGTTCCAGCAGGAAAATTCTAAACGAATGTTCGGAGAGAGAAATATTGTGCATATAATTTGTGCGTCTTCAGGTTTTCGAGATATTGCATTTCCTGCTAGAGTAAGTAACGTTTTGCAGAATCGTGTATCTCTCAAACTCTTGTATGTGCGCTGTTAGAATAAACATACACGAGTAGGTCTTTATTTGTGCGTATTTGTGACAGGATTAGATTGACATAACTCCAATGACTCGCAGAAATTATGTTGTTTATTTGTACCACTCTGTTCGCAATATATTTCTCCCATCTGTTGCTGTCTCCTTGAAACCATGCTACCGTTGACTTGGAGTCGCTCCAGCATCTTATTTGTAGGTGTTTCTCGTCGAGAGTATGCTTGACCTTATCTATCAGCTTGGCGAGTAGTAATGCTCCACATAGTTCCATCCTAGGTAGAGTTGTCCTTTTGTTGAGCGGCGCAACCTTTGTTTTTGCAGTCATCAGCGTGATGTCGTAAAGTACGCACGCGTATGCCTTTTCGCGTGCGTCACAGAATACGTGGACTTCAAGATCCGAGCCATGGCACTGTAGCCATCTTGGCATTGATATGCTATTTATCAAGGGAATATCCTTCCTCAATGTTTCCCACTCATTGGTTAATTCGTCGTGTAGGCGTTCATATCAGTTGAGTTTGCTGACCCAGAACTTTTGAAATAATTGTTTAGTTTTTATAATGAAAGGTGATAGAAAGCCCAGAGGGTCGTACAATTTACTTATTTCGCTAACCAATGTTCGCTTCGTAAGGTTTTTATTTTCGGATAGATTCCAGTTGTACGCGAAGCTGTCACTTGATGGATTGCATCTCATGCCAAACATCTTTGTTGTTTGGTTTGATGTTTGTTCTGGGCTGAAGTTGCGTCGCTGCTTTTTTGATCACCTCGTAAGTCTTCTAGGATCCTTGGTTCGTTACTTTTCTACTTGCGCAAGTTGAAACCCCCTTTTTTCAGTAACTCGATAAGCTGTGCTATTGATGGCAGACTTGCCGAAAGAGCGCGTAACTCCAACAAGACCATTTACAAACACTGGCGTTGATTATACTGGACATGTGGACATCAAAATTAACAAAGAGAGAGGAGTGAAAACTTACAAAGCATACATCACTATTTTTATTAGCATAGTAACAAAAGCCGTGCATTTGGAACTAGTATCTGATTTGACCACCCAAATATTCTCGCTGTTTTCAGAAGGATGTGTGCCTGTCGCGGCACGCCAAAACACGTATTCTCGGATTGAACGAATTTTGTGGGGGCTGCAAAACTACTCGAATAAGACTTTTAACGACACGAGACTATCCAAACTTCGGATGGCACTTTAACGCTCCTCTCTGGCCGACAGCTGGAGAGCTACGAGTATGGGAGGCGGCCGTAAAATCAATGAAATATCACTTGCATCCAGTACTGGGAGAGCAGAGACTTGTTTTCGAACAATTCACTACCCTGTTCACTCAAATTGAAGCCTGCCTGAACTACCGTCCATTATGCCCCTTAACGGAAGATGTGGAAGTCTTGGAGTACCGGACTCCAGGATATTTTCTCATCGGCGGTCCTTTAATACCCCCACAATAGGAACAAGATTTTGCTCAACACGACAATCGCAACAGATGGAGGTTGGTGGAACAACGAAATCTTCATATTTGGAAGCGCTGGTCGAATGGATATCTGCAACAACTGCAAGTTCGAAGCAAATGCCAGCAAACTCAAGAAAATCTAAACAAAGGAAAACTGGTACTAGTGAAAGATGAACATCTACCTCCAGGACGGTGGCCTCTCGAAAGAGTACAGGAACTTCACACGGGTGCGGACGGAAGAGTCCGAGTGGTTACCTTAAAAACTAAGAAAAGGCCACTAATGCGACCCATCACCAAACTGGCACCGTTACCATTGCAAACTCCAGAAGAAAAGGAACTATTCAAAGAGCCGTCATCCGCACCGGAAACCAAAACACAAGGGGGAACCAAAACAAATAAGAACGTACTGCCTCATATTCTTATTTCTATATTAGCTATGACGGGGCTAGTTCAATCAACGCCAACAACAAATAATCTGCAAGTGACACCGATACCAAGTAACCGCCCCATTTACTTCGACGAGGTCGGCAAATTACAACTGATTCATGACGAATAGACTCTGCTCATCTACTATAACCTAACGTCAAAGTAGCAAGCAACTGTTAACATCAGCACGTATATCAATCAAATCGATATAATGTGCCAAAGGATCTCGTATGAGTTGGTACTCATACCGAGACCCTTTGGCTCGCCTTGCGAAACGGTCGTCAGTCATTTACATCATGAACTTGGGCACCTGACAGAATACAACTCGACGTTATTATCGCAACATGTAAGACAAAAACGAGGCTACTTTGACGGAATCGACAACTATCGAGAAAACTGTACAGAACTCTGGATGCGGACATTGCTGAAAAGTATGAAAAGGACATAAAGAACATGCAATCAAACGATAACTATCTACTACAACTAATGAAGAATCAAACATTAATCATAGAGGCAGAAAACAATGTAGTTAAAAGAAACGCTGAGTTCATGGAAAAACAACTCGAAATAATCAAAACCTACATGAACCGATCCCGCAGTGTCATCACGGGAATAGAAAACAAAGCGCAAATGCTGTAGACGGTAAGTGACATCAACTTTGATTTTCAAGGAGTTGAACAGGATTTTACATATGCTGATGAATGCTCTAACTAATATCAAAACAGAGGTCATTTGCATTATTCAAAATCAAAATCAAAATCAAAAGTCATTTATTCAAACTAGGCTGAGAATCAGCACTTTTTGAACGTCAAAATTACATAAGACAGTCCCCCAAAAACGCCCGCCCTTCACCACTTCCTAGTGCTTTAGCTGGGGAGAAGAAGTGGCGCAACAAACTCCCCAGCAGCACAGCTGTCTGTTCAGTTAAAAAAATGATTCTATATAATACTGCGCATAATAATTTATTTACATTACGCAACACAAAACATTAAATTAAATTATTTGCTATAAGTAAGCTAGCACACGCCAATATACCAAAAAAAGAAAAAAAAAAACGAAAACAATACTCAAGCAGAAACAAAATACAAAACTAAAAACGTAAGCAGAACTTTATACCTAAATAAAAGCCTCCAGGAATAAAGGGCGTGCCCACTTACATATAGCCGTACATGTAGTCGTAACTCACAAGTCACAGATAGGGATAAACTAGGACCATCGAAGTAAAATCAACAACGAGTTAAATTACTAATAACAAAACAAAACCAAGGTCAGCAAGACGACCTGTCACCACAAGCAGCACCCGTTCACGAGTATAACGCAAAGATCAGCCATTACCCCCCTCGCCATATTTGAGGGAAGGAGACAACCCGACCCCCGACGCTACCGCAAGCAGTGACATCTAAGGGAGCATGACGAACTTGCCGCCGGTTGCTCGGGCAAGAAAAACTATGATCAATTGTCGAGGTCACTAGCTAACCACATATTGCAATACCACTCATAAAAAAAATAAATAAACATTGAAATGAGTAGATTATGTCAATAATAAATAAAAATAAAATTAAAATAAATTGACCTTGAGAGTCAAAGAAAATAAATAATTATATGAACACATATAACCTGTCAGAAGATAAGCTAATTCTGGAGAAAGAACATAAACATTGTCTTAAGTTAAACACAGCGACCAACTATTCTTATCGTTTAAGTAATCGTTGATAGAATAGTATGCCTTTGAACAAAGGTTAGATTTTACTTTAGCTTTGAACGCATTAAAGGGCAAATCTAGCAAAGAAGAGGGTAGCTTGTTATAAAAAGTTATACCAAGCCCAACAAATGAGTTATGAACCTTATGAAGCCGGTGAAATGGAGCACGTAATTTGTCCTTATTTCTGGTGTTAACATTGTGAATATCACTGTTTTTAGTGTATAAATGTATATTTTGTCTAATATATAAGATGTTGGCGAAGATGAATTGTGATGCCACCGTGAGAATACCAATCTGTTTAAAAAAATCTCTCAAAGAAACTCTGGCACCGAGCTGGTAAATTGCTCGAACAGCTCGTTTCTGAAGAACAAATATATTTTGAATGTCAGCGGCTTTGCCCCAGAGCAGAATACCGTATGACATAACGCTATGAAAATAACTAAAATAGACTAACCGAGCTGTATCAACGTCAGTGTATTGTCTTACTTTCCTGACGGCGTAGGCGGCTGAACTGAGCCTTCCCGCTAGGCTTGATATATGTGGGCCCCACTGAAGTTTGGCATCTACTGTTATACCCAGAAAAACTGCCGAGTCTACAGTTTTAAGCATCTCTTTATCTAAAACGATGTTGGGTCCTAGATTTCTAACATTCGGTAAGGCAAACTTTATACATTTCGTTTTTTTAGCATTGAGAACTAAGTTATTTGTCGTAAACCAATCTGTAACCATTGAGAGTGCACTGTTTACGTCGTCAAAATCTTGTCTATTCCTGTCTACTTTAAAAATAAGAGAGGTGTCATCTGCAAACAGTACAACGTCACAGATACCCTTTAAATAGAATGGTAAGTCATTGATATACACTAAAAACAAGAATGGACCCAGTATTGAACCTTGAGGTACACCTAACTGAACTGGTAGCCCGGAAGATTTCACACCATTTACATCTACACATTGAAACCTATTATGTAAATATGAATTTATTACTTTAAGAGCTTCGTTTTGTACACCGTAATGATGTAGTTTACGCAAAAGCGTGTCATGGTGCACGCAATCAAAGGCTTTGGAAAGGTCACAGAAAATTCCAATAGCATTTTGCGAGTTCTCCCATGCGTTAAATATATGTTTCAGCAGAGCAACACCCGCATCTGTAGTCGAACGACCTTTAGTAAAGCCATATTGTTCATCATGAAGGAGGCCATTTAAATTAAAATGTCTTAGCAACTGCTTGAGTATTAACTTTTCAAATATTTTGCTAAATGCAGGTAAGATAGAAATAGGCCTAAAATTGCCAACGTCATTTTTATTACCTGATTTAAATAAAGGTATGACTTTACTACTTTTCATGAGGTCAGGAAAAGTTCCTACATCAACACATTTATTAAAACTAACAGCTAGATAGGGGGCTACTATGTCTATTATATTACTTAACAGTTTAATGGAGATGCCCCAGTAATCACCAGTGTTTTTAGACTTAAGTGTGTTAAATACATTAACTACATCACGAGGTGTTATATGTTCGAAGCTAAATAAGCGACCACATTTAGGCACACTACTATGCAAAAGGTTATCAGCTTTAGACGGGGATGAATTTAAGGAGCGAGTCGTAGTTATAGGTATGTTGGCAAAAAACTCATTAAATGCCTCAGCAACGTCTGCTGCTTTAATAACTAATTTGTTGTCGACCATAACTTCAAGTTGTTTGTCTTGTTTAACCGACTTACCCGTTTCATTGTTAATAATTTTCCAAGTGGTTTTTACTTTGTTATTGGAATTTTTAATTGTATTGCTTAAAAATTTAGATTTAGCACAAACACAAATACTTTTAAATAATTTTGAATAATTTTTGACATACTCTAGGAAAGGAGTATCAAACCTGTGCGTATTGAAAACGGAAACGAAATAAACACATGAGAAGTCGAGCAAGTCAAGTGACGCACTAAGTCCCTACTTCTCTAGCTAGACAGACTCCCTACCGGTTTGTTTTTTTACATTTACTATCTCGCTCGCACTCGTTCAAATCATATCCTCTGTCATGGACAAAAGACGGGTGATGCGAGGTGCGCGCAGGTAGCCAGTATGATGGTCACACACACACTGCATATTTCAAACCCATTACAGGCTATACAATTTGTATTCGTTAAAATATTAGGCGTAGTTTTAACAGGCTTTATTTAATTATTACTGACGTCTATTAACGTTTTTATTGAAACCCCAATGATCAGGTACATTTAATGTAAATAAATATTCCAATATTGCAGACTTTGTTTAACCTTTCACCCCTTTTTAAACACGAATAGCAATAATTCACTATTTACATTATGTACAATAATGAATAGGTAATACTGTTTTGAAATCAGCTCTAAGCACATACCTACTATTTTTAAATTATTGGTCACTTGTGTTTCAATATTTTTTATGCCTCGATTCTTAAACTTTGTCAAAATGAATATTTTTCACAAATTTTTCATTAGAACAATAATTCAAGTTGTTTTTTTTTTAATCCGTGTGATAGCAGTCATACTATTTATTACTTATCTATCAACTCAGTTAACGTATAAATTACTATAAGAATAAAAAAAAGATGGAATTCATTAATTTGTAGTTGTGGTATACAATAATGTAAAATACGGTAACAAAAAACATCGATATTATAAAAATAAAAAACATAACTTTGACTTGGTTTTCTTTTTATTTTTTTTCGAATGGCCATTAGTTCTACCATGCATGACCCATTTCAAGGTTATCCATTCATTACCTTGTATATGTATTCGTCCATGAAGCGCTTGTACTCGAGTTCTAGTTTGTTGTTCGTCAGCATTTTCCTTTCAAATTAAAGGAACTGAACTATCGCTTGAGATCTTATATTATTCAAGTTAGCTTCGTAGTTAGGCTTGATAGGATCTTGTAGTAGTCGAGTTGTAGTATTCCTCACAGTATTCTTCGCAGTGGTGAAGTGTCCGTGCATTATTCAGTTTCCCAGAACCTTGTCATGTCTTCCAAGTTATTAAAGGTCATGCAGTAGTTTTTACCCTTCCCGCATAATATCCAGCCCACTTTAGTTTGCTGCGCTATAGGGTAACTGTAATCCGTTCTCATGATTCCGTTTCGTATAAGTTCGGAATAAATATCAGCACCCAAAAGTAGATAAGATTGGACCTGAGATGTTGAAGTGTGGGTCCGCTAACTGCAAGTTTTTCAAATAATCCCAGTTAGCAATTAAGAACGATGCGGTAGGTAGGTTGTTTATAGTTTCTTCATAATTACTGTTCAGGTTGAAGTGATAATCAGAATGAATTGATTTGCTTTCCAGGTTTATTGGTCTTTTACAATTGCCGCTTAGTGATCCCACACCCGATACCACAGTGCTCATTTTACTACGCGGTGATCTAAGTCGCTGAGCTGCGTTTTCCGTGATAAGGCTAACTTGTCAGCCTTGGTCAAGGAAACCTCGTAAAATGATGTAGGTTTCCTCTACAGTCCTGACTTCCAAGAGTACGGTCGTCAACAGTATTTCCTTTTCTTCGCTCGTTACGTTGTTTACCGCATGAGATGGGGCAGCAGTCTCTAGCGTGCTCGTAGTTATGTTAGCTTGATGGTTTACGATCTTTTGCGTGAGATGCAGCGTTTGTCGCCGTGACTGAATAGACTGTTTTTGCCTACTTGCATCTTGCGAACTGTTGCGAAAACAAAGCCCAAAAGGGCCCTAGTTACTGATATCTTGTTCAATATTCTTGAGTCCATTCAAGCATTCCATCATAACGTCATGGAGTTTTATTATGTTTGCTGCGCTTGGTTCTTGAATGGGGGGTTGATTTAACAGCGTATTAACGTACGTTGTAAACAGCAGCCGTTTGTTGTCGTAGCGATGCGTAAGAATTTCCCAGCAAGAAGTATAGTTGTCTGCGCTAATGCCGAGATGCTGAACTAGTTTTTCTGCTTCGCCCCTAAGTTTAGTTTTCAGGTGTTGCAAAGATTATTGTGCACTATCCATGTAAAGACCTGACCGATGAAGCAGACATAGAGAGGGAACGCAGGGCGCTGACGATTCGTTGTGCACGCAGATTTTCCCGAAGTTCGTATGCGGTAAAGAGAACGTTATTTAGGGCATACTGCCAGTCCTTTTATAGGTGTAGTTTGTGGACTAGCTATACGCAGCGAACCGTCGGTGCCCTGCGGGTCCAGTATAACAATGCTTTCAGGTTGCTGATGGGATTGCCTCGCTACTGCAGTACGTCAACGATGTATGCTGAAGCTCAAGTGGACGGCTTTCACGCCATTATACGTAAAAGAGCAGCATCGCTGATGCGAAGGGTGAGGGGCAGTCCCAACAGTTACCTGAATGTAATTGCTGACTACATCCATAGTCTTATTTGGAGGCATTGGATTGGGCTGCACATATTGTAGGCTGACGGGTGTCTTTGTTTTTGTGAATTACTAACATAGCTTTAAGTCATCTTGATGTACTACTAGCACTCTATGGACCGAAAAGTCTGAAATAAATGTTTTGAATTGAATTGAATTGAAAAGATCTCTAAAAGTTAACCATTGGTTATAGTCGCCGTAATAATCCGGAATTGATATTTTTGACATTGATTTCACGTAGTGAGCGTTATTCCAGATTTTTGTTGTATGTTCTTTCGCAAGTTGTCGTATAGGTTGTCCGCAGCCTCACATTTTTGTCTATAGATCGAATCTTGATCTTGCAAAATATAGTCAAGCTCCCAATGAGCATTTTCAGTGCGCTCCCACTTTGTTTTTAGAATGTTCAGGTTATCTTCTAGTTCCCATTTATCCACAGATGCTGCCAAGTTAATCTTTTTCACAGAGTGCTCGAACGTTCCACAGTTACAATATTGTTTACGTAATAGATCCTGCTACTTTTCGGGGGTCTCGTTCGTTTCACGCGGAGGTATGTGAAATGATCTATTCCTGTAATATTTGGTGTAAACGCAGGGTTTGCAAAGAAGTGTCTGGCCGAAATGCCGTCATTGATATTTCCAAATAAACGGTAGGGTAGGTAGAAGGTAAATATGTCTGGGACGAGTGAAGCTGCACTCCGGTTTCCTTCTGAGTGTAACTTCACCGAAGCAGCAAGACAGAGTTCTTCTTTTCTTTCTTCTTCGTGTAGTTTTAGCGGATAGGTCATCATTTTGATTCCGGAATATAATAATATTAAGGGAACGTTTTTGCCAAAATCTTGAAGTTGCTACAGTACAGGTTTTAATAACTGTCCCTGCTTGTAGTAGGCCGTTCCGATACTTCTAATGTCTCCAAAATAAAGCTAAACTGTAGGTTTTCTTTATTGACCTTTGATAGCGGCTTCACTGGTCGATGTAATGACAAAATATTGAATAAATGAATATTTTTCATTGAGCCATGAGGCAGTCACTGGAAAAAAATGCATATTTTTAGACAGCTAATAGTCCCTGCTATATAATCAAATCGAAATGATAGTGTACTACGAGTAATTTGTACTTTTAAACGTAACACAGTTCAAACTTTAAAAAATTAGTAAATATCAGTGCTATTCTGTACAAATCTCACCGTGAAAACTTAGGTGAGGTGAGCGTGGAGTGAGCTGTCAATAGTGTCAACTGGAATGACAGCTCTCTTCAAGCTTACTTCACCTACGTTTTCACGGTGATATTTTTACAGAATAAGACCGGCAGTACATTATTATATATTTTTTATTAATAATATAAATCGATCTATTTTATTTTTTGTTTATATACCAATAAACAGTACAAGTACAGACTTTCCTTAATGTGCACCATTTTTTTTCAATTTACAGTTTACACTGATGATAACATAAGCAACTTAACCCTTTTACTGGTAGAAGCATTTTTTATGTTAGAGGAATAAAAACTCATTTTATGGAATCATTGTGGCTAGTAAGTTATTTTATTTATTTTTTTAATAATGTAAGATGCGTTCCTTTTCACACAGAGGCGGTACTTTCTTTAATTTTTAGTTGTATTGCCAAACGAGAAAAGAAAATGTTGGTGGCACACATATTGCCACCACCAGTAAAAGGGTTAACTTGAATAGGAGCGCAAAATAACGATAAATCAGTCTTGATATAATAGTTTTGTTTTCGAGATAACTTTAAAATGGCATATCCATTAAACTACTGGCTGCATAGTGTTGATATTTTTGTATAATGTAAACAACTTACCTTCAAGTCTTAATGAAATGATTTTTCGAAGTACTGACACATTGGCCAAAAATAATTATGGAACGTTAACTTTTAATAATTGATCAGTGTGCGCCGTTAGCAAAATAAATGCCTGTAGGTTAACCGTATATAACCATTTTTCATTTCACTAAAATTTTTGGAACAGCCTACGTTTATGTACCTATCTACTTTAAGAAGGCTGTCGATGTCGCCACTTTTTGTCACCACTTTCGCTCACACGTGTACAAAAATGTAATCAATTAACGAACTAATTAATAATATTAATTTAATAGGTAATTATTAAAAATACATTTTTATTGCGGCATTTATTTAACTCATCTCAAAAACAGATCATAATACTTTTTGAACCGAGTTGAGATAACATATTAGAAATTTGTGTTTTTAATAATTACCTATTAAATTCATATTATTCTTTAGGACGCCAATTGCTTACATTAAAAAAAAAAGCATCTTTCATTTAACAATCTTAAAAAAATTGGTCCCGTGTGAGCGAGAGCGGTGACAAAATGCGACAGCCCTCTTAAATGGTAATCTGTTTAGTTGACAGTTCAAATATTTATTAATTGTGTTTAGGGTATGAATTTTTGTATTAAGTGTTCCTATATTGTAACGTATTATTATAAAATGTAACATCTGAGTAGGATTAAGAATAAAATAAATCAAATAATCATAACGTCTATACTTCATTGATGCCATTCCCTTTTATTTGTAGGTTTACGTAAAATTATTGCAAAACGCGGTTGTGTTCAACCAAAACACCAGCGGCACTGGGTCGCATTTGGATACGGCTTATAACCCCAATTATTTTCAGTGGTGCCGTATTTTCTCCGTAAACTGTTCCGTTTTATCACCTCTAGGGGAAATGCGAGTTAATTTGACGTAAAGCGATTATGGCGGTCGCGCCGTCCGCGCAGGCGCAGTACGCCATCAGACACGAACCGCGCTCCCGCGCACTCGCGCCCATTCAAATGGAACCGTGACGTCATGGCACGAAATTTAAAATGTAACAAACCAAGCGACAGCACAAAACAACATCTT
Source organism: Dicycla oo (assembly GCA_948252095.1). Lineage (NCBI taxonomy): Eukaryota > Metazoa > Arthropoda > Insecta > Lepidoptera > Noctuidae > Dicycla > Dicycla oo. Next base: position 24,088,400 of record OX411728.1, read on the forward strand.
TGTTAACTTTTATAACAAAAGATAGCAAATGATATAAAAAAAAAACAATCGAGTTAACTGAAACAAACACCAAACGGATTACAAAAGCGAACGGGAAATTAATAAATCACGGTTAAATTCCTTGCTAACGACGCGTTTGCAATGCGGTCTAATAGCGACAGTAAAATCTGTTTTCTCTGAGATTCCGCGGACGTCTTGTCCGTACGTTTCTGGTAGTCGAGCATATGCCGACGTACCGGTTGGTGGAGAACGCCGGTGTGCTCCCCCGGATCCTGCGCGCTGTCAAGATGTGCTTCCTGAACGTTCTGCGTCTGCACGTGTCACAGACTCAGAGGCAGAAGCGTTTGTACAAGCAGTACATGGAGCAGCTGGCTGGGGCTTACGTGGAGAGATGTACGGATTTGAGCTCGATGCACTGGGACCGGAGATATAGCTACAGGGTCCCGTCTCCTGAGTGGCGTTATTCCCTGCCGTGTGAGGACCACTGGTGCAGCACGGATGGATCCAGGTCCTGTTGTGGCTCGGAATGCACGGACAGTGGGAGATGCTCGTCGCCTTGCTGTTCGGAAGTGATCTTTAATGGCGGACACCATTTTAGCGGGAAGAGAACGCCGAATATGCATGTTTGTCATCCTATTTGCTATCCCGGAACCTTTGGGTGAGTTTGTTCTTCTTTATTTCCCAACTTGAAAGTTCTGCCACATATTGATGAAATGTTTTTTTTTTCTTAGTGTGTATATTGAGTGAGTCTCACTTAGGTCGTTCTTCAGAATATATTTTCTTAGTGTGTGTATTGAGTGAGTCTCACTTATATTTAGGTCGTTCTTCATAATTTTAATCTTCGGCTCATAAAATATTTTTATTAATATAGGTACCTACCTACATACCCATTTTAATCAAATTTTTAATTATAGGTACTTGTTACAATATGTTGTTGTTATCTCCTTACTCATAAAAAGAAGTGCTTTTTACTGATATTATGTTATAAATAGATCCACAATAAACATACGTAAGTACTGTATTTAAAAAAAAGTTAGTAATTGTAGTCTTATCGTAAGTAATGGTGAATAGAATCTATGGGAAACGCACTGCTATACTCATGCTTATTGTTAACTTTTTACTTTTCATGCTACAATAGAACTTGAGGTTGTATCTTGAGGAGGCATCCTGAAAATATTTTGTTATATTCTATTTTTCTATATGGTAATGGTGTTGATGTCGACAATTCTGCAAATGCCAGATGTGATATGAGAAAACGTGGGAAATAAAAAACGAATACCTAAATAAATAAAAAAACAAAATCCAATACTACTTGGTTGATTAATCGAATTTAATGTGAAACTAGTAGAGAACTATGACATGTGGCTTTACAAACGGTTAAATATTTTAAGGGGACTACAGGACCTAAAGCGCGGTCACTGTCGGACTGCATAGAAAAGAAAGAGAAGCGCGATGAATTTATTGCAAAATGTGAAGCAATTCTTTATTTACGAAAAAAATATTGATTGGACTAAAAAAAAAATAAAACAATATTACCTTCATATATTCCTTGTAGAATAATCTGTCAAAAAATCAGAATGATTGCATGTATATTAGTATAGTTTTTAATCGTTAAAACTAATCTTTAGAGGTATCTTCTTGATTTTTTTTTCTATCGTATTAAATTTAGTTGTATAGTGTTTTCAACACACTATCTAACTAACATATATCCCGAAGAATATAATATATTTTTCCGATTTTGTTTACTGCAGTAGATCATAAACTTTTAGGCATTATAAAACTTGTGTTTTGGTGCGTGTAGGTCTGTTTAATTAAGGAATATTCATATTGCCAGCGACTTTATAGATTTTCTAACCAGTGATTTTCGTAAAATTCGGTTGGGTGTTGATTAATCACGAGTCAGTGTATACCTAAGTGAGAAAAACACTTTTAGTGATTTTGTGTTTGATTAGGTACTAAAGTATCCGAAAAGCGAGTATCTATTATTGTGAAATTGTGATGATGCTCTCATACAGGGTGACTGAAGACATGCGACACGTCAATATGAATAACTTTTACTATGGGACCAACTTTGATTCGCAAAAAAATTCGAGCTTCGTATACAAAGTGATCCAATCGGGTTGGTACCAATGTACTTTTTCATAGGAAGGTTATTCATATTGATGGGTAGAACACCACCCCCCACCCTTTGTCGCATGTTTTCAAAGTCACCCTGTAGTTATATCATTCCAAATACGTATATATACGTCGTTCTACTAAAGTTTTCTCGTGTAATCCGGTAAGTTATCCATCTGACACTGGTCTCTAATAATTAACATAAACGCAACACGTGGTTAGCAATAATAATGAACTGTTAATTACTTACTCGAAAAGCGTGCACTGTGCATCTTATTGCACATGTTTTGATAAAGGTAGCTGTTGTTTCATACGATTAAATGGAAATACAATAAGAAGATTTTGAACTTGTGTTCATGTTCAGTTCTCTTTTTTAATCGATTTCAAAAAAGGAGCTTCTCTATTGGACCCGTATTTATGTATGTATGTATGTTTGTATGTCCACAATTTTCTCAAAAACTGAAGAACCAATTTTGATGATTCTTTCACTAACGTGATCTACATACTTTCAGGAAGGTTTTAGTGTAAAATACATTAGGTAATTATTCTTATGTACGAAGTTATATGCATAAATATACTGCATCTCCCGCATTTCTAAGCGGATTTTGATGATTTTTCGTTTTGCTCGTCTAGAGCTTATGTAATTGTATAGACATTCAATAAAAAATGAAAAAAATAATTTTCTTTAAAAAAAGTATAAACCGATTTAAAAAACCTAAAACGAATAAAATAACTTTCATAATAAAACTTAACATCTGAAGTCGGCGTCTTCAATTCATCAATTCACTTTAACTTGCCACCGACTTCAGAAGCTGATAAGTTTTATTATGAAAGTTATTTTATTCGTTTTAAGTTTTTGAAGTCGGTTTTGACTTTTTTTTAAGTAAATTTATTTAGAAGACCATCAATGATTAAATTGGTTCTAATCGACACTAATCTAAACTATACTAATATACACTAATATTATAAAGCTGAAAAGTTTGTTTGTTTGCCTGAACGCGCTAATCTCAGGAACTCCTGGTGCGAATTGAAAACTTATTTTAGTGTTGGATGGCCCATTTATCGAGGAAGGCTATAAGCTATATAACATCACGCTACGACCAATAGAAGCGAAGCATCAATGAAAAAAGTTGCAAAAACGGGCAAATTTTATTCCGTTTGAGAGCTTCCGTTGCGTGCGCTCTGTAAACGGTTAAAGTTACGCAACAATCATGTATGACGGAATTGTTCTTCTTAAACAGTTCTAAAAAAGTCTGCAATAGCATATATGTCTATCTTTTATGGTTGGCTCGCTATAACTTTTTAATGGTTTGTTTTTTTTTTTTTAATTCTATTTGTTTTAATGCGCTAATCTCTGGAACTACCAGTCGGATTTGAAAAATTCTTTGTGCATTTGATAATACAATTCTTGAGGAAGGCTATAGATTATTTAATGTCACGATATGACCCTTAGGAGCCAAGCAAAAAGAAAAAAAAGTCAGAAATAACGCTAAGCGAAAAAGAAGTAATCTCGCGGGCGGGCTACGATGCGATGCGGCGGGATGGGTCGGGGAACAAGAAATTTCATGCGGACAAAGTCGCGGGCAGAAGCTGGTTGGCTCGCTATGACATTTTTAATGGTTTGTTTTTATTTTATTTTATTTGAATGCGCTTATCTCTGGAACAACCAGTCGGATTTGAAAAAATATTTTTGCATTTGATAACCTAATTCTTGAGGAAGGCTATAGATTATTTAATATTACGATATGACCCTTATGAGCCGAATAAAAAGGAAAAGAAGTCCGAAATAACGCTAAGCGAAAACGAAGTAATCTCGCGGGCGGGCTACGATGCGATGCGGCGGGATGAGTCGGGAAACAAGAAATTTCACGCGGACGAAGTCGCGGGCAGAAGCTAGTACTAATAATAAAGCTGAACAGTTTTTTGTTTGTATGTTTGAACGCACTAATCTCTGCAACTACCAGTTGGATTAGAAAATTCTTTTTGCATTTGATAACCTAATTCTTGAGGAAGGCTATAGATTATTTAATATCACGATATGACCCTTATGAGCCGAGTAAAAAGGTAAAGAAGTCCGAAATAACGCTAAGCGAAAACGAAATAATCGCGCGGGGGGGCTACGATGCGATGCGGTGGGGTGGGGTGGGTCGGGGGAACAAGAAATTTCACGCGGACGAAGTCGCGGGCAGATGCTAGTACTAATAATAAAGCTGAACAGTTTTTTGTTTGTATGTTTGAACGCACTAATCTCTGCAACTACCAGTTGGATTAGAAAATTCTTTTTGCATTTGATATCCCAATTTTTGAGGAAGGCTATAGGCTATTTAATATCACGCTGGGATCCAGATTAACCGAGCAAAAAGGAAAAATAATGTCAGAAAGAACGCTAAGCGAAAACGAAGTAATCGCGCGGGCAGGCAATGCGATGCGATGCGGTGCGTCGCGGAAACAATAAATTTCACGCGGACGAAGTCGCAGGTAGAAGCTAGTCATAATACGTATAATATATGGTAATAATCTATATAAAATTGCGTCCTAAATATAATATTTCGGTGGTTAAACTTTCTGGCCTAGCTGTACTTACTTAATTTTTAAATTTTGGGAGAAACAAGAACGGGGGAATGAGTACTAACCCCAAAGATGGACTTAATGCATAGAGAATATAACAGAGAAAGAATATATGAATATAATTGTTATATAGTCTTTGACTTAATGCCTTCAACACAACATTTGATCAATTATGGGCGGATTTCACCAATGTAACCGAATGCGATCCGTTGAAAAGCTGTCAGTGTCATAATTGTTGTGGAATATTGACACTGACAGCTCTCGAACAGATTATCCAAGAGACCCTAATTATAACGTGTTTTTTATCAGGTGGGGCAAAAGTAATGTCATAATGTGAATGTGCCATAATTTTTGCAAATGACGTCATAATGTCATTGTGATTTTATACACAGTATGTTGTAAACAAATAAGAGAATTATTTGACAATGCAATGGAGACTGTGATGGATGACACACTCATACAGCTCAGGCAACGATGGAGATTTTCAAAAATCTTTTCGAACCGTGTGATCTCCCGCTTTGTCGATTTGAACTGATCGCCAGATCTGTCGGTGCCAGACTTCTTTCTTTTTGGGGCTGAAATCTCACGTTTACCAGAACAAACCACAAACCTTGCAAGTCTTGAAAACCAACACTGAAGAAAAGTCACCAATTTGGTGGATGTTTTGCGAGCAATAATTCAAAATGCCGTAAAACCAGCACACACAAGCTCACTTTTCATATTGAGATTCATAATAGACCGGCCACATCATCACTTGAAACTGCTTTTATGGCGTAACATTACTGACATTAGAGTGGTTACACCTTTTATTTTTAATCAGATGGGCATTTGTTTCACCATATTTTACGTCATTTTTACTTTTCTCCTCATGTTTTGCAGATAAATGTATATCTTTTATTGTTGTATCGTAATCTAAGTGCGTCTTGCTTACAGTGTATTTACATACTACTTTATAATAAAGTGAAAGAGCCGTCAATTAGGATTATAATCTTGTATGTAAACATTTGACGACCGACCATTTTCGTTGAGAATTGTACCCAGGGGCCTTAACCATGTAGGAGCCTCGTACGAGTCATTCATTTGTCGCCCTTTAATATTTTTTTTTTTTAGAAAAATAATTATTGGGACTTCCCCGCAATAAAACGTCTCAATCAGTCCGCAAGTGTTGCCCGTTATTGAATATATATATATATATAAAGGGACTTCCCCTACTACAAAATCTGTAAATAGTTTTAATTCGTAGGTAAGTTATTGATGACGTACAGTCACGATCACGAATATGTATACACTTAGGGAAATTCAAAAGCGATTTTCTCGTGGAATAACGATAGCAATTTAGAGATGCCTACCTATTTCATAATTATATGTGTTCCAAAACGCTATGTTCGTAACAACATAAAATTTTAATTAATACAGTAGAAGAAAATCAGTTTTAAACATGGCTAAGTGTATACATATTATTGCTCGTGACTGTACCTACAAGTTTTTCTAAGAACCTACGAGTTGAACGTAATGCACAACTGGTGCCTCACGTGACTTTATGTCTTCTGAGTCTAACAGTAGGATACAATTATGTCTGTGACGGTCATTATGTCCGTCATATAGTAAAGAAATTGCAGTTTTTTTTTTTTTTGTAAATGGAATTGCACCGTTTGCCACTGCTATTTGCAACTTTATAACCGCTAGGTACTGTATCTAAATCTAAGCATACGTTTAACTCTGCTTAACCACCCATGAGCATTCGTGACGAAAGGTACATTGTATATAGAAAACATAGCTAAGACAAACATTGTTCGCGTGAAACAAGCGTGGTCTTTATTTCATTGCGTGTACACGCTCGGATGAGCAGCATATGCACTGAATGCTTCTTGCAAAAGGTTAATAACCTATGATGTTATGAAATTAAGGCTAATTGGTAGGACCTGTTGAGAGTTGCCGAGTGTCCTTTGGAAAAAAGATAAGTAAATGAAAAAAAAAATGACTTATTAGAAAAATGGTCAGTAGGTACTTAATTTTCAATTTCACAAAAGTTTAATGCAACAATTTTTGTTGTAATAATTTGTAATCGGCTTTTGACTCCCTTAAGTGTAAATCTTTTTAAAGACTTGATTTAATTATGTATGTTTGTACGGTAGTGACTACTGTTTAAGATATTCTAAAGTCAAAACGTTTGTAGTTAAAAATTAAATAACAACTGTAGAAAACTGGACAAGACTAGATATAATGTTTTTCTCAAGGGAGCGCTTTGTGCCCAGCTTGGTTTTTTGTCTTTTGACTCCTGTTTTTGGTGCTATTAATTTTTATATAACTTAAAAGGTCTAAGGTAATTAGGATAAGTGTTAACGCCCTATTAATTACCATATGAAGCAGCTAACAAACAAGCTGTTAATTTACTAATAAATCACATATTTCCAGACAAATAGTTTTGTACCTTTCATGTTTCTACTGTTTATGTTCGAACACTGTGTATACAGTATCACGTATCATCAGGCGACGAAAAGTTTTACAATCAAGGCAACTCCGGGTAATCACACTATATCACAGACTGATCTAAAGACTTCTACTATAGAAGTAGTAGACCACATTAGCCATAGAACTACGCCAAAGCTCTACGGCTTACAATACGATTCTAGCATTACGATGATTGCTATAGCCTATTTGCTATAGCTTATTAGCAATAGCGTATAGGCTATAAGTCTTCTTCTTTAGCCTATTAGCTATAGCCTATAGGCTATTAGCTGTAGCATATAGGCTATAAGTCTTCTTCTTCTTCGTGTCGCTGGCACGACTGTATTTTAGAACTTGTTCGCTCAAAAGTTCGTCACTTCCACGACGTCATGGCCGGCAGAGCAGAGGTCGCCTGATGGCTGCATGTTTTGGGACACAGAGGGCAGGGTAGGAGGTGGAGCACAGTTTGCGACATAGCTCCACACCCACACCCTGCTGCCGTTTCGTCGAGGTAGCCCCACTTTACCAGGTTGGAGTTACATCTTCCCACTTGTGTCTAGAGACGGTTCAGGGACTTCCAAGTGGAACACGAAAGGTTGCACCCTGCAAGGGTATGCTCCCTTGGTGGTAAATCGTAAGTAGGAGGGGGAAGAGTAGCCTGCCACAGTTTGCAACGGGCTTCGGCCGGGTTTCGGCAGAGATACAGGCTAAAACTTATTATAGTGTACAACTAGTAATAGTCTGCTGTAGGTATCAACCTTGATGAACTGTGTGCAGTCCCAGAAAGTAAATTACTTTTAAATTCTAAGACACGCTACCGTAAACAATTTACAACTATTTCACGAAAACAACACCGAGAACTGTGTTTATTTAAAACTTACATAAAAATAATAGAAACCGACATAAAGCTAAAATAACGGTGTTACCATACCAAGGCGTATATTATCGTTTATTATATGTATGTGCAGATAAATGATGGCAACACTGGAACGCAATTATTCGTCATGATGATTGACGGAATCCAAACATTGTGGTGTTGCGTGTTAGCTAGCTCATTATGATAATATGTAACAACAACATAATAATATATGTATTTATTATGAGAGAGTAACGAGTACAAAAAATTGTGGCCCTCGTTAAAATTACGTAGGTATTTAAAGTGTTGCTATACAGAGGTGAAGTTATAATAATAAGATTCACTTTCGCCAAGTCTCTTCGTTTTGTTTGGAGTCAAAAGTGTTGGTCTATTGTCCAGGCATAAGGTTATGATTAGGATACTAACATTAGTTTTAGGTATTCTTTTCTTTACTAACACTATGGACCTACGTGGTCTGACAATAAAGATTTATTATTATTAATTATTTTTTTCAACATCTCGGGACTCTGGGGCCCGTACCTTTAGAAGGCGTACGAAGGGCCGAAGCCAGCTCGCAGAGGCCCGTTAGACAATTTTAAATGATAAGGAGGCACCAACCGACGATTATCGCTATATGCACTATGCAAGTGCACCCAAGGACAACCCCCGGTTGTTATTGCAGGACTATTGCATATTGGGCTATGGGTGTTAGTTACCCAATCCATTTTAACCCACCGCTAAAGTGGATTGGGTAACTTAAACTATGGAAGAACTATGTCCCCTGCCTGATCAATGTTATATTATATAATTATACACGGATAAAATGGTAGGGGGTAACTTGCACACTCAATAATCCCGGAAACAAGCAAACCCCCGGAAACGGCCGCTAGCACATAGTGACGTAGCGACAAGGGGGCAACACGTCTTGAGGTGCGTGAGGAGTGGAGAGGTCTCCCACGGCTATCAGGACAATCCCGGAAGTACGGACAAGTTCCCTACCAGCACCTTACTGGAATACTTTTTTCCTCCGAGCACGTTTGCTCTTGCGAATCTACTCAAGCCAGCCAAAAAAGGCAAGAAAGAGGTGGGAGTTCTGTTCCTCGTCAGAGTTCACTCCAGCTGGCCAATAAAGGCAAGCCAGAGATGAGGACCAGATTTCACCCGGGAGATAGGGTCCGTGGGGTCGCTACTGCCGAACAGCTCGCCACATGCTGCCCTGCGGGTTTCTGTATCTCTCTTGGTCTGGCTCCTCATCCTAGACCCGTTCCGGCAAAGTAAACTCTACCGGCACAGACAAAGTTCGGAGCGCGCAAGCCCCACCACGACGTCAACGTAGAGATACAGCGGTGGGGTTATTTTTATTATTATTTTTTAATTTTTACATTTCTCGGGACCCTGGGGTCCCGGACCTTTGGAAGGCGTACGAGGAGCCGAAGCCAACTCGCAGAGGCCCCTTAAATAATTTTCAATGATAAGGAGGCACCAACCGACGATTATCCCTGTATGCACTATGCAAGTGCACCCAAGGACAACCCCCGGTTGGTCCAGGACTATTGTTGTGCGTGGAAACGAAACATATTGGGCTATGAGTCTGGGTGGCTAATGTGGATTGGGTTACTTGAACTATGGAAGAACTATGTCCCCTGCCTGACCAATGTTATTTATTATACACGGATAGAATGGCAGGGGGTAACTTGCACACTCAATAATGGGCCCCCGGAAACGGCCGCTAGCACATAGTGACGTAGCGACAAGGGGGCAACACTTCCTGAGATGCTTGAGGAGTGGAGAGGTATTCCACAGCTATCGGGACAATCCCGGAAGTACGGTCAAGACCAGCACCTTACTGGAATACTTCCTTCCTCCGAGCACGTTTGCTCTTGCGAATCTCCACTCAAGCCGGCCAATAAAGGCAAGAAAGAGGTGGGAGCTCTGTTCCTCGTCAGTGTCCACTCCAGCCGGCCAATAATGGCAAGCCAGAGATGAGGACAAGATTTCTCCCGGGTCGCTACTGCCCAACAGCTCGCCACCGCCACATGCTGCCCTGCGGGTTTCTGTATCTCTCTTGGTCTGGCTCCTCATCCTAGACCCGTTTCGGCAAAGTAAACTCTACCGGTACAGACAAAGTTTGGAGCGCGCAAGCCCCACCACGACGTCAACGTAGAGATACAGCGGTGGGTTTATTTTTATTATTATTATTACTGTTTTACCAAAGAACAGTCTTGTATTGCTACAAGACTGTTCTTTGGTTTCTGAGGTTCAGTGGGTATCCCGTTAAAATTAAAATATTGTCCGTACCTAATCTCAGGCTCATGCATGACAAAGAAAACTATAAAATCCTTCCAATAACTTTCCTTCTTGACAGGAGAAAAAAATATTTTATCCTGTTTAAACTATAAGATACAAAGGCAGATGCGTCTTTTAATAGTAAGAATTATTAGCTTTTCATCAAGTTTACGCCAATTTAAGAATACTGGTACATGCGTCTTTTTTTTGCTGATTCCGAATATGTAAAAAATACTATTTCGAAAAAAAATTTCAGATACGTCTTTTTTCTTATGACGGCAGAATAGAGGGGTAATAATGAAAATGACTCATTAAAATACACTCATGTCTCTCTTAGATACAATTATCAAAATGACAGCTAATCGCCATATCGAGGGTTCACGGGCTATTTGTATTAAGCGACATGTTTGGAACTTTACAGGAAAGCATTTCAAAGTTTCATTATTCGGAAACAAGAACATTGTAAAAAAGTATCAATATTTTTTACGAAAAAGTGGCCTATCGACAGTTAATAATCAATAGTGTATATCTCCGTTTTTTTTACGTTTTTCACTTTAGATATGATAAAAACTCGATATCGGCCAGGATGTCGCTTAATACAAATAGCCCGTGAACCCTCGATATGTTCTTAACTTGTTATTTTGCGTGTCAGCGAGAAGTGCTGTCAATAACGCCGGCAGAATGGCAGCAGTGCGTTACACTCGCTGTATCTTTTTTATCACAAGTTTTTCCGGGGAAAACAACCGTTCATCCACGCAGCGGCATATATTGCTTTGTAATGTGTCGGTCGGGTTCCGTATCGAATTGACGAGCATTTTGTATGATAGACATGAGGCTACTTCTGAGAGTCTGATGTCCCCAGAAACTTCAAAACTGGGATTCTCAAGTGCTCTGCAGGCAACGAAATTGCTTTTTGGAATTGGAACATATAATGGTATTATGATAGATGACGTTTATAACGTTTAGTAGCCGAGCTTAGCTTAGTGGCCACTATTTTCCGTTTTTACGATTATAATAAAACTCATACTTAAACAAAACTAAAACTACTGTTTGTAATAATAAAATAATAACGTATAGTCCTGTGGAGCACAACGTAACATGCTTTTTTCGGCATTTTTATTCTAAAATAAAAGAAATAACCTAACAAACGATGAGGGGGGGGGGGGGGGGAGGAAATCTGGTAATTGGTGACCATAGAGCAACACGGGCCCCGGCAGACCGGAGTCCGCCGGGGCCCGTGTTGCTCTATGTTAGTGACCGATACTCAAACACATGATTGCACTAATGATAATATGATGCTTGTCGGTCTTCTACAGATTGTACTTCGGTAAGTGTGCCCAAGAACTCCACGACCTCATTCCACCGGCCCCTACTATCTACTATCGGACATCTAGACGCACTGCTAGTTACCATCCCTACCTAGTTGCTATTCCACCGATTCGCACTTAGCGCTTCCAAATATTTATAATGCTCACAGCAAAAGAGTGGAACTCACTACCTGCGTCTGTTTCCGAGCGCATACAACCCTAATCTCTTCAAAGTGAGAGTGAACAGGCTTCTTCTAGGTAAGCTCACTCCATCGTAGACTGTCACTGTCGCATCCGACCTATGTGTAGACTAGAGTCAAGAGTAAACCCATAATAAACAAATTTAAAAAAAAAATGATAACAAACAATTTTTACTATGGGGCCAAACCTGAAATCTCGAAAAAAAATTCAGTTGCTTCCTACATTTTGACGAGTTATGCGAACATAAATGTATGAGACAGCTGATTTTTTTTTTGCGAATTCATGTTTGTTTGTTATCATCATGAGTACAATCATGTGTTGAAGTATCGGCCACTAATTACCAGTCACCCTATGTAATAAGTTTGCCAAGTTTCAGCTCAATCGGATGCCAGGAAGTGCTTGACCAGTTAGAAAGAGAGTAACCGGAAACACATACGAACGAAAAGTTAATGAAAAACTTGTAATTAATAATAGGTACAAGCTAAGCTGCTCAGCTACTTCTCTAAACCGACGTTTTACTGTATTACCAACATAAAACAGTTTATAAAAAAGTCGTACTGTTTCTGGGTACCGTGTCGTCCGTACGAAATTAAAAAAAAGAAAGAAAAGTTGGCCGAGTTTAGTGCTGGGATCGAATCGATTTTAGTCGATTATATAATGCTGTAAACAGTGCCAACTGATTTGGCGCTCCGTGTTGTTCATAATGAGCTTGGCCAGTTCGGCATACTTTTTTCTTTTTGTCTGTAGTAGGTAGAGGTTGCATCAAGATGCGTTGGTTTTGTTTATGACTGGCCAAATCGTATAGCGCGGGTTCTTATTTTAAACTTTGCTAAACGTCTTGTATTGATATACAGAGTGACGATTAGGTTAATGATATTTTAAATTTTGACAAAATTGTATTTGTATTTATTTTATGATTTGACATTTTAATTATACCTACCGACATTTAAAGAATTCTATAATATTATATTTCATTGTTCCTGTGTGTAATATTTGTATGCTTGCGAGTAGAATGCAGCGCTCTAACAATATCATTATAGACCTAATATAAACTTTGTACCTGCATTGTGACAAATAAAATTATTTGATTTGATTTGATTTGGTTATCACATTAATTGAAACTACTTATTCAGGACATGACTGTGGAAAAAAAATTGCTATTCCATACTTTTTGACCACGTAGGTATTGCACTTTTGTAGGAAACGACAGTTTTTTTTTTTTTTTTTATAATAACCAACGAAAAATTTCAACGCAGTGGGTTCCAGAATCATGTACTGAATGCGTGGTTTCAATCAATGTGATAACCTAATCGCCACTTTGTATAAAAAGCATGTAGCAAACTATAAAATTAATAACAGTTTAAAGTTTAAAATTGTCATGGCAATTAAGTAATTAGATTGGAAAGGAGGACTCATTTATTACACACTGTAAGGCAAGCTACACATATTATGTAGCCACTATTCTAAAGAGTTTAAACGTGTGGATTCTTTTGGTCAATGGAGATGGGCCCAAATCTGCAATATATCTATCAAACTATAAGAGCGGAACAGCTAATTTGTGTTCTTCTCTTCAGGGAATAAACGCGTGAAGGTTAGCAATCATATCCGCAAACTTTTTTAAGAAATACAAATAATATAATTTTACGGACATTAAAGTTTATGGAACAGCATTGTTAGTTTGTTACTGGAGAACCGTATCTAAACCGACAACTGTCGAAGATAATCAAAATAGCGAGAAAATTACAATTGTAACGCTACGAAAACGTGCTGCTTTCATTTTTGATTTATTATTTTTTGATACCTACTTAGTTATCCGTTGATTTAAGTTTAGTATTTGCTGATAGAAATGTCATGCCTTAAATAAACTCAAACTTAGCAGCTCCAAACATAAATTAAAAGGCCGCTGTTAGTATGAGCACGAGCGTGATAATTTGTCTGGGGCTTAGAGTATTTCTATGGTCTGGGGGATGTTTGACCGCATTTATAGTATTGAAATAGTTCCCCAACTATCATTATTTCATTATATAAAGATTAAGACTCAAATTATAAGTAAGATGACGTCATTTTTTCGAGCTTTAAAGCGTCTGGCGGAACAAAACTGCCGACGGGAAGTATCTGGCAGTATTAAACGACACGTAAAAACATGTCGACTATAAAATATAATTTAAAAAAATTAACTCGACTTCAAAAAGAAATTAACTCAAAATTATGAAATAACTTTAATTTCGGAAGTTGGTGTCTTGAGATCTGTATTTTAATTTGTTACCAATTTCCCAAATTAAAGTTATTTCATAATTTTGAATTATTTTTTTTTTTTAAGTCGATTTATTGTTTGTCAATTATTTTTTTATTAAAAACTGGAATATTTATTTGTAATAACTAGTTAATAGTTTTGTTATAAATAATGCACTAGAATTTGACCAAGGTTTTAAGATGTTTATCCTTTGACACCACACCCGTAGCTCGTATCGATAAGCCAGGGCCCCAAGTCTGCTATTTTTTATTAATTCGTCATTCCAACACGATCCCATTGTCATTTTGCTAAAAGTTCGTAATCTGCTAAATTCATAATGGTCGATCTTTGGTAGGTCAGTGGTCTCGTAATAGAATCGTGGTACTGATCAAAGGAACTGTCAAAATTTTAGCAGATTACCGCATACGTCAGTCTTTCATTTGTCATTATAGAATAGAATAAACTTTATTTCGAGCCAACTCATATATATGGTTAGTAACATTGTTTTTAACATTATGTAAGAGATTACCATTTTAAGCCATGTCTTTCAATGGAGTGTCAGTGGTTGACCATTGGAAAGACATAATGACGTCATTATATTAGTAGATTACAAAACTTGTCAAAATCAACAATTATGAAATCAATGACAGACCCTTCTGACACTATTGTAATAGCAGACTTGGGGCCCAGGCCGTCATACTTACCTACACGTATTGGTCTAATATGTATCTTGAAAACTACTGCACAGATTTTGATGAAATTGGCACTGTTCCCTAAGTTGAAGTAAATGGGAAATAATATAATGGGTATAGGCCAATAAAAATTAAATCGTGACGATCAGATTAATAGTTTCGGAGAAATGCGTGGACAAACATCCTACATACATACAAAATTGTAAACATACAAACATATATGTATACATCTACCTATATGTATATTTGTTTGGAAGCCCTAATAGATTATCATATGTGAATATAATTGCAGTTCCAATATTACATACATTCATGTCGAATTAATAACCTACGTTTTTTTTTTGAAGCGCACGGCGTAAACTAGTTTGACATCTCTAACTTAGACAGTTGTCCCACCTCTGGCGAGGAAGCGAATTACTATCGGCTATTTTCTCGCTCAAGAAACGTACAATAGATATACATTCCGTATAAACAAAAGAGATGCATATATTAATAGTTGACCGCTGACTGTTCACACCGAGCGCGAGTACCTACTCGTTTATCACAGCGACAAGAGCTATCAAAGAGAGTACTCGCTCAGCGACGCTCGCTTGGCGAGCAGAGCGCTCGCTAAGAGACTCACGCTTGGTACATACATACGGATACTAGCAGTTCACTCGCTGCTCGTTACTCGCCAACTCGTTTCTAGATTGTAGCTCTATTCGCTTCTCGCTCATTGTTGGCGATGGGTCAAGTGCCTTAGTCCATAGGTATAGACGTCCTTTTCTCGCGCTGCCTGATATTATAAGATAGCGATTCTTTTAGTTTAGCTATTGAACAAGAGAATCCGCACCAACTTCATTCTCAAACAGCGTGACATGAATGTGATTTCTGTGTCCATTGACTTATTCCTTACTATAAAAAAGTATTTTACATCGATATGACACCTATAATGCTAAAACATGCATGTCTTGAAATCATAAATAACGCCCGTCTGATACTAATGACGAGTTTGTATAGACAAATAAATACAGACAGCGAAATTAATTGTTGAGCATATTGACACCTACGTTAAGAGGCTACCGAGCGCACAGTGGCGCCCTCATCGTTTGTTTTGTTATTTCTTTTAATTTAAAAAGAAAATGCAGAAAATAAGCACGTTAAGTTGTACTGCACAAGACTACGTTATTATTATTACAAACAGTAGTTTTATATTGTTAAGTTTTATTGTAATCATTAAAACGGAAAAAAGTGGCCACCATTTCCCGTTTTAATGATTACAATAAAACTTATAAAAATAACCGAACAAACGATGAGGGCGCCACTGCGCGCTCGGTAGCGTCTTAATTTATCGTGTCATACAACTGTCAAATAATGATCGTTTTGATTTGAATACATATATGGACAATTTAAGTAGGTAGTAGTTGGTACCTTGCCTCGGAAAGCACGTTAAGCCGTTGGTCCCGGCTGTCATTCGTGGATCTTTGACACAGTTACTGAGATGTGGAGGTCAGATAGGCAGTCGCTCCATGTAAAATACTGGTATTCAGCTGCATCCGGTTAGACTTGAAGCCGACCCCAACATTTATTTTTATTTTATTTTTATTTTTTATTATATCCTCACTTACAACTATTTTTACAGGTATAACCCAATGCAATAGTGAAGCAAACTTAAAAACTTATTATCTAAAACTTATTACATATAATGTTATCCTTGTGAATTCACTTAGTGTACACGCAAAAACGTCTATCTCCTCTGCTACAAGGTTAAGAGTGCGAAGAGCCCGCGTCAGGGGCGCCTCATTTAACAGATTAGTGCGGCCACGAGGTATAGCCAGCAGCTGAGGCCGCCGTCGCCGCCACACATATCTGTCGGGCACACTCAAACACACCAACCCTAATATGTCGGCGTTATGTATCTTGCCTCTAATTACTTTAAATAAATAAGAGACAAGTGCGAACTCACGCCTAACTCTCAGCTCATTGTATCCAACCATGCCTAATATAAACAAGGTTGGATACATAAGCGGGTAAAAAGGATATACTCCATAGAGCCTCAAATATAAAAATCTAACAAATTTATTTTGTATTCGCTCCAACATGAGACTATATTTAGTCTCATGTGGGGCCCAGATGACTGCGTTGCATTCTAATTGGCTTCTCACCAAAGTGTTATATAATGCGATAACCGCCGTAATATTTGTGAAACCGCGAACAGTACGCATAATAAACCCCAAATTTCTGTAGGCCTTTTTACAGCACTTGACTATGTGATCACGAAACGCTAGCCCCGCGTTAAGACTAACTCCTAAGTCCCTAACCTCTGTAACCCTGATCATCGGCATCCCATCAATGCTGTAATCATGCACAATAGGACTACGTGCACGCGAGAAAGTTATGGTGACACATTTTTGGGCGTTGAATTGCAGAAGGTTTTCCTTGCTCCAAGTAACTACGCTATCTATGGCCTTCTGTAAGCGTTCACAGTCCTCATCCCCCCTCACTGCCATGGATAACTTTAGGTCGTCTGCAAATAATAAACAATTTGCCTCCTTAACGACTTCGGGCAAATCGTTTACCATAATTATAAATTGCAGAGGTCCGAGGTTAGTCCCCTGGCTTACCCCCGACCACGTAAAGTACGGCTCAGACTTGTGTCCCTCGTACTCTACGTATTGCTGCCTATCCCTCATGTAACTGGCAAAGAAATGAAGTAGGTGCGGAGTGAAACCAACGGCTGCTAACTTCTTGAGCAACACGTCATTATCGACCAGGTCAAATGCTTTTTTGAAATCGAAGTAAGCAGCGTCAGCCTGCCCCCCACCATCTACAATCGGCAACACATGAGCCATGTAACTCAGTAAGTTACTAGTGGTGCTCCTCATTGGTCTAAACCCGTGCTGTGCATCTGAGAGTTGCGTTCTCACCTGCATAAAAATGCTGTTATGGATAGCACACTCCAACACTTTAGCCGGTGACGACAGTACTGCAATAGGTCTGTACCCACTAACATTGTCCTTACTAGAACCTCCTTTCGGTACCGGCACGACACGAGTGGTTTTCCATCTCTCTGGAAACACGGCCGCCTTCAGACAGCTGTTGAAGATATGGAGCAACGGTACAGCCAGTACAGATCTACAGTCTCGGAGTATGTAAGGCGGAATACCATCCGGTCCCGCAGATCTCTTCGGCTTAAGTTGACCAAGCGCAGACTGCACATCCTTCAACTGCAATTTCTGCAGGTGAATACACGCCGCTCCATTCTCGCCACCCGCCCCTTCTATTGCCGCAGCAACATTCAACTCGGGCTGCCTCGCGCTATAAACCGAGTGAAAGTACTCCGCAAACTCTTTCACACACTGCTCAGCAGACAAAACCTCCCCGTTTTTTAAAATCCTTTTTGGACTTCGACTACCCCTTTTGGAATTTACGTAGTTCCAAAATGATTTTGGGTCTTTTTGCAGTTGATTTTGAACCCTGTTGCTATGTTGTTCTTCCGCTAATTTAATCAACTGTTTTACTTTAGCCCTACACAGAGCAAACGCCTCGTAATCATCCTGGCTCTTACTTGCCTTGTACCGTTTGTGGAGAATGGCCTTAAAACGTATGTTGCGAATTATTTCAGCAGTGTAAAACTCGGGATAAATATACTTCGAGCTTACCTCACTTCGCCGTTTTCTGGGAACACAGTCATCTATTGTCGCATTAATTGTTTCATAAAAATAATTTAAACTCATTTCTAAATCAAGGTCATAGATGTCAGTCCAATCTAT
Source organism: Dicycla oo (assembly GCA_948252095.1). NCBI lineage: Eukaryota > Metazoa > Arthropoda > Insecta > Lepidoptera > Noctuidae > Dicycla > Dicycla oo. The sequence continues at coordinate 24,106,858 of OX411728.1, forward strand.
TGCCGCTATTGATGAGTACAATGTTAAAAAATCAGCTTTATTAAAATTCCAACCGGTGGGTAAAGTACTCGACTCGTTCGCCAGTGGACCCGCAACCCGGCGCGCCCGCAGCTCGACCAACACGTCAAGCGGCGGATGGTACGCATCCACAGGCACGAGAGGCACCCCCGCCACGCGCACATTCACACTCTCCCCCTTCGGAAGCGTACTTAACACTAAATCCAAACATCGATTATTACAATTAACGATCGTGTTGCACTGAGTAAATCCACAATATGATAAAAAGTATTCAAAATAATTACATACGTTTATCGAACAAGAATGCATATTGAAATCACCAATTACGACGATATCACTATATTTACCACACAGCTGTTCTATAATCCTAAACAATATCATATACTCATTCTCACAACTGTTTGGCGGAATGTAAACAACACACAATAAAAATAAAAGTCTACTTTGTAAATAAACGGTAGCACAAACCAGTTCGAACACCTTATCATCTATGTTGACGTCACTCGGGATGGACACACGCCGCAGTTCTAAACGCGGTGTGGCCACGAGAGACGCGCCGCCCTGCTTTCGCCCATCCGCGCGATCGCAGCGCAGTATTGTATAACCAGGTGGCACTATTTCTGCGTCCTGAATTGATTTGTTGCAGCCTGTTTCAGTAATGGCGAACAAACCTGCTTCTGAAGATGACACACCTGCATAGAACTCTTCCAATTTTGTACGCAAACCTCTCACATTTTGGTAGTAAATTTCAATAACTGTGCTAGTTATTTTATGGTTTTTTGGTACGAAACCACACCCATTCACAGAATTCAATGTTCACGGCCCAATTTTCCGATTGACATAAGGTATTATAACTGCTTTCAGGTACACCAATGATAAAAGAAGCATAATCCCTTTCAGTTTTATGTCTTATTACTTCTACCGTGACTGGTACTGACGATCCACATATATTCTTCACGTATTTTTCCAATTTTTCTACCGTAGTTTCCTTACAAAGGCGCCATACATGCAAAAACTTTTTACGTTCAGTTCCCTTTATGTCTACTGCACTCGTGCTCCCACCTCTTTTTACTTCAGTGTTTGGATATCTACTTTTTTTCTTATTTACTTCTATCCAGTTTCCTTCCTTTTGAGATGCTAACTCCTCTGGTTTTGCAAGTTTTTCAAACTGATTCCTTCCATTTTCTGGTCTATTTATCTCCTTTGCGACTGCACTTTTCTCGATTTTTTCTGTGTTAGATGGTTTCGTGGCCACACACTCTTTTGTCAGAACTTCATTTCCAACTACCCGATTTTGGTTTTGTTTAGTGGCCGCGGCAAATGTTCGAGCAGGTCCTGTACTATCTTTCTTCTTTCCTACCTCCATGTCTTTTGTAATTTCGGTCTGTTCCATTGGCATTGACATTTTAAAATCGCTAACCTGTTGTTCTAGTTGTTGATTTCGCGTAAGTTGTTCATTAAGTTGTTTTTCTAATGAAACTACCCGATCAACTTTTTCTTCGAGTACTTGTACGTACGCACGCAATTCTCGTAGCTCATTTCCCGTGCAATTGCATATTTTTTGCAGGTTCTTCATTGCCTCAGTTTGTACTTCAAAGCTTAACAGTACCTCAGATCGAAACTCCTTAATAAATTCCATTAGGTTACTCTCTGTATCTGCTACCATCGGCTGTTCGGCGGCCTTCAAGCGATTGCCGCGCTTAGTATTAACATTACTGCAGCTGGTAAACGTGTTCTTAACTCCAGATCCAGGAGTTGCGGGAGTATCTGCACTGCGAATAGGCTTCGGTTGTGAACAAACGCACTCAGGGCATACCCACTTTTCTTTATAAACATTTGTCCAAGTTTCAAATTCATCTGTACGTATTCCAATACACTTCAAATCGTATACTTTGTTGCAGTTCATTTTAGTGCACTTAATAAACAGCATGCCAGCTGTAATATCCGCACAACAACCACTACAGTTCCGCGACATTGCACTCGTAGTTAAAATAATTTTCGATAACGAACACAATACACGTCCGCCCAGTACGCGCCTTAGACATAGTTGGGAAAAGGCAAGGCAGATGATGATGATGAGTCAATTTGCTTAACCATTAATTTTCCTGACTTTACATACCTACTCACTCATATGTTACAAATTGGCAGCGGTGGCGCTGGTGGTGCCAGCCTGTAGAGTGGTAAAAAACTGTAAGTGCTAATGAAGTTTCGTAGTACACATAAGGACGCATATACTGGGTGATTTTTTTTACCGTCTTGAAAAAAATAGGGCTTAATAGGTGCACGGAGTAAGAAGCATTCTTACTTAGTTTTTTTTTTTGAAAAAAAAAAATCTTTTTTTATTTGTAGTCATACGCACCCTGCGTAGTGCGTATGATTTGAATTTCGATAATTTATAACGATCTATAAAGTTTTTTCAAAATTTCTGGTTTTATTGTTCCAGTTTACTTCAAATGTAGTGTTTATTGATAGAGCAATTTGGGTCTAAGCTATTGAAAAAACAAAAAAACAAAAAACTAGGTATGCCATAGGCTTCTACTTCGTTCTCCTATAGTACCCAATTTTTTTCAAGACGGTAAAAAAAATCATGCAGTATATGCTAACGACCTCGAGTGGTTAGCTTGCGTGTTCTGTGCTGAGCTCACCCAACGCACCGTACGTCCAGCCGGTAATAGGACTCGCCCATCAAGGAGCGCTGTCCTAAATTAGACGCATTATTCATTTATTATACCTACCTACATAAAACAAAAGATATTTTAATAAAACACTTATATTAAAATATAAATAATTAAATTATCTTTAAAATGGTGAAGGTATCATAAAAATACGCTTGATAGTTTTTGCGTGATTCTCAGTTTTTTATCCGCGTTAGACATAACTTTACAAATTAATTACACTGTGTAATCTAAACATAGACCGTAAGTAATCTAAAATATTCACAGAATAAGTTATTAAGAAAATGTTCTAATGTAACATATTTTAAACGAGTAGTGTATTTTAAACGAGTAGTGATTTGGACAAAAATATGTCGAAAAAAAAAAAAAATAAATCGACTTCAAAAAGAAACGAACTCAAAATTATGTAATAACTTCGAATAATTTATAATTTCGGAAGTCGGTGTTTTGGGATCTGTATTTTAGTTTTTTACCACCGACTTCCAAAATTAAAGTTATTTCATAATTTTGAGTTCGTTTCTTTTTGAAGTCGATTTAATTTTTTTTTTAATTATTTTTTATTTCGTAATTTTTAGTTTTTAGTAAAAACTGGAATATTTGTTCGTAATAAGTATTTTAATAGTTTTGTTATAAATATGTCTGTGGATGGGTGACCATCTTTTCTACCGAGACTCCTCCGTGCCTCGGAAAGCACGTTAAGCCGTTGGTCCCGGCTGTCATTCGAGGATCTTTGACAGTCGTTAAGAGTCGTCAGAAGCCCGAAAGTCTGACAACCAGGCTTACCAAGGGGTATCGTATTACCCAGTAAACTGGGTTGTGGAGGTCTGATGGGCAGTCGCTCTATGTAAAATACTGGTATTCAGCTACATCCGGTTAGACTGGAAGCCGACCCCAACATAGTTGGGAAAAGGCTAGGCAGATTGATTGTTATAAATATTGCACTAGAATTAGACCAAGGTTTTGAGATGTTTTCCCATTGACACCACACCCGTATCTCGTATCAATAAGGCGATCGGCGGCGGCGATCTCTCGCGTCCTACCCTGATACAGGCCATGGTACGGAGCGAGAGTGCATGGGAAGCCGTCACCTCCTTCTGCGAAGCAGTAATGCTCGCGAAGGAGGAGGCTGAACGCGTGAGGGAGAGGCAATCTTTGCGCCCTCACGCCCCTAGTCGCCGCAGGAGACGCCCTGGGCGTCGGGAATCGATAGCCGATTCCCGACCACCGTAGGCGCGGGCTTGCGGATGGCGAGCAATGGGTAGCTCGCCGTCCGGTAAGAACCAGGCCCGGGTCGACGGCGCGTTGTGTTCCACGCGCGCCTCAAAGAGATGTCAGCACTAGCTGAAGGGGTCCGCTAGGGCCGATGCCCGCCAGGGTTGCGGGTTGTTCGAAAGAGTTACCGTGGCCCTGGCACAGGCAACTGAAGGAACACGGGTGGGTTTTAGTCAGTAGAAGTCTGACACGCCCTCCCGCTCCACCCAGAGCGGGAGAAGTTATTTGATGATTTCCCATCCACAAAAAAAAAAGGCCGTCACATTTACACGTCCATTATCTTGAAAACTACTGAACCGATTTTGATGAAACCTTCATGCCCTAAGTTGAAGTAAATGTAAGCCAACAAAAAGAATAGTCACAACCCGATTAATAGTTCCGTAGAAATGCGTGGACAAACATTCATACATACATCTATAAAATTTTGTATATTTGTTTGGAAGCCCTAATAGATTTCATATGTGAATATCTCGCAGTTCCAATAATATTACATACATATATACGTGTCGGTTTACTTACTGTTATTAAAACTTATTTAGGTAGGTATTGGCGCCGATTCCCTTGTTCACAAACTAAACTAAATTAAAGTTCATTGCATCTTTTTCTTTCTATTTCATTAAGAAAAGGACAGAAGATAAAAGAAATGGTTTAGTCCTGTCAAATTAGTCAGCGCCTGACGTAAATTGACGTATTTTTAGTGGCCAATATTTTAATCACGTTTAAACTTATGTATGGGGTATCTCAATTTGACAGGACTGAACTAATATTTATCATCTGTCCTTTTCTTAATGAAATAGAAAGAAAAGATGCACTGAACTTAAATTAAGTTTAGTTTGTGAGCAAGGGAATCGGCGCCGGTGACTTGGCTCTTGCTTTTAACAAAAAATCGCTTCTAGTCTTCTCATAGTTACCTAAATAGTAGATACTTAAAAGAATTACCATAAAGTGAGCACAGCACTTGCAAAAAGAACTTTAAATATGTGTCAATTGCCATTAGCAAGAAACATGAACATTTTAACAAGTAATAAAGAACATTAGAACGCTTACAGCCGACTTTCGGACTGGTTTATAGCTAATATCGCCAGGGTAATAGCCCATAATGTTAAGGGCAGCTGCCCGACGAAAGTACTAGTTTGTCGACTCGTTAGACCATGACGAAAACGCTTTTCACTCGATTTTCAATTACCACTCCGCAACTTGGAAAAGCGGCTTCTTAACCAATGTTATTATCGATCAAAGCAATTTGTTTTTATTATTTTATATTACTTAACCACTTTCTAGGTTTATTATTTAATCAAAGTATGTACTTTATTGTATCAACTTGCGTAGGACATTGAAAAAGAAAGTGTTTAGCGCTATCTGTTGTCAAGTAGTTGAACTAGTATGTCAGTTTAGTTTTAACGAGTTCTCATAGATGGCGCTTAGAAGAAGTTATGTGAAGTAGAATCATTGCAAGAACTATCAAAGGGGGAGTCCAATTTGGTTTTCGAAGTATTTAATTAAATGGACTTCTGTTAGCTATCGGGTCAAAAGGCTTAAATTATTTTTATATAGTATATTTTTAACTAAAGGAGCTGTACTGGATGACAACTTCCGCTTACATATGGAGCCAAAGTTAGATGCTGTTATAAGCTTCTGCCTTATCTCTAGCCACTCGCTACTATCTCTTTGCAAAACTGTGGACCTCTCTATAGAGTTTCGATCAGACGTAAGTTTTTTTTAAATTTTCTATGTATTCGTTTTTGGCTTGCTCCATTTGAGATTCTGTCATGTCTGGCACTGAAGAAGCTGGCCCATAATCGTTTTGGTTTTGTGTCTCTCTTAATTTCCTCTTTTTTTTTGTGGGATGCTCAACGTTGTATTTTCTTTTTAGAGCTCTTTTCTTCTCTACTTCCTCCACTTTTCCACCAGGGCTTTTCTTGGTAAAAGCTTTTTGAATAGTAGAAAGAGCAGCTTTCGAGTTAAATGAAACTGCTGCAGCGTGACAACGGCCCTGATGCCTTTTAGTGCAAAATTTGTTCTTTTTCCCCCAATAAATTTAGCTATTACGTTATTGAAGCACTCGACAGTATTGGTGTCTACGTCTTCTATTAGACTTCGCGATTTCGCAGCAACGTTGGAAATAATTGCATTTAATCTAAAGGCAAACGTCGAATTTTGGATTTTTTTAAACTCCTCATTTAAATTGTCTTTTTTGTCACAGAAGTAACTCTGGCACATTTTGTGATCACCGTAAGCATGTGCCAAAGAGTTAATTATATCATTATGTAGTAAAGATATAGCTACATGCCTATGATTCTGAGAAAGTTTATTATGTTTTATGGAATTTACAATTGCTTTTCGCATTGACATTATTTTTAAATTGGTCAGCGTTTTCCGATGTGCCAACATATATTTAGTTTCTGTGGTAAGTCCACGTAACTTTTTGCAGAAATTACGCAAGATATGATTCCGGCACTCGATTTTTTCAACCGTTAGATTCTGATTTTCGTACGGTTTGGCGTTGAGAATTTTAGCGTAGGTTGAAGCATCACCATCTCCTATCATTCTGCCGTATATAAGTCCATACATTGGAATCGAGAATTTAAATCCTTCGACTATAATTTGAGTTTCCATTGAGCTTGAAGAACCTGTGTAGTTTTTGAAACAGACATGCTGTTTTGGATCGACCTTTCTGTTAGCGGCTCTGGCACACACCAAGCAATATTTATTTTTTACTCCAATATATAGAACTTGGCCAGTCTTTCTGCCAATTATTGCTGCCGTACCCGATGTAGATTTATAATTTGTTCCGTAAGACCTAGTACACCATGAGCCATCAACATATACGTCAATGACGGGGTAACCGTTCTTTGTTCTTCCTTCTGCGAGCGCTATTTCTTTTTCTTTTGCTGCAGCAGCCGCCAAAGACTCACTAGCAGTTTTCTCCCATTTTGCATAAACATCATTTTGCAATTTTAAATAATATTTTGAAGAAAATGTCGGTATATTCATGGAAGAACATAATTCCTCAAATGTAGAGTATCCAATGCCGGAAGCTATGATTCCCGTGGTTGCAGCTATATTTAAATTTACTTGCTGTGGATCCTTGTAATCTTCAGAATGGACCAGACAAGTTTCTTGGCACATATTGCATTGGAATTTAAAAACAGAGATAAGCCCTAGACTTCTTTCGCTGATTAAACGAAAATTACTCATCTTGCAATCGAATAAATTATTATGTCGCCCTTTTTCTTGCAGTTCTTTAAGAAGGAAATTTATATCAACGATTCGACGTCCTGTAACAGGATGAAAATCATCTTGATTTCTAGCCTCTTCTTCCACAATAAATGTATTACGAATATCTTCCATTCCACTGAAACAATGAATGAAAAACAATAGGCTTTTATAAGATATACAAATACAACTCACGGGTTGACTTTAGGCTAGCAACTCTATTCTTACATAAATACAGAGGTTTGAATTTTAGCTTGGTTAATTTTCTAACGAAACTTATTACTGTCTGTTTTAGCTGTAAGTTTTCCATAATCCTTAAATAAATTATATTCTGCCACATTTTTCAAAATCATTAAAATATACTTGAAATATAAATATACAGTGAAAGAGTATGGGGGTGATATTTACCAAGCAGTGGGATTTTATGATTATTACATAAGGAAAAATGATGAGGGAATTAATTTTATAAGTAATAAAAAAATCTTACACAGTGGGTTGCGCTTGCGCATCAACAGGATCAAGTGTCACAAGAGAGCTGTCGGTGTTATCAACTTCACTTGCACAGGCGTTTGCCATTGTTTCATGGTGTCTGAAAAAAGACCATTCTATTAAGTTTTCTGAAGCAAAAAATAAAATCGGTTCCAATTCTGCACTCAAATTCATTTATAAAATAACAATTTTATCCATAGATTAGTACTTAGTAGGATAGGTACACAAAATATATATAATAATATACCTACATAAGTACAAAAGGCGGACCTTTACAACGTGCGATAGACACACGCACACATAGAAAGCTAACTAACAAACAAACTATCTCAAACAAATGCTCGTCTCGTGAGTTGGTACCATTTTGCCTTGCGATAGGTATACTAGATACTTACTTTATATTTGTGTTTTTTTTGGACGCAAACATTCCTTTGCATCGTGGTTTTGATGCACTGCAACAATAAAAAAATGTTCATGAAAACGTTATCAAGTTATTCTTCTGTTATGACTCTACTATGTAATATGTGGGTATTGGTAAAATAAAATTTCTGCACGCATGTGCATCCAATCCGTCCTTGAGACTTCAATGTCGGTGCCAGAAGGTACCTACATATATCCGCAGAAAGGAACAGTGATCCCTAATTTCGTAGGTACTAATATTATAAATGCAAAAGTGTGTATTTTTGCATCTACCTATGTTTGTAAGTATGTATGTTTCGTTTTCATGTCAAAACGGCTGTTTTTGATAAATTTTGGTACAGAGACAGGTGGGACACTAGAGCCGGTAATAGGCTATAATATAGGAGAGGGGTTGGCTGGCGAGCGAGGACGGGGGCAACAGCTAGTAGGTAATAAACACACACAGGTGCGGCAGCGCGGCGGTGCGCGCTGCACTTCTATTGTTATTATAATATAGGAGAGGGGTTGGCTGGCGAGCGAGGACGGGGGCAACAGCTAGTAGGTAATAAACACACACAGGTGCGGCAGCGCGGCGGTGCGCGCTGCACTTCTATTGTTATTATAATATAGGAGAGGGGTTGGCTGGCGAGCGAGGACGGGGGCAACAGCTAGTAGGTAATAAACACACACAGGTGCGGCAGCGCGGCGGTGCGCGCTGCACTTCTATTGTTATTATAATATAGGAGAGGGGTTGGCTGGCGAGCGAGGACGGGGGCAACAGCTAGTAGGTAATAAACACACACAGGTGCGGCAGCGCGGCGGTGCGCGCTGCACTTCTATTGTTATTATAATATAGGAGAGGGGTTGGCTGGCGAGCGAGGACGGGGGCAACAGCTAGTAGGTAATAAACACACACAGGTGCGGCAGCGCGGCGGTGCGCGCTGCACTTCTATTGTTATTATAATATAGGAGAGGGGTTGGCTGGCGAGCGAGGACGGGGGCAACAGCTAGTAGGTAATAAACACACACAGGTGCGGCAGCGCGGCGGTGCGCGCTGCACTTCTATTGTTATTATAATATAGGAGAGGGGTTGGCTGGCGAGCGAGGACGGGGGCAACAGCTAGTAGGTAATAAACACACACAGGTGCGGCAGCGCGGCGGTGCGCGCTGCACTTCTATTGTTATTATAATATAGGAGAGGGGTTGGCTGGCGAGCGAGGACGGGGGCAACAGCTAGTAGGTAATAAACACACACAGGTGCGGCAGCGCGGCGGTGCGCGCTGCACTTCTATTGTTATTATAATATAGGAGAGGGGTTGGCTGGCGAGCGAGGACGGGGGCAACAGCTAGTAGGTAATAAACACACACAGGTGCGGCAGCGCGGCGGTGCGCGCTGCACTTCTATTGTTATTATAATATAGGAGAGGGGTTGGCTGGCGAGCGAGGACGGGGGCAACAGCTAGTAGGTAATAAACACACACAGGTGCGGCAGCGCGGCGGTGCGCGCTGCACTTCTATTGTTATTATAATATAGGAGAGGGGTTGGCTGGCGAGCGAGGACGGGGGCAACAGCTAGTAGGTAATAAACACACACAGGTGCGGCAGCGCGGCGGTGCGCGCTGCACTTCTATTGTTATTATAATAGTACCTATCTACCTAGGTACCTAAATAGAGGTAAGAAGCGCACTCTTATTGCTATTTCTTAGAAATGACGGACAGGTTTCGAAAGTAAAGGTAAAGATAGACCGTAGATTAGATTTAAAAATCAAAAGGCGTATAAGTATTTAGATAATATTAGTATGTGAATAAATAAAATTGTAAACAAACTTACCTGATTTCTCGTCTAAGCTTCCGGACTTTGCACCTGGCTACTTTCTTGTTTTTATTTTTATTTCCCATACTTCTATGCACTAATAAAAACAAATAAAGAGTAACTGACTTCTTTTTCACTATGTGATAGCCGCGCGCTTGAAAAAGGGACACAGGTCTCACCTCGACAAGGCCTAGCGGGCGACTGAAGTGACGAACGCGAGCCGCTGTGTTATATAATAATTTATTATTAAAATAATTAAGCTATTTTGCAAAATGTAACCACAAATTACTTTTCTCTACGTTATTACCTTTTTTTAGATATGGTTTTTAGTAGTAAAACATTTATAAACTATGAGAAAAATAAGAAAAACATGAAAAAAATATCGATTAAGCCTGTTTTTCGGATTTTTTTTTTGATCGAGTAAAGTTTTCGATATCGTGTTTTGAACCACAAATTGTCAAAGTACATAGAGTAAACTAGAACAAGTTTTTTTTTTTGGATTAAAAAAATCACGATTTCTTTGTTTATTGTTAAATCAAAGTGATGTAAAATTGGGAATACTTGGCCTTAAATGTAGTAGGTAATGAAGTACCTACTTGTTTTACAAGAATTAGATATTAACAAGAGGATGGAAATCTACTAAACTAATCTTTAGATCCAGTTATGTATATTTACCTATACAGTTCAGTATGGTCAGATTCAGAGTAGCAGATGGCTTATAGGCTGCTGTACTGTAACCATTTTCCGTCAGCAGATGATACTATTTCACTAGGCTACAGCCTTGCTTTAGAGACCCAACAAGTGAAACGGTGCGTGATTTTATAGTTACCTACATCTACACTAATATTAAAGCTGAAGAGTTTGTTTTCAAAAAGAAAAAACGGAGTGGTCTGTCTGTCTGTCAGTCTGTCAAGACCCTTTTTAAATATTAAATAAGTTGGTATATGGTCCCTTCGAGCTCTAAAAAATCAAGCTTCTAAGTCAACGCATTAAAAAAATACGGTCATTTATGCGACATATTTTAATACTCGTAAGTAAATGAAAACCTATAGGGTACTTACTTCCCTTTGACCTAGAATCATGAAATCTGGCAAGGGGCAAGGTATTTTTTGTAGTTTTTTCACATAAAAAATAGTATTTTGCGATTACAAAAAATCGACAAAATAAAACATGTTTTTCAACTACAACCTTAAGTTTGTTTTTGTAATGCTTTATTCAGAATTAAAATAATATCTACGTAAATAATAACTTCCTAATTAATTAATAACAAATTAATATTTTAATATATTTTAATTACGTATATATTAATTTAAATAAATATTTTAATTTAACTAAATTAAAATAGGGCGTCGAAAAATTCATCCGCATCGCTGTCGACTGGTACCCAAGAGACTGGCGGCATTGCCACGTTGTATAATATGCCGCTTTGCCTCTAGCCAAGTTAAAAGTTTGTTTTTGGCATAAATTATTTTTAATTAAGGAACTCTTCATTGTGCGTGGTCCGACACGCACTCGCCAGTTTTTTTTTTGTTTGAACACGCTAATCTCCGGAACTACCAGTCGGATTAGATTTTTTTTTTTGCATTGGATAGCCCAATTCTTGAAGAAGGTATTTAACATCACGCAATGGTTCTTACGAGCCGAGCAAAAATAAAAAAAAAGTCACAAAGAACAATAAGCGAAAACGAAGTAATAGCGCAGGCGGGCGATGCGATGCGATGCGGGGGGGGGGGGGGGGGCAATTTCACGCGGGCGAAGTCGCGGGCAGCAGCTAGTATATGTGATAAATAAGTATAAGTTGAGATGGCCACACGCTTGGGGTCCCGTTCGCTCTAACTGTAGTCTGAGGAGTCGCTGCGTTCCAGAATCATGCGTAATTCCATTATAATTTGTTTATTTTATTAACGGCAGGCAACGCGCGTTCTGCAAAATGCTCTTTTGAGATAGATGATTATAACTTGCTTTGACAAGAAACGTTGTTAAGGTGAAAGCGTCAGGGTAGCCCGCGAAATTTAAATTTTCTTACGTTTTTTGCAATTTACAAGTCAGCATTAGGTTGTACGTTGAACAAAATACGATTCGCGGCCATAACTAGTACGAGTATTTATTTACAGAATTAAAATCATTAAATTTATCAATACAACTCTTTAAGACCACGAAATCCTAATGAATGACTATTTCATGAAATCTTGACATTTGAGGATTATACTAATTTAAGGAGTTGTATTACTGATTTTAATAATTATATCATAATTCTGTAAATACATATTTGTTACGGTCGTGAATCATACTTTATTCAACATACACCCTAATACTGACTTGCAAATTTCAAAAAACCTAAGAAAATTTGAATTTCGCGGGCTACCCTGACGCTTTCCAAGAAGCAATTGGGTACAGCCGTCGGTTTAAAATAGATAGTAATGGATGATTTTTTTTTTTTTTTTTTGTGAATGGCATCTCGTAGTTGACCTAGAGAGGTCGAGACTACTTAACCGGACTATCCTGTGGCTGCCTTAAGAAAAACTCAAAGCCTCCAGCCAGGGGCAAAAACTTACAGACTAAGCGACTACACGCTAAGGGCTCCCCCTGTGGGGAACGGGCCTCGGCTTAGGGCGTCGCTGGGGCGAGGACAGCAAGATGGGACAGGCTGGATCAGATTTGAATTATTATTATCAGGGGAGTTTAAAGCTACAGGCTCAGCTACGCCACCAGCTGGCACATCATACCCGAGCAAGGGACGGGGGGGAGGACCATTATTACGGGGTCGTCGCGAGGGACCTCGGCGGCGAGGTCGGAATGTCGATTTGTTTTTGTTCCTACGGTCCCTACTGCTCTCCTGGAGAAGAGTTATGGGGTCGTCGGGATCTGAGAGGACAAGCCTGGGGCGGCGGACCTTACTAATACGAGAGGGGACATAGCTAGCCGCCTCCACAACCAGAGGGTTGCGATGGTTGGTGGCTGAGTCGAAGAAACGCTTGGAATTGCGTTTCAAGAACTGGGAGATGGTGGGAATGTCGAGATCGACATGGAGGATTTCGTTCCGAACGAACCAAGGGGCTCCCGTTGCCTTTCGGAGGAAACGGTTTTGGAGGGCCTGCATCCTATGAATGAGGTGAGGTTTTGCGTGCGCAAACACTGAACCCGCATAGGTCATGATGGGGCGAATGCACGCTGTATAAATGCGCAATTTGCACCTAAGTGACAATTTGCTACGTGCATTCAGAACGGAGTGGAGTCTACCGAGAGCGAAAGCGGCGCGCGAACGCACCTGCTTTATGTGCTCAGCGAAGGAGAGGTGGTGGTCGAGGGTCACACCGAGGTATTTGGCTCGCGTCTCCCAAGGGATCGGCTTGCCGAACATGGTGATCGGTCGGGGGGGGAGTCGAGTGCGACGCGGTCTCAGAAAGAGAACCGCTTGACTCTTGTCGGGATTGACTAATAATGGATGAGTGTGAAGGAGGCTTATATAGGCTGTCTGGTAATTAGTGACCGATACTTAAACACATGAGTGTATTCCTGATAACAAACAACTTTTACTATGGGACCAAACCTGAAATCGCGAAAAAAAAAATCAGCTGTTCCCTACATTTATGTTCGCAAAACTCGTCAAAATGTATGGGACAGCTAATTATTTTTTGCGATTTTAGGTTTAGTCCCATAGTAATAGTTGTTTGTTATCATGAGTACAATCATGTGTTTAAGTATCAGTCACTAAATACCAGTCACCCTATATAAACAAGGACTTTTATGTAATGATAATGTAGTTATTCAAGTTTCAATAAGGTTCCGTACTTCAAAAGGAACAACGGAACCCTTATAGGATCACTTCGTTGTCCGTCTGACTGTCTGTCTTTCTATCAGTCTGTCAAGACCCTTTTTCTCAGGAACGCGTAGAGATAATAAGTTGAAATTAATATCAAATACGTAACTCTACGGTCAGCTTTAAAAAATCAAGCTTTTAAGTCAACGCAATAAAAAATACGTAGTAAATCAAAATCTGTACTTCCCATTGACCTAGAATCATGAAATTTGGTAGGAAGCAATAGTTGCAATTTATATGTACAGACGCCAGCAGGTCAACCTACCCGAAACTGTCAGATTTTCCCAATCAACATTGAACCTAATACTTTAGCAATAAAGTCGAAAATCTATTAAAGAAATCTGACAGATTGTAGTAGCTTGATGTGCTGTCGTCTGTACCTAGAAGCAATTTGGTAGGAAGTTGTCCGAAATAAATGAAATTTATTTATTTATTTATTAATAGATGTCACAGCACAAGTAAAGGCAAAAACCGGTCAAGTGCGTGTCGGACCATGCACAATGAAGGGTTCCGTAAAGATGGTCACCCATCCACGGGTCTGATGGTTCGACCCGTGCGGCTGTTATTACGTGTATCTATATTGTACTCAAAATGCAATAATATCCTAAAACAATAACTTATTGTTCTAAGTTATCCGAGTGTTCGTACAGTGTATCAAGTAGATTCTTTTAGGCTATGTCTGTCTATATAATCTAAATACTTTCTTTGTTTCAAAGAACGGCCATTAAATTCTATTTAGTTTTGCTTCAAGCGGTACTGATGCGTTGTTATTTATGCATTGTGCAACACAGTTGGCTGTAACAAAAGAATAATATTAAAAAAGAAAAAAAAATTAAAAGAAGAATATTTTGTTTTAAAATGTTAAAGCAAGCTTTTTACAAAAGCAATGCTGCAGTGATTAGTTTTATGTTGGTTTCATACAATCAATCTGCTTAGCCATTTCCCAACTACGTTGGGGTCGGCTTCCAGTCTAACCGGATGCAGCTGAATACCAGTATTTTTCATGGAGTGACTGCCTAGCTGACCTCCATAACCCACTTAATAGGCAACACGATACCCCTTGGTAAGAGTGGTTGCCAGAGTTTCGGGCTTCTGACGACCCGTAACGAATGTCAAAGATCCAAGAAAGACAGCCGGGAGCAACGGCTTAACGTGTTTTCCGAGGCAATGAGGGGTCTTTGTATGAAAAGATGGTCACCCATCCACGAACCAACCGCGGCAAGCATCGCTTAAACTGATCGATCGACCCGTGTGGCTGTTATTACTTAGCCATGAGCACATAGATTTTTTTTTAAATTGGATAGCCATGAGTATTTCTTTAGCAAATCAAAAATATTTTTTATCCAATTTTCCCAAGCCATCATCGTATTTCTATCCCTATCCCTATCCCAGTATATTCGGAGTCGGCATATTATGTCTTTTCTTTCCATACATATATGAGTATCTAATAGGTACCTAATAGATAATATGGGCTGGTGTCCGCAACTCCACGTCAATGAGCGTATTTATAACGGGTGGGAAAATCGATTATTCGATCCAATCCAGCTCCTCAAAGAAGGCCAGCAGCGCCTTGATGTTACTGACAACCTCACGGAGGGTACCTGGGTTACTGAAGTACTTTGCTCTGTGTGTGACGACCGACGGGCAGTTTAGAAGCACATGAGCTGCTGTCTCGTGGTCCTCCATGCAGGACCTGCACAGCGGACTGTCTATGACTCCTATGACAAAGAGGTGCTTATTAAATGACCCATGGCCAGTTATAGCTGCTGTAACTGCGCGCAGCTGTTGTTTAGTTAGTCGGAGAACCTGTTTCGTGAGGCGGTCATAAATTTTAGGAAGTGCTTCCTTAGCCTGCCTGCATTCACTTTGGTCCGACCATAGTTTGCGATGTTGGTCCCTGGTGCGTTTCCTTACCAGAGTGCGTAAGTATCCGAAGGGGAGTGGCGTGGTTCTGGTCCCACTGATCCCATGCTCCACTCCCTTCTGTTGCCTAGCGAACCGCTGTGTCTTTTGATCCATTGAATGGTTATATTATTGAGTCTACGCACCTGGTTGAGGCGCTGGTGGCACTCGTATATGAGCCCAGAGTCAACTGTGTGATTGTTGAGCGCTTGCAGAACAGCCATGCTGTCTGAGAGTATGTGGAATGAGTGGTCCTTAATTTCCCTGGCCATGATGGCTGAAGGGTCTAGATGCGAGTATCTAGCCGTCATATTAGTGTCTCCGCCTTTCTAGCCATATCATCTTTCACACGAACCATACATCATCTTTTTCTTAGAAAGAAAGAAAAAAAACCCGCATTTTTCTTTTCTTTAATTTTTTAACCGACTTCCAAAAGGAGGAGGTTCTCCATTCGTCTGTATGTTTTTTTTGTATGTTTGTTACGCGATTACTCAAAGACGGATGGACCGATTTAGAAAATTCTTTTTTTGTTTGATAGGGTATACTTCCGAGGTGGTCCCATATAAATTTTATTAACTTTGCTTGGGGAGTTTTTGAGTTAGCTTCAATAATGCGTATATTTCCCACTTATTTTATGTGGATGATGTAATGGTGTTTTAATAACTTCCTATCACTGTTATTTACATGGTTATATCTACAATTATTGTGCTAAATTATGTATTAGAATTTGTGTGGGGTAGGTTCCACAACTAAAAAGTGAAAAATAAAAACTTTTTAGCAAAAAATAAAACCGAGTTCCAAAACAAAACACTACAAAGTGAAAAATAACTTTAATTTCGGAAGTCGGTGGCAAAAAACGAAAATACAAAACCCAAGACACCGACTACCGAAATTAAAGTTATTTTTCACTTTGTAGTGTTTTGTTTTGGAAGTCGGTTTTATTTTTTGCTAAAAAGTTTTTTTTTCTTCCTCTTATAACCATACATTAAAATATAATAGAATAAGTAGGTATAATTTATTGTTGTTACAGCATTACGAGGTAGTTTAAGAAATAAAGCTTGTCCAAATAGGAAATGAAAGGAACGGGTCAAGTGCGTCTCTGAAATGAAGGATTCCGTAAAATTTTTATTTTTATTTTTTATTTTTTTATTTATTTTATTAATTAACACATACATTTGTTGTAACAGGTAATACCCAAGCTAACAAAAGTAGTCATGATTGCTCAGATTAGAAGCACAAGTTACACAGCGGACAACATACTAAGTGTCACCCTCTGGAATTCCGCCAAAGAGCAAGAAAATATGTCCAAACGCCGAGAGACACCATTAAGGATTTTTATTGCACGAATCACCGGTGCAAACTTTAATACGTTTGTACGGGTTGCCGGAACCCTAAAAAGTGCCTCCCTCGGTCCCAACCGTAACCTCCTGTCTGGAACGAGCAATCCCAACGATTCCAAAATTTGTGGATTATTCAGTATCCCACGAAAAACCATGAACACATATTTTGCTAGAGCGAGGTTGCGCCTTACTTCCAACTTATAGTACCCAACCATGCCTATAACAAAGAGAGTTGGGTACATAAGTGGGTAGAAAGGGTAGACACCAAACTGTTTTAAGTAAAGGTATCGGGTAAATTTATTCTGCATCTTTTCCAGCATCTGAGAATACTTCACTTCATAAGGATTCCAGATGATAGCACTAGTTTCCAAGTTGCTTCGCACCAATCCATTATAAAGTGCTTTCACTGCTGCCATATTAGTGAAGTCACGTGTTTCACGCATGACAAAACCAAGATTTTTAAATGCTTTCTTGCACACCTGCACCACATGAGCACGAAACGAAAGATCCGTAGAGAAGGTAACCCCAAGATCTCGCACTACCCCCACCCGCGGTATGACGTGACCACCCATGCAATAATCATGGCGTCGGGGTACCACTGCCCGCGTGAAGGACATTACGCTACACTTCGTCACATTGAAGAATAGTTTATTCTCTTCACTCCACGCTACCACTCGATCGATGTCTCGCTGGAGCTTTCCACAGTGTGACTCGTCTGTGATCCGCAAGAATAGCTTGAGATCGTCAGCGAATAAGAGACAACTAGCGTCTATAATGACTTCTGGAAGATCATTAATCATAATTATAAATTCTAAAGGTCCTAAATTGGTCCCCTGACTTACCCCCGTAAGGGTGAAATACTGGTCCGAGATGTAACCTGCATATTCTACCATTTGTTTGCGTTTGCCCAAGTAGCTAGCAAAGAACTTTAGGAGGGCTGGGGTAAAACCAACCCTCGCAAATTTATTTAAAAGTAAATCATTATCCACACTGTCAAATGCCTTCCTGAAGTCAAAGTACGCGACGTCTAGTTGGGCACCAGTCTCCGAGTCCAGCACTGTGGTGGCATGATTCAAAAAACACATTAAATTAGAATTCGTGCTACGGCCTACACGGAAACCATGTTGTGCGTCGTTGAGCTGTGAGGCTACTTGCGAGTGGATAGTTGAACACAACGCGGACTCGAAGACTTTAGCAAATGTTGACAGAACAGCTACTGGTCTATATCCGCTAACATCCGAGCTTGGAGCCCCTTTCGGTACCGGAGTAACCCGAGTTAATTTCCAGCCGTCCGGATACGAGCCTTCTCTTAAAAAACTATTAAATAAATGCATGAGCGGCCGGGCCAGTACTGCCCTACAATCCCTAACGATGAAGGGTGGCACCCCGTCTGGCCCAACCGAACGCTTGGGCTTAACCCGCGCGAGCGCGGCACCCACCTCATCGAGGGACAGCTGCCCCACGTGAACGCGGGCACCCCGCTCGGGCGCCACCCGCCCAGCGGCAGCCGCATCCAACCTCGGTGCCACCGCCCCATAAACCGAATGAAAATAGTCAGCGAACGCCTGAGCACACTCATGCTCTGGCAACAGCTCACCATTCCTAGTTATCTTCGGTCTACTCCGTTTCGAGCGCTTGCCCCCAATGAAACCCCAAAAAGACTTCGGATCCTTCACAAATTGCTGCTCCGTACGCCTTTGATAATCGCGGTATGCGGTACTGATTTTGTCTTTGACGATAGAACGGCAGTGAGAAAATTTAACATAGTCGCTGACTGAACCAGTCTTCTTAAAAGATGTGTGCCAGAAAGCCTTCTTCTTAATATGACCTATTATGTCAGCAGTGAACCATTCAGGGTAGTGATAACGAAAGCCAACATCCTTGGAGCTTTTTCTTGGAGTGCTATCATCCAAATGTAAGCTTGTAATCGCAAAAAAAAAGAGATAAAACTACAAACGGTTTTTGGACCTTTTTATTCACTTGTGCTGCAAAACCTTGCTTCTTGCCAAATTTCATGATTCTAGGTCAATGGGAAGTGCCCTATAGGTTTTAATTTATTTGCGAGTATTAATTATGTCGCATAAATGACCGTACTTTTTTATTGTGTTGAGAAGCTTGATTTTTTAGAGCTCCAAGGGACCGTAAACCGTATTCGATATTAATTTCAACTTGATACCAAGACCCTTTCTCTCAGGAACGCGTTTCCTGACAAAATGTGTCTTTGCAGACAGACAGACGGATTGACAGACAACAAAGTGATCTTAAAAGAGTTCCGTTTTTCTTTCGAGTTACGGAACCCTAAAAATAATATATCAAAGGGTGAACAATAATAAGAAAAAAACATTATTAGTACTTACATCTTTAATATGCGGTGTAATAATCTTTGTCTGTGTTTGCTTGTGTTTGTTTGTCTTTGTGTGTGTCTTTGTGTTGAATGGTATGATCTTGATCTCTAGACTCACATATTTCATTTGCTAACTACATCTAATTAAGTGCCATAGAGAAAAATAAAAGTGCTCATTGCTTACTTCAAGAGCACGTTATCTAATTAGAAATTGAAAATATTTATAGTTGTATAAATATTTATGTGATATAGTTTCCAACCGGTATTTTTTATACTTTATGTAATAATTTATTATGTTGCTAACGTTACATGCTTATATTTTAATTAACGCGTAAGTACGTAATTACTATTCAGTGCGTATTTAGTTCCTTTCCTACAAGGAAACTTACGGATTTACTTTGTTTGCTTTTAATTATCACAATTTTAAGCTATCTTATCTTTTTTTATGCAATATCAATTAGACATTTTTTCTTTTATTTTTTTCCTTCATCTGTGTTCCATTTTGCAACATGAACCATAGTTTGTCTATGATGATTTGATTTGGATGAAAGTAGTAGAAAATATGAGGAAGCCTGCAAGGTCACTGACGGGGTCGAGGCCGGGGCCCAGGGCTCCTTCACGTTAAGTTGGTTACAGAGACTTTTAACCCGACGACGGTTTTATTAATAAAAATATAACTAAAAAATATCATTTTAAAAAGCTGCATGTCTTCAAGTCGAGAGCGAATAAGTTACTAGGCAAGCGTGGTCCATCGTCGACCAAAACATCGCTTATTAACAAGTGAGAGAATGGTCAAACGTGATCTTATCAATAATAATAATAAACAAATCTAGTATCTTGACTTGGCTCGCGAGGTTGTCGACATGTGACATTATTGAGTGTGCAAGTCACCTCCTGCCATTTTATCTGTGTATAATTATATAGGGAGACTGGTAATTAGTGACCGATATTTAAACACGTGATTGTACTCATCATTGTGAACAACGTTTACTATGGCAAAAAAATCAGCTGCTCCCTACATTTTTACGAGTTACGCGAACATGAATGTATGCCTAGCTGAATTTTTTTTCGCGAATTCAGGGTTGGTCCCATAGTAAAAGTTGTTTGTTATCATGAGTACAATCATGTGTTTAAGTATCGGTCACTAATTTCCCTATATACGTTGGTCAGGCAGGGGACATAGTTCTTCCATAGTTGAAGTTACCCAATCTACTTTAGCCACCCAAATCCATAGCCCAAATGTTTTGTTTCCACGTACAACAATAGTCCTGTACCAACCGGGGGTTGTCCTTAAGTGCACTTGCATAGTGCATACAGGGATAACCGTCGGTTGGTGCCTCCTCATATTTAAAATGGACAAATTTATCCGAAAACAAACTTAACATTGTAGATGGAAAACATGTCCTCCCATACATTGATATACGTCACTGTCAATTCTCCAACTGCAAATATAAGTTTTTTTTTTAATGTGATATAACTACAAATTAACGTTTTTCGGACTTTTTCGTTTACTTGTGCTGACACCTTGCTTCTTGCCAAATTTCATGATTTTAAGTCAACGGGAATACAGACAGACAGACAGACGGACGGACAACGAAGTGATCCTAGGGTTCCGTTTTTTACTTTTGAGGTACGGAACCCTAAAAAATATAAAATTGCTCACTTTGCCGAGTCTTCTGTAGCGTATTTCAAATCACCAACTTACTTGTAACATAACACATAACAACACGCCAGTAATCTCCGAAGGGTTAGGTAGAGGTGTACCTATCTACAGCATGTATCAGAAAGGTGCTGAGGTCATGTTTATGGGTGTGGTACAGACCATCAAACTGAACAACTTTCTCCATACGACCAACATCGTAATAGCGAAAAAATGATTAGCCGTCCCAACCCGCTTCTTACACTGGACTACGACATGACAGAAAGACCTTACAACACCAACACATCTGACACAAATCAATGCATCATGTATCATACATTACTCATAGGTACCTATTTTAGTAAGTTCTAAAAATGTACCCGAGCGCATACAACCCTAATCTCTTCAAAGTGAGAGTGAACAGGCTTCTTCTGGGTAAGCTCACTCCATCGTAGACTTTAGTCTCTGTCACCTCTGACCTAGAATAGAGTCAAGAGCAAACCAAAAAATCAGTCTGCCTAGCCTTTTCCCAACTATGTTGGGGTCGGCTTCCAGTCTAACCGGATGCAGCTGAATATCAATATTTTACATGGAGCGACTGCCTATCTGACCTCCACAACCAAGTTATTGGCTAATTCGATACCCCTTCGTAAGACTGGTTGTCAGACTTTCGGGCTTCTGACGACCCGTAACGACTGCCAAAGATCCACGAATGACAGCCGGAACCAACGGCTTAACGTGCTTTCCGAGGCACGGAGGAGTCTCGGTATGTAAAGATGGTCACCCATCTACGGACTAACCCCGGTAAGCGTAGCTTAACCTGATGGATCGACCCGTGCGGCTGTTATTATTTAGCCACGAGCTCCTCCTCAAGAGCAAACCCATATCAAATTAAATAAAAAATGTACCTTTTTATATAAAATTGTTATCGGAACGAAGGAGCCTGGATCTCACAACACAGGGAACCCTAGTGTGAGGTCTAGGAATTGAATGTTAACTTAGCGAAATTTAATTCTTATTTACTAGCTAGTAGAGTCTAGCTAACTAGCTACTCGACCCAAACGTATAGTTTGGGTCGAGTAGCTTTTTGAAGTTTGGTAAGGGAGAGTTGATATTTTTTTCGTACTTACGATGCTGGTCCCATGAAGAGTTTCAGCTTGATGGACGCTTTTTCTGAGGCACGCTGTATACAGGATGTCGCGTAAATAATAGATCAAGCGTAACGGGTAGGTAGCTCACCAGATTTGTAGTAGTACACTGAGTACACACAATTTTCAACTTACTTGTATCCAGATAATAATACGTTTTTTCTCAGCCACAGTACAGCATCCCGTTGCGGTATGTATGTAAGTAGAGGTATCGGTTCTATGGTCTAATTACTTGACAGCTGCCGCTAACTGAGAGTCGAGCCTATACAATTACTTGCAGAAGATTCACTGCTATGCTAATTTTACTATCTGACATACATTGAAATAGTAGGTTTACTAGAATAGCTGTATACTTTTTACATGACGCCAGTTGATACCTATTACACTGCAAATTTATTATTTATTTATTAAAAATTTATGCACAAATAAAAAAACAATTACCGTACAAAGGCGGACTTAATGCCTGAGGCATTTTCTAGCAGTCAACCTTAGGTGATGCAGAGAGAAAACATGGCAGGTGCAATATAGGGTGACTGGTAATTAGTGATCGATACTTAAACACATGATTGTACTCATGATAACAAACAACTATTACTATGGGACCATGTGTTTATGTATCGGTCACTAATTACCAGTCACCCTATATAAAGGATAGATAACACGAAAATAACTATTTCATACAAGAATAAATACATCGATATATACATACATACATCCTAACTAATATTATAAATGCGAAAGTAAGTTTATTTGTTTGTTACCTATTCACGCCTAAACCACTGAACCAATCATCATGAAATTTTGCATATACGTTGTCTGGTGTACAGAAACGGACATAGGGTTACTTATATCCCGAAAAAAAATACTGTTCCCGAGGAAAACAACAATAACGTTCTTAATGATAATAGATGGCGCCACGTGTCTTTCGAACCATGATTGAATTATATTATCATAGAAACTTTAGTAGTGCGTTCAGTTTTTTTTAATTTTTTTATTAAGTAAGTACCTAATACATTTTGTGAGTAGACTTCTAGAGTGCGATAGATCGGGTTTTCATCCTCCTAACTATCCTAACTAATATTATAAATCCGTAAGTGTGTTTGTTTGTTGATTACACTTTCACACTAAAACGGCTGAACGGATTTGGATGTAATTTAGCACATGGGTAGATCATGACCTAGAGAAGGACATAGGCTACTATTCATACTGGATCGCAGACGAAGTCGCGGGAAACAGCTAGTTACATAATCAGTAGAGGAGAAAAAGAATCCAACAAATCAGCGCAACGATATTCCTGCCAACTTCTGAAGTATCTCACGTATCATCACTTTAAAAGACAACCGACTGGTTGCCATCTTGATGTTCAGAGGGAGCGCATTCCAAAGAAAGACCGCCTGGATGAAGAAAGAATAGTGAATGAAACCAGAGTGGTGAGAAGGACATCGTAGAAAACGATTGTTGGTGGAACAAAGATTTTTACTATGGGCAGAGCATAAGAACAGAATATGAGAGGTCAGGTAAGAAGGAAATATGGGTTTGTCGAGAATAGAAAACAACATAGATAGAGCCCTCACCTCTTTCTGCGCTGCCGAATGGGTAACCATTTTAAAAGCAGTCAGTGCGCGGATACATGGGTCATACTTATGAAGATTGAAAACGGATCGAATACAGTTATTGATAGGGGGTCAAGTTTATTGAGGAGATATGCGTTCAGGTCATAGTAACACACATCACCACAGGCAATTATGGGAAAGATTAGGGACTGTACATGCCTTTACGTGTGATGGGAGAAGGTTTTTCAACCGATAGAGCGACCGCAACGATCCGGTAACTTTTTTACTAACAGTCGTGACCTGCTTTCGCCAGTCAAGACAAGTCTCAGACCAAGATCCTTAACATCGGATCTAAATGGAATGACGGAGCTGTCAAAGATTACAGGTGGTACAGTTAAGCCATTCAGCTTTCTCATGCTGTAAGGGCTCCCAATTATGATAGCCTGACACTTAGCAGAGTTAACCGCCACCCCAAATCGACCAGACCAGTCCTCTACCACACCCAAATCCTGGTTCAGCTCATCAATAGCATCGGAAATGTTATCAACACTTTCCTGGCTGTAAAATAGCATTTTACATGGAGCGACTGCATACGAGTATCTGACCTCAAAAGCCCATGGCAGTTACTGGTTAATATTAGATTCCCCTTGATAAGGCGGGTTGGCAGACGTTCGGGTTTCTGACTACCAGTAACGACTGTCAAAGATTTAGAAAGCCAGGAGCCCGGGGCTTCCGAGGCACGGAGGGGTCCCGATATGTACTGATAGGACACGCATCGACGGAACGTTTATGGCAGGCGTAGCTTAACTTTCGGTCGACGCGTGCGACCGTTGTTATTTAGACACGAGCCCCAGTTTCCTCACTTACCAACACAAATAGAAACAAAAATGTTTATCTGTCATCAGTCTGCCCAGCCAATCCAATACTTTGTATCTTTTGAAAACCACATGTGAGATTTTCGATGTTTTTGATAATTAATTGCTTAGAACTTAAACGTAATACAGTGTTTTTTAGCTTGCCTTATCTTGCAAAATATACATTGAAATGAAAAAAATGTTGGTCAGGGGTACTAAACAGCCTTAAAGAAACTGATTGGGCGTTGTGGAGCTAAAATACTGTAAGTTGAGTTACAGTGTTTTGGATTGGCACGACAGTACTGTTGTCCGTCAAGCCAAAATAAACGCTCCCGCAGACAGGTGCGACGCGACGACACGATGCGACTCCGGTAGAACATTTTCCATGAAGTTTTCATAGAAATTGTTCCAGCAGAGTCGCGTCGAACCTGTCGTGTCACGCCTGTCTGCTGGAGCTTTGAAATAATTCAGTTTCGTTTGAACCTAAGTAAAATGCCAAGGTCATTCAGCAAATAAAACAAAACACAATAACGGGTGCAGCGTACACTCACAAACACAAGTGATTACTGTATTTATTGCGCATGGTCTTGGGCATCTCGCACAACCGGTCGCGCAGGGTCGCTTTCATCAGAAGTACACGCGAGCACAGAAGTTGTTCTTATGGCAAGAGTTTTCTAATAAGTGGTGCTAAACGATGTGCTGGCGTGTTATTGAGTTAAATGGTATGGTGAGATAATGGTGCTGGACTGGCTGGGTTAATAAGATGTGGTTGGTATGGTTTCTAGTG
Organism: Dicycla oo; assembly: GCA_948252095.1. NCBI lineage: Eukaryota > Metazoa > Arthropoda > Insecta > Lepidoptera > Noctuidae > Dicycla > Dicycla oo. Next base: position 24,132,127 of record OX411728.1, read on the forward strand.
GTTTTCAAGTAGTCCATTGTACGTCGTACTTACTCTTTCAAGTTTTTTACAGAGGGTTTGTGAGAAGGCGTGTTGAGAAGATACCAAAGTTTAATTATGACTTCTAGGCAAACACCTCTCCTTTAGAGATTATCCTTTAGAGATTTATAACCTTTGATTAATATTCAGTAACGATAAGAGTCAAAATCAACCTGCCCACAGCCTTTACCCAACTATGTTGGGGTCGGCTTCCAGTCTAATCGGATGCAGTTGAATACCAGTATTTTACATGAAGCGACTGCCTATCGGACCTCCACAACCCAGTAACTGGGTAATACTGGTAAGACTGGTTTCGGGCTTCTGACGACCCGTAACGACTGTCAAAGATCCACGAATGACAGCCGACACCAACGACTTAACGTACTTTTTGAGGCACGGAGGAGTCTCGGTATGTAAAGATGGTCAACCATCCACGTACCAACGCCGGCAAACGTAGCTTAACCTGATGGATCGACCCGTGCGGCTGTTAACCATACATTTTTAATGTTTACTTAAACATCTCGTACTTTTAGCAACGTTTATAAATAAAGGGGATAACCTTTCATCCAAACTATATTTCTTTCTCTAGCAGTCACTCCATATAAAATACTGGTATTCATTTGCATCTGGTTAGATAGGAAGCCGATCCAAACGTAGTTGGGAAACAGCTAGGCAGAGGAGGAAGAATCTTTCATCCACAGTAATTTCTTAACCAGTTAATAGTATAAAAAAAAATTAAACAACCCGCGAAAAAAACTGATTGCCATCTATCTATAACCTATTCATTAAGACCATTTCAAGGAGCCCAAACACGATACCTCTGCTGTAAGTTGGTGAGGAAGTTGGGTATCTTGCAAATTCCAGGTAGTGATGCAGCATCATTTCAAGGTTCCTATGTTATTCTAATATTATTGAAGTAACAGAATACCAAATTTCGACTAGATCAGATCTGTGGAAGATGCTCACATCCATTCAACAATTTGACGGCTGAATACATTTTCTTGAATAGTAACTAAGAACACATTCGATCACGTCACCTTTCAAACAAAACAAAAAAAAAATCTAAATGGGGTCAGTCGTCTGGGAGGTACGATGCCACATACAGATACAGGAGCTACGATACGTTAAACTTATAACAACCCGTCCGAGTTTCCGTCGGGGAGGGTAAAAATATCGCAGTACAGTAACTTAATAACTTTAATAAAAACTTTTTAGCAAAAAATAAAACCGACTTCCAAAACAAAACACTACAAAGTGTAAAATAACTTTAATTTCGGTAGTCGGTGTCTTGGGTTTTGTACTTTCGTTTTTTGCCACCGACTTCCGAAATTAAAGTTATTTTTCACTTTGTAGTGTTTTGTTTTGGAAGTCGGTTTTATTTTTTGGCTAAAAAGTTTTTATTTTTCACTTTTTAGTTGTGGAACCTACCCCACACAAATTGGAATACTTACATAATTGAGCACAATAATTTTAGATATAGCCATGTAAATAACAGTGATAGGAAGTTATTAAAACACCATCACATCATCCACATAAAATAAGAGGGAAATATACGCATTATTGAAGCTAACTCAAAAACTCCCCAAGCAAAGTTAATAAAATTTGTATGGGACTACCTCGGAAGTATACCCTATCAAACAAAAAAATAATTTTCTAAATCGGTCCATCTGTCTTTGAGTAATCGCGTAACAAACATACAAAAAAAAAAAACATACAGACGAATTGAGAACCTCCTCCTTTTGGAAGTCGGTTAAAAATGCAGTACGTGATCCTGGAGACGAAGAATACTTGGTCAAAAACATGTTTTTAGTATGTTAAATGCACTGTGTTTACAATAACCGGAATTGATGTTGATCATAATTTACAAAGATGTAAATCGCTTCTGCAAAAACTAAATAAAATCAAAAGTGGTTGGGTCAGTAAGTTTCACTGTGTCTCTACACCGTTTATTTCGATATTTATGATCTAGAGGAATATTAGAAAACTGTCAGCCGTCACATTTTCGCTTTTGCACCGAACGTAATACCTACCTCATTTGAATTTCTTAAGACGCAGATGTGCCGGATTATTCCGAACTATTACCCTGCTTTGTCCCCTTAGACTCTAAGGGGACAAAGCAGGGTAACAGATTGGAATCTGTCCCTCTAAGGCTTAGAGGGACAGATCGAAAAAAAAAATGATCTGTCCCCCGTTAGCAACGAGGGGACAGTGCGAACTTTATTCACTCCTATCTGGGACAGATACGAGTGAATAAATAGTAGTGAGTGGTTGCTAACAGGGAACAGATAAAACATTTTTTCCGATCTGTCCCCCTAAGCGGACAAAGCAGGGCGACAGATCGGAATAATCCGATGTGCCAGCCGCCCGCCTGGAGTGGTTAGCTTGCGTGTCTGTACCCACCTCACGCGACGCGTCGTCTCAGTAATAGGACTCACCCATCAAGCGCTGTTCCAAATTAGACGCATTGTTAATTTATTATACATAAAACCAAAGGTATTTATTATTTTAAAACATGTACCTATACTAAAAGATAAATAAATAAATAATTTTTAAAATGGTGAAGGTTTAATAAAAATACGCTTGATAGTGTTTGCGTGATTCTCAGTTTTTTATCCGAGTTAGACATCACATTACAAATTAATTATATGTACTATGTAATATAAATACAATATAAAATATTCACATATTAAGTTATTAAAAGAATGCTCTAATGAAACATATAGTTTTTTTCAAATCGTTAACACTACTCGTTTAGACGTGATCTTCAATTTAAAATCATTAAAAGTTGGTTATCTTCGCCTTAATGGACGCCACCCATGTTTTCTTCAGATTCATCCAAATAACTTGAATTTTATTTACGAATGAATAGGTAGTTTATTTTGGTCTTATTTCGAATTATATTGATCACAGGAGTATCCACTTAAGGTGCATGCGCTAAGGTTGGAGAGACGACTTTGAAGGGCCACCGCGTCTGCCGGAAAATGGACGTAATGCGCGCAACGTTTGCACTAACGAACACTCATTTTAATAATAAAGTTTTGTACGTGCTGCTCAATCGTGTAACTTGTCATGGTGATTTGGCATCAGTAACTGAAGAAATAACAATGCATTTGACAGATGCCGCCAAAACAAAATGGCCGCCACAAACTGTCAACATCGACACGCCCTATTTGAAAGACCCTTTATTATAAAATTAGAATATGGTTTTAAATTTTATTATTACGATAAACTAATATAATAGTTTTAATCTTTATAATTACTATATATCTTAATTTCTATTGTATTTGCTATTAATTGAATTGACTTGTTTTGTTAATTTTTATATGTGTAGCTGACTATTTCATAACTATTATGCTTTATGGATTGAATCTGAATGAAACGGTTTATTATTATTATTATTAATGTATAACATAGGCCAAGTCTTGTGTTAAACTTTAAAGAAATTGAATCTTTAACTGTGTTTATAAAAAAAAAAATCAATGAGCAACCGATGAAGATCATCATCGTCTGCCTAATCTTTTCCCAACTATGTTGGGGTCGGCTTCCAGGATGCAGCTGTATACCAGTATTTTACATGGAGTAACTGCCTATCTGAACTCCACAACCAAGTTAGAAGACTGGTTGTCAGATTATCCCCTTTGGTAAGACTGGTTGTCAGATTATCGGGCTCCTGACGACCCAATACTTGCTACGACGTGTTGCGTGTCCGACGTGATTTCCGAGGCAGGGAGGAGTCTTGTTGGCACCTATCCACGGATTAGCCACGGCAAGCGTAGCTTAACCTGATCGATCGACCCGTGCGGCTGTTATTTCTTAGCCACAAGCCCCTCCGACCGACGAAGATATGAAATTGAATTTTATAATTTATGTAAATATAAACTTTCGTCATGCCAAGGGACTTTTACTTTTGCTGCGACAAGATGAATTGCCTCATTTACTTTAGGATAGTCTCAAGGTAATCTACATAATTTGGTTTTTGGAATAAAACGTTGAATGACGATCGATTTCTTGTACAAATAGTTGTTGACGAAATTGATAAACGTGAGAGAGTAATTGGCAATACAAGAAATCTTGAGATATGTGAGTGAACTCACATGTCTCAAGATTTCTAGATGAATTTGAGAATTTAAAAGTTTTGAAAGGGCTGAGGGCTGGCTTCGAGGAAATGATGGTGAGGAAGATTCATTTCTAATACATGAGAGCTAATAAATTCAAAAGCTAACATGAGGTAAGTGAGCTATGTTAAACTATTTATTCTGCTGGTTTTCAGACTTAAGAATACCTTTCGCGTCACTGATCATTGGCTCCTCTGTCTTCCTGGTACCACGATTTGACAATCCTGGATTCTCCAAAGACCTTTCTGGCATTTAAATGTCTACTGAAATCAATAATCTCGGCCTATAGCAGTCCACTGCTGGACAAGGTCCTGTTCCAAGTTGGGCCACAAACCCACTTCTCAGCCCCCTGCATTCAGTCAGTCCTTTTTAAGGTCGTCGGTCTATCTAGTTGCCTGTCCCACGCTACGTTTGCCTATAGGCGGTCTATCTAGCTGGCTCTCCCACGCTACGCTTGCCGATACGCAATCTATCTAGCTGGCTGTCCCACGCTACGTTTGCCTATAGGCAGTCTATCTAGCTGGCTGTCCCACGCTACGCTTGCCGACACGCAATCTATCTAGCTGGCTGTCCCACGCTACGTTTGCCTATAGGCGGTCTATCTAGCTGGCTGTCCCACGCTACGCTTGCCGATACGCAATCTATCTAGCTGGCTGTCCCACGCTACGTTTGCCTATAGGCGGTCTATCTAGCTGGTTGTCCCACGCTACGCTTGCCGATACGCAATCTATCTAGCTGGCTGTCCCACGCTACGTTTGCCTATAGGCGGTCTATCTAGCTGGCTGTCCCACGCTACGCTTGCCGATACGCAATCTATCTAGCTGGCTGTCCCACGCTACTTTTGCCTATAGGCAGTCTATCTAGCTGGCTGTCCCACGCTACGCTTGCCGATACGCAATCTATCTAGTTGGCTGTCCCACGCTACGCTTGCCGATACGCGGTCTATCTAGCTGGCTGTCCCACGCTACGTTTGCCTATAGGCGGTCTATCTAGCTGGCTGTCCCACGCTACGCTTGCCGATACGCAATCTATCTAGCTGGCTGTCCCACGCTACGTTTGCCGATACGCGGTCTATCTAGCTGGCTGTCCCACGCTACGTTTGCCTATAGGCGGTCTATATGGCTGGCTGTCCCACGCTACGCTTGCCGATACGCAATCTATCTAGCTGGCTGTCCCACGCTACGCTTGCCGATACGCAATCTATCTAGCTGGCTGTCCCACGCTACGTTTGCCTATAGGCGGTCTACCTAGCTGGCTGTCCTACGCTACGCTTGCCGATACCCAATCTATCTAGCTGGCTGTCCCACGCTGCGCTTGCCGATACGTGGTCTATCTAGCTGGCTGTCCCACGCTACGTTTGCCTATAGGCGGTCTATCTAGCTGGCTGTCCCACGCTACGCTTGCCGATACGCAATCTATCTAGCTGGCTGTCCCACGCTACGCTTGCCGATACGCAATCTATCTAGCTGGCTGTCCCACGCTACGTTTGCCTATAGGCGGTCTATCTAGCTGGCTGTCCCACGCTACGCTTGCCGATACGCAATCTATCTAGCTGGCCGTCCCACGCTACGCTTGCCGTAACGCGGTCTCCACTCCAGAAGGCCTAGACAAGTGGCAATCGGTTTCAAAGCGTTTCTTATTTCTAAACAGGATTGACATAAGCTTTTCGGGAGCTTATGTTGATTCAAAACATTCACTGATAGAATATGATTTAGTCTAGGCCCTCAGGACTCGTCTACTCCAACAGCTATCGGTCTTTCGAGAAATAGGTATGGCTAGCCTACTGTTAGCACCATCTACTAAATAGATGTGAGAATATAAACACGGATTTCTGGTCATCGGCTTATTGTTTAGAATAATAAGCCAATGACCAGAAATCCATGTTTTGTTGTTTCAGAAATTGCCTTGTTTTCGCCGTCTAACAATTGCAACAATTGGTATTGTCGGTGTTTGTTTGTGTTTAATTCTTGGACACTGCAAACATTCGTTTGTAAATGCGAACATCATTGATAATGTTATTTGTTTATTTTCTATGGATATTTCGGATGTTTATAACAACAAATATTGAATCATGAATCTTTAAAATGTCTGATTATGACTTTTTTTGGAGACATTATGCATTATTTCGTAAATTATTCGATGCATGTGGTACGGTAATCAAACTACAGTTGTCGCGTGTTAGCATGGCAATATCGGTCATTGCCCTTTCTCTAATCTCTCCGTAGCTTAGGAACCCAAACAATAAATTATACGTTACGTTACGTTGCGTTTTACGTTATGAAACATGTTGGTCACGATATATAATATATTGATTCAGGACGTTAAGACTTCATTTCAATTTTTGAATGCTAGAAAATGGAGATGGGTCAGTGGCCGCTATTGCCACGCTAAAACGCGATAGCTATAGGTTATTGTTTCGAGCGCAGATACTAAAAGATGACCATCACAGTAATTATAAGGATGAAACAATGAGGACCTAATGCTAAACGAAAACATTTAGAAAATCTACTCGAAACTCTTTTTCATCCATGAGTGAATCATCAGAATTAAATCCAGGGCGTCGATTCGGCAACCGAGCTTGCAATCACCAGACCACTAGGTTCTGATGCATAATTAGATGTTCATATGCAATAATGATACACCATGTTATGCATGGGTTGCCATATGTATTTATTTTCACGGTTTACAAGTTACAAACAGGTTAGTAAGTCGATGGAGTGGTTGTGTATTTAAATTAACTTTTACTTGGCTGTTTTGCGTTTTAAGGTACTTGGACGTCAGTTGATGAATCTTATCGAGCAGCGTCGAATATGTTGACACAATTAATAAATTCATCATCTTGCTGTCCGTATCCCCTGTTACTTGCACACGTTTTTCCTTCCATTCTCGCTATCATTCACTTCCTTCTCTTTCATAAGTCACTCCACACACAATCCATCCATATTTTCTTTGGCCTTCCTCTCCCTCTACATCCATAAACATTTATATTCATCACTCTTGCAGTTGCATGTGTTTCCTCCTTCCTCATTACACCAAGCAAACACCGTATCAAGCAATATACACATTTTTACTTTATCCCTTGTCGTCACTCCACACATCCATCTCAATATTCTCATTTTCGCTGCATGCAATCTTTTTTCATCCGTCTTCTTCACGGGCCAGTATTCAAATCCATACAGTACGACAGGCCTTATCACGGACTTGTAAATTTGCCCCTTTAACTTGAGGGCCATCTGTGGGTTGCAAGTTGTTCCTGTGACCTGTCGCCATTTCATCTTGGACAAGCGACCCGAGGTACCGAAAGTCGGAGCTGATCGGTAAGGGCGTCCCGGCGAAAGATATGGGCACAGGACTGGAGAGACCGCCAAAACACAAAACAATTACTCTATATTTATAAATATTAGGGTGTAAGTGGAATCTTTTTCGCGATTTCTGGGGTGGTCCCATAGTAAAAGTTGTTTATAATGATGAGCACAATGACACCTTAAAAGGTTGTTCTCACTTAATTTCGACAGCGATGCGGAGGAATTTTTCAACGCCATATTTTAGTTTGTTAATAGTTTTAGTTAGGTTAGTATAGGGTTTTTAACTTAATTATTAATTTTCAAAATACCTAAATATATAAATTAATTAAAACACCAAAAATAAATATTTAATATTAATATTTGTGTTAATGTAGTAAGACCATCGACTTCTTATAGGTTTTCTTGTAATCTATAAGTATTGAACTATTTTCTATATTTTTTCAAAATTTTAGGCTCAGTACTTTCGGAGATAAGGAGGGGGATGGTCAATTTTCGTCTATTTTCTTATATAACTTTAAAATGGTTTATTTCAAAATAATAAAAACAAATACATTTGAGACATACTAGTAAGCCGTTTCATTTAATATGCCACACGGTACAGTTTACAAAACTTTTTTTTTTCATTTTCTAATTTGCCCCCAAAGTTGATCCCCATATTCAAAATTTACACGTTACACGTCCGTGTTTGGGTCACAGAAATACATATGTGTACCAAATTTCAAGTTAATCGGTTCATTAGATTCGGAGCAAGTTGACTGTGACAGACGGACAGACAGACAGCCTGACACACGAGTGATCCTATAAGGGTTCCGTTTTCCTTTTGAGGTACATAACCCTAAAAAACGGAACCCTTATAGCAGATATTACCTATCCTTATCAAGCGGCCTGTGGCCCGCGACAAGATCTAAAGCTTATTACTTGCTTATGCCCGAAAATGCTATCTCAATCTCAATCCTAATCTTGATCCCGAAATGGTCTGCTGTTTAATTGTATGAAAATCTAGTCATATAATAATTAAGCCGCTTTAGTTTCTGAATCCACTAAAAATCCGATTTACCAGTAGAATTCCTAATCACGTGAAGGTTGGTGGAATCCATTGGAAAGAAAGTAGAATAATTGTTGTGTCTCTGCCAAAACCACTTATGGCGAAAGCGTCAAGCTAGCCCGCGAAATTCAAATTTTCTTACGTTTTTTGCAATTTGCAAGTCAGTATTAGATTGTACGTTGATCAAATTGTAATTCGCGGTCGTAACAAATATGTATTTACATGATTATATCATTAAAGTAATCATTACAACTCCTTAAGACTACTAAATGAAATAGTTTCATGAAATCTTGACATTTGAGGATTATACTAACTTATGGAGTTGTATTACTGATTCTAATGATTGTAGTTCTGTAAATACATATTTGTTACGGTCGCGAATCATACTTAATTTAACATACAATTTAATACTGACTTGCAAATTGCAAAAAACGTAAGAAAATTTGAATTTCGCAGGCTACCTTGACGTTTCCCCCTTAAACTAGAGTTGAAGATGACAATTACAAGGTATATAAAAATACAAAATAAGGTATTTAAAATAACAGTATTGTTTCATACATAAACTCACATCTTCTTCCCAACGGGGTAGGCAGAAACTTCAAATCCATAAACATAGCTACTCCTTTTGCTTCGTTCATATACGTTCATACATCTGGTCATACACGCACGACGGTTGCGTGTGTATGACCATTGAGCAGTTAGTTATACAGTATTATTATTGTCTCTGTAATATAATTTGATTGACCCCGTATCGGATATAAAAAAAAAAAAAAAATTGTTTACGAACTTGGAAAATCGTTCAAGGTGGAACCTTTTAGTAAAGAATGCAATGTGTGAAGTTAATTAAACAGTACTCATAATAATAACTAGTGGTCGCAAGTGCTTAGGCTGAGCATGAGGTACTGGGTTCGATTCCCAGGTCGGGTAAAGTTTAAACTATCTGGAATTACTCAGTAGCAGGCCGGAGTCTGGATTTGTGCCCGGTCCAGGCAATAGGCTCGCCTCCTATTACATGGAACTTCAACATAACTGACGAAATGTGGCGAAATGTTTAACCCTCCGGGGATTACTGGTGTGATGGTATGCTATTATGTTCATTATGTCAGTGGGTTTTGTAGAAATTTAATTGACCATAGACAAGGTCGATTTCATCGTTCCATTATCTTTGTCACCGTTTTTTGCTATACCTAGTATTTTCTTACCTGCTATGAATCAAGTGAAAGTAATTACATGATTTATATTCTTTAATGCATATCCACACGTAATCCCAAATGAGGAGTTTTTACTTTTTTCCTTATTTTCATATGAGCTTTTATTATTTCCGTGTAATTAGACTTAGTTACTTTCAGAGCATCTAAGTTGACGCTTCCAACGAAGTCTCTCTCCAAACAAATTCATTATTTTCTCTCCGCTTCTTCGAAAAAGGTCATAAAAAAAATAATCAATCTGCCTAGCCTTTTCCTAACTATGTTGGGGTCGGCTTCCAGTCTAACCGGATGCAGATGAATGCCAGTATTTTACATGGAGCGTCTGCCTATCTGACCTCCACAATCCAATTATTGGGTAATACGATACCCCTTGGTAAGACATGTTGTCAGACTTTCGGGCTTCTGATGACCCGTAACGACTGTCAAATATCCACGAATGACAGCCGGGACCAACGGCTTAACGTGCTATCCGAGGCACGGAGGAGTCTCGGTATGTACAGATGGTTACCCGTCTACGAACCAACCCCGGCAAGCGTTGCTTAACTAAGATGAATCGACCCTTGCGGCTGTTATTATGGAGCCACGAGCTCCTCCGAAAAAGGTCATCAATATTGTAAAATAAAAAGCGCTTTACATTTCAGATATCAATTTCTAAAGCACATCACTCTTAGTCATCACGAGAACGACCTATAATGTGTATCAAAAATCAAATATTACCGTAACTCCGGTAAAGTGCAAAGACGTACGGTAACTCTTACGTAACATAATATAGTATGATACTATCGCGAGATAATCTGCGCCCGCGCATGTGCACGCATTCGAACGTCGTCAGACGCCGCGACCACGCGTCTCCCGAGCAAATTGTAGCGCGGCTTTGACTGTTTTTATTTTCTTTCATTTGATTTTTTTTTTTTTGTGTTTGTGCTTGACAACTTTTAGTGCTGTGAAATTGTTGCTAATCGATTTGATATTGTTTTGGATTTGACTTTGGCCTGTAAGTGATTTTTTTTTGTATTTTGGTATAACTGTGTGTTTTTGCACTTTATTATTATAATTAGCGGTTAATATGCGGTAAAAATCTGCGTTAAGCTTTTAATTTTAGTTTTCTGAATAAGCATATATTATATTCAATTTATTTCACGTATTCTGGAGGCTTCAATTGAAACTTTTTACAGAAAACATTTTTCACTATTTGAAACACTTACTTAACAAAAATTTAATTATCTCTGTCTAGATGAGAATAGATATATAATAGTACAGAATAACAGGCCTTTTGGACTGATCCAAAAGGCCTGTTAATCCGTACCAATTTGAGGTCAAAGGCAGTATTTTCACGTTCTTGAAAGTAAGATTGAAGATCAAAGTGATACAATGAAAAATAAAATACCAGTTAATTACAGTATTTCCTAACAGAAACGTAATAAAGTTTCACATACATATGTCTTCATCGGATTTCGTTTAAATAGCATATCATTGAACAGTTTATTGCATATTTCTCCCGGTTTACTTATTAATGGGTGCTTATTATGCGAATGTCAAGCAGTAAAGCTTTTGGATTGGTGACTAAGTAATAATAGCCGCACGGGTCGATCGGTCAGGTTAAGCTAAGCTTGCCGCGGTTGGTTCGTGGATGGGTAACCATCTTTACATGCCAAGACCCCTCCGTGCCTCGGAAAGCACGTTAAGCCGTTGGTCCCGGCTGTCATTCGTGGATCTTTGACAGTCATTACGGGTCGTCAGAAGCCCAAAAGTCTGACAACCAGTCTTACCAAGGGGTATCGTGTTGCCCAGTAACTAAATTGTGGAGGTCAGATATTCAGTCGCTGCATGTAAAATACTGGTATTCAGCTGCATCTGGTTAGACTGGAAGCCGATCCCAACATAGTTGGGAAAAGGCTAGGCAGATGATGATACAGTAAAGCTTCATGCTTTACTTTCATATGTAAGAGGAAAATAAACGTTTATATTTTCTAGAGTTTTTCACTATTTAATTGATCAATCACCTTCAGAATTTTACCCATTTAACGCAAGCCTGTAGATTAGTAGGTACCTGTTTTATCAACAGCAACTATTAGGACATTAATATTTTGATTGAAAAGAGTTTCCATGGAGTTTCTTGCTCCTTCTTCTCCATAGGAATCTTTTACGCTTTGGAATTCAAAAGTGCCTGTAATTGTACTATCAGGTTGGCGGAAAAGTCTTGCACCAAGATATAAGACTTAATGAATTTATTGATAACTTTGTTATTTACAATAATTAATCAGTAATGTAATCCCCAAATAACTCTATTACTCTGGCCCATCTAGTTGGTAGATTGTTGATGCCCTGCGCCCAGAATTCCGGAGGCTGTGCAGAAAAGAAATTGTTCACTGCCATTTTGAGGTCTTCGTAGTTTTGAAAATTTTTCTCACGCAAATAAAGCTTTAGTGGTCGGAACAAGTGATAGTCGGATGGCGCGAGATCCGGTGAGTACGGTGGGTGGGCAACCGGGTGCCATCCAAGCTCTACGACTTTTTGTCGAGTCTCCGAAGCGACATGAGGTCGCGCATTATCATGGAATAAGTGAACATTTACACGTCTCGGTCGTTTTTCTCTTATTGCGTCAGCCAGTTTCTGAAGCTGTTCAGTATAAATGGAAGTCGTAATCGTCGTTCTCGCAGCGAGAAGCTCGTAATAGAGTGGGCCCTTCGCATTCCACCAAACAGAGAGAAGATGCTTGCGTGAGTGACGATTCGGCTTTGGCTGCGTTGGTGGCTCTGCGTTGTAAGGAAGCCAGACGGCGTGCCGTGTGTTGTTATCATAGAGAATCCAGCTCTCATCGCCCGTTACCAGATCTTCAAGAAACTCTTTCCGATGTGGCTGAAAAAGAAGCGATTCACAAATACTAACTTGGACTTGACGATGACTGTCAGTTAGTTGATGTGGAATCCGTCGTGCCATTACCTTACGATAGCCGAGTTTGTGTAAATGGGCCTCGACGGTCGAATGATGACAGCCAAGAGTCTCTGCCAAATCATGCGTATTTATTTCTGGATTAGCCTTTAAACAGCGGAGTAATTCCTCATCGTCGAAGGTGGATGGTCGCCCAGATCGCTCGTGATCTTCAAGAGTTATATCTCCCGATGCAAAGCGAGAAAACTAGCGGCTTATCTTCCATCGCGATACAACACCTTCACCGAACGCTTTGCTGATGTTAGCGGTAGCCACACTCACGTTGTGTCCCTGACACTACTCGTAAAAGATGATCGAAGATCGAAGTTGATGTTCACTAATCATTTTCACAAACTAACCAAATCCTCACTAGCACGCGTTGATGTGATAACTTCGAGAACCTTCTACAATATTCTTACGTATACCAGATCAATACTAAATATTCCGGAAAATTCTAGTAATTTACAATTTCTGGTGCAATATTTTTCCGCCAACCTGATAAATGCTCTGAGTTTTTTTATCAGAAAAGAAAATACATGGTGAAAAGCTAAGAAAAGGACTATTTATATTTAAGACGTAGTAGCTGGCTTCATTAAATGTATAACCGCAAATTGCTTTATTCAACCATATTGAAGCAAAGATTGCTTCAATTGGCGCAAGAGGAGCTTGTGTCTAAGCTATAAAAGACGTACGGGTCGATCCATCAGGTTAAGCTACGCTTTGCAGGGTTGGTCCGTGGATGGGTGAACATCTTTACATACCAAGACTTCTCCGTGCTTCGGAAAGCGCGTTAAGCCCGGCTGTCATTCGTGGATCTTTGACAGTCGTTACGGGTCATCAGAAGTCCGAAATTCTGATAACCAGGCTTAAAATACTGGTATTCAGCTGCATCAGTTTAGACTGGAAGCCGACCCTAAATTAGTTGGGAAAGGTTAGGCAAAATTGAGGCAAATATTGCAAATATTATGTTCACAACCAAAATCAGAATAATACACAAGCTCAAAACACCAGTACATTTTAAATCAATGCCTGCATGCCTAGACTCCTAAAAATGTGTCAAAGTTCACACCTGACGACGCATATCATGACGTCAAACAATGTACATCACATGCACGTTACTATATCACGTAACGTTATGTAACGTAACAGTTACTCGTTATTTAAACGCTTATAACCGTTTTCGGTAGCAACAACTAAACGGGTTTTCAATAAAATAAACAGTTAATTAGTGTGTAGGAAATAAAAATGTTATGTTTGTTTGTTTGGATTTCGTAATAGATAATTGAGAGCATAACGATGCCCATAATTTGTTGTAATTGTGTTTATTACATATGTGTTATTTGTTTTAATTTAATTAGTAGAACCCTCAACTAATATTTTATTAAATAACTAGCTTTTGCCAGCAGGTTCGCCCGCGTGGAGGTCGGAAATTAACCCAGAAAATGTACTACCACGATAAAAAGTATCATAATTACCTTGTGTTAATCCATGTTATAAACTATCTGTATGCCACTTCCGAATTCTATTAGAAGCATAATATGTATATATTAATGATTCAAATATTATCGTTCATTCATGCAAGCCTAGTACTTTATGTTAGGTTTACTGCTCAGAAATTGTGCACAACGTGTCGTGTCTTGAATTGATATACTATCTTGATTTCATGCAATTCTAGTACTTTTTGTTTGGTTACAGACTTGCTAGATATTTTATAGCATACTTTACCATTTTTACAAACTTAGATAACTTTCTTATTTATGCATAGTTTGAAATAAAACAAACAATAAATGTTAAGTAAACTTACCGCAATACATTGGTTAAAACCGCATCCAAATCTGTTAAGCCGTTTCTGAGATTAGAGCGGTCAACGCACAGACAAACCGACAAACAGACAAAAATTCTAAAAATCATTGTTTTGGGTTCTATTGCGTTAATAAAAACCCTTAATTTTCTCAAATATCCTCGAAGTACAGACGCCAGCAGGTCAAGCTACCCGAAACTATCAAATTTTCCCAATCAACCTTGAACCTAATACTTTAACGATAAAGTTGAAAATCTATTAAAGAAATTTGAGAGATTGTAGTAGCTTGATGTGCTGGCGTCTGTACCTACCGCGATCAGTTACATTTTTATTATAATATAAAGTATAGATAGGTCGGTATTAAACGATCTTAATTTTACTTATGACTGTGTTCACCAACTTTTAAAACTGTTGTTTAGTTATTTAATCAATTCTTTCGTTAGGAAGTTTGACATAAAACAACTGTTTAAATACCTAACCGGTTTGATAGTTGGTGAACACAGCCCTTAGACATAGAATTATATATAACTGCCTAAGTTTCTTCGAAGTCTATACAAATGCAGAGAAACCAATGTATTAGTTAGTACCTTCTAGTGTCAAAACTTAACTATAGAATTTTTTTAAATTTCATCTTGTTCTAATACGTACAGCATCAAAGAGTTGGCAGTAATTGAGAACCACACATTGCGTTTTCAAAATTGGTACACATAAAAACAGTAGTATTGCCAATAAATAAATCAATGTTGACGTGTTTAATGTATCGTTACCACTAATCCAGGTATTGATTGAAATTATAGAGCGTATCACTCGATTTATTTCCCGTAAACGGATAATCTCATTCAGGGTAATGTTTAAAACATGCTTAATTATCTAACAAATAAACCTATTCATTATGTTTTGATTTATTTGTCTGAAAATTGGCTTGAAAAGTGGAGGACTTTTGCTTCTAATCGCGTATTATACAAGCAACTCTCAAAATTCAACGAATTATTTCGCGAAAACATAAGATTTTGAAGCGTCTCCCACTTTTCTCGGTCAGTTGGCTAACTGGGTCTTCGGAGTTAGTCATTAGTGAGCAAATGTTAATTTTTACTTCTTAATTGTTGCTTTTTTGTCTATGAATTAAGGTTAAACCTCCTTCACGTCTCTAGCTTAGAATGGGAAGACTTTTCGCTAAAAAATACTCTCTCGGACTCCTAAATCAAGCCCATCTGCATTTTTTTTTTGTGTAAATGTCACAGGAGATTCTCAGTAGCTATAGCTACCCGAAGTCTGGATTTGTGATGATTGATGGCATCCGTCGCTTGAGCCTAGTCTCCCGTCCCTCGCAGACTCACTGCGCTCAACGCTCTCTTGGACGCTAAAACAATGTATTAATTATAATTATTAACTGAAAAACGATTATTATTTTTACCCGACTGCGCAAGAAGGAGGGTAATGTTTTTCGAGAGTATGTATGTATGTATATATGTCTATTTCTTTGGCACGCTTTGTC
Organism: Dicycla oo; assembly: GCA_948252095.1. Lineage (NCBI taxonomy): Eukaryota > Metazoa > Arthropoda > Insecta > Lepidoptera > Noctuidae > Dicycla > Dicycla oo. The sequence continues at coordinate 24,148,045 of OX411728.1, forward strand.
GCCTAAACGGCTTGAAGGATTTTAACATATCGTGTTGTTAGATTCGTCTTAATTAAAAACAAAAGTTTCGAATTTGGAATTAACTTTTTATTCATACCCAGACTATTAAATGCCAGTAACACAGTTTGGCTATTAAAACCTCTTTAAAACTAAATGATTATCAAAAATGTAGAAAAATCAAAACAAATGAATGACAAAAATAACTCGTACACAGGGAATAAAACATAATTATGTAATACAAAAAATCCTTCATAACTGAAAACCTAAAAAGGGGTCATTTTACTCATCATTATGAACAAAGGGAATTTATGTTCGTATCTCTACAAAATGCCCCCATTTTGTCGAGATACGAACATAAATATATAAAGCAGCACATTTTTTGCGATTTCAGGGCTGGTCCCGATTAAAAGATGTTCATAATTATGAGTACAATGACCCCATATGATGTTTTCAGTTATTTCAATTAAACCGTCTATAATTTACCTTCATTTTAATCACAATCAAATTCACCGAAACCTTATCAACCATTCCAAATCGACTACATGCAAATAGCAATGCACAATAATTGCAGTAGTACATACAAAAACATAATATTCATCGAGAAGTGTGCGCTGTGGTTGGTTCTAAACATGATGGCTATGGGTCGTAACTGGAGCGTGCTACCACGTTTTTAGCTGCTTCGTACTTTGTTTAATTGCGATGAAATTCTGCTAGGCTGTTAGTGTTATGTTTCTAATTTACGTAGCTGTTATTATTTACTAGTAGTTCTGCGAGCAGTAGACCACGCGTAGAGCGGTGCTCAGTAGCGCCATCTAGCGAACTTATTGTAAAACAAAAGCGTCAAGGTAGCCCGCGAAATTCTAATTTTCTTACGTTTTTTGTAATTTACTAGTCGGTATTAGATTGTACGTTGATCAAAATATAATTTGCGACCGTAACAAGTATCTGTTTACATAATTAAAATGATCAATACAACTCCTTAGTACCAGGTAATCCTAATGAATGACTATTTCATTAAATCTTGACATTTCAGGATTATACTAACTTAAGGAGTTATATTACTGATTCTAATGATTATAATTCTCTAAATACATATTTGTTACTGCCGCAAAACATACTTTATTATACATAAAAGTACTCCTTTTAAAGAACTGTCAATTATTTTCCGAATTCTCTAGTTTTGTGATGAGAAGATGGTCCCAGGTGCTCCATCCATCTCTAACTAATAGTTCAAGGACCGATTCCACTAGTAGAAATCCAAAAGTGAGTAATCTATTGCATTTTGAGGAACTATTCTGCTCATCACGCCGAAGATCCACCTCCAAGATCAACTTTTCTAATAAAAACAGAACCATCCAAACCGAATTTCATAAGGCGGAGATGTCCGGTAGTGTCCCCCCTATTTGCCCCTTTTTGGAGAAAGTACCACTCCATTCAAAAAAACCCGACGACCAAAAAAATCTATAAAGTCGTAAAACCTGTTTATCAAGTTTCGTCCAGATCGGTTGTAAAATACGACTTGTAGTAGAGTGGAGTAGCAATAAACTGCCAGACTTGAAGCAGAGACGCTTTGCTCGCTAGGTCAGTAAATATAGGAACCGTCAGGGAAATTAATTGGTTATCAAATTAACACACTAGGTTTTGGCCATTTTATACAATTGGTGATTTAAACATACGGGCAACAATTTACTATAGTGAAGTATAGTAAATTATTGCCCGTACTATAGAAAACTATTAGAACTATAGTAAATTATTAAAAACGGGCATTGGTTTTTTAGTGGGTTATACATAAGTTTTATAGGTGCGACAAAAATAAACGCTCAGGGCTGAGCAGAGTGTTGAAAATTCAAAAGCGCGCTTTATTTTGTCACTAGCTTTTGCCAGCGGCTTCGCTCGCGTGGATGTTGCAATCCTCCCACGGGGACCGTACATTTTTAGGGATAAAAAGCATCCTATGTCTATTCCAGACTATAATCTATCTCTGTGCTAAATTCCATCCAGATCCGTTCAGCCGTTCTGGCGTGATTGAGTAACATCCATCCATCCACCCATCCAAACTTTCGCATTTATAATATTAGTTTGATTCATTTAGGTGTCGCTTATTGTTAGTGAAAACGGGCACAAAACTAAATGATGATTGACGATGATGACATGATTATTTTAGAACTGTTGAATAACATCGAAAGTTTATAAAATTAATGGAATCTCGTATATTTAATTAGAACCTTCCTCAAGAATATTCTACATGATAATAATAATCTGTTGATGCTACAGTCCAGCCGACGAGAGAATGTGTTCTTGACACCTGTCAGTTTCGTACTAATATGGTATTTTGCAAAAATGATCCTTATCACAACTAGAAGTTGTCCAACTGACAGGTGTCAGGAACGCATTCTCTCGACGGCTGAGCTGTCTACCGCGTATTTGGTCTGTCACCCCAAGATTGAATGTCACTTGTACAACCACGATTCATAGCTCATAACTACGATTTGCGAAATGGTGCCAAGCCCAAGTTATTTGACTCGTAGACAAAAACTTGGAGGAAGACCTCAAAAACCAAGGGCGCCTACTACGCAGTGATACAACCTGACATCCAAAGGAAACCTTGGTTTTTCAAATGCCCAAAATTGTCCAAAAGAACTGTTTCATCACTTTGTAGACTGAGACTGTTGTAGCCCAGTGCTCCTGAACAAGATCCATGTTCGGGACAACTCATTATGCGAGTGTGGTCTTGCGGAGGGTACTTTGGATCATATTTTTTTTCTCCTATTCTTTGAACACCAATTCCTTCGACCTCTATAGGAAAATTTCCAAATATAACATTCCTCTCCCAACTAACTTCCATTCCCTTCTATCCCACTTCTCCCCCAAAATCATACAATAGCCACATTCCTAAATGAAAATAATTTAAAATTTTAACTGGGGATGGTGCGTAAAATAACTATATATTTAAATATTATGTATTTTTTTGTTTATAGTCCCCTATTTTATATGCTTGTAAATTAGAATACATGTTTTTACTAACCCTTGTGTTCGTCCCTGCAGCTACTAACATTTTACTACCAGAAAGTAAAGTCCGACGGCCCGCCACTCGTGCCGTCTCAACGTGACGCTGGCAGAATAGTCGACACCGGCTCAATTGCCAAGAAAGACGAAAAAAAAAACCGCGAACATTTGTGGTAAACCACTTTTCAACCTTATTGCCTTAGTAATAAGGCTGAAATGTAGTACACTGCAAAAGTGGTCAGTGTCTGCGATGGTATTATACATCAAAAAACGACAAAGTCTATGTATTTATTTGTCGACAACCCTAGGTGTACCCAATGGGATTTCCCATCAGCAAAAATGAGGAACTTTCACACAAACTTTTATCTCCTATTTAATTAACCCTTCAGGGCATGAATTTTAAAAAATCCTTCCGTAGAGCTTACTTTGCTATACAGGGTGTCTCAAACGTAGTGGTCCAAAGGCAAATGGGGTTAATCGGAGGTGGTATTAATATACTTGGGGAGTTTGTTGCCTCAACAGTGAAAGGCCTGAGACGGCGGCGCGCCGTGCACCGCGCGTGCCTCTATCTAGAGGAATTGCGGCCGTTTAAGACCGCTGAGGGTGACGGGGTCTGAATTAATCCATGAGGATTTCCACACGCTAAAAAAAGGCTATGCGTCGTATGTCAGTGAATGAGTAAAATATGTCTATTAAGTAGATGTGACAGATAGTTAAGCATGAATGAGTTATGCAATTAGTTACTATTTTTAGTATGAATGAGCTAACATGAATAAGTTATGTAATTAGTTACTATTTTTAGTATGAATGAGCTAACATGAATCATGTTTAGCCTTTCGCATTTAGCCAAAATTAGTTACTGTGTTTATGTACATTGGTTGAGTTAACTACGTATCAAAAAACCGGCCCTTACGAGTAGTCAAGTTTAAGTTTACTGGGATACATTGTCAAAAATTGTATAGTAATTGTGTGGACTAGTGACAGGATGCCTTAGTTCTAAAAGTCACTAAGTCCATTTTTATCGATATTCAGTTTACCAGTTCAAATAAATCTTTTTTTTTTGTCTATGAGTTGGTCTCATCCTTTTTTTAATTAAAGGTCGCTAAGTTGGTTTTCTCCAATTCCTAAAATCACTAAATCCTCTAAACTAATTCAGTTCAAATTCAAAAAGTCACTAAATCCAAATTTAAGCAATAAATACCCATATCGACTGAAAAATTATTTCAAAGTCACTAAATCCATGCATTTTTAAACTATTATATATCATGGTTCAATTTATTAACCGATTCCTGGACATAGAAAGAAAGCGTATTAAAACAGAAAAGCTTTACTTGCCTGGCTTAGATCTGCTAGAAAACTCCCCCAATACAGGTAAATTCCTAGTTTTCTTTCTAGAAAAGAATCTAAGGGATAAGGAAAATCCTGGTGATCGCGTCTTAAAAATTAAGAATTACAAGAACCTGTATCATGCTCATGTTAAGCCATTAATAACTGAAATAGCTGTATGCCGAAATGTGCGCTTTCAAAGATTCTGATACCCTGAATTTACTACCTCGATGAAAGGTCAAAATTTTAAGATGACATTGGCGCCGATCTTGTTCACAAACGAAACTAAAATTAATACCCTGCCCTTGCAAACGATAAATATTAATTTAGTCCTGTCAAATTAAGATACTCCTTATACGAGTTAAAAATTGGCTACTAGAAATACGCCAATTTACGCCAGGCACTGACTAATTTGACAGGACTAAACTAATATTTTTTCTTCTGTCGTTTTCTTAATGAAATATAAAGAAAATGATGCACTGAACTTAAATTTAGTTTAGTTTGTGAACAAGGGAATCGGCGCCATTATATCGTCTTGGCATGGGTGGCACGATCATCGCAGATCTCAATAGCTGTAGATGATGCTATTAACACCAGTAAAACTTCAGGATATCTGGAAACTGCTTGAGTATGTTCCTGTTCAAAAACGACTCTTTTATGATGACATACTGTTAGAAGTTACTTTTTCAGGAAGAGATCAGGATAATAAAAATAACGATACACAGGCAGAAATATATTAGTAAAGGGATAATATAATAATAATTTTTATCCGTGTATAATATATAAGATTGGTCAGGCAGTTCTTCCATAGTTCAAGTAACCCAATCCACTTTAGCCACCCAAACCAATATGTTTTGTTTTCACGTACAACAATAGTCCTGCACCAACCGGGGGATGTCCTTGTCCTTGGGTGCACTTGCATGGTGCATACGGGGATAATCGTCGGTTGGTGCCTCCTCATCATTTAAAATTATTTAAGGGTCCTCTGCGGGTTGGCTTCGGCTCTTCGTACGCCTTCCAAAGGTCCGGGACCGCAGGGTCCCGAGAAATGTCGAAAAAAATAATAATAGTACTGTGTTCAATATGATTCAACGTGATTTTAAACTAACTAATTAGAAGATTAGAAGTAAGGTTTAATATTGTGTAAAAATTAACAGCTTTAATGATAAAAAGAAGTTTATAGTTCTGTTATTATTTGGTTGTTTGTTCTTTATTAAAGTCTTTAGTTAAGATAATATGTCACTAATTCCAAAGAAGTTTCATAAGAGTTCCCCAACTCTACTAATTTTGCAATAAGACCTATATGTTAAGTATTTAATACCTACTGATCATTATAATGATAATATATATTTTTTAAGAACATCATATTAAAGCCTACCCAATAAATTATTGTTCCGTTTTTTTTTTCACAGTTATTTATACGGCCATTTTCTTAAAAGATTTTTTTTTTTCACTTTAAATGATCTTAACTTAAAACAAAGAAGATGGATTTAGGGACTTTTTGAACTAAGGCATCCATTAGTGGACTATAGATTTTTCAATTCAGCTTCAGTCACATCCTTGTACCTATTCTTGTTTTCTGCTCCCCCACTACCAAAGTCCGACGGGACGGCAACCCGATACGCTGGATAGAGATCAGGTGCACGACCAAAACGGCTCCAACTTCCAATCGCCAGGCTACTACTATGATTTGTCTATGACGTCTGCAAAAACCAACTGAAAGCATCGTTACTTACATTGGGTAAGTATTGATTAACAATGAAAAATTCGGTATTGATTTACAAACCCAAAAATAATGACGCTGTTGAAAGAAATACCCCACAGGTATATACAGCCCTTTCGAAATAATATTGCAGCCATTGAAATACTTACACGTATGTAAGTAATTCCAGTATAAAATGTTTAATTAACTCACATGTTCGCGCCATAATATTTCACATAATAACTATAACGGTTCAAGCTGTTATGCTCTAGAAAGGAATCTCGAGCTATCAAGGTTCTCCGGTCATTATGCAGAATGTGTAAAAAGTGCGTGAATCTGCGAAACTTTCAATGTCGTCGCTCTATCCGGACGGTTGCGCAAGCTTTGTTGAGGTGTTTTGGTAAATTAACTATATACGATTATTATTTTAAATATACTTAAGTAGCCGCCGTTTGATCAGAAACTTCAATTAACAAATTAATTGAAATATTTCAAATCGGGAAATAATTACTGTGTTTTCCGGAAAAAACGTACTGTTCAACCATGAACAGTAGTTACACGAGCCAGCTACATCACTACAGCGTCAGCGTTAAGATCGACATACATTCGTTCCGCCGGCAACACCGGCACACCGTCAGCACACTAAGAAGTGACCTGCTGAGATCTTCGCTTCATCGGCTCGATACACACACAACACACATGTAAATAGGTATCAATGTGTATTGACCACAAAATTTATATATAATTAAGTTAACTACTGTAATAAAGCAGTCATCAAGCTGGAGTCGAGTTTGATTCATCTCCCGTAACTCCTCTCACTGTGGCCAAGACACCTTTAGCCATCATCGGTCCTATGAGTCTGTGGGATCGGCAGTGTGAAAACCATTTCCTGTGTACATTGCACGACGTACACAAACCCCTATTCCTACCCAAATTCCGTCTGTCACCGTAGGTCTCCTTGTGACAGACTTCCCGTACGTAAAACCAACGTAACTTACTTTTGGTGTGGTTTGTATGATAGGCTAGGGCGTTAGGGTAACTAGGGTGCTAGGTAATTGCTATAGGGCTAGGTTTAGAGTCAGTAGGGTCTTAGGTATTTCATAGGTACCAGACTCAATTGTTTCTAACGTAGCCGCACTGTACGCATTTGGAATAACGGCCGTACTAAGCTGTAAGCCCGGTGCGTACACGTACCAAGCCACCTTTAAATAGTCAGCGGAATGATTTAACAAAATGGAGTTTAATATGTTTTTCACTATAATATTATTTAGAGATTTTTTTCCAGAAGGTTTATGTGTATTTTATTTAAGGGGGAAGCGTTAGGGGTAGCCCGCGAAATTCAAATTTGCTTACGTTTTCTGCAATTTGCAAGTCAGTATTAAGTTGTATGTTAAATAAAGTATGATTTGCGGCCGTAACAAATATGTATTTACAGAATTATTATCATTAAAATCAGTAATACAACTCCTTAAGTTAGTATAATTCACAAATGTCAAGATTTCATGAAACAGTCATCATTAGGATTACCTGGTCTTAAAGAGGTATATTGATCACTTTAATTATTATAATTATGTAAATAAATACTTGTTACAACCGCGAATTACATTTTGATCAACGTACAGCCTAATACTGACTTGCAAATTGCAAAAAAAACGTAAGAAAATTTGAATTTCGCGGGCTACCCTGATGCTTTCGCCTTAATACTTATTTAGATGTAGCCATTGATTGCCATTGAGGTTTAATATAAACTGGAGCAGAAACCGCGAAAAAAATTTTTGTTGTCGTCACAAACTAAAGATGTGTACCGCAGATGTCATGTGTGACAACCGCTGTGTAAGGACGTTTTCTGTCTGGGACAACAACATATTTTGTTCGCGAAGTCTGCTATAGTTTACATTGATCCTCAATGGATGTAGCACAGAAATCTTAATGTTTTGACATGTCGCCACATCTGCAGCAAGTGCGGGTCGCTAGTTTGGATAAATAAAAGAGTAATCATGGCGTTTCTTGCCGGTTACTCTGCCTAATATACGACATATTGTAACCGTGATACTGAATTCTGCCATTTGTAATTTTCATAAATTACCTTTTATGGTGCATGTCGATGGCTCCGAAGTATACTGAGTCAACTGTTATAGTTCTAATAATTTTTAAGGAAGGCGATAAAAAGAGCGAATGGTTATATTTCAAATGTTAATACAATCATGAAAAATAATTAATCATAGCGGATTAAATATAAAAAGTCCTATCAACAGTGCAAAATAAATTTCATATTATTTTATTAATAACCATTCGCTCTTTTGATCTCCTTCCTTTAAAGTTATTAGAAGTACGGTTGACTCAGTATACTTAGGGCAGAGTTCACCGGCTTTAAAAGAACTGTTTAAATTTTTAATCAGTTCTTTCCTTAGGAAATTTGACATAAACCAACTGTTTGAATACCTAACCAGTGGTTTGAATGTTGGTGAACACAGGCCTTAGGAGCCATCGACGTGAAATCTTATTGTAATCAAACATTTTAAAATTTTCGGAAAGCTTTTGTGAAATCCATTCAAATTCCTTTTCTTACTTCTATTACACGTTATGGTTCGTAAAACCGGGGATAAACAGCAAATAAATATCAGCAATAACAATTAAAGCTTAGCAAACGAAATAACACTTCTAAACCAATTCATAAAAATAAAAAAAAAACACTGCAATTCAATGTATAAATGCAATTAGTCTATAATGGATTAAGAAATCGTTGTTTTTAGGATTCCGTACCCAAAGGGTGCCAACGGGACCCTAGTACCTACTAAGACTCCGCTGTACGTCCGTCGGTCTGTCACAGGGATCTTTTGAACCGTTATAGATAGAAACTTGAAATTTCCACAGTGTGTATTACTATGTCCGCTATAACAACAAATAATCAAAATAAAATATGGTTAAAAATTAAAGGGGAAAAACTCACTTAAAAAAAAAAAGTAAAGTAAGTATAACAAGAAAATGTAGTGTTGAATATTGTACGGTCACGGTGGTACAGAACCTTTCGTGAGCAAGTCCGACTTACTTGGCCGTTTTTTTGTGTCTATGGTGTCACTTTATGTCATGGGTGCTAGGTCGCGTGACACGTCATGATAATAATGTCACTTTCGCCATTAGTGCTAATATCAAACGCGTGTCGAATGCGAGTTTTCTCGATAGGTACTTATACACGCGATAATTGAACTCGCGTAGTGCCAAAGGTCATTGATAAATGATTTGGGATTGAATTTAGCAATATAGGTATATACTCGTACTTTTGATGGGACACTTGTTTCACTTTGGAACAAATGTCTCGTTGTTCCTCGTTTCTAATTAAAAAAAAAAAAACACGACTGCCCCGCTAAACAACGAACTAAAATGTAAATGAAAAAACAAGTTGTATTCGTTGATCTGTATATACTAAGCGAAAGATCACCCATTTTCTCCCTGACTAAACAGATAAATAAAATTGTCATTGCTGTCGGGGGATCGTTCTGTGGAACATTATTTAATCTAAGAGGTCCGCCGACTGCAATGACAATTTTATGTAAATACAATTGTCATTGTTGTCCGGGAACCGTTTTGTGAAACACTATTTAATCTAAGAGTACCCCCGACTGCAATGACAATTTTATTTATCTATTTAGTCAGTGAGTAGGTACATTGAGTAACCTGTCGCTTAGTATATGTATACAGATTAACTAATACAATTTGTTTTTATTTTACTTTTTAGTTCGTTTTTTAGCAGGGCAGCCGTGTTTTTTAAATTTTTAATAATTTATTTTTATTTACACATTTTGCTGACAAGTTTTTGGAATGTAGGCCTTCAAGTTGATATATATATATATACAGTATGTTAACCAACAGAGGGCGTTCCCGTTAACCCGCAATAGTATAGCATCCATACATGCTAAAAAAAATATTACCATTCGAAAACAAAATGGTTTTTATTTTTTTTTAATATTAAAATATTCACTAAAAATGCTAAAAATATTCAAAAAAATATAAAAATATTCACTAAAAATAAAAACTAAATTGCGATGTTTCCGTCCTTCAAGTACGCGTGTACAGAGTGTTTCTTTTACGTATCAATTTAACATTTGACCCTTTTTGTCTCTTAGGCATCGATCGATATGTTAAATTAAAGCATTTTCGTAATAACTTAACCTGTGCATAATTATTTTAGATTATGATTATATTACATAGTGTAATTAATTTGTAAAGTTATATCTAAAAAAAACTGAGAATCACGCCGAAAACTATCAAGCGTATTTTTATGAAACCTTCAACCATTTTAAAGATATTTAATGGCCAGTTGGCGTGATTGGTTAAGATACCACCTATCATGCCGCAGGTCGTGGGTTCGATTCCCATCCAGGACAAGCATTTGTGTGCATGACCATGTCTGTTTGTTCTGAGTCTGGGTGTAATTATCTATATAAGTATGTATTTACAAAAAAAAATTAGTGTATGTAGTATATCAGTTATCTGGTTTCCATAGTACAACCTCTGCTTCGTTTGGTTAACACGGGCCGAAGCCAAGTGCTAACCTAAAAAGTACTAACCTAAGTGATAGATGATAATATAACATTACGGTGTGATGATATGCTGATGATTTATGTTGTTGATGATGATGTTTGTTGGTGTGATATTAGTGCATCATTGTCGTTCTGAAGGAATTTTCGGACAATTCTGCAAGTGTTCAGGATAACAGCTTTCTGTAAAGTTTGGTAGGTAGAAGGAGACAAGTCTAGCGTGTTTAAAGATTGGTGTAGTTGTTTGGGAATGACACCCGTGGTTGGCAGTACTACTGGGACTATGGAAACGCTGGCTAATCGCCACATTCGGCTAATTTCTATTTTTAAGTCCGTATATTTTGATAGCTTTTCTGTTATTGTGTTTTGTAGGTTTTGTGTGTTTGGTACTGCTATGTCAATAATTTGCGCGGTTTTATTGATTTTATCTAGTAAAGTTATGTCTGGTCTGTTGCAATGTGTTGTTCTGTCTGTGAGGATGGCCCGATCAAAATATAATTTGTGTGTTGCGTTTTCAAGAACTATTTCAGGATTATATTAAAATTTGTAGTAAGGTACTGGAGGTGTAGTTATTAATTTATATTTTATAGCCAGTTTTTGATGGATTATGTTGGCTATTTGATCGTGCCTGTGTTTATAGTCAGTCTGAACTATTGCTCTACATGCTCCAGTAATATGTTGAATAGTTTCGGAAGAACTATGACATCGCCTGCAAATATCTGTTGAAAGGGGGATTCGCATAATATGCTTTTGGTAGTTACGGGTCTCGATTACTTGGATTATTATTATTTGTTTTAGTATACGTGTTATAATATTTGGGACAGCGCTCCTTGATGGGCGAGTCCTATTACTGGGTATACGACGCGTTGCGTGAGCTCAGCAAAGTTCTGTGCACGCAAGCTATGCATTCAAGGCTGTTGGCATATATATGCATCTTAAGGGGATGTAGGAGAGATCATTTGCATACAAATTACCCTTTATGACCCCTACGCAAATGTCAACCATTTTCAAGTAATTTGACATTTTTTTTTAAAGATCTCTGAAGAAAAAACATTAAAAATTTATATATATAAAAAAAATGCACGCGTCTGTCGGTCTGTCAAGATCATTTTTATCAGGAACACGTGGAGGTATTAAGTTGAATTTAATATAAAATACGTAGGTTTATACTCCCTTGGGGCTCTAAAAAATCAAGCTTCTAAGTCAACGCAATAATAAAATACTGCCATTAATGCGACATAATTTAATACTCGCAAATAAATCAAAACCTAATGGTACTTCCCGTTGACGTAGAATCATGAAATTTGGCAAGAAGCAAGGTCTTACAGCAAAAGTAAAGGAAGAAGTCTGAAAATTGTTAATTTGTAATTTTATCACATACAAAAAATTGGGATTACAAACTTAAAGCAGTAGGAGAATTGACTGTGACGTATATCAATGTATGAGAGAACATGTTTTTTTAAACTAGAATATTAAGTTTGTTTTGGGATAAATTCTTATCAGCTATGAAACCCTTCATTGTGCGTGGTCCGATACGCACTTGGGCGGCTTTTTTGTACGTATTTTGGGTGCCTCTACCTGGGTCAAATAAATTTACCTATTTCGTTCTTTCTATAAAAACACCTATATGAAATTTTCATCCTGATTATTGACAATTGACAGTACCATAAATAATGGAGTCCAGCAGAAGAGAAACAGTCCCATAGTCTGAAGGCCCGAGTTTTTTAGTTCAGTGAATGTTAAAGAAAATGATTCGAGGCTATTCTAAGATTAGTTTTTAATTACGAAACTCTTAAAAGTGAGAGTGAGCAGGCTTCTTCTGGGTAAGCTCACTCCATCGTCGACTTTGTCTCTGTCGCCTCCGACCTAGACTAGAATCAAGAGCAAACCCATCTCAAAAAAAAAAAGAAACGTTGCATTCAGTTTTAAAAACTTAAGTCCACATTTAATTTAATTGGCGATTTATTTAGATAAATTCTTCAATCTTTCCAATCCGTAAATTGATTTACATATTTATCATATTATTTTGCATAATTGTAAGTGAAACATAAGCAAACATCCTGTAGTGGCAACCTGACAAGTTAAAGCTCTCTAGTTTAAGATTTATGGCTGCTTGTACTTCCATTACTAAAGATGACAGAAAAATGCAGAATGTCCACTTTTTACAATTTCTTTCTTGGCGTTGACAATAACGACAACAAAAAAATACATAGTGAAATTTACCTGACTGGTAGGTAATTTAATTGCTTATCAAATTGACACATTGCATCAAATGGCCATGTATCAGTTTCCACCAAACAGATAAATCATCGAGGATGCTCGAGCACTTTTTAAATTTCACTGATTAAGTAACTGTATCAATATTGCCTTTAAGTATAAAATTGGACACAAGCATCAAGCGTTTATCAAGCGTGATGTCTACGTCGAATTTTATACTTAAAGTCAATATAGATACAGTTACTTATAGCTATTTCATACAACTGTGAAAGAACTAAAGTTGTGTTTTGAATACAGTGTGTATCAGAAAGGTGTGGTCTTTAAGGATGTGGTACAGACCACCATCAAACTGAACTACTTTCTCTATGGGACCAAAATAATCGGTCATCGCAAACATTTGGGTCGAGTAGGCATTTAAGTTTTGTATGGGACGACTGAATATTTTTCACCATTGTAAAAATGTTGTCGCTCCATGTAAAGCCGACCCCAATATATGTATATTATTTGGGAAAAGGCTAGGCAGATGATTCTTGTCGCCTGCCTAAACAGAAACTCTGACAAAAGTTAAAAACCAACAAAGCGAAAAAAATATTCGTAAATGATTGAATTAGCTTGTTAATCTTCTGTACAATTTACTATTTTACCTATATCGTAGGTATGTAAGTTTATCGCGCATGCGCCGTACGCCAATTTCACCATAACGGACGCTAATACTTATCTCGTTGTGCGCGCGCATTCTGTGCCGAAGCATGCGTCTGATGAGATTGTAGTACGTTAATGGCTTCCATATAATATGCCTGATCGGATTTATGGTGTAGATTATGATGTGAGGTGTGCGTTTATTTTATGAAAGAGGATTTTATTATAATGGCTTTATTTATTTATGCGTATGTAAGTGATGATTGTAAGAAAGACATAATTGCGTCTTACAAATAGCTTATTTGGTTTATACGGCAGTAACAGTCTGGAGTCTAGAGTTGTGCTCGGTTGATGGTAATAGGCTCGCCCCTATTATATGGGGCTTAATAAATACAGGTCAATTTTTTTATCAGGTGCCAAATTTTCACAGGGTGTTCTACCCATGAATATGAACAACTTTTACTATGGGACAAACTCTGAAATCACGAAAAAAAATCAGCTGTTTCATACAAAAGTTCAATACCTACTCGACCAAAATGTATGGATACAGCAGATTTTTTTTTTGTCCCATAGTGAAAGTTGTTCATATTCATGGGTTTCACCCTGTGAAAATTTGGCACCTGATAAAAAAATGCCCTATTTAGCTAGCAAACTATAGGTAAACTTTAGATTGGTAGTCTGGTAAAATAGACGACGTACACATCCTTGAATGAGTCAATAGTCAAGATCCAATATTTATGTAATTAGAATTAGCATTGCCATTCAACGTGGCAATGCTACCAGTCTTGTGGGCACGTTTCAGGAAGACAGGGATGCGGACGAGTAGAGCTTGACCACTCTGAAATGACGCGCCCCACTTCCTAAATACATACGCTACGATAAATGCCGTATAGGGCGCGACATTTCAGAGTGGACAAGCTCTCTCTTCGACGCCTATTTTTTTTTTACTTTTTTTTATGGCATCTCGTAGTTGGTCTAGAGAGGCCGTGACTACTTAACCGGACTATCCTGTGGCTGCCTCATAAGTGCCTTTTGTTTTTGTATTACCTGTAGGTACTGTAAAACCTAGAAGTCCAACCATGCGGAAACTCCGAGATTCTACGGGGGTGTGTAGGTATTCAGACAGTAAAAGAAACACTCGGAGTTACTCTGCGAGAGGTATAATATATTCTTTAAGCTCAGCCTAATATCGCGCACTTCTTAAAATCATCCGACGCACGCCCTAGCTACGAATCAAGTCCGTCATACAGAAAACATCTGAACCATCTCTTTTGAAACTATTCAAAAGAGACAGTTCTATATTGGCGCGAGTTCCGAATGTCAACCAGTACAACATAAGGTTAGAGTCCTTTGCATGGAACCTCTACAGTACCTAGTTAGAACCTGATGTAAATATGGAGTTGTGCTCATCATTATGATTAACTTTTACTATGGGACCAAACCTGAAATCGCGAAAAGAAAAGCTAGCTGTTCCCTACATTTATGTTCGCACAACTCGTCAAAATATAGAGAACAGCAGATTTATTTTTTCGCGATTTAAGTTTGGTCCCATAGTAAAAGTTATTCATAATGAATTAATGATGAGTACAATGACCCCTTAAGAGGTGACCCGTTATTTAAGTTACATCTTATATATTGTATAGAAGCATTTTAATGTAAATATTTATATGAAATACTAGCTGACCCGACAAACGTTGTCCTGTCAAAATTTCAATAATTCATACAAAATTCCCATAGAAAATGCACTTTCAGTTTTCCCGCCAACTTTTCAAACATTTTCTTTCATACAAACTTTGTCCAGACAATTACAAACACAACAAAAAAGAATTAGCTGAATAGGTGCAACCGTTCTGAAGTGTTGGGCGTACATACATTCTGCGATTGATTTTTATTTATATAGAATATATAAACATCAGATTTCCTTTTTATTTATTTTTTGAAATATTTAATTACCTCCAATACCTACATTCTTCTCGCTCGTGGCTAAGTAATAACAGCCACACGGGTTGATCCATCAGGTTAAGCTACGCTTGCCGGGGTTGGTCTGTAGATGGGTGAACATCTTTACATACCGAGACTCCTCCGTGCCTCGGAAAGCACGTTAAGCCGTTGGTCCCGGATGTCATTCGTGGATCTTTGGCAGTCGTTACGGGTAGTCAGAAGCCCGAAAGTCTGACAACCAGTCTTACCAAGGGGTATCATATTACCCAGTAACTGGGTTGTGGAGGTCAGATAGGCGGTCGCTTCATGTAAAATACTGGTATTCAGCTGCATCCGGTTAGACTGGAAGCCGACCCCAACATAGTTGGGAAAAGGCTAGGCAGATTGATTGAACCTACATTCTTCCACATTCACACATTTATAGCTCAATATTTTCTATAGTAAAAAAAAAAAAAATGCCACATCTCTCTCGTCTATTATCGGCGATATTGGTCCAAATTGCGCGATTACCTGACCACAACACTTCCCTGCTGTGGCTGCATCTATTAGACGTTCCTGCATTTTTTGAATGCCTTTCTCTTGTAAATTCTTTAAAGTTGGTCTGGAAATAAAAGCACAGATAACATAGCTCTTGGCTATGACAAAAATTTATATTTAACAAAAGTAGGTATCGTCATGGCGGGTTACTTTGACTCTAGGGCATAACTTTGGACCAAATCGAGACAAATGTTTAGTGTCATTAAATCCACACAACAGTTCCGCAAGTACGCATATAAACATCAATAAACATATCATCAATAAACATGTCTCAGTCATTCGCGGCCCATCCCTAAGCTCAAAATTTTCAGCCCCCCGGTACACCGGATGGTCCACTTTTAAGAGCGCTATTATTTCTCAGATGTGCTATAGGGCTTAAAAAACATTACATATCGAGGGGGCTGAAAAGTTTTAAGCCTAGGGATGGACCACGTATCACTGAGACATGATGATGTTTACGGATTTATTACTAAAATCATAATGATGCTAATGACATTAAACTCTGTATTTATATTGAAGAGGGTATTCGCAAATTAGTAATATGCTGCGCGAGACAAAAATGACACTTGAAGGTACTTCGGTTAAAAACTTTTCAGCCCCCTAAATAACGGCAAAATAACGACAGTTATTGTGTAATATAGTTGAAATTACTGCATTTTAGTTATTTTTTAAATGTAAATGGTAAATAGATTACATTGCTTTGTATTTATCGTGAAATAACGGAGTTTATCATACTTTTATATCGATATAACGAACGGGTCACAACATAAGGTTATATACATGAAGTATAATGTTTATTTTCTCCACTACATAATGAAACATTAGTACAGTTGAAACTATGTTGAAACAAAACTAAACTAGACACAAATCACACTTCCTTAGGAACGCATTAAAATAACGGTGTAACTTTTATTCAATCTTTGTAACTTATTTATTTATTTATTTTGTTAGGGAAAACCAACAATTGTACATTATAGATTACATCTAAGATTACAAAATAATTCGAAGTGGGTAAATGTACAATCCACGACGATTCGACAGATTACTTAAGTCAAAGATACAGTGAAGACACAACATTCAAGTTAACAAAACACAAAGAAGAAGACAAGAAGAAAAAAAAGAGGATCTACTTCTCTTAAACTAAAGCAAGTAGGTAGTACTTGACATAATTATTACGAAAACAAACAAAAATAAAAGATACTACACATCACGCAGACGACTATCCAAAGCGAATATATCCAAATTCACAAAACGTTTATTGTAAATTTTGGCTAGTCTATGGAGAGGTGCCCGTTCACCTACGTTGACATATTACTTAGGACTTTCGTAATAAAAATAACTAAAAAACCATGCATACCTAACGATGTCATTCACCAATTTCGAAGTTGCTCAACAGTTAAGATAAATCGAAGAGAAACCTATAATGTTATGATGGGACCATAATTATCCCATCACCAACACCGAATGATTTCCGTGCGTGAATGATTAATATTAAAGTTATGCAACTGTTCTGAAGTTATTTATAACTCGATAACTTTTACTGTGTAGAAAATGAAGGTAATTACTGAGCGTAATGTTTGTAATCATCGTTAACATCTATTTCTGACCTTAGGTTACTGTAAAACCTGATTTACTCGGTGCGAAACAACAATAAAAGTTGCACTGCATGCAATTGCCTTTCATTCATTCTTTTTGTGGCCCAACATTCTGACATACAAGACAGCAAATCTAATATGTAATTTAATAATCTATGTAGGAGTCGCAAATTCTTCCCGTGACCTCCGCCATTTCATCTATCCAGTGTTAATTCTGTGGTTACCACTTATGTTGATATCTGGCCAAGATAATTTATTATGTTCTCAGCCATCTCGCGACCTGCACGTCTCTTCGGGTCGTGTTGCATAGTTTCACATTTTTGAGCTAAATCAGCACTTCCAATGGCACAGAAAACAATAGACGCACAACACAGATGCCGCCATGAAAGGGAGAATTGTGTCAATTACAGTGACGATTCTCACTGACCTACAAAATAACGAATAACGATACAAATAACATAGTAACGTTACAAATAACTGGTTATTTAGCTAATGAGTTGTTATTTTTCTGTTTACCAGCACTAATTTGTTAGTTCGTGTGTGATTGGCAGTACTATGTGATTTTAAAATCATATAAGGTAGTGGGGACATCGACGCACAATCTGTTACCATGAATTCAGTATAATTATGATTCTGGACACCACTGCATTGAAATTTGCTGAATTAAAAAAAAAATAAGCTGTTTCCTACAAAAGTACAATACCTACGTGGTCAAAATGTATGGAACAGCTTTTTTTTAATAACCAACGAATCATTTCAACTCAGGGGGTCCAGAATCTTGTACTGAATCCACGGTAACAAGTTGTGCGTCGATGTCACTGCGACCCTGTACAAGTATTATATTTATTTTCTTAAAGGCACGGGTACGCGGCATATTTCAGCTGCGTGGATTCATTTGTTTGACAACGTGGAAGGTTGGTTGGTTTCGAAGTTGGTTGGTTGGAGTTTGTTGATTGGTCTATAGGTATGGACATAGCTGAAGTTGGCTTTGAAGTCAACTTCACGATTTTGGCATAATATTTTAGGATTTTTATTGTAAAAAGTTTTCAGCACTGATTTGAATTATATGAAAACCTGCCTGTTTAATTACCCATAACTTAATAATATAAATGCGAAAGTGAGTTTGTTTCTTTGTTTTTACGCTTTGTTACGCTAAAACGGCTGAACGGATTTGTATGAAATTTGGCACATGGGTAGACCGTGACCTGGAGAAGGACATGGGCTAATTTATATTCTGGATTGCACACGAAGTCGCGGGCAACACCTAGTAATATTATAAATACAAAAGTAACTCGGTGTGTCTATCTGTCTGTTATCTTTTCACGCCTAAACCACTGAACGGATCCTGGAACCTGGAGAATGACATTAGCTACTTTTCATCGTGGAATTCATATACAAAAGGATAATATACAAAATACACGCAGATAAAGTCTCGGTCTATCATGATTGTGTGTATACTAAATCAATTTTCAACATTTTGTGCCAGTAACGCAAAAGCTTCTAGTTTTATTTTGTTACAAAAAAATAATCTCGACAAAAACAGCTCGAAATATGTCGGAAAAACGTGCAAGCAACAGCGAGAAAGCTTGGTGGTAAATATCCAACAAGTAACATGTCCACAGAGTCTTTATCCTGCTATTTTTAGGGTTCCGTACCTCAATTTTTTTATGAAAATAGTCGAAAATTGACCATTTCGCCCTTATCTCCGAAACAACTGAGCCTTAAATTTGAAAAAAATACAGAAAATTGTTATACGTATAGTATATACGTATATTACAGGAAAACCTATAAGAAGTCTATGGTCCTAAAAGCATGGTAGGTAAATCTCGCAATATTGTGCGTACAAACTTACATTTGCAGTTGGAATGTATGTGAGAACATGTTTTGCAACTACAGTGTTAAGTTTGTTCTTGGGATAAATTCATCGCAACTACGGAACCGTTCATTGTGCGTAGTCCGACACATTGGCCAGTTTTTTAATTACTAGTTGATACTATCAATGAGGAGTTCGTTGCTAAGTAATAACAGCCACAAGGGTCGATCCATCAAGTTAAGCTACGCTTGACGGGGCTGGTCCGTGGATGGGTGACCATCTTTACATACCGAGACAGCTCTACCTCGGAAAGCACGTTAAGCCGTTGGTCGCGGCTGGTGGATCTTTCTCAGTCGTTACGGGTCGTCAGAAGCCCGAAAGTCTGACAACCAGTCTTACCAAGGGGTATCGTGTTACCCAGTAACTGGGTTGTGGAGGTCAAATAGGCAGTCGCTCTATGTAAAATACTAGTATTCAGCTGTATCCGGCTAGACTGGAAGCCGACCCCAACATAGTTGAGAAAAGGCAGATTGATTGACTATCAATACTGCCGTTTCCCCGTCTTTCTTGATAATCATGCACCTACTCTGTGTCCTGACACAATAACTTAGGTAACACTAGACAGGCCTCATAAGTGCTAGTCTGTAATGTGTTGCATCACATCGGAATAATGAGTGAAGTGTTGGTCAGTGTTCGACACAAGTTTGAGTGTTACCTGTAGTATCGTAGGTAGGCGATGCCTTTCTCCGTACATGTCCTAGGTGTTGTTTGACTTTGATTGAGTTACATTTTTTTTATTTGAGATAGGTTTGGTATTGAATCTAGTCTAGGTCAGAAGTGACAGAGACAAAGTCGACGATGGAGTGAGCTTACCCAGAAGAAACCTGTTCACTCTCACTTTGAAGAGATTATGGTTGTATGCGCTCGGAAACAGCAGACGCAGGTAGTGAGTTCCACTCTTTTGCTGTGGGCTTTATAAAAGACATTTGGAAATGCTTAGTGCGAATTGGTGGAATATCAACCAGGTAGGAATGGTTAAAGAAGAATTTAGCTTAAAAGTCGAGTGAATTACTATAGAGGGTTTATCTGAGGACCTCAAAAACCGAGCATAAGTAAGGAATTCGCTTTTAAAGATAATTTTGTCGGATCAATAGCTATTAACAGTTTAAACTCCGTTTAAGAATTCTTCAGAAACCGGGCATGAATGATTGATTGGTATTATTAATGAAGTTAGACAGAGAGACAATATAGACAGAGTCAGACAATATGGACAGCATCAGACAATATAGACAGAGCCAGGCAATATAGACAGAGTCAGACAATATAGACAGAGCCAGACAATATAGACAGAGCCAGACAATATAGACAGAGCCAGACAATATAGACAGAGTCAGACAATATAGACAGAGCCAGACAATATAGACAGAGCCACACAATATAGACAGAGTCAGAGAATATAGACAGGGCCAGACAATATAGACAGAGCCAGACAATATAGACAGAGTCAGACAATATAGACAGAGCCAGACAATATAGACAGAGCCAGACAATATAGACAGAGTCAGACAATATAGACAGAGCCAGACAATATAGACAGAGCCAGACAATATAGACAGAGCCAGACAATATACACAGAGCCAGACAATATAGACAGAGCCAGACAATATAGACAGAGTCAGACAATATAGACAGAGCCAGACAATATAGACAGAGTCAGACAATATAGACAGAGCCAGACAATATAGACAGAGTCAGACAATATAGACAGAGCCAGACAATATAGACAGAGCCAGACAATATAGACAGAGCCAGACAATATAGACAGAGCCAGACAATATAGACAGAGCCAGACAATATAGACAGAGCCAGACAATATAGACAGAGTCAGACAATATAGACAGAGTCAGACAATATAGACAGAGCCAGACAATATAGACAGAGCCAGACAAAACAGACAGAGACACAGAAAACAACAAACAATACACACACACAAACACACATAGAAACAGACAATAGAGGCTCTATTGTCTCTATAGACGTCATCTGCCTTTTCCCTACTATCTTGGCGACGGCCTCCAGTCGAACCGGATGCAACTGAATACCAGTGTTTTACATGCAACATAATCCGTCTATAACGTTCCCTTTGCTGGGACACAGGCCTCCTCTCTGTGAGAGGGAGTGGCTCGTAATCCACCACGCGGGCCCAGTGTGGATTGGAAGATGTCACATGTCTTCGAATTTTTACACACGGACATGCCGGTTTCCTTACGATGTTTTCCTTCACCGTTCATGGAGCAACGGCCTATCTGACCTACAGAACCCAGTTACTGAGTGACACGCTACCCCTTGGTAAGTCTGATTGTCAGACTTTCAGGCTGGCGACTGTCAAATATCTTTGATTATCAACCGGGAGCAACGGTTTAACGTGCTTTCCGGGGCACGGAGAGATATACCGATATGAAACGGATAGTCAGTATGGTCACCCATCCACGAAAACTCCTTTACCTTATCTAACCTGGACGGTAGTAAATGATGCGGTCAATGATGGTGCTCCGAAGACTGAATTTGAAGTTGTAGTTCAGCCTATTCATATCGTGTTTTGGGGTTGCAAGTAATAAATAAGCATTAAATTGACTAGAATTATGCGAATCTTTTCTCGTAAATACTAAATACATTGTTGCCTTTACACATTTATCTCGTTTTGCCTCACGTGTTCTGCGCCCGCGCATTGACCACGAGAGAGTGCATGAGATAAGTGGGCGGCTGTAAAAAGTCGCAGGACAACACTACTTTCCATTCCATGCCTTGTATGTGCCGCGTGTACGGAAGGGAACATTTTTAGATTAGCTAGGGCTGTCAGAATCAGAAGTCACCTTATTAATTTGTTGCAAATGGACCTGGATCTAAACTAATATTGTAAAGAGGTGAAATTGTTTGTTTGTAAGAGGTAAACTCTGGAAGTAGTGGCCCGACTTCTAAAATTTCTTTCACAAATAGAAAGCTTCAGTATTGCAGTGTCTTAGACAAATGTTAGTAATAATATATTCCAATAAGTACACAACCGGTTAGAGCACTGAACTATTGGCTGCATTAGAAATCTCCGAAAATGTCTTCAAACCCATGGAATGGAATGTGATATGAGGTGGGTTGAGATTGAGAAGCCCATCTGCTGAAGAATAGGTGACCTCTCAAAAAGAGACTATGGAAAGAAGAAGTTAAGAAGATAAGCTGGCAGTAGGACATTAATCCATCTGCTAAGGGTTGATGGTGATGTCGATTTAATTGCTATCCACAATTAATTGTTGTTCAATACCATAGTAGTGCTTTAAAATTATCTTCAATGGCGAAAGCAAATTGTCTGCCATCTTAAATCCTAACTAATATTATAAATGCGAAAGTGAGTTGGTTTGTTTGTTTGTTTGTTTGTTACGCTATAACGGCTACTAACCTGGGCCCCAAGTCTGCTATTTTTTTATAAATTCGTCATTCCAACACGATCCTATTGTCATTTTGCTAAAAGTTCGTAATCTGCTAAATTCATAATGGCCGATCATTGGTAAGTCAGTAGTCTCGTAATAGAATCGTGGTACTGACCAAAGGAACTGTCAAAATTTTATCAGATTACCGCATACGTCAGTCTTTCATTTGTCATTATGTACGAGATTACCATTTTAAGCCATTTCTTTTAATGGGGTGTCAGTGGTTGACCATTGGAAAGTCATAATGACGTCATTATATTAGTAGATTACAAAACTTGTCAAAATCAACAATTATGAAATCAATGATAGACACTATTGTAATAACTTGAGGCCCTGGCTCCCTGGCTCTTTACAACTTGAACTGTTTACTCTGCGACAGATCTAAGTACCTACTCAATACAAATCTTAAAATCACTGACAGACAATATAAAGCCGCTGGGTCTAGCCCAGAAGCATAAAATCTTGCACAAGAGTTCCTTAACTAACAGGGGCTCGTTGCTAAGTATTAACAGCTGCACGACTCGATCTTGCTGCGGTCGGTCCGTGGATGTCATCTTGATGATCATCTTTACATATCGAGACCCCCCTTGCCTCTGACAGCACGTCAAGCCGTTGGTCCCGGCTGTCATTCTTGAATCGCCAGAAGCCCGAAAGTCTGACAACCAGTCTTATCAACGGGTATCGTATTACAGTACAGAAAGGCAGTAGTTCCATGTATACTGGTATTCAGCTGAATCTGGTTAGACTGAAACCCGACCCCAACATAGTTCAGAAAAGGCTAGGCAGATGATGAGTTCCTTACACAACTAAAGTGAGCAAAAAGGACGGATTTTTGAAAATAAATCCTTTTTTTTGGATTGGAAATCATCAAATAACTTCTCCCGCTCTGGGCGGAGCGGGAGGGCGTGTCAGACTTTTACTGACTAAAGCCCACACGTGTTCTTTCAGTTGCCTGTGCCAGGGCCACGGTAACTCTTTCAAACTACCTGCAATCATGGTAGGCATCGGCCCTAGCGGGCCCCTTCAGCTAGTGCTGACATCTCTTTGAGGCGAGCGTGGAAAACAATGCGCGCCGTCGCCCCGGGCGTGGTTCTTACCGGACGGCGAGCTACAAATTGCTCGCCATCCGCTAGCCCGCGCCTACGGTGGCCGGGAATCAGCTATCAATTCCCGACGCCCAGGGCGTCTCCTGCGGCAACTAGGGGCGTGGTGGCGTAAAGATTGCTTCTCCCTCACACGTTCTGCCTCCTCCTTCACGAGCATTACTGCTTCGCAGAAGGAGGTGACGGCTTCCCATGTATTCTCGCTCCGTAACATGGCCTGGACCAGGGCCGGACGTGAGATCGCCGCCGCCAATCGCCTAAAGGGGTTAAATAGGGCATGAAAATTTGTATGGAAATTCATCATTTTTAGCGATGGGAAATACCATTGGATACAGCTTGTAGAAGAAGAATAATTTTCAACACTAAATAAGTACGTTAGACATGAAGTAAAAACTAACTGAGCCAAGCTACTTTCCAAGTTAAACCATGCTGTTTATAACCGCTCCGTCAGTTACACGGAAAACTATACACTTGCGTGCAAAAAAATTGGCCCACCCCGTGCTGTCTATTTGTGACACGATATCACAAAAAAAAATGTATATTTTAATTATTATAAGTTGTGAAAATAGGTAAGATAAAGTTTATTTACACATACCCTATACTTTACAAAATCGTCTTTAGATGTCCTCATCACTCACTTTTGTTTGAAAAAACTGGGGACATGTTTCGTCAGTGAAGTTGACAAAGGCATTATTTTGTTTATTAGTGCTCGTTTATTGATTGTTAATTAATCAAGTATTTAACCGACTTAAAAAGAGGGTCTTTATTCGACCAGTATGTTCGTAAGTTCGCGATTTTCTCAAAAACGAATGAATCAGGTTTGATATTTATTTCACTAACGTAATCTACATACATTCAAGAAGGTTTTGGTATAAAATATATTAGGTTATTGTTTTAAATTTAAACTTGATGAATTATCTTGTTTCAATTCGAAGAGAACCATCCCTGGTTCGATTATTTTGCACGCAAGTATATTTCTATGAATACGTTCGTAAACTAGAGTGTTCAATAGTCTTGCAGTTTTCTAATCTAGAACGATTTTGAATGGGGGTTAGAATATGGTTGGGGTTTGTTGTTGTGTAAGAAAAACTTTATTAAAGCGATTAAGTGCTGATTTCACCAATGAAACTGAATGCGATCAGTACTGATAATAAACCCAGTTCAACAGCTGTCAGAGTCAATATTCCATAACAATTTTGACACTGACAGCTCTTGAACGCGATTTTGATGTGCTGAACGCATTCAGTTTCATTGATGAAATTCGCCCTAAATCCATCGATGTGATTTTCGATCTCCATATAGATTTGGATATTTTGCAACTATTATTTCTTAGTATGTTTGAAAATAACTACAATTAAGATTGAACTTACTGTTAAAATATGTGTCGATTTAATTTACCGGAAAGATGGATGATTTTAGAATCCAAGGCAACCTTCCAGCACACTATCTCTCATTACCTAAAACTTCGTATGCTAAGGATGAACAGACTAAGAATAAATGCAGTTATTAATTTTAAATTTTTGATAAACTAAAAAGTCACGGGCGACTGTATTTCCCGGGAAGGTCTAAATGACATTACAAATTGATAAATAAATTAGAAGAAGTAGAAATATGGAAGAAGATGACATGTTGCGCTGACCCCAGACATGTACATATATTGGGATGGGAGCAAGAGAACGGTGATGATGATATTGAAAATTATTTTGACCGAATAGGAAATCAAATCTAAGTACCTACTAGTCATATTCAACAGCCGTGCTTTCAACCACAGAACTATTATGTTCAAACAGTAACTGCTTAGCTAGAATGTATATGCCATCTATCGCATGAAGCTAACAATTGTAACAAACGAGGCTTTGTTATGCGCGTGCGCGTGTAATGTGTTCACGCTACTGGAAATTACATCGCGTTTACGCGTCTAGCCGTTTGGTGGCGCTAGTCTGTCGAGAGATTTATTTAGCTTTATTTTATTTTAAGCCCTCGAGTGTTTTTTATATACAAAAAAAGCATATGTCATGTTGTACGTATGCTCGAATGTCGACCGAACCCGATAGGTTCACAACTACTGTAAGTCCGCGGTCACCATAATTATTATGATGATGTTTTTTTACGTTTATATATATATGATATACGTTTATATACATATTACATAAAGATTTTTTCTTACGTACAGGGTCAGCACGCCACACACGCGAGGGCTTAATATTCTTTGGGGATTTTCTTTCTTTTTAGGGTTCCGTACCTCAAAAGGAAAAAACGGAAACCTTATAGGATCACTCATGTGTCTGTCTGGCCGTCTGTCACAGCCAATTTGCTCCGAATCTAATGGACAGATTAAGTCGAAATTTGGTACACGTATGTATTTCTGTGACCCAAACGCGGACGTGTAATGTAAATTAGTGAATTTTGAATATGGGGGACAATTTTGGGGAGCAAATAAGAATATTAAAAAAATAATAATTGAAAACTGTACCGTGCCATATATCAAATGAAAGGGCTTACTGTGAGGGTCTATATATATATATATATATATATATATATATATATATATATATATATATATAAGTATATATATTTTTATAATTTTAAAATAAACTGTACTAAAGTTATTTTAAAAATAGACGAACATTGAGTATTCCCCCCCCTAAATCATATATCTCTGAAACTACTGAGCTTAAAATTTTGAAAAAAATACAGAAAATAATTCTATAGCTATAGATTACAGGAAAACTTATGAGAAGTCTATGGTATTAAAATAACATGGTAAATCTCTCAATATTGTGTATACAACTTACATTTGTCCATAGTTAAAAGAAAAGAATCCAACCCACATTAGGTGTAATGTGGGTTGGATCCTTTTCATTTAACTATGGACATTTGTAGTTGGAATGTATGGGAGAACATGTTTTTCAACTACAATGTTAAGTTTGCTCTTGGGATATATTCAAACCAACTACGGAACCCGTCATTGTGCGTGGTCCAACATGCACTTGACCGGTTTTTTTAAAAGAGAGGAATGTTGATGTTTTTAAAGCTTATGACACGTTCTGCAAAAGATACAGTTAACGTATCATAATTTCACTTAATGCGATCGTTTAAGTTAATTAATAACACCATCAAAAACGCACTGAAGAGACTTAACGCCTTAAAAGTAACTCGATCCCTTTATTCAAAGCCAATACCAGTTTAATCGATTCTCATTAAAGTAACCGAAGAAAAAAGTAAAAGTTGTCTGTGAAAGTGTCCAAACCACGTCGTAGATGGTCAACCTGTTTGAAGATTATCTAATAATTAAATAATTAAAATCATCAACTTGAAACAGGCTTCTAAGTATATTGTAGAGAGTAAAATAAATAATTTAGTAAAGAGGAATGCGTACAAGATTGATGAATTTGTGTTTAATTTGTGCGCTTGAGTGATTCGCGCAGAGTAGTTTGGATGTAGAGATCCCAGTTTATTTTTGCTGCTTGGTTTTTGGTTTAATAGGCATGGATATTTTTGATCTGTTTCTAAAAGTATCTAAACTTATATGTAATACCTGTTATCATCGATCCCATTACTAAAGAAAAAGCCCAAAAGTCTGACAACCAGGTTTACTACGGTACCAGTTTTACGGGTATCGTGTTACCCAGTAACTGGGTTGTGGAAGCCAGATGTAAAATACGGGTATTCAGCTGGGACTGGGTTGACTGGAAGTCGTCCACAACGTAGTGTGGCTTGGCAGAGTTATTGATGTTTCTTTCTTTTAAAAAAGGAGTCCAGGGTCCTTATTATGAACTATTATGATTCCGTTGCGAAAAAGGGATGGTGCTATACAGGGTTACTGGTAAAACACCAACAACCTCTTAAGGGGTCATTGTACTCATCATTGTGAACAACTTTTACTATGGGACCAAACCTAGAATCGCGAAAAAAAATCAGCTGTTCAGTACATTTTGACGAGTTATGCGAATATAACATATAGTACTGAACAGCTGATTTTTTTATAGTTCTAGGTACAGTTGACTTTCTATAGTTCTAGGTAACCAGTCCACTTTAGCCACTCAAACCCATAGCTCAATCTTCATTTTCATATCCCGCAATGGTCCTACTACGCCAACCAGGGGTTGTCGTTGGGTGCGCTTGTATAGTGCATACAGGGATAGTCGTCGGTTGGTAACTCATACCAGTAAAAAACGTCTAACGAGCCTGTGCGAGTTGGCTTCGGCCCCTCGTACGTCTTCCAAGGTCCGGGACCCCGTGGTTCTGAAATATGTAAACAAATAAAAATAATAATAATAAACCATTTATTTTCAGCTTATAAATACCTTAACCTAAGTATACATATTAATAACAAATAAAATAAATAATGTTCGTTTAAGTGATTTTGTGCGTGACTATACTGGCTATTTCAATAATTTAAATATAATTTACACTTATAGCAATATACCAATGAACACATTAATGGACTTTTTACAGTAAAGAAATAAGAATAAAATAACTCCTACCATGAGAAAAATATATACAATATCGCGTGAAAACTCATTTTCATTACACTATGATTTCTCGCGACCGTAGCGCCGCCGTTCGGATGTTAACGTGAGCGACTCTTGCGCACATTACTTGTATGTATCTTGCTTTCACACGCATACTTGTTTACATCGATTCTATTATTGTATTGTTTAGTTACCGCTTAGTGTTCATGCCTATGACATGCACTACATAATTTAATTAAGAAAAAAAAAATCTTTCAAAAAAATAATGCAGTTACTGACATCGTGCGTTACTCTGTAATTTTGGAGTGTTCGAAATACAAACGAGTGCAGTGATGTGGTTTATGTTAATACTATTGTTTTTAATATGGCTGCTGGAGAACTTCCGGCGGAAACACGCGTCTGTGTCGCACGCATGCGTCAAAATGTTCGTATTTTTTAATTTTTTTTTTGTTAGCTATGTAATTAGGGTAATTATTTATTAAAGTCGTGTGAAATACCTACGGGTCGTTTTTCCTTACTGTGTAGTACTCAATGTGGTATAATGGTTTTTATTGTTTTGAAAACATTGAAGCATCTTCACGATTCGATGTCGGCGGAGCTTAGATGTACCTACTAGCACGATTTGTTGCATGATATTCCTAAAAAACTAATAAATGGCGGGAGAAGTTAGCATTTTTAATCAAACGTAGATTGTAATGTAACAAATTAATATGAAAATATATACTTTGTAATGTAAAACAGGACGCCTACCAATACTTACTAGTATTTAATAATCAAATACCCAAGTAGACCTCTTGAACATTTCTCGTATACTATTGGTTACCAAAACTGGTTTGCTTTTAGATTTCTTAGTCCATTTATAGCTCCACATTATTTATAATACTAAACGTCAATTGCATGAATAATGGCATATGAAGATAGAAATCGTAATATTTTACAGTGGTAACGTAAATCACGCGAGTCCAATATTATCTGCCTAGCTTTTTCACAGCTGTTGGGCCGGCTACCAGTCTTACCGGATGATGCTGAATTCTGGATTCAAATTCAGTAATATCACTGTTGCGATGTAAATACAGCTATTAAAGTTATTTGTAACTAAGTAATAAAAGCCGCACGGGTCGATCCATCAGTGGATAAGCTACGCTTGCCGGGGTTGCCCCGTGGATGGGTGGCTATCTTTACATACCGATGGTCCCGGCTGTCATTCGTGGATCTTTGACAGTCGTTACGGGTCGTCAGAAGCCCGAAAGTTTCACAAACAGTCTTACCAAGGGGTATCGTATTACCCAGTAACTGGGTTTTGGTGGTCAGTAGGCAGTCGCTCCATGTAAAATACTGGTATTCAGCGGCTTCCAGTCCAAACAAAAACGCAATTCATCATCATATGCCTAGGCATATGATGATGAATTTTCATTTGCGTTTTTGTTTTAAGGAGTAAAATTCCATCGGTTTTGTGTCCATTGTATGACAGGCCAGTTGGCGTGGTTGGTTAAGATACCACCTATCATGCCGCAGGTCGTGGGTTCGATTCCCATCCAGGACAAACATTTGTGTGCATCAACATGTCTGTTGGTTCTGAGTCTGGGTGTAATTATCTATATAAGTATGTATTTACAATAAAAAGTAAGTAGTATATGTAGTATATCAGTTATCTGGTTTCCATAGTACAAGCCGTGTGTGAATAATGTCCCAGGTTACTGGTTATGGAGGTCAGATAGGCAGCCGCTCCAAGTAAAATACTGGTATTCAGCTGCATCCGGTTAGACTGGAAGCCAACCCCAATATAGTTAGGACAAGGCTAGGCAGATTGATGGACTAACTAATTACCTACCTGAAAAGCTGATCACTTGTTGAAAAGCTGTGTCAAATCATAGGTGTGTGACGTAGAATCAAGTCTCAGATCATTGTTGATGTTCATAATGCGAATTCTTTGTTTTTTGTTGCTAGGCTCATCCCTCCTCTTTCCCCTTCCTCTTTCTTTCAATAAACTTCACTGCAACATCATCCTAGCATCACATGTAAAGGCATCATTTCACACATCTACATTCCCAAGATATTAAACATATTTTGATAAAAATGAACCTTAATATAATTACTCGTAGCTCTTCGTCACAAAAGAATTAATTTTGATAATTCAACAATATCCATTGAGGCGTATGCTTTTTGTAATAACGCATGAATACTGCTTTGATGTTAATGTGCTATAATGCAGAAATCTGCTGCTAATGTCAGAGTATCACGCAATAGGGATGATGCCTGGGTAAAAAAAAAAAGAAATTCTATTTAGTCCGTCAGTCAGATCTTCAAAAAAAATATTAGACACGTATTTTTTGCTTTATCATATTAATAAAAAATGACTTAGATAACTCGCATTAAAGTTCGGGAGTGGGGGCTTGCTACTTCACTTATAAGATCTATATAAAACGTATAAAATCTACGAAGACGTGACGTCATGCCACATTTTAACTCAATGTATCGCCGTAATCTTTTGATTACGTAGAAAAAGAAAAAATATGTGGCCGATATATTTTAATAATCTACATGACGGACAAAAAAAAAACATTTTTAGTCATCATCCCTATTTGGGCGTTAGAAAGCAATCTCAATAATGTTGGAAGTATACAATTGCATAGAAAATGCTGAAATAGGAATCTTTTTGCTGAAATTAGTAACTTGATATCTTTTTAAAGTAATATTTTCTATTTTATATTAGTACCTAGATATTTTAATCTTAGCTGTAATAGTTCGATTT
Organism: Dicycla oo; assembly: GCA_948252095.1. Classification (NCBI taxonomy): domain Eukaryota; kingdom Metazoa; phylum Arthropoda; class Insecta; order Lepidoptera; family Noctuidae; genus Dicycla; species Dicycla oo. Next base: position 24,179,168 of record OX411728.1, read on the forward strand.
ATCTTCGTTCTTTTTTAACCGACGAAAGGGAGATTCTGTATTCGACCCGTATGTATGTATGTTTGTATGTCCGCGATTTTCTTAAAAACTAATTGACCAATATTGATAACTCTTTCTTCAGCGTCATCTACATACTTTCAGGAAGGTTTTAGTGTATAACACATTAGGTAATTAAAGTTATGTATGAAGTTATATGCATAAATGTACTGTATCTATGGCATTTCTAAGCGGATTTTGATGATTCTTCTTTTCTCTCGTCTTGAACTTATCTATGTTCAATAAAAATGGAAAAAAACCGACTTAAAATCCTAAAACGAATAAAATAACTTTCATAAAAAACGTAACAGCTTCTGAAGTCAGTGTTCATTTCTTCAATGAACCTTAGCTTGGCACCGACTTCAGAAGCTGTTAAGTTTATTTATGAAAGTTATTTTATTCCTTTTAGGTTTTTGAAGTCGGTTTTTACTTTATTTAAAGTAAATTTTTAATTTTAACATTTTCTTTAATTTTTTAGTCTTTATATCTGTCACCATAAGAAGTAACATGAATATTTATGAACTTTCATACAAGTGTCTCTTTATTGATTATCCAACGACATTCCATTGCAAAGACAAAAAGGCTAATTCTCTCCATTATCATAACATTCCTCATTGAATAAATTCATTTTGTAACTTTTCCGCAATATCTAATAGTGTAGCGTACACGAGCCAGACTCAAAGTATTGGAGTAAACGACTCCATCACACCAAGATAGTATTTTACTTGATTTAGTGGGATTTTCTCTGATAATGGAAACGGATTTGCCAAGTACACGATGTTCATCGTCCTCATGACAGCCAAGAGACTTCCACTGTTGGGCAAAAGCCACAAGAATACCGAACTAAAAGTTATTTTTCACTTTGTAGTGTTTTGTTTTGGAAGTCGGTTTTATTTTTTGAAAAACAATTTTTTTAAATATTTTATTTGTCTTTTATATTTAATGAATGTGAGAACGTTGTAGCCTTAATAGACTTTCTAGATTTTCTATTTCGTTAAGTACCTGGTACTTGTTGACAGGCCTACACTGTTTATCCATATCTACTAACACTATAATATGAAAACATTGTAAAAGTCAATTATTTTTAAAAGTGAAACCGTGGAGTTTCTTGCTAGCTCTTCCCATAGGAAACGACCAATTAGAACCGTGCACCTAGGCTTCTGATGTTTCATAAGTGCCCATGTTTACTTATCTAGCTATACTAATAATAAAGCTGAAGAGTTTGTGTGTACGGTTCAACGCGCTTTATTCTGGAACTAACAGTCGGATTTGAAATATTCTTTTTGGATTTGATAGTCCAATTCTTGATGAAGGCTATGGGCTATTTAACATCACTTGGAACCAGTGTATAATTCATACAACCTTGTCACAGTTCCTTGTGTTTATGCAATATGGAGTCGCTAAGTTTGTTAAAATAAATTGTTCACTTTTTGAACCTAATAATAATACAAATAAACGAAAAGCCACACAATACCTATTAAAACTGCCTGTTCGTAGGATCGAACTTATATGGCGCCCCTTATTTATAATTCCATTCCAAATTTTATCACTGATCTTTCTTACAGAAAATTCTGCGTAGTACTAAAAAAGTGGTCATTTTTAGTTTTTATTCAATAGGTGAATTTCTAAAAAAACTTCTTGTCGGTCCTATCATTACAGGAATGCATTGTAGACTAGGACTTAGGTTATTGAATATTATTGAAATCTGTGACTGTAGATATAATTTTGTTCTGTTATTTTTTTATGTTGTGCCAAATGTAAATTTCTTTTATTAGCTGTTTGTATAAGTTTGATTAACTTTAAATAATATAATGTTTTTAACTGTTGGTATATATAATTGCTTATATAAATAAGCACCTTACCTACTGTTAATATTTGCATGCCAAAATATGGCGAAATGTGTCATCGCACAAGAATATTTTATTCATACCACCACTGTATTATCTACCACATTTAAAGCAAATAAATGACTTTGACTTTTTTGACTTTGAACCGAGCAAAAATAAAAAAAGTTGTAAAAACGCCAAGGGAAAACGAAGTAAAAGTGCGGGCAGGCGATGCCATACGACGGGTTGGGTCGAGGGTTGCAAGAAAGGAGATCAGCAATTCCTGGCCCTGGTAGGCAAAGTATTAGACAATTTGAAAAAATATTTAAATAATTATAAGCCCTACTTTAATTTATCATTTCCTAAAAAAACCTAGGAAAAAGGAATTTCTAAAAAAAGTCAATTAGTGTATTTCTCGCGTTCATGTTGCCATATTATGCTATTTTTAAATAAAAATGTTTTTTCCCGTTAAAAGATTTGTATTATAATATTCGATTTATATTTATTTTCACTTAAAAAAGTATTATACGAGTTTATTGCGAAACAATGATTAAAGATAGAGTATTTTTTCGTTGTTGTTATGTTATTTTAAAGATTTTATAGAAAAATCGATTTGCATTTTTGTGAACTGCAACACTCGATACGGCTGTCACTTGTCAATCAATCGGTTGTCAACAAGAGATTGCCGTCATAACGTTTCTCGCTCGTGTTGCGGACTTACTTTTTATGTTTATTTTGTGTGCTACATCTAATTAAAGACCCTTGCTATGTTTTTAGACAATAGTAACTGCCTGACTCCGATTTTGCCTTTTGATATTGTAAGTAAGTTTCACCTCTTATTGAAAAGATAGAACCTGGCAAAGTACTTTTAATCTTTCACTAAAACTCATAACCTAATAAAAGAGCGGGAACAAAATAATGATACCATGGGTTTATTGACTACGGTCTGAAAAAAAGTTTTTTTTTTTAATTTTCATATCCCATGTTATATCGAAAAACTAATTGCACGGGGCAATATACTAATATTACCCCTTGAAAACCCAAATTATTTTATTTTTGTTTATTGAGGCCTAATTTATTAGGACTGTTTGCGGATCTCCTTTCACGCGGACGAAGTCGCGGGAAGAAGCTAGTGTGGAATAAAATATTTCGTTTTTAATTTCGTCATTTTTATCGATGGGAAATCACATTGGGCACACTGTTTGGCGTTTACTAAAATTGCAATTAGACAGCTCGTCTCACCATTGTTTATCAACTTCGACAGCTGTCAATTCAGCTGCCTCGTCTCGTGACACCACACTTGCATGAAAGTAGGTAGTAAGAACTAAAAACTGGGTTGCTATCGTTTCTAATTCATTGTCTGACTTCAATTGTGTGCTAATCGCGTTCTTCTGAGAACACATGTGTCTGACATAACGTAAGATGCCTATCTCGTAGCAAACTGCAGTTTAGAATTATGACTTTATTATTTTATTGTTAGTAATTAAGTGGGAAGCTCCAGGTAGCCCGCGAAATTCAAATTTTCTTACGTTTTTTTGCAATTTGCAAGTTAGTATTATGTTGTAGGTATGTTGAGTAAAGTATGATTCGCGGCCGTAACAAATATGTATTTACAATATTATATTCATTACAATCAGTACTTAATACAACTTGTTAGTAAAACATGCTAGTAAAATCAAAAATTTAAACATTTCATGACCTTAGAATTATTGATGATTTTTATTCTATAAATGCAGATTTGTTATGGTCGCGAATCATATTCAGATAAAAATACAACCTGATAACTGACCTGTCAATTGCAAGAAACGTAAGAAAATTTGAATTTCACGGGCTACCTGGGGCTTTCGCCTTAATTTACTTCCACGCTTAAAGGTGGAGTTAGTATAAAAGTAATTAATGGCTTAATAAGTTGGAATGATTACTGGTACAAAATGAGGCAAATTATGTAGTGGATTAGTATTTCATTGTGGATTAGATAATCTTAAATTAGATGTAGGTATGTGTTTAATCTCTTATGCAAACGGGGCTATGGCACAATATACTGAGATCTTAAAGTGAAATCTTAGAGTGAGTGAAGTGTGTTTAAGTGAGTATGATAGATATGATTTTTGGACAAAGAGTCACATTTTTGGGGTTCCGTACCCAAAGGGTGCCAAGAAGACCCTGTTACTAAGACTCCGCTGTCCGTACATCCGTCTGCCACAGTGCTGTATCTTTTGAACTGTAATATCTAGGTAGGGTCTTTGTTACACGATGAAACATGGGGCAACAGGGGCTAGTGTGAATCATTGGGTTCATTCGAGCAATCGAGTGCATTTTATTAATTCCTATAAGAAACCGAATAAGCACTACAAACAGAATAACGTTCACGTATGTAGGATCTGCGTGAGTCGAAGGTAAAAGTCGGAATTCAGCAAGTGACAGTAAATTCTAATCAGTTGAATATTATCGTGCTCATTAAGTGTTATGGAGTGTGCCGACTTGCTACCGAACCAAAATTAGCAAGGATATTTTTTCACAATCAAACGTGTAGGTCGGAAATTAACCCACGGGAACGTACGAGTACTACTTACTGAGATTATGTCTTAATCCAGGTTATAATCTATTTGTGTGTCGAAATTCATTCAAAAGCCTAATAAACAAACAAACAAAGTAACTCACTTTTGTATCACTACATATTGTAAAACCAAGTCCCCCGCCGCGTCTTACTGTTTATCTGTACGTTCGCAATGATCTCAAAAACTTCTTAATGGATTTTAGTGCCGTTTTCATCAATAGATAGAGTGATTCAAGAGGAAGATTTATACTTATAGTTTTCCGACATCCACGCGGGCGAAGCCGCGGGCTAAAGCTAGTTTATAATATCAGTTAGGATACAGGTACAAGTAAAAAAAGGAGGGAAAAAATAAAACTAAAATCTAAAATCAACTTGCCGGTTTGGGCGAAATGGATCATAAATTTAAAACATTTAAATAGCAAATAATGGAAGCAGCTATAATTTACGATTTCGTGCAATCCTATTTATTACTTCGGAGCAAAAATTCATCGAACGAAACTCTACCAAGACAAATAAAAGCAAAATAATCTATTATTAACTTATCTATCAATCTGAAACTAGCAAATTGGCAGCCGTTCTAACAAATAAAAAGTAATCAGCACGCTTTTTGTATGCGTCTGCGCATCGATGTTAATTTAACGTCGTTTCTTGGAACATTCGCCAATGCGTGACTTATTGGTAGATGGAGTCAGGCTATTAGCATACCTAAAGTGTGTCTTTCTTTATTTGTCTCATTTGGTAAACAAAGATGGCGCACTGAAATTTCGATTTTAGAAAGCACGATTGTAGAAAGCACAGCGACGCCCTAAGCTGAGGTCCATCCGCATAGCGTGTAGCCGCTCAGTTTATAAGTTTTATACTCTGGCTGGAGGCCTTACCTAATTTATTAAGGCAGGATAGCCCGGTTAAGCAGCCGACAACCTCGCAGGTTGACTTGCGAGATGCCAGACACAAAAAAAACCACGCAAAATGAAGGGTTCCGTAGTTGGGATAAATTTATCCCAAAAACAAACTTAGCATTGTAGTTGAAAAACATGTCCTCCCATACATCGGTATATGTCACGGTCAATTCTCCAACTGCAAATGTACGTTTGTAGTCGCAAAAAAGATATGTGATATGATGATATAACTACAAATTAACGATTTTCGGACTTTTCCTTTACTGTCCTTTACTGTCATGATTCTAGGTCAATGTGAAGTACCCTACAGGTTTTGATTTATTTGCGAGTATCAAATATATGTCGCATAAATGAGCGTACTTTTTTATTGCGTTAACTTAGAAGCTTGATTTTTTTAGAGCTCAAAGGGACCTACGTATTAGGTATTAATTTCAACTTGATACCTCCACGCATTCCAGAGAAAAAGGGTCTTGACAGACAGACAGCGAAGTGATCCTGTAAGGGTTTTGTTTTTCCTTTTCAGGTATTGAACCCTAAAAAACGTTACTTTTGTAGTAGTGCGAGAAAACGGTGATCGCTTGGTTTGTATGGAAAGTGTTGACAATGTAGCCTCCAGCAGAGACATCTCCGTTCTTTGATGGTCGCACGGATATCGATCGGATATCTATGGATGGTCGTGATTTTAATTTCCCAAACATGTCCAGTCTTACCAAGGGGTATCGTGTTACCCAGTAAGTGGATTATAGAGATCAAATAGGCAGTTGCTTCATGTAAAATACTCGTATTCAGCTACATACGGTTAGACTAGAAGCCGACTCCAACAATATGATTGTATTTGGAAAAAGGCTAGGCAGATAGAATTTTGTTTATTTACCAAATATGACAATTAAGCAGAAACACACTGCAGTCAGATTCACAACACTTTATAGCATCTGTCGTGGTTAAACGAGGAATATTAATTAATGAATCATTGAAGACAAGTTTTAAATGAATTTGAATGTATGAATATTTGTTTGAGATGATGTTGTGAAGTTTTTAGCATTCATTAACATTTCGTGTGATGAACTATTTGTTATGAAGAGCACGTTCACATCACATGTAAGAATTTGTCGTGTTAAAAGTGATGATGAATTAATTTTCCTCCACCAAAATATTTAATTAATTATATAGTTGAGCCAAGCATACTTACTTACATATTAAATTCATGTGTATCTACTTTCTGCAGTGGTTATTCTGTTCAAATCTCACGGTGAAAACTTAGGTGAGGTAAGCGTGGAGTGAGCTGTCAATAGTGTCAATCCCTAGCATCAGGTGGAATGACAGCTCTCTTCAAACTCACTTCACCTAAGTTTTCACGGTGAGATTTTTACAGAATAGACCGGCTGATCTTGGACATTACTGACATCGGTGAAGGAAAAACATCGTGAGAAAACCTGGATTTAGCTATATTATATCTATATGTATACTAAGAATAAAGCTAAACGAGTTTGTTTGAACGTGCTAATCTCTGGAACTCCCAGTCGGATTTGAAAAATTCTTTTTGCATTTGACAAGAAATTTTACGCCTAATAAGTGAAACTTCAACCAGTCTTGAGCAAGCGTGGTGATCAATGCTCGTGCCTTCTCTGTATGATGATGCCACCAGAATTTGACTTTCCGTTATTAAAAAATGCTCTCTAAGGAAACACACCAACTTACTTTTATAAATAACGTTTCAGTGACGGGTAATTGCGAACTTTATGTAGCGGCCACCGCAGTTTTAGGAAACCCTATCCCGCGCGGGCTGGTAACGTCGCATTTCTACAGGTTTTTCGTGATTATTTTAATACATTTAAATCAAATTAAAAGTTTTTTTTTTTAATAAAGACAAAGACTTTCGGCGTTTTTGGAAGAACACGAATAACATGAATGTGAGACCGGGTCTCCCAGTGAGCGTCGGTGGGTTTACTGATCGTAAGAATATTGCGGATGGTTTTAGGGACCACTTTTCTGTGCGGTCACTCTTGGGCTCGGCGTCTCATGGAGTGAACGGAGCTGAGACCATTGAGACTGAGCGGAACGCGAAAATACCTGCCAAGGCTTCAATTATTTCGAGGATGCAGCGTGGGAAGTCGCCGGGTCACGATGGTCTCAGTGTCGAACATTTTAAACATGCGGGAGTCCATCTGCCTAGAGTTTTGTCACTGTTTTTCACTTCGTGCCTTGGTCATTCCTATTTACCGGAACCACTTATGCGGACGATTGTGGTCCCTATACTTAAAAACAAAACTGGTGACACATCCGATATGAACAACTATCGACCCATCTCACTAGCTACCACCATGGCTAAGGTGCTTGACGGTCTGATAAAGGGCTGCCTCTCAGAACATGTTAAAGTGCACGACGCCCAGTTCGGACTCAGGGCGGGCGTGTCCACCGAGAGTGCTATTCTCGGCCTGAAGCACACCGGCAAGTACTACACCATGAGGAGGACGCCGCTATATGCGTGTTTCCTTGACCTGTCGAAAGCTTTCGACCTTGTCTCCTATGATGTGCTATGGGACAAGTTGAGGGGCACGGGTGTGCCGGTGGAGTACACAACGCTTCTCCGGTACTGGTATGCTCACCGGACAAATCGGGTGAGATGGGTCGGTACTCTGTCGGATGAGTATCAAATGGAATGCGGTGTAAGGCAGGGGGGGTTAAGCTCCCCCCTGTTATTTAATTTATATGTAAATGAGCTCATCGAGCGACTGAGCAGCACAAATGTCGGTATATGTGTCAATAACATAAGTTACGCGGACGACATGGTGTTGCTCAGTCCCTCGATGAGTGGACTGAGGAAGCTTCTCACGATCTGCGAGACGTATGCGGAGGTACACGGCCTTAAATACAATTCAGCAAAAAGTGAGGTGTCAGTGTTTACGGCACCTAAACAACAGCCCCGTCGTGTACCTCCAGTATATCTCAACGGCGTTAAACTGAATGTGGTAACTCAATTTAAATACTTGGGTCATGTTGTCACCAGTGACCTACGTGATGATGGGGACATAGAACGCGAGCGCAGGGCGTTGGCGGTGAGGAGCAATATGCTCGCCCGTAGGTTTGCTCGCTGCACGGCAGACGTCAAAGTCAGTTTATTTAAAGCGTTCTGTCAGTCCTTCTACACGAGCGGCCTATGGGTGTCATATACGGGCCGAGCCTACAACGTCCTGCGCGTGCAATACAACAATGCCTTCAGGATGCTGTTGCGGTTGCCGCGACGTTGCAGTGCGTCGGGAATGTTTGCTGAAGCACGTACGGATGGCTTTCACGCCATCATGCGTAAGAAAGCGGCTTCTCTACTGCAACGTTTGCGTAGCACTCGGAACGGCATCCTGAAAATGATTGTTAGCAGAGTGGACTGCCCCATCCAAAGGCACTGGGTAAAATTAGGTATAGGTTTATGTTAAATAGAATTAAGTACTAACAACAATAACATAGCATGTAAGCACAGTTTGTTACTAACCACTAACTACGTATGGACTGCTTAGGTCTGAAATAAAGATATATTTTTTTTAATTTTTTTTTAATAGACTAAGTATCTATATGTTCATTAAAAATTACATTATAGACAATATTGTCATTTTCCAAGAGTAAATACCAAAATAACTGTAAAATAATATCATACATACTTATAAATACCAACGATCTAGATAGTCTATTAAAAAAGCAGTAATTTGATTTAAATGCATTCAAATAATCACGAAAAACCTGTAGAAATGCAACGTTGCGGGCCCGCGCGGGATAAATTCTCTTAATTCTCTTTTGAATTTCACCAATGAAATTGAACGAGATCAGCACGCCCAAATCGCGTTCAAGAGCTGTCACTGTCATCACTGTTGTAGAATATTGACACTGACAGCTCTTGAACGCGGTTCAGTCATCGATGAAAGCCGTAAATGTTTGAGTAGTTATAAAGACCTTCCTGTTAATGATCAAAGGCCGATTTTTTGATCCGTAGTTAACTCAACCAATGGTTAAACATAGTAGGGTGAATATTTGACCTTTTAACCGCCCGTCATTACCTTCCGCCAAAAGTTGATGAAAGAGAATATATTTAATGAAATATTTCAGCAATTCCTGATTCTGGTCCTTAAGCAGATTCTGGGAATTGATGAAATATTTCATTAACGATATTCTCCTTCATCAACTTTTGGCGGAAGGTAATGACGGCGGTTAAAAGGTCAAATATTCACCCAGTAACTAATGGTTGAATTTTGGCTAAAAGTGTTGTTCAAAATGCCATTAGTTACTATTTTGTAACATGAGTACATTCATGTTAATTCATTCATGTTTAGCCTTTCACATTTAGTCAAAATTCCACCATTAGTTACTAAGTTTATCCAAAAAAAAACGGCTCAAAAAAGTTATGGTAGGTAAATGCGAACACTACGACCCATATCCAGGAATTCCTTATTTGAAAACATCTTTTCCTCCATTTTCCTTCCTGTCTCGGTGTTCTAGTGGTCAAAGCGCTACTGCTGAGCAGAGGTCCTGGGTTCGATTCCTGGATCGGGCAAAGTGTTATTGGATTTTTCGCAGTAGCAGCCCTGAGCCTGGATTTGTGCCCAGTTGATGATAATAAGCCCCTGTTACATGGGACTAAGTGTTCGTTAACACAGACCGGCTCGGAGAGGAGAGTACATTTTTATCGCGTTTAAAAAAGAGTTTTGGGTCCATTGAAATAAGGTTGATTTTCATTTCACTTCTTTTTTTTTAATGCGCTCAGTGTAAAACAATAATCAACCTTACATCAATGACCCAAAACTCTTTTTTAAACGCGATAAAAATATACTCTCGTCTGTATGTAAACGGACACTTAAACATAACTGGCGAAATGTGCGGGAACTATTCTGCCGCCCGTAAGGAAAAAGAACGTACTTAACTACCGAAATATTGAAATGGAGAAAAAAAATATTTTGTCCTTTTTAAACTATAAGATACAAAGGCAGATCATGCGTCTTTGAATAGTAAGAATTATTAGGTTTTCATTAAGTTTACGCCAATTTAAAAATACTGGTAGATGTGTCTTTTTTGCTGGTTCCGAATATGTAAATAACTCTATTTCGAAAAAAATGTCAGATACGTCTTTTTTCCTTATGACCGCAGTATAGGTAACCCTCTGCCTAGCCCTTCGGGATTACAGGTGTGATGTTGTAATAAGTCCTTCATAATTTTATTTTCTTTTAAGAGACCCATTAAACATTACCATACATTATTATCGTGTCAATTACTTGGACACGGAGTGATACACATCGTTTGAGGAAGTGTTACAGATTAAAAGAGTTGTTAGGAAACTTGTGATGGTTATAAACTTAATGCGCTTGCGCTTGCACTTCTGGTTTTCTATTTCTCCATTCTTTTAAGTAGCTAGCTACTTGTCTGTACAGACGCCAGCACATCAAGCTACTACAATCTGTCAAATTTCTTTAATAGATTTTCAACTTTATTGCTAAAGAATTAGGTTCAATGTTGATTGGGAAAATTTGACAGTTTCGGGGAGATTGACCTGCTGGCGTCTGTACAAAAGCCTATAATGTTACCACTGCTGGGACACTCTCTGTGAGAGAGAGTGGGCCGTAATCCACCACGCGGACCCAGTGCGGGTTGGTGGATGTCATATGAGGAGCCTGTTCAAAAGGTCGTTATTTCTCTCATAAACAAACTTCACAAAATCGAATTGAATTTGTATTAAAGTTTGTAGAAGAAGTATGGAAGATATGCAATGATCCCTGTTGCACCATGAAACATGAGGCAACAGGGGCTAGTGTGAATCTTTGGGTTCATTCGAGTAATCGAGTCTGGTCAAACCACGCTGGGGTCGGTGCATTTCATTCATTCATTCAAGTTTGTAGAAGAAGTATGAAAAAATATGACCTTTTGAACACAACAATAAATAAAAGATGCTTTTTGTTGAAGACATATGCCTGTTCTGTTTAAAAATCTAAGAACAGTGTAGAAATACATCCGTTTTGATTGGAATCCAAATTTTAACAAGTTTTTAGGCTCATTCGATGGACTATTAGGGTTCCGTACCAAAACATTTTTTCTTTTTTTTTTAGGCAGCATAGTTTTCGACTTTTGATGAAAAATGTAAAAAAATACCATTCCCCCCTTACCTCCGAAGTTTGCATAGAGAAAAATCTGAATTTATTCTGTTATAGAAGTTTATGTAAAGATTACAGGAAAAATAAAACGATGTCTTTAAATAGATCACTTTTTTTGATAGTACGGAATCCTCGGTACGCGAGTCCGACTCGCTCTTAGCCGGTTTTTTTTGTAATAGATTTAAAAAAAAGTTGGAAAGTGAAACAAGTACGACCTTTTGAACACTCCTCACATGTCTTCGAATTTTTGGCTTTAGTACATACTGGTTTCCTCACGAAGTTTGCCTTCATCGTTTTGAGATATACTTGTGCCGTTTACTTTGAATACATAGGTACGTAGTGAAACGTATGTAAAGAACATATTTTTTCTAGTTTTGTGTAATTCGTTGATAATGATGACTAAAATAAACGATCTTGTGAAATTCAATCGCTATAGAAATCCGACATACATGCCAAACAGATCATAAATATAATTGCAGTTAAAAACAATCATTTGTGACTTCCGAGCATTCTTACAAGTGTTAAAAAAAATGCAGCTTTTAAAAATATAGAATTATAGTTTTGAATTGAATTAACACAACGCTGCAATTCCAGAACATTTTGCAATTCAAATTAAGAATAGCATAAAAAGTAGTACTTAATGAAAATATAATATTAAAAATATGTATTTTTATATCTCTATGACTAAAACGAGTTTTGAAGTAATTTTTACTTCCTTTCAGTTGTCATTGTGTTATTCTAATTTAATTATTGTTTTGCGCGAGTTCTTTTATCTACATTTCCATTGTCTATTAACATTTTACACAAGTTAATTTTTATTTACCTATTTCCGCAAAATTATTCTTTGTTATTTAGGTTACACAGTCTTTTTAATATTTTTTATCCGAGATTATTAACTCAAGATTACATGAAATATCATAATAGGTAATTCTTAATTAAATTAAAACAGCGCCCATTTAAGATAAAAAAATCATCAAACAAATACTTAAGCCACATAAATAAACAAAATATAATTGCGTAACATTCTCTCTGTCACCTACTACGAGTACGTCATGTCAAGTGAAAAACACTTTTTTTTTCTAAATAAATTAGTCGATGCTCTGTGTAACGACGTTGAATAGTTGCACGTGTACACGAACGCACCAAATTGGTGGCTGCCACAACATTGGTGTAGATTTTGACATATTTATTGATTTATTAAAAATGATAAACCTCTATTGTCAGTGTTCGTGATGTCTTTATAATTGATTGGACAATAAATTGGTATAGTGCTAAGTGTATTGGGCACCTATTTATTATTCTTTTCGTGTATCCACTGAGAAAGAATATACCAACCCCTCCCTTTTTCGACATGTTGTCATGAAATATGACTAAGCGTTTATTACAATTTCTGCGATCACCAATCCGTTCGCAACTTCAGAAGACAATATATAATATTTGTTTATTGGCATAGGATATAGGTTACAATCAGATGGAGTCATATCTGCCATAAATAATCCTTTTAAATTCTACCTTCTTGGCATACAAACATTAATAACTTAAAAATAATTATCAGAACTCTTGAAAGGACTATTTTCATCGATATTTAAGGTCTAGTTAGCAATTGGTAACTGACTACCTTAAAACGAAGGCTATGTGGGACAGATTCCAGGTTGTGGAAGGGCGAGAGCCGGGTGTTTTTGGGCTGGCCTAACTTGGGAGATCATTTTTTCCAGCATTGTACTAAGGGCTGAGTTAATTGATTGATTGAACGATCAGTCAACCTACCTATTAACTTATTAAATTGTAAGAGGATACGCTTTTCACGAAATAAATAGTGATAGTGATATATAGTGAACAATAAGCCTGTTGAGGCTTACTGTTCTAATTACCAATATTATCGCCAACAAGATTTGTATGTATGGGAACTACGTTTTGGGTAGGTAAGTCGGTTGTTATGGTATGTGCATGTGATGCGGAGGAATGAGGAAAATGTCAGGCAAGTTTTGAGGATGAATGAGGACGTCTATATACGTATACTAGTAGGGGAAGACCTAAGGAACGATGGATGGACTGTGTGAAAGATGATATGGCTAGAAAGGAAGTGACTACCGAGATGACATAATAGAGAAGTATGGAAGAAAAAAACAAATTGCGCCGACCCCAAATAAATTGGGACAAGGGCAGGAGAATGATGAATGGGAATTATGAATACGAACAACAAACCCTTATGCCAAACCTTTGTGCCATCAATACATCATTACCGAATCATGACAGTGTGACAAGCCACGTCTGCCTAACTTCAGGGTCTATGACGGCTAAGCTAAAACCGACAACATTTTGGAATTTTCCTTACACCTGTATTCTGTATTTCCGCTCTAAAACGCATCTTTGCATAATATAGGTATCGTTACGTGGTTAAATTCTTACGCCATCATTGCGACACTAGTGCTCCACGATTTTTTTTGACAGTTACAACTCTTGTCTATGATTTAAATACCCATTGTGAAGGCGTGTTGGTGTTATGTGTAAAATAATTACAAATTGATGTGAAGACCAGTGAATGGCTTCCGGATTAATTATTTTTATGATGGTACATTTTATGGCCAGTAACTACTACATTTATTTTTATTACTAGCTTTTGCCAGAGGCTTCGCCCGCGTGGACGTTGGAAATTACCCCACGGGAACCGAACATTTTTCCGGCATAAAAAGTATCCTATGTGCTATTCCAGACTATAATCTTTCTCTGTGCCAAAGGAGATGTTTCAAAATGGGCCACGTCTGTGTGAATTCGGGAAAAGTACAGATAATTCATTTAAGTGTATACTGTTGTGGTAGGGAATTGATATTTATCAATTATTTTTATTGAAATTCAACATGGCGTCTCACCGATTTAGTTACTCTGTGCATAAAAACAATGACAATAGACCATAGATCGACCACTGATCATAGAAATAGGACTGTCAGCAGTCACAACAGTGTCACTTCAGTCCTCTTCTTGAGTATTAAACATGTCTAATGTCATTAATCAATCAAAATGACAGCTTACCGCCATTGACGGGGTTTTGTCGTGTGTTGCAATTGCAATTTCAATTGTGGTGTACTAGCAAACAAAGCCATTTTTAAGTAATTGGACAGTTGATAACTGTTTTAAATGTATTTCCCTATTTTTATGTATAGTGTACACGTACCTGGCCCAAGGTAACATTTTGGAACATCTCCTTTCATCCAGATCCGTTCAGCGGTTCTGGCGTGTTAGAGAAACAAACATTCACTTTCGCATTTATAATATTAGTAGGATTAAATTAACGAGGGATATTTTTTGTAGGCGTTTATGTAAACTGGTTGTAATCATGTTGACAGGAAATTCAAGGGAAAGTGAAAATTGATTTGTTGAAAAATGTAAGATTATATATTATTATATTATATAGATAGAATACTCTATCATATTATAATGATTTAAAACTGAAAATGATTTTCACAGGACAAATAAGAATTTTTCTTATCCCAAGAAAACATGCACTTATATCAACAGGATAACGTTATACTCAATAACTGAACATAAACAATGCGCTAACAAATCACAAGTTCAACTCCAATGTAGCGTGTAAACCAGAGAAATTACCATAATTACGCAACGTTACAAGTTTCTAGTAATTTTCACTTCGTTTTGCGAGTAAAACCTCATTTGTTTAAGCAGGAAACCGGTTCGGAAACGTGTCATCATGGTGCGGTACCCGAACAGCTGTCAAAATCAGTGACTATGTAAAGTACAGTCGCGTTGCACGTTAATTGCCATCAGCATAGTGGATCATCATATCACTTATGTAGGAATGGGAGAAAGAGCGAGGCCGGTGCCCGCGGCGGCAGTCGCTCTACACGCGCAATTCGACATGGTCAACTGTACATAATTACGTGCACTGAGCGTATATGATCAAAACACAATTGCGCGTATCTGAACGCGACGCGTCACTCGAAAAAAATAATAAACGTCAAAGTTTCGCGGGCTTTTCGATACCATAGACTATACACATCATGATTTATAGGAACTTGTTTCGTGTATGAAAGTGAATTAACATTTTTATTAATCGTATCGTGTTGAAGTGAATGTGAAACTATCTATTGCGTCAGCGTTAAAATATTCATCGGGGTTCTCGAGATGAATTTCTGCTGAAATTCTTGTGTTTTGTTATGACTTTATTTTTATATTCATTCAAACCGATTAATTTATTTTAGTAGGTTCTTGGATGTTCACACGTAATTTTTGGTTATTATACCTATGTTTATATTGGCGTATTCTGTAACACTCATCGATAAAAATATTGTCTACGTATCATAACTGTAAATCTGAGTTGTGGCCTGTTTCCCAAACAGTGTCCATTGTTTTTATTTGTACAAACATGCTTTCTTACAGGAATAAATGCAACAATAGTTTGATAGCTCAGAGAACATGCATGGTTAGAGAAAATACGTAGAAAAAGTTGGGAACTCAATCAAAACGTAGCATCATGAGCGTATGTGCATGGTAATTGTTACCTTTCGTTTCTACGATAATTACTTAATTTGTTGGCCGCGGTTTGCGTAATGAGTAGGTACCAGTGATATTCTGCAAACAACATGGCGTCACTTGGGAGAAATTCGAAATTTTTACTATTGACGATGTAACCTTACGCATGTTAGTTCAGAAATAAAAAGAATTTCATTAGACTAATGTAATTCACTAAAAAATATGTAAAGGTATCAAATACTTATATCCATAAAAATAATCATTTTGATCTATATTCATTCATTTTTACTGACGAGTTTATATATTTAATCAAAAATCCAATTTTCATGCATAACATGTTGACTTGTATTTCAAGTATTTCCATTAATACACAATTTTTCGATCAGCAATTTATAAAGATCACTTGTGAAGGACTTCCTTACGATATTTGTAAACAAGAAAAATATTCATTTTAGAATATTTGAATTATTCTTTGTTCTACAATAATGATTGCTCCTAGAGAACAAAAGTAGCACCCCAGTGGCGTAACACACCATCAATCGGCATCTGAATCATTTTGAAGCAATTGCTAATCCATTGCTTCATGTGTTCGAAAAAAATTGTTTGCTCAACAACGTAAATAACGCAATGAATGTTGGTGAACTGTCAAAATGAAACCGTTTCCGCTTGATAGTGGATACTTTTATCCCGGGGAACGTAGGCGAAGCCACGTGCAAAAGCTAGGCTGCATATTATGCTAAATGATAAATAAAAACAAAATATTTTATATAAATTCTTCCCCCTGGCTGGAGGCTTTGGGTTCACTTAAGGCAGCCACAGGATAGTCCGGTTAAGTAGTCACGGCCTCTCTAGGCCAACTACGAGATGCCATTAAAAAAATATATATGTATATATACTTATATATAATTTCTTCACAACTTTGCCGCACTATATCGTAAAAGAGCTCATAATAAATATATTAATATATTACTACATTTGCATGCAACATGACAAAGAAAGCGCTTTGCGCTGCAGAGCGAAACGAAGCGCTATGCAATATTATAAAGCGTAAACATAAATGGCGTACCAATATGTTTTCAACACGATATTTTGTGAGGAAGCCAGTCATAAAGTATTAAAATATTTATTTTACTAAGTAATTGAATAACGAATGCAATCATTATATTATTACAGTTTTTAATTTTTTTATTTCAGTATAAAATAGGTATTTATTTATTTGCCCTATTCTATTCTACAATGTTTTTACTGATGTTGTCAAAGGAGTATTATAGGAAAATTTAATTATTAGTGTATTTTGTAGGTCAAAAAGAGTCGTTCGTGGAAATAGGAGTAAGCGTTGTAGTAGATAGACTAGTAGTAGCGTGATATGTCCCACGGTACCTATAGTTTGCAGAACTTTTTTTTTAAATTACTTATTTGCCCCTCAAAATTGACCCCCATATTCTAAATTCATTTATTTACGATACACGTCCGTGTTTGGGTCACAGAAATTCATACGTGTACCAAACTTAAACTTAAACGGTCCATTAGATTCGGAGCTAATTTGCTGTGACAGACGGACAGACAGACAGACACAGGAGTGATACTATAAGGGTTCCTTTTCCTTTTGCGGTACGGAACCCTAAAAAGAACTATTTGAACTAATATTATAAAGATCTAAAATTATTTGCTTATTTGTAAGAAGTATTCTCTGGAAGTATTGATTCGATTACAAAAATCTACGATACTATGATAGAAAGCTACATCATTACCGATTGCCATAGGATATGTTTTGTGGTATACTTGAGCTCCACGTGGACAAAGCCGCGGAAAAGAAGCTAGTAAGTAATAAAAACAATAACATAACAAGCTGCTCATTACCACAAAAATCAAGAAGACAATAAAAATGTAAACAAACAACATTAAACAAACGCGAATAAAACCAACAAAATACTTGAAAACCACAAAGAAAGTAAACTAGTACCATAAACAAATTAAAATCCAGATAACATACCGCACTCGTGAAGTTCCTACTAATTAATCGATACAATAATCGTTAAAAATAATTGGTAAAACATGTAGGAAGCGATATTCAACTCGATTCGTGTTGCCATGTACGGTCTAGTGGTGACAGGCACTGGATACTTCATGAAGAGTAATTTGTTACTTTTTAAAACATGAATTTGATGCTCATGATTCATTGATTTAGTTAGTTTGTGGGACTTTAATTGAAGGATAGCTTTTAAATCATCCTGAATGAAATGAACGTAGTCTATCAAATTTTGTTTTGAGGTTAACATTGGTATAATTGACCATCAGTTATACTTAAACAGCATTAAAAGTAAAAGTAAGGATCTCATCTTCACTAAATTAGAAATAGAGACTATCATACAATTCATCAATCTTATTTCCTAAGAATAATGATGCATCAAGTTAAGTCATAACTCTATATATTTAGAGAAATTACTCATTTAAATAATCCCGCTTTCATTGACCAGTTTCTACCGTTTAACCCACTTTATAAAGAGTATGTAAATTAACACTGAACGCCCACAAGTATTGATTAAGTAATCGATCAACTCGTAACTACAGATTCACCGTTAATCATTTCAGCCACAACTCATAATTACGCATACACGTACTCCAAATGCGACCTGCTTCGCGAGACGCGGTCGAGTTTACCGATTACGTAACCTAATCGTAACAATAAGATGAGAATACAGAATACGGAAGTGTTACAGAATACGGCCGTGTAACCAAATTAACCCTTGACTCGTAGGTAACAGTGATTTTCTGTGCTCTTACTTTAGTAGTGACAGTTAAATAACGAACAAGAACGATTGTGGGCGATGAACAATGCCTAGGGAACGTTCAGAAGATGGCGACTGTAATGCTATAGCGCGGCTCATTAAGGATTTCTGCAGTTGTTCGGAGAACGGCACGTGGTCGCCGGAAATGACGTCAGACAAACGGAAAGGGCCACTGCTGAAGAGCGAACTCACGAACATGTCTGCGATGCGGCGGAGAATAATATCTATCGCGAAGAGAAAAACAAAAGATGCTCCCGAGCCGCCAAAACTGACCTATGGCAACACGTTCCAGAAAAGTTCTGAGACTCTCACTTCAAACTTAGTGAACACAACGATCAGTTCTCAAAGCAGCACCCTCAGGCGAAACATCGACAACTTCCTCCTCTCCCGAAGAATGTTCGCTTTAGAGGAGGACATCTACGAGAAGCCAATTCAGGTCAAGACCCCCACGTGTGGCGAGAACTGGTCTCTGAGCAAAGCGTGGCGGAACAACAACTCAGATTTCTTCAACCGCTCCCCTACCCTCGATTCTCATCGGCTAATTGAGCGGAACCACACCCAACTCGAACGAATAGACGAGATCCCGCATCGGAAGAAACGAAATAAGAAAATGAAGGAGCAACTACGTTACGATAGGAATATTAAAAGGCATATACGGATTCGTGTGATGCTGTCTTTGCGTATGAGGAGATATATGAAGAGGAGGATGAAGAAGCCCGGTTTGCAGGCTTCGCAGAATGTGAATGTCCCTCCGAGAAGGTTTCCTAGAGGAGCTTCAGTGACGTCAAGTTTCGGGACTCGGTCTTATAGGAGTGTTATGACTGACAAGTTAGGGGATGGTGCAGTGTTGTTTGACATCCACGAGGCGAGGAACTCCACTATGGAGCTCTGCCACGACTATGAAGAAGACCTCGATACGCTACAGATTGCGTTACGCGCCGGTAATTTTAGGTAAATACTTTTTACATGTTTTTTGATGTAAGATTTGAGGGTGAAAGTGTAAGCAGCGAGGATGGCTAAGTCATTATTAGTTGCGTAGATCTCTGCTTGCTTAGCTACTAAGTAATTGTAAACACAGCTGTATTGGGTTTATTATTTTCTGTGGTTTTAGTCGTATACATACCTCTTTGCGACTTGGTAAACGATACAAAGGTTTTATAATTTTTATTCATATGGTTTCATGAATAATGTGTACTGTAGAAGATCAGAGTCCAACTATGTGGAAGTTCTGAATTTCTACAGGGTTACGTAGTAAGATGGTAAATAATACTCGGAGAGGAAATATTGTATTATATTGTTAATAGGTTCGAACTTTACAATATTTTAATAAAATAGCACACCTCCTAAATTACACCGCATAGAGATCTAGCTAAAACCGAAGTCCGGAATGGAAAAAACATGCGAACTATTTTTTTTTAATTATTTAAAAATGAGTCTTATACTGGCGCGAGTAGTCGAATGTCAGCCAGTACAATATAAGGTTAAGGTCCATTTGCATGGAACCTTTACAGTACTTTATTTGAAATAGATTGATTTTGGCAGTTTTTTGTGTCTTAGAATTCATGTTGTATTTATTAACACATTTTGAATTGAAAATAAAATTATAAACCACTCAGTTCATAATTAACGTTAAATAAGTGTTAAATAGAGCCATTATGTTTGATATATAATATGGATATAGCCGGTATGGTGATGGCTGACGTCCATATGTTTCTCCAGTCTACAAGATTCTATCATTTACTTCTGTTTGCACCTGTTAAATTTTTTTGTATAATCTACAGTTACTCTACGAGCACCACAAAGGAAATTAAACCAAATAAATCAACAACAAAATAAAATAATAAAACTAAATTCCCTATTTGAGGTCATCCGTATCAAAGGTCACAATTTAGAAATTGTGCACTACCTCCGGATATGTGGGTAGCCTACCGTTACGCTATTGTCGCTCAGTCCCCTATATTACTGGGTGACTAATACTGGCATATACTTCTCGTAGTTACAACCACTGTGATAAATATGAAGCGGTCAGCGGTCATGCGAAATTGTTGAAGCAAAAATGTAATAGTTTTTGTGACATATGTTGCTAGGTACTTTTTGGCCGTTATCGTCGTAAATAACAGGCATATGGCCAAATCGATCTCTGAGTTTACCAAAACCTAGGCAATCAATCTGCTGAACGCCCTGATTGCTCAGGAGCCAGATGTAGACATCAAATATCAGCCTAGCCTTTTCCCAACTATGTTGGGGTCGGCTTCCAGTCTAACCGGATGCAGCTGAATATATTTTACATGGAGCGACTGCCTATCTGACCTCCACAACCCAGTTACTGGATAATACGATACCACTTGCTAAGACTGGTTGTCAGACTTTCGGGCTTCTGACAACCCGTAACGACTGTCAAAGATCCACGAATGACAGCCGGGACCAACGGCTTAACGTGCTTTCCGATGCACGGAGGAGTCTCGGTATGAAAAGATGGTCACCCATCCACAGACTAACCCCGGCCACCGTAGCTTAACCTGATGGATCGACCCGTGCGGCTGTTATTACTTAGCCACGAGCCGGATGTAGACATGTACAGCAGTAAATCTATGTTTAATGTTTGCATCATGTTTTTTAGTTAGCTCGCTGCGCGCTTTGGTGATTACTGTAAGTGCAGAAAAATAAATTCAGTTCAGATTAAGCTATTCTTTATACGAGTACATCGAGAATGGTCCTCCATGTCTAATGATAAGCTGACGGTCCTGTGGCCACCGTCCTACATTTCATTTAAGGGGGAAGCTCCAGGAAGCCTGCGAAATTCAAATTTTCTTACGATTTTGCAATTTGCAAGTTAGTATTAGGCTGCATGTTGAACAAAATATGATTCGCGACCGTGACAAGTAAGTATTCATAGAATTATAATCATTTAAGTCATCAATACAACTCTTTAAGACCAGGTAATCCTATTGAATGACTATTTCATGAAGTCTTGACATTTAGGATTATACTAACTTACGGAGTTGTATTATAATTCGGTAAATACATAACTTTTGCGGTCGCAAATCATACTTTAACCAACCTTCAACCTAATACTGACTTGAAAATTGCAAAAAACGTTAGAAAATTTGAATTTCGCGGGCTACCCTGCTCCTACCCCGCTTTCCCCTTAATGAAGTAACAAAATGGTAGTCAGAAAGCTAACAGCTGGTGTAACTTTTTTGGCGAATAACATTTCGCACGCTTAATACTAAACTGACCGATTTGTTCAGGACCTGCAGTCTCCACATAGATAGAGATCGCTTTACGACCGAGTTCGGTCGCAGTCCTAGTGGGGTACCTAGACGGTCAAAATTGCTTGATAAGAATGTGATTTTTTCGTGTTTGTCATGTAATTTTGACAGTCTAGAGACCGCACGAGGACTTCGCGACCGAATTCGGTCGTAAAGCGATTGCTTTAATATGTCGAGACTACAGCCCCTAGTCCAAAATGAGTTAAGCGTACAAAGAAATTCGTTTTAACGAAATTTCTTCAAAATATCATTTCTGTATCAATAAGTTCATCAATTATTCCTACAATACATTATTTAATTATTATTATGCTTTTTAACAACTATAAGCCATTTTGTAAGACAGTCAAAAAAGTCGCAAGCATGACTTCATTGCGACTTTTTAGTTAGGTCAGTCTATTTTAAGCGTGCGATTTGTTATTCTGTTAGCGCAAATAAACATACAGAACTTATGCATTTTTTCTGAATAGCCATTTTACCTACTATTAGGTAGATACTCAAAAATCTTATGTTGTGTAGGTAGGACCATCTGCCTAGTCTTTTACCGAGTATGTAACGGTTGGCATCCACTATTTTAGGTTATGCATTAAAAAAAAAAAACGTAATAACACGTACAACGCCAGCACATCAAGCTACTACAATCTGTCAGATTTCTTTAATAGATTTTCGACTTTATTGCTAAGGCATTAAGTTCAAGGTTGATTGGGAAAATCTGACAGTTTCGGGTAGGTTGACCTGCTGGCGTCTGTACATTCTGCTAAGCAAATGACATGGATTCCAATTGCAATACAAAATATTTCATACATCTAGTAGTTCAAGTATTTGCTTCTTTTGGTATAATATTTTAGACAGCAAAAGATTGCGTAAACACATGAATTAATGTAAATGAATGAGAAGCGATACGGTTGCTTATTAAGAGAATGTTCTACGAGAAATATACTGTTTGCTAGTTTAATTTCGGTAACGTTGTGAACCATTTACAGCTTGGTTTACTTTGATTTCTTCTTATTCTCTTGTTTTAGCCATATGCTTCCCCTGCGTGGAAATTAACACAATTGGCGAAATGTTGTTGTCCTATGAAATTGCCGATAGTTGATACCGGCTAGTGTGAAGATCTTTCATTCTATTTAGAATTCCGAATTCAAATTAATTTTATATAAAAAAAAATCTGTTGTTCATTTGTTTTCATGCCGTTCGATTTTTCTTTTATATCGATTTTTCTATAACCATGGAATAATCAAAATTGCGCGCTATTTTCGAATACGAGTTCCATCGTGGCACCAAAGTAATACAGCACGCAATACATACATAATAACGAGGTGTATGGACAAAGTACCGCAAGTGAACGCACGGTGCGTTTTTGGTTTGATCGCTTCCGTTCTGGAAATTTTGATCACAACAAGGAGGCCCGGGGAAAAATTTCAAATCCAACGAGGTGGTGAAAAACGCCTTTAAAGAATTTATTGATTCCCGTTCTCAGGATATCTATAGCAGAGGCATCACCGAACTTTTATTTAAATGGCAAAAGTGCATCGACAATATTTCTTTAAAAAAAAAAAAAAATTGTTTGATTTTTCTATGTAAATCGGGAATTTTTTTTTTATTTTAACACCACTGCTTAACCTTCCGGAATAAAGGCGTATTGCTATGCTATTATAAAGAAGTGAAATTTGTGAGTTTGTAAGTAGGGGGTAACCTTCGGTAATCATCTTGGGAATTCAGTACAGTATTGCCGAATGTCATTATACCGGATGTATAACAAACGGTGTAGCCAACTTAAGGGTGTGGTAGGTACAGACCATCAAACTGAACATTTTTTTTCCAGGAACCAACATCGTAATTGTTAAAAAAAATTCGGTTGTCCCATTACGATGTTGTTCCCCGGGAAAAAGTTGTTCAGTTTGATGGTCTGTACCTTAAGTTGGCGACACCCTTTCTCAGACACCCTGTATAATATTATCTCACTAAAAACATTTTCATGTAAAATGTTGCCAAGACGAGACCATATGGCTCGCACTGTCAAAAAGTTATCAGATCTCATGTAGAGCCAAGCTTCTAACTCGACAAGCCCTAACTTCACAAACTGTACACCTATAACAGAAAAATAATGAACAGTGGTTTTATTTTTCACCTTACGCCCATATGACTCATATTTTGACTAAGGTGTAGAGTTTGTGAAGTTAGGGCTTGTAGAGTTAGGGCGTGTAGAGTTAGAAGCTTGGCTCTACTTGAGATCTGATAACTTTTTGACAGTGCGAGCCATATGGTCTTTATAACAAGGAGTGTGGGTATTTATAACTGGGGGTAAAAGTTCCAAATCTTAGTTTTTTTTTTTTTGTTGTTAGTGTACTAATACTAGCTTACGTAGCAAATTTCAGCTTTCTAGGACTTTAGAAAGTACCCTAACGGGTTTGATGATTTTTAGATATCAATAAAATCTAAAGTATGAAAGCTATGTA
This sequence comes from Dicycla oo, assembly GCA_948252095.1. NCBI lineage: Eukaryota > Metazoa > Arthropoda > Insecta > Lepidoptera > Noctuidae > Dicycla > Dicycla oo. The sequence goes on from OX411728.1 coordinate 24,203,619, forward strand.
ATTGAAACTTTGTGTTAAATAAGCCCACTATTGACATCATATCCCTAGAATTTGGTTTATCTGGATCCAAACCCAAGTTATGAGGGTTCAAAAAAACGACGAGGCACTTCCAGAAAAGCCCTTGCGCTAATGTCCTTGCGCTTCGCTTGGCTCGTCTTGGCGGGCGCACTACCGTGCCCCCAGATAAACGCGAAAGTTTGTGAGAATGAATAGATGGATGGATGGATGTTTGTTACTCTTTCACGCAAAACTACTAAACGGATTTGGCATAGTTTATAACCTCGTTTAACACATACGATACTTTTAATTCCGGTAGTATGTCCCCGTGGGATATATAAGGTGTATCTATTCATACACGAAATCTCTAAAAGGGTCATTGTACTTGTCATTATGAACAACTTTTTCTATGGGACCAAACCTGAAATCGCGAAGACAGATTCAGCTGTTCCCTACATTTTAACGAGTTATGCGAACATAAATATAGGGATCAGCTGATATTTTTTTTTTTTGCGATTTCAGGTTTGGTCCCATAGTAAAAGTTGTTCGTAATGATGAGTACAATGACCCCTTAAGAGATTTCGTGTATGAATAGATACACCTTATACAAAGTGGCGATTAGGTTATCACATTGATTGAAACCACGTATTCAGTACATGCTTCTGGAACCCACTACGTTGAAATTTTTCGTTGGTTATTATAAAAACAAAAACTGTTGTATCCTACAAAAGTGCAATACCTACGTGCTCAAAATGTATGGAATAGCAATTTTTTTTTAAATAATAACCGGCAAAAATTTCAACGCCCCTGCGTTGAAAATTTCAACGCAGGGGACCACAGTCATGTCCTGAATATGTAGTTTCAATTAATGTGATAACCTAATCGCCACTCTGTATATCATATTTCATGTTAAAATAAATTTTACATAGTAGTATTATGCAAGAACGATGTAGTATTATTAATCCTTCATTAAGTGAAAAACACTGCAGTGTCATTGACACACAGTTTGTTCAACTTGTAAATATTTCTGCTTTGTCAGTAGTTTCTACTCATTTTATATTGTTTGTTATTATTACATGTCAGCCTTTAAATTCTTTTGTGGATTAATGAAAATAAACTTTATTCATTCCCCGGGAAAATAATAGTCTTGCACCCTCATAATAATAATTTTAATTAATGGTTTTATGCCTGTTTTTGATTTTTTTTATAATATAAAATTTTTGGTGAATCCAATTAAAAACAATGAACTCAAAAATCAATCTGCCTAGCCTTTTTCCAACTAAGTTGTGGTCGGCAGTCTAACTGTATGCAGCTGAATACCAGTATTTTACATAGAGCGACTGCCTATCTGAACTCCACAACCCAGTTACTGGGTAATACGATACCCCTTGGTAAGACTGGTTGTCAGTCTTTCGGGCTTCTGACAACTCGTAACGACGGTCAAAGATCCACGAATGACAGCCGGGACCAACGGCTTAACGTGCTTTCCGAGGCACAGAGGAGTCTCGGTATGAAATGATGGTCACCCATCCACAGACCAACCCCGGCAAGCATAGCTTAACCTGATGGATCGACCCTTGCGGCTGTTATTACTTAGCCACGAGCTCCTGAACAAAAACAATGAATTCATGGATGTTTTATCGTAATTAACATTTATGACAATAAAAAGTGTAACAATGTGCTCTTAGAAATATTATTTACTGATTAGATTCCTTTATTTCGCACATGACGGTGAACAAAATTGCAATTTAATTTTTTCAAATCATAATACCATTATGAATGAAATATTAATGATTTACAATAACCCACGGCAACTGATGCTAGAAGATCATTTCACTGCATGATAAGCAATATAGTTCTTATGTTTTATTTTTGACGGACTTCAAAAAGATTTCACTTCGATTTGATTTGTGTCATTTCTTTGAGTCGGTTTAGTTTTGTCAATTGAATTTTTCTGTCAGTCCATCTAATTAGGGTTCCGTACCAAAATGGTAAAAAGGGAAAATGTCGTAATGAAAGTTTTGAGTATGAATGTCCATCGTATCATCCCTACCCGTATAGCCATCCGCTATACGGGTAGGGATGATACGATGGATGGACTGTGTGAAAGATGATATGGCCAAAAAGGGAGTGACTACCGAGATGACGACTAATAGAGAAGTACCTATGCAAGAAAAAGACATGTTTCGCCGACCCCAAATAAATTGGGACAAGGGCAGGAGAATAATGATGATTTTTTGCAATAGGAACTGAAAGGGGGTCTTGAAATTCGAAGTAAGGCTACTAGGGCATGTGGGGTATCATATGAAAGAACGTTGTGTGCAAATTCTAAAACATTTCTTTTTTAGGCCGCACAGTTTTCGACTTTTGATGAAAATTGTAAAAATAATACCGTTCCCTCTCCTTATCTCCGAAGTTTGCATAGAGAAAAATCTGAAATTATTCTGTGTGATAGAAGTTTATGTAAAGATTACAGGAAAAATAAAACGATGTATCTAAATGGCACAGGTTTTTTTTTATATATGATGGTACGGAACCCTCGGTGTGCGAGTCCGTCTCGCTCTTTACCGGTTTTTATTTTAAATCGTGACGGTATGAACAACTTTGGGTATCCTCCTGTGTGTACTTACAGATCGCTAATATTGTAACGTCGTTTGTGAAATGGTTACTTAGGGCTTTATTTGAAAAACCACTTCACAAGAAACTAATTTTATGGTGTGATTGTGATTTGGTTGGATTATTTTGCCACAGCGTTCCATGAAGCCATCGTTTGTATTTAGTTATACTCTATCACCGTGGTAATGTATAGAATAGAAGCAAACAGACAGCTGTGCTGCTGGGAAGTTTGTTGCGCCACTTCTGCTTCCCAGCTAAATCACTAGGTAGTGGTTTTGACGTTCGAAAAGTGCTGATTCTCAGCCTAGTTTGAATAAATGACTTTAAAAAAATGTGTGTGTAATTGAAGAGCTTACGTGTGATGTAATTTTATAAAACTATATTTTAACTTTAATAATATCGCATTAGGTAGGTATATGTAAAAGATAGGCACTCGGTGCATGTGAAATACTACCGGGTTAGACTGGAAGCCGACCCCAACGTAGTTGCGAAAAGGCTAGGTAGACGATGATGTCGTGAATATAAAAAAGTATCATCCATACTAATCCTACTTAATATTATAAACGCGAAAGTTTGTGAGGTTGATAGATGTTTGTTACTCTTTCACGCAAAAACTACTGAACGAATATTCATGAAATTTGGCACACAAATAGTTTAACACATAAAATACTTTTTATCACGATGTTCCTACGGGTTCGAGACTTACGCGGGTGAAACCGCGGGGCGCTACTAGCAGCTATTAGATACAGGGTTATTTTTAAATCACTAGCAAAATTTTCACAGGGTGTTCTACCCATGAATATGAACAACTTTCACTATGGGACCAACTCTGAAATCACGAAAAAAAACAGCTATTTCATACGAAAGTTCTATACCTACTCGACCAAAATGTATGAAACAGCTGATTTTTTTTCGTGATTTCAGAGTTGGTCCCATAGTGAAAGTTGTTCATATTTATGAGTAGAACACCCTGTGAAAATTTAGCTAGTGATTTAAAAAATAGCCCTGTATAAATGCATAACTCTTACTGTTTGTTATCTTTTCACGCTTTAATGGCTGAATGAACAGATTTCGATGAAATTTAGCATACGGATGGAACTTGATGTTACTAAATTGATATACTTTATATCCCAGTTGTATGTTCCCGTGGTCGGATAATTTCCGAGCTAGGCGCGGGCGAAGCAGCGGGCAAAAGGTAATTCCTAATAAATAACACATCCTGTGTTCTGACCTATACGTATGTGCCTAAATCTACGTTCCTATTGTTTCCCATATTTATTTTAAGCAATCGTAATGATGTATTATGTGCCATCATAAACTTATTTAAAATTTGCTGAATGATCTGACTTTTGGAATTAACTTGTCATTCGTTAATATTCAAGACACATACCTATTTGCTTGTGAGGAATCGTTCCAGCAGATTCATAATACATAAATCAAAAAGTATATTATGATTTAAATAAAACAATTCGATTTATGAATAGGAGGAATTCTGCAACTTTCGATCAATCTGCCTAGCCTTTTCCCAACTATGTTGGGGTCGGCTTCCAGTCTAACCGGATGCAGCTGAATACCAGTATTTTACATGGAGCGACTGCCTATCTGACCTCCACAACCCAGCTACTGGGTAATATGATACCCCTTGGTAAGACTGGTTGTCAGACTTTCGGGCTTCTGACAACCCGTAACGACCGTCAAAGATCCACGAATGACAGCCGGGACCAACGGCTTAACGTGCTTTCCGAGGCACGAAGGAGTCTCGGTATGAAAAGATGGTCACCCATCCACAGACCAACCCCGGCAAGCGTAGCTTAACCTGATGGATCGACCCGAGCGGCTGTTATTACTTAGCCACGAGCTCCTCACGAATTCTGCAACTTTGAAGGTCAGATAATTAATAATATTTGATCTAGTTTATTAATTTATAAAATTAATTTATTCTCAAAATGTCAATGTTAATTCCTTGTCATGCTTTCATTAATGATTTCTTAATTGGCTTAAATTCCGTGAAAAACATAACTTAGAGTAATCATAAATCGTCTGTTATTTGGACTTTTGTAATATGTTTTTTATTATCATTCTCATCTTAATTAAGTCATAAATCAAAGATGGTAAGAATGGCCTTTTTTAAATTAGACAGAATCTTATTATCCGATTACTTAAAAAGCGCCATCTGTTATGAAGTAGATAAAACTACATATGTATCACTTCGATAATATCTTCGTCTATTAGAGGCGCTCGTGCTCACTACAGCGTATCCATTGAATAGTTCAACTATCGCTTACTAGATGGCGTTGCTGTAAGAGTGAGCGCGTTTATGTCTTTTGTTCAGCCTACTTTCTTAACCAATTTAAGATTATAAATATAATCGAATGATCCTAATTTTACTTGATTAGAGTAGGAGAATTATGGTAACCTGAGATTTTTGACAGAAAAGCAATCTTGTTGCTTTTTCAACACGCTTATATTAGCTTTACTTGTTTACTTTTTCTAACTTACTGTATTTAATTTCGTTTCTATTTTTGATGTGAAACATCTTTCCTCTCGCTTTCCTGCAACCTGTGGGACTGATTTCGTGAAAGGGGACGGAAGTGTGTAACAGGAAGCCGGGGAAGCATGCGCTATTTGACCAATGAGCGCGCCCGGTGCAAGAGTTGGCCGTCAGCATATATATCGATGGCCGTCAGATGGTAGGTACCAACACATGATGTTACACATCATACGCGACTACTGTAAGTCTCGCTCGTTTTTATCTTAGAAAGAAAGAGAAAAATAAAGAAAATACGTTTATTTGCGATAAACATGACGCAAAGAAATAAAATAACAAAATAAGTTCGGGGAAAATACGCGTCACATTCACGCAAAACGGCCGTCGCTCAGCATAATGCCGCGACCCCATACGAGACAGAGCTTCAGCGCTGGTTTTCAGCGACAGCCGGCGTTGACGTAATGACGTCGACCGGTGCTTCATGCAGTGGAAGAACAAATGACAATTAAAATGAGATAAATAACATTATTGAATATTTTCAAAGTTTATGTAAATATAATAGGTATTGAAGTTGAGAACATTCTTCATCTTGGTATTGGTCTGCCGGGATGTCACTTAGCATTTAATGGGACCCAATCAATGGTTCTTTCAGTCCACATCTCATCTGACATGCGGCAGACATGTCTGGCCCAATCCCAATTAAGATTAGCAGTTTTCTGAGTATCATTTATGATTTTGATTTTGGCTCGCAGTGTTGTATTCCTGAGACGGTCCGAAATTCGAATCTATGGCTCGCTCGCAAACTTCGACCAACATGACACTTACAGAATGGACTGACCCGCAATGGCAGAGGACAGTCGTGTGTGAAAAGCGAAAGAGAGGCCTTGCACAAAGTGGGAAATTACGAGCTAAATATACAGGGTGAAATTGAATTCATGGGCAGCCTTTTAAGGGGTCAGTTTATTCATCGTTATGAACAACTTTTACTATGGGACCAAACCTGAAATTGCAAAAAAAAAAATCAGCTGTTCTCTACTGGATGATTTTTTTTTTACCGTCTTGAAAATAAAACTTTTTAGCAAAAAATAAAACCGACTTCCAAAACAAATCACTACAAAGTGAAAAATAACTTTAATTTCGGTAGTCGGTGTCTTTGGTTTTGTATTTTCGTTTTTTGCGCCGACTTCCGAAATAAAAGTTATTTTTCACTTTGTAGTGTTTTGTTTTGGAAGTCGGTTTTATTTTTTGCTAAAAAGTTTTTATTTTTCACTTTTTAGTGGTGGAACCTACCCCACATAAATTCGAATTCATAATTAAGCACAACAATTGTAGATATAGCCATGTAAATAACAGTGATAGGAAGTTATTAAAACATCATCACATCATCCACATAAAATAAGTGGGAAATATACGCATTATTGAAGCTAACTCAAAAACTCCCCAAGCAAAGTTAATAAAATTTATATGGGACCACCTCATAAGTATACCCTTTCAAACAAAAAAAAAAGAAATTTCCAAATCGGTCCATCCGTCTTTGAGTAATCGCGTAACAAACATACAAAAAAAAAATACGGACGAATTGAGAACCTCCTCCTTTTGGAAGTCGGTTAAAAATAGGGTACAATAGGGTGAACGCAGTAGAGCCTATGGCATGACTAGTTTTTTTTTTGTTTTTCATCAATAGGTTAGACAGAAATTGCTCTATCAATAAACACTACATGTGAAGTAAACTAGACCAATAAAATAAGAAATTTTGAAAAAACTTTATAGATCGTTATAAAATATCGAAATTCAAATCATACGCGCTACGCAGGGTGCGTAGTGCGTATGATTACAAATAAAAAAAGATTAAAAAAAAAAGAAAACTAAGTATGCCATAGGCTTTTACTCCGTTTTTTTTCAAGACGTAAAAAAAAATCTCCCAGTATATTAATGTTCGCATAACGCGTCAACATGTAGGGAACAGCTGATTTTTTTTCGCAAGAGGTTGTATCTCGAAAAATCTTTTATTAATAATAATAATTAATAATAATCTTCGAAAAAATCTTGTATTTCGAAATTAGAATGACTGTCTTTATACCCCCCCCCCCCTCCCCCTTAAACGTATGCCCATGAATTAAATTTCAGCCTGTATAGATAGATTTTTAACGTAATTATTCTTCTGTAAACATGACAATGACATAAAATATTAACGCATCGCATGAAGGAATCGTAAAGCGATATCTTTTTTGTCGGCGATGTCACCTACTTATAAGCATGAAATCCGTGTAAACAATTGTTGGTGAACCAATAAATAAAATAAAATAAAGATTTAAGTTCAAGTGTTTGGCGCAGCCGTGACGATCAACTGTTTTTAAAGCAATTGTCGTCTTTTCTAGCGTTCCTTACCTCAAAAAGAAAAACGGAACCCTTATAGGATCATTCGTGTGTCTGTCTGTCTGTCCGTCTGTCTGTCACATCCAATTTGCTCCGAATGTAATGGACCAATTAAGTTGAAATTTTGTACACATATGAATTTCTGTGACTCAAACCGTCCGTATTTAGGTTCGAATTTTGAATACGAAAATTAAAAAAAAAAACGCTTTATATACTGTGTGACATATCAAAAGAAAGAGCTTACTGTGTGGGTCTCAAATAGATTTATTTTTATAATGAAAAAAACTGTTTTAAATTTATTTAAGAAAAAATACGAAAATTGGCTATTCCACTTATCTCTAAACTACTGAGCCTAAAGTTAAAAAAAAAAAAATACACAAATAGTTCTATAGGTACAAATTTATTATTACAGGAAAATCTATAAGAAATCTATGGTCTTAAAATAACATGATAAATCTCTCGATATTAAGCGTAAAAACTTACATTTGCACTTGGAATGTGTGGGAGAACATGTTTTCAAATTACAATGTTAAGTTTGTTTTTGGAATAAATTCATCCCAACTACGGAACCCTTCATTATGCGTGGCTGGTCTTTTTTGTACTTATTTCGTGTTTCATGAACGGCTGCTCAATAAATGTTATTCTTTTTCTTTTAGTAGTAACTTAAGACAAAAATAAATCTATAGGCTTCTCTCCGTTGTCCAGGAGCGGTCGTCTGGCTGTCGAGGGCTGGTGGTGTGGGCGCGCCATGCCGGCGGCGGGCACGCGCGCCAACAACGGCGCCCTGGCGCTGCACTACGCGGCCGCACGAGGCTGCCTCGACTGCGTGCGGCTGCTGACCAACTCCACGCCTGATGTGTCGTGAGTATTCCCAGCTCTTGTTTTTGATGATATACAGGGATATTTGAAACTAGCCCTTGCCAGCGGCTTCGCACCGGAAAGTTCTATCAGGTTAAAAAAGTAACCTATGTGCTATTTCAGACTATAACCTATCTCTGTGCCAAATCTCATCCAGATCCGTTCAGCCGTTCTAGCGTGATTGAGTAACAAATATCTATAAATAAAAACTTTATTTTATAATATTTAGTAGGATTGGCTAGCTAACTAACTCCGCAGACACGATGGGTATCGATATACAGGGTTATTGGTAAAACACCAACAACCTCTTAAGGGGTCATTGTACTCATCATTAAGAACAAATTTTACTATGGGACCAAACCTGAAATCGCGAAAAAAAATCAGCTGTTCAGTACATTTATGTTAGCATAATTCGTCAAAATGTACTGAATTAATGATTTTTTTATAGGGCGTCCGCTCTTCAAAAGAGAAGGATGTAATCTATCATGCGGGCCCAGTGTGGGTTCGTGTTATTTTGATGTTATATTGAGCACTAATTAGATGAACTGAACAGGATTATGATTCTTCTCATCAGCCTTTTTGTGATCCTTCGGTCCAAAATTTCAAACCCACTTGAAATGTGGTCCTCATGCTGCCCGGATTTACCACCTAAGTACACAATGTAGAATGCATTACATTATTGAGTATTGATATCAATTTGTAGCTGATAGTTTTCCTAACATCCTTAAGGTGAAATCTCCAGGTAGCTCGCGAAATTCAAATTTTCTTAAGTTTTTTGCAATTTGCTAGTCAGTATTAGGTTGCATGTTGATAAAAATATGATCCGCGACCGTAACAAGTATGTATTGACAGAATTATAATAATTAAAGTCATCAATACAACTCTATATGACCAGGTAATCCTAATGAATGACTATGTCATGAAATCTTGACATTTGAGGATTATACTAACTTAAGGAGTTGTATTACTGATTGTAATGATTATAATTCTGTAAATATATACTTGTCACGGCCATGAATCATACTTTATTCAACATACAACCTAATACTAACTCGCAAATTGCAAAAAACGTAAGATAATTTGAATTTCGCGGGCTACCCTGACGCTTCCCCCTTAACCAATTTGCACAATAGTCAGTACAAATTTAATAGTATTCCACGTTATCAAAATACAGTAATAAAAAATAAAAGTATTTGCAATCCGTATTTCCATTAATTTCAGTCCAGGATCTTCAGCTCGATTAAAGACCTTATTACTCACTTGCGAACTGGGTGATAACCATACCAGTCCTCTTCAGAACCATCATAAGATCTATTATAGCTGTCAAGATTGATGTAAGATATAATCAATTAAGGTGGCAATAAAACATGCGCGCACGACTCATTAAGCGGTCACACATCATTGCGCGCGCGCAGATCTGCGAGATCAGGCGCAACTGAGCGAGACTTGTCGGTAATCAACATATTAGGAGTCAATTTGAGAAAATTGAGGTAAATTATGTGTAGAATGAAAATTAAGACGTTTAGTGGTTTTTGTGATCCGTTTTTGTGTATGGCTTGTACAGTCAACCTCACATTAGTACACTTTAGTACTTGCACTACGATAATCACCCTTACTGCTGCGACATAAATGCACTGTAAATGTCAAATTGTTAACTTTGATGTGCTTTAGATTTTACAAATTACGTACAGTTATGTACAGACGCCAGCACATCAAGCTACTACAATCTGTCAGATTTCTTTAATAGATTTTCGACTTTATTGTTATAGCATTAGGTTCAAGGTTGATTGGGAAAATCTGACTGTTTCGGGTAGGTTGACCTACTGGCGTCTGTACATACGTAGTTTGTAAAAATCAAAATCTAGAAAGTCTAGTAATTGGTCCTTTTGTCCATGACTTATGTAGTGGCTCGTGGCTAAGTAATAACAGCCGCCCGGGTCGATCGATCAGGTTAAGCTACGCTTGCCGCGGTCGGTCGATGGTGACCATGTTTACATAACGAAACCCCTCCGTGCCTCGGAAAGACCGATACGCCGTTGGTCCCGGCTGTTATTCTTGGATCTTTGAAAGTCGTTACAGATTGTAGAAGCCCGAAAGTCTGACAACCAGTCTTACCAAGGGGCATCGTGTTACCCAGTAACTAGGGTTGAGAAGCTCAAATAAACAGTCATTGCATAAAAATATTGATATTCAGCTGCATCCGGTTAGAAGGTGACCGCAACATAGATGGTAAAAGGCTAGGCAAACTCATTGATTTTGTCTAGGTATGACTTATGTCAAACGACTGTCTTACTTCTGCAATCCAAGAAATTACAGTGTCATCATGTCTTATCGACTCCTAACAAGAACTAATTGAAGTTACTGAAAACCTGGAACCGTCATTGTACTCATCACTATGAACTGAACCACTTTTATTATGGAAAAACCGACCTAGTGCGTGTCGAACTAAGCACAATATTTATAGTAGTTGAAAAGAATTTATCTCAAAAACAAACTTTTATCTTGGCCAGAGACCATACAACGTGGCAATACCACCAGTCCCTTGGGTACATTACCAGTCAATTAGACAGCAATGCGGATTAATTTTTCGACGCCATATTTTAGTTTGTAAATAGTTTAATTAAGTTAGAATATATTTTTGTTATTTTAATTAATTAATTTGTTATAAGTTATTATTAACGTAAATATTATTTTCAATCTGAATATTCTTTACTTGTGCTATGAGACCTTGTTTCTTACCAAATTTCATGATTCTAGGTCAACGGGAAGTACGGGGTTTTGATTTACTTGCGAGTGTCAAAATATTTCGCATAAATGGCAGTGCTTTTTATTGCGTTGACTTAAAAACTTGATTTTTTTAGAGCTCCAAGGGGCCCTATATCTACGTATTTAATATTAATTTCAACTTGATACCTCTACGCGTTCCTGAAAAAAAAAAGTATGTAACAGCTCCAACGTACGACTGGAGTTTACTACTTATGTACGATTGTTTTTAAATATTGGATAATATATATATATATAATAATATAATATTCTATATATATATAATAATATATATTATTTAATAATATAATATTCTTATATTTATTTCATTACATGGTTATAAATAATTAAGTTAAAATATAATAACCTAACTTAACTAAAGCTATTAAAAAACTAAATTATGGCGTCGAAAAATTCCTCCGCATCGCTGGCGACGGGGGTTAACAAAGGCTAGGCACAGGCCTAGCCCTTTGTTAAGGCTAGGCTCATGATGAGTTAAGGGGATGCACTAAGATAGCCCGCGAACTTCAATTTTTCTTACGTTTTTATATAATTTGCAGATCAGTGTCAGCTTGCATGTTAATCAAAATATGTTTCGCGACCGTATTTCGACTAACTCACAATCTTGTCACTGACCTGCAAATTTCGCGGGCTACCCTGGCGCCTTATCTTGATTACCATTGTTGTTTTTGTTACTATGGTTAGCCAGACATGTTTCTTGTACGGAATCTCGTTTTCAAGCAAATTATTAGCTCATGTAAGAATTTTTTACTAGCTGATCTTCTATCCGTAACTGCCCAGTCACGGGAGCTAACGGTGCGAACTACTGTTACTGATCGTTCTCGGTGCGTACGCGCAGCTTTGTTTTGTACGAGATGCAATCTGTTTTGTGTTGGGTAGGTCATGTGTAATGATAGATTGTACTAGGGTATTTAGTAGAGCGAACAATGGAGACGGTTTACACTTGATGATTTATGGTGGAAACCTCGATAATTAATGTGGTTGAAAATATTTTAACCCTCTTTTTTGAACATATTTGAAGCCAGAAATAGTTGTATTTAAGTTATTTGTCCAGATAAGTTTTAATAGTTTTAATGTCTTACTATCACACTAATATTTTGTGATTTTTCTCTGATATTTATACATACAAATAAATAAAATTGAAGTGTCTATCAAACTGTCAAAATGAAACCGATTCCGACTGATAGTGTGTTACGGAATTAGGGTGCAGGTGCGTGTCGCTAGTTATATTAGGTTGGGGAAAAAGTCTTTTCGCATTATAGTATGTATGAACTTGTAATAAAATCTCTTTGGCTATACTATTTATATCTGGCTGGTTTTGGGTATCATTGAAAGTTTAAATTTTAAAGAACATAATTCCAAATTCAAATTAGGAAAATGTATGATTTTCATTTGTTTTTCGAGTTTCGAGTTCAAGAGTTTGGCTGGGAGGTGTTAATGCATCCGCCGTATAGTCCTGACCTTGCACCTTCAGATTTCCACCTGTTTCGGTCTCTTCAGAATTCTTTAGGCAGTGTCAGGTTAACATCACGAGAGGACTGCCAAAACCACTTGTCGCGGTATTTTGACCAGAAGTCCCAAAATTTCTATAGCAATGGGATCATGTCCCTACCTACAAGATGGCAAAAAGTTATCGAACAAAATGGTACCTACATACTTTAGTTAAATGTAAATAAACTATAGTAAAAAATGTTTTAAATTTTCTTAAAAAATGCGAAGAAACTTTTTCCCCAACCTATTATTTTAATTAAATAACACGATGGCGACGGTCTAACTCCAATTGCCGTTTTACAAAATGTAGTTATTAACAACGCACGCATAGCAAACGAAGTCAATTACCTTCCATAATTAGATAATTGCACAGCTATATCAGGCATCCAACACTACATACCGATTTAAACAGCCATGAACACATAGGAATACAGTGTACGGGTACCAGCAATTGTTTCAGTTTTTTGACGTGAAAACGTCTTTTCGCTCGTTGTAGGTACTGGTGGTAAGTTCCATATTTCTGACCGACATAAACATGTAAGATTTCAACCGCGAATAACTACGAGACTCTTAATGCTAGAGTAATGGTTGAGCATTCAAAAGTTAGGTCATATTTATAACAATTTTGAGGCCGTATATAATTTGCCTACGATGTCACACTGCAATGCAATGGTTGCGTATATTAATATATATATTATATTATATTATATTAACCCCTCAACTGCTGCGTGTACTGCATCTATACATAAGATAAGAATTTGCTCAGGAAAGGCCATTTCTTAAAGACTACATAGTCTACACATCTCATGGCCTTTTAATAAAACTGTGACTAGTGTGACTAGCAATAGGACCATAAAACCATTTGACTGTTTAATCTAATACTTCCTAACCTCAAAAATAAAAGAAAAATGCTAAGCGTACATTCAGTGAGACGGGTAGAGAAAGCGTTACCGGATTAATTGCTGTTATCCGCGATCTAGCGCGCTCATCTGCGATCTTCACGCCCGCGCCTGAGCAGCCGTCCTGCGACATATTTATGTCGGCGATAAAAATTACTGGGTATACATACAATACACACTGGGTTTTGTCAATGGGGTAGCCAGGTAAGGAGGTTAACTACACCTATTATAAAGTATGGATGGTTCCAAAAGTATCTTAAATGGATCAGAAAACGTATCTGTGGGTGCCAATTTATAGTGCTACTTACATATTGAGTGATTTGATTATTTTAATACTTAAACCTTATAGATAGGCTATTTTTTTATTTTTATTTGTGATGGGTTTGCTCTTGACTCTAGTCTAGGTCAGAGGTGACGGAGACAAAGTTGACGATGGAGTGAGCTTACCCAGAAGAAGCCTGTTCACTCTCACTTTGAAGAGATTAGGGTTGTATACGTTCGGAAACACAGACGCAGGTAGTGAGTTCCACTCTTTTGCTGTGCGCATTATAAAAGACATTTGGAAGCGCTTAGTGCGAATTGGTGGAATAGCAACCAGGTAGGGATGGTAACTGGCTGTGCGTCTAGATGTCCGGTGGTAGAAGGGGGCCGGTGGAATGAGGTCATGGAGTTCTCGGGCACACTCTCCGAAGTACAATCTGTAGAAGACCGACAAGCAGGCAACCTTGCGGCGATGAGCCAAGCTATGAAGCTTGGCATCCACCAGTTTTACGTCGCCAATGAGCCTCTTAGCTCTGCGTTCCACCGAGTCAAGCGCGGCGAGTTGGTACTTAGCTGATCCATCCCAAAGGTGACTGCAATACTCCATGCAGGATCGGACTTGCGCTTTGTAAAGGGCTACTATCTTTCAAATTTTATAACGGTTGCTGCAGTGGTTTAGGCGTGTAAAGTTGACATACAGACAGACAGAGTTACTTTCGCATTTATGACATAAAGTACGGAGTATGGATAACTGGTTGCAAAGACATAATTACGAGTATACCTAAGCATCGAAATCAATGTTTTTATTTTAACTCAGATATCCCTACTGTCTTATATGTAGGACAGTGGAAGTATATATATATATGTTTTTAATATTTAAAATGAATGAATGAAATATTATACATCGACCCCAGCGTGGTTTGACCCGACCCGATTACTCGAATGAACCCAAAGATTAAAAAAATCAAAGATTCACTAAGACCATTGTATTTTACACGATAATGCTTAGGATATGGAGGGGATAAAAAGCGTACCGAGTATGCACCCTGTACCAAGCAATGGAATTGTGGAGAAACGGGTGACATTTATCAATGGATGGGTATCTTGTAATTCCATCGCCGCTAGGTTGGCTCAAGTCCAGCTTCATCAGTGAATGTTTTGGCGTGGTTAAACTGCTTTCTCGACTCTTTTCTTCTTCGTCCTGATGAGTTGTCAGCAGCAGAATGTCCAGGACGCGGTCGGCCCGTTCCTCGTTGTTTATGTCCAGCTCCGACTTCAAATAATGTAATTTTTGTTTTTGTTCAAAGTTCGACCTGTAGACCGATAATATTATTTTTCAGTTTCAGAAAAAAATTGTTTCAGACTTATCTGAGTTAAGTGAAACGAATAAGCGATTGATTTTATTTCTTGGAACTGCACATTTTTTTTTTTTTTGTGGATGGGAAATCATCAAATAACTTCTCCCGCTCTGGGTGGAGCGGAAGGGCGTGTCAGACTTTTACTGACTAAAACCCACCCGTGTTCCTTCAGTTGCCTATGCCAGGGCCACGGTATCTTTTTCAAACAACCCGCGACCCCAGCGGCATCGGCCCTATTGGACCCCATCTCTTGCTGACATCTCTTTGAGGCGCGCGTGGAACACAACGCGCCGTCGACCCGGGCCTGGTCCTCACCGGACGGCGAGCTACCCACTACTCACCGTCCGCAAGCCCGCGCCTATGGTGGCCGGGAATCGGCTATCGATTCCCGCCGCCCTGGGCGTCTCCTGCGGCGACTGAGGGCGTGAGGTTGCCTCTCCCTCACGCGTTCCGCCTCCTCCTTCGCGAGCATTACCGCTTCGCAGAAGGAGGTGACG
This sequence comes from Dicycla oo, assembly GCA_948252095.1. Classification (NCBI taxonomy): domain Eukaryota; kingdom Metazoa; phylum Arthropoda; class Insecta; order Lepidoptera; family Noctuidae; genus Dicycla; species Dicycla oo. Next base: position 24,219,244 of record OX411728.1, read on the forward strand.
GCCTCCCTAAGTTTCTAATTATATAAATTATGTTAACAGAAACCGCGGCTTTCCACGTTTCCGTGCGTTTTCTACTCTGATTCAGGGCTAGCGTGTTTGTGTCTTCACCTTTGATTGTGATGATAAGGACCGTGAGTACCTTCTGCGGGGTACTTGCGAAACACACCAATAGAATTCCAACTTGACAGTTCAACAACATTAATTTCGTTGTTTAAGTATGTTGTTGAGCAGGTGAATTTTTCAAACATATGAAGCAATGGATTAGCAGTTTCATAATTATACAAATAGTGTCGGAGATTGCTTTGTTTTCTAGCATTGACTCAAGTAGTAAGATTTGGTGCTCAAAATATGCAATTTCTACCTCCGAATTGGCAAAGGTTATGATTTTCGGGGCCTAAAATAATTGGCAGACCTCAGCAGACTTCTAATTGTGGTCTTAGATAGATAGAATACTCTTTATTATGTCCACCATAAAAATTACAGATATAATAAACCAGCTTTTGCCAGCGGCTCAGGAAAACGTACTACCGGGATAAAAAGTATTCTATGTTATAAACTATCTGTGAGTCAAATTTCATCCAAATCCTATTAGGAGCATAATACTAATTATTCAAATATTATCGTTAATTCATGCAATCCTAGTACTTTTTGTTAGATTATAAGTATTCCTATCCGTCTTGTTAGGTTTTTTATAGCATTTTTTTCCATTTTTCCAAATTGACGTATCTTTCTTATATAGATAAGAACCGATTAAAATAAAACAAACACTAAGGCCTGTGTTCAAGAACATGCAAACCACCGTTTAGGTATTTAAACAGTTGGTTTATGTCAAATTTCCTAAGGAAAGAACTGATTAAATATCTAACCGGCCGTTTTAAAAGTCGGTGAACTCCGCCCTAAATTAACATTAACAACAGTGAAGTGCCAAAAAGCGATATTTTACAGGCAACTTCTGGTAAAAGCGATATTTTACATACAACTTTTGGATAGATTAAAGTGAGAAAGAAGGAGAGAGAATATCTCTTGTCTTAATTTGATCAACGAGCTTACTGTGGACAGTCGTACTTTAATAAAAACGTAGTTGTAACAGTTTTTACCCCCTTACTTTTGTAACAACAACATAATTTCATAAAACAGTGTGAATTACTTGTTTCACATTTGCAATACTTAGTCTCACTTCACATTAAGGCTATTTTCACGATTAAGAAACTCGTGATACATGTAAGTTAATCTGTCCTCCACCACCATAAGCGATAATGATGCAAGACATATCACAATTACGGGCAATTTGTAGCTCCGTAGCTCGTACCAGGTATCGCGGTGCCGTTGAGTAAGCCAAATGCCTCGGAGTTTCCGGAGCGAAGCCCAGTTATGAAAGGCCTTAATAAATGTTTTTTTTAAAACCTTATTATACTTGGTTTGGTAATTGGGAGGGTGACATTGTTTTATTGTCAGACTTTTTGGTCTTTTAATGAAATTACTTATATTTCTTTTATTAAGATTCCTTTGCACGTCAATTTTTTTGGTAAATATTTTAAAACTCGATTACGCCGGCATTTTCTAGCCGACTAATCCTTGAGAATAAATGCCGATACAAACTCTTTGACACGTTTTGTTGTTGGTATTGAGTAGGGCAAAAAATATGGAATGCTTGCTTTTTAAAAAAAAACGGAATCTGAACGGAGTGTGTTAACTCATAAGCTACATTTATTCCATGCATATCCCTACCTTTTTAGATTAGTTGTAGCCGTGTCTCTACCCTCGTGAAAAGTTTATTGTCTTCTGGGAAGCTAAGGACGACGATGTCTCGCTCCTATTACATAGGATTTAAACATAACTGGCGAAATATGGGATGTTATCAATAGTTAACGCAATTGAATTGTGTTATCCTAGATTCATAGAGCATATTCAGGGTTATTGGTAAAACACGAGCAACCTCTTGAGGGGTCATTCTACTCATCATTATTAACAACTTTTACTATGGGACCAAATCTGAAATCGCAAAAAAAAATCTGTTGTTCAGTACATTTTGACGAATCATGCGAACATAAATTTACTGAACAGCTGAATTTTTTTCGCGATTTCAGGTTTGGTCCCATAGTAAAAGTTGTTCACAATGATGAGTACAATGACCCCTTAAGAGGTTGCTGGTGTTTTACTAATAACACTGTATTTCGTAACAATTTAAATGCCCCAAATACGTTTAAAAATAAATCTCATCCAACGTTATCTCGTAATTCAATTAACTCAATGATTTCCTCCTATAGTAAAATAACGGTTTGCTTAAGGAAACCCGTCGGAGTGCAAATAAAAACATAATTGTATACTGCAAAGAAAGCAGCCATACGTAAGTGGGTCTTTTGCACTGATAAGGGTGGTAGCATAGTGTGGAGCGGAGAGGGCAAGCAGCAAGATGGCGATAATAGAGATTGCTGGTAGCGATTGTATACACAAAAAATTATGTAAACGCTAACTGGTGAAATGTAGCCTTCGGGAAAAACAGGAGTGATGTTTTCACATGAAACTTTATATACAGTATGTTAACCAACAGAGGGCGTTCCCGTTAACCCGCAATAGTATAGCATCCATACATGCTAAAAAAAATATTACCATTCGAAAACAAAATGGTTTTTATTTTTTTTAATAATAAAATATTCACTAAAAATGTTAAATTGATACGTAAAAGAAACACTCTGTATACGCGTACTTGAAGGACGGAAACATCGCAATTTAGTTTTTATTTTTAGTGAATATTTTTATATTTTTTTGAATATTTTAGTGAATATTTTTAGCATTTTTAGTGAATATTTTAATATTACAAAAAAAATAAAAACCATTTTGTTTTCGAATGGTAATATTTTTTTTAGCATGTATGGATGCTATACTATTGCGGGTTAACGGGAACGCCCTCTGTTGGTTAACATACTGTATATAATTTCTTCTGTACGTGTGTATGTCACTGAACTCCTCCTAAACCGCTCGACCGATTATGATGAATTTTATTGTGTGTGTTTGAGTGGGTCCCTGGACGGTTTAGATTCACAATTGGACCCGGTACCGGACCCGCTGTTCGGATACGACTGCGTCTGTCAGGTCCGCTAGTTATCATACAAATAAGTGAATCTTGATTTTTAAAAGTAATTGGTAATAAGTTGAAATTTTTCACAAAAAGTATTACAATTAGTATTGTATGGTGGTTAATTAACTATTTAAGGAATTTTATGAATGCAATATCTTTTAACAAACAATGAAGCGTCTGAAACACAGGATGTCCTAGTTCAGGCAAATAACACTGGTGAACTTGACATAGATTTAAGCAAAACTGTATTTACTGTATTACTTCATAACTTGAATAAATATTATTATATTATTATTATTATATTATAATGTTTTATATTGTTAACCAATGAAATAATTTATTGTAACCCATCTATGTATTGTGTAATATTTTAGGCTATCTGTTGTGTGATAAAGTAATGGCTTTAATGGATTATTATAATTACTTTTTTTTCATAAAAATGGCTTAACTCTGACTTAGTTCGAAGTGGGTGCCTATGAATTTCATGACAGCTATTACAAAATTCTGAAGTCATAACAGCTAGACACAAAATTCACCGTTGTCAATTAAAAAAAGTTTCAATAAGTATTCAACATTTCAAAATGTTTTACTTGTGACTTATGAACCGGCAGAAGCTGTACAGCTTCACAGGTGCACGGTTCCAATTAGTCATTTTCTATGATAAAGGGCCGGCAAAAGGATTCACTGTAAATGGTAACGACTGCATAAAAATAATGCTGGGGCAAAAACATAATCTTAGAACAAAATCGCGCCCGCTTCCGCTTATCGCTCCGCTCATCACTAACCTCCTTACCAATAATAAGTAGAGCTCCATATTACACATTACTAGTAATTCACTCAGTCGAGTGAGATGCTACTCACCGTGTACTCGTCTCGAGTGCAATGTGCGCGTGAGTTCGTGATTGAACCATTTTCTGAAGGGAAATACGTTTTCAAGTGATTTCGTTCGGGATTTAACGTGAACGTGATAACTTTGTGTGGTCGGATTTGATGTATTTGGAATTTGTTGTATTATAGTAATGTTTCTGGGGTTGGTGGGGGTTGATTTGCTATAATGTAAATATTTAAATATTCAACTTTTTCTATGGGAGAAAATAATAGGTAAATCGATCTACATGTCTGTTCCCTTTCCATCGTCATCATTCTCTTGCTCTGATACGATTTTATTTAGGGTCGGTGATGTCTTCTTCCATACTTCTCTATCCATCGCCATTTTTTTTTAACTTAAGATAGGTTTGCTCTTGACTCTAGTCTAGGTCGGAGGCGACAGAGACAAAGTCGACGATAAAACGAGCTTACCCAGAAGAAGCCTCTCACTTTGAAGAGACATCTCAGTAGTCATCTCCATTTTAGCCAAGTTTCACTTGTATCCTTTCCACCAATACTCAATTTCTAGTCTCTCTTAGTTGTATAAGCTTTGTTACAATTGACATTCAATTTGGTCCTTTTTTACCCAGATGTAGGCACTTTTGAATATTCAAAGGAGTCTGTCAGTTAGAGAGATGAAGCTAGTTGCTCATTCTAAAGCGTAAAAGGTTGCTATGGAGAAGAAGGGCAAGAAACTCCATGTAACTAAGTGCAAACATCAACAACTCGATGTGACCTAACCATGACATACTATCAGTGTATTGTCAAATCGATTGTGGGTCAATATTCACAGTTGATTCTGCATATAAATCTGGGCCAGAGTGCATATAATGCATTCCTATTGTTCATTGTGATGTATTGTCATCGTGACCTGACCCACTTGTTATGGTGTTTTGATTATTATGTATAATATTAATAATAATTTGATTAGTCATGAGAAAATTATTTGATCTTGACTGACAACAAAAATAAACGCATTAGCTTGGTAGGTTAGTACTTAATAAGATGAATTTAAATTTTTTTTCTTCCATTGTTTTGTGATTTAAGGATGTAAGGTTCTAGTCGCCTTCTTCGTAATTTCCTCCGTTTTGTTATAAGAGATTCTGCATTTCAACTCAAATTCATCCTAATTTGGATATGGGGTTCTACTGATTTTATTTCTTTTCTCTTTGGCTCTTATCTACGTATATCTTAAATGAACCATCGTGTGATATCATTGAAAATATTTTGCTATCTGTTATTTCTCATCTTTCTAAGAGTAAAGAACGTTGTATCAATGAATTATAGCCAATTTCTATAAAAGCTGGCTACTGAAATATCCAACTTTTTTTTTTTAATTATCCATTTTTCATGTAACACATTCAGACACAATGTAAATTGTTATCGAATAAATGAAATGAATAAATTAAATGAAATGAAATGACATAGAACCAGGCGGTCTATTCTGTAAAAATCTCACCGTGACAACATAATTATGTAGGTGAAGTGAGTTGTCATTCCACCTGCAGTGCTATTCTGAGCAAATATCACCGTGAAAACTTAGGTGAGGTGAGCGTAGAGTAAGTTGTCAATAGTGTCAATCCCTAGCATCAGGTGGAATAACAACTGAGATTTTTACAGAATAGATCAGCTGCACTATTGATAGCTCACTTTAAGACGCAGATACATGCCAACGGCCTTGAGTGGTTAGCTTGCGTGTTCTGTGCTGAGCTCACACAATGTGTTGTACTTCCACCCAGTAATAGGACTCGCCCATAGGAGCGCTGTCCCAAATTAGACGCATTATTAATTTATTATACATAAAACAAAACGTAATATATTTAAACACGTATACTAAAAGATAAATAATTTAATTATTTTTAAAATGGTACGGTTTTATAAAAATACGCTTGATAGTTTTTGCGTTATTCTCATTTTTTTATCCGCGATAGATATAACTTTACAAATTAATTACACTATGTAATATAATCATAATCTAAAATATTCACATTTTAAGTTATTAAGAAAATGCTCTAGTTCACCTTATATTTTTCCAAATCATTAACACTACTCGTGACGTGAACTTCAGTTTAAAATAATTAAAAGTCTGTTGTGCTCACCTCACCTAGGTTTTCACGGTGAGATTTTTAGAGATTAGATTGGCTGGTCTTAGACGTTTTCTAAGTTGGATATTTTAGTAGCCATGTATCATTTTACGATCACAGATAATGAAAAATATGCTCATAAGAAACGAATACGTAGTTTCTTGGTCGTTACGGTAGAATAAACATACGATAGATCAGATAGCAACGGTATCTAACTGAATAACTTAACGACTGTTTTTTATGGTTTTCTTCATGCTTTTTTTTCTTCACTACATGATGTACCTAACCTCCGCCATTTTGCTCCGAATACCCTCATAAAAACTGTAAAAGTACCAAGTTTTCGGTTTTCAGCTTCTTTATATCGCAGAAATCAAGTTCTAATAAAATTAATTGACAAATTCTTTTAGCATTAACTTTTAAAGTCTTTACTGGACTTATGATAGGTTGAATTTTCATAATTATACAGGGTGTCTGAGAAAGGGTGTCGCCGAGTTATGGGTGTGGTACAGACCATCAAACTGAACAACTTTGTCCCAGAGACCAACATCGTTATTGTGAAAAAAAAATAACCAGTCGTCCCATACAAAACTTCAATACCTACTTGATCAAATGTAATGTGTGTTGGTCCCCGGGAAAAAGTTGTTCAGTTTGATGGTCTGTACGACACCCTTTATCTGACTACCTGTATATTCTTTGAATACCGTGACCGGTAGAAATAATCTACGTTCCACTTAAAGTGCTCACAAAATTATAATTAAAAATAGTTTTCCTTTGAAATACTCAATCAGTATGTCAATTAAATACATTGGCTATTTGGATCATTACGATTTTTTATTGTATATGGCCTAGTCTAATCAATTTCACTAAAAGCTCACTCACGATCACCTAAGCATATAAATACACTATTAACTTCGCAAACCATGGTAACAAATCAAACTGTCCATTAACTAATGCTGATCACTGATACCACAAAACGGATGTGGCTACTCCAGTGAAATTAAGCCTCAGCGTAGATGCAATCAAATTTGGTTCAAATTAGCATATTCGCTATTAACTCTCGAAAGTGAAGGAAAGCGAGACACCGCACAAATGCGCGTTTTGCTTCATAAACGTACTGAAGTTGGGATGTTTCTAAATCTAATTACGTATGTTACTGGCACGATGATTGTGCGAATGTGCGTGAGTGTTTACTTCATCATTTTCATTATTACAGCCAAAAGACGTCTTCAAATATGTACTATAACGGTCAGAAGTCGACTAGCAATCTCACAAAATATATAGCATAGCAATATTAGTTGTACTTATGACCTTCTTCTATAAGAACGTTTGCCAATACTACACATTGGCAACTTTGGCAGCCCGTATAGCGCAGGCGATAATGGTCATTGCGCTGTAAGTGGACTTCTAGACGTTGACTGTACTTAGATATTAGGTTTTTTTTTGCGATTCCTTTGTTTTCCCGACCTCAGTACTCGTATAGTTATTTTCTTATGCCTCTTTACCTCCTTTTCATTTTTACTCGGTATATACCTATACACAGTCTGGCCATAAATACTGTTACAATTAAAAATTACAGATTCCAAATTCAAATGTAATATCTTTCTTATTTTTAATTTTATTTTTATTTATGGCCAGAGTGTGTACACATATTTATACTATTTTCCTCCGTTTATTTTCAATAAATTTCTGTGTATTTATCGATAATACATTATGTATTACCCGTTATTTGCTTTGTCTTGTGTATATCTTTTGTTGGAGATTCTTAGTAAATAATGAAGCATAGAGAAGTATAGGTTTTCTGCGCATAGAAACAGCGTTTGAATGGGGTTGTTTCCCGGAAGCTCTGCCGCAAGAGAGCGCTGTGTGTTTGTCACTTGTCAAAGTCATCTCGAAGACAAAGCGACCCATCGGCGACAAGAAAAACACTTAGCACAATCTCGCAGCAAAGTTTTCAGCAAGGAATTCCATGGCAGCTGAATGAAAGTAACAAACACTTTGACAGTTTTCTTCCCCATTGATAAATTTAAAAAAATGTCTGCTTGTACAAAATGTTTTTAAGCAACTTTCAGTCATTCATTTTCTTTTAATTACATGTTTCCCCTAGTCTTAAAGATAACATAAAAAAACAGTGTTTTTAATAGAATATAAATCAATCACAATCTTTACAAGACACCATAAATTCTGAACATAATCAAGAAACCGTTAAAAGACATGGCTCTCAGTAATGAATGAGGTAGTAACTTAGGTCTGAAACTGTTTTATTGCATTAATATCCATTTTAAATTTACAAGTTGAACAGTAAGCTTAAAGAAACGGTTACACTGACATATAAAAAAAGAACGATAAATCTGGAGTGTGGACTCCAAACGAAAAAAAAAGAAAGACGGAAAGCAGAAAATATATTTATGTTTATTTGGCACCTACAACTACAAACAATAAAAATCTTAATTAAAAAGAAATAATAAATATATGATAGCAAGGTAATATTGGTGTATTTGATCGCATTTGCTGAAAACTATTTTGGCACGTGTCAGTAGAACAAAGAATGTAAATAAATAAAAAATAAATATTTGATAGCAAAATAATATTGGTGTATTTGATCGCATTTGGTGAAAACTATTTGGCACATTTCAGTGGAACTAACCATGTAAATAAATAAATAAAAAAAAATTAAAGAGGAAATGTGAATACAATATGCTATATAAGAAAAAAAATGATAATAATGCCGGTCGTTCTGGTTTAGGAGATACTTACCCATAAAAAAGGGTTTCAACACTGTATTTACTACATGACTTAATACACAATCATTTAGGTATAGGAAATGTTGCTTAAAGAGTAAAAAAAAGGTATGGTTAAACGGACGCTATCATTACTTAACTTTAAGCAACGCTTATAAAAAATAACAAAGAACATTATTAAATATCAAGGGTTTTTTGTGGTACTTAAATATCGCGTTCGCGTAAGTATTTCGTTTTCGATTTTTCTTCGTTTCTACTAATCCTTATACTCGAAGACTACTTATATTACATTATTATTATCTACTTATTCTCAACGGAAGGAATATATCAATGGATTTTAAATGTCGGAAAATATATTACATATTTATTCCTTTCAAAAATCTTGTTGACGTTTATTTTGTATCAATTTGTTATAATTATTACACAACAGTCCAATAAAACGCTATGATTTTTTCTAATTATTTGCATAAGTAAATATTTTATTTAGTAAAAGGAAATTGGAGTAATGACGCTTGAATTATACAATATTTAGAATAATTCAGTAGCTGTGTTTAAAAATGGTTTTAGTTTCAAAAACAAAACCGTTCGAAATGACACCAATGTTAATCGAAATTCGAACAGCTGTCATGCCAAATTCAAACTTAACCGCGCAATCTGACATCGAAATTCCGATTCTTTCGACCACAGACCATACAAGCAACAATTCCGTTGATATAAAATGTTTTGTCAGAGTAATCGCGTGATGAAATGCGCGTATCGTAAGAGTAATACATTCGTGTTGCCAGTAGTAGTAGATGGGTAAGCTGTCAATGAGAAAAAAGCAAACTATTTTTCGAGAGCCGATAATTTGACAGGGGTAATTACCGGTTTCTCGTTTCTGGTGCAATGGTTTTTTATCTCTGCATTATTTATTGAAGATGGACTATCTTAACTATGATTTTTACGATGCATGGGGGATGTTTTGTAAGAGTACAGAGCATGACGGTAATGCTAGATAAGTAGGTAGGTACAATTTCGTAGAAATATTTGACTTGGGGTTTTAGTAAAATTTTACTAGACAAATTCCAGTCTGTCATTGTTTCGATTGATTAAGTTTGTTTTACTTTAAAATATAGTTTGAATATAATAGTATTATTTATGACTAGATGTTGCCCGCGACTTCGTCTGTGATCTAGGTTGAAAAGTAGTAAATTTCATCCAAATCCGTTCAGCCGTTTTAGCGTGAAAGCGTAACAAACAAACAAACTCAGTTTCGCATTAAAATTTATAATATTCTAGGATAGTTAGGACTAGGATTACGATAGTTAGGATGAGCCTGTTGAGTCTCACCGCAGGGCAATGCCTCGCTTTCCGTCTTTCTATTTATCTCTCTCTTGTGCATTTAGAGCCCAATCCTTTAGAATTTTAGATAAGATTCTAACTCGCGACGCCATCTCGTTCTGGGGATACCGCATCTGCGGTTCTTGTTGTTCGGAACCCAATCTGTGGCTACATTCACTCAATTATAGTGTGACATACGGCAGAAGTGGTGTGCCCAGTTCCATTTCAATTTGGCGACTGTGATCAAAGATTTACTCATTTCTTATAATTTCCTCTTCCGATCTTCGTCTCTTCTCCGTTCTCAATTAAAGACCGACGTCAGTAAATCAATTTTATTGTGGCAGATTCATTCACATTTCGCAAGTTAGACTACTGGGGTTGTAAACATGTCTTGCAGAATAAATTCTGCGTAATTAATTAAATTTTCTAGGCTATATGTTATTTAGATTCATGATACTGCTTTCCATTTTACGACTGGAACGTCTTAATTAAAATGCTTTCTGCAGTATTTCTTTACAACTGCTGTATAGAATTTGTTTTTATTGTCTTGCTTTTTTTCCTCTCTCCATGCTCGCTGAGTCTTGAAGTTATGTCAAAATCGATTTATCTATCACTCAAAGTTCTTGTCCCTATCAATAATGTTTACGCCCGTTTTCACCAACCCTAAGTGACATTTAAATTAATCCATAGATAAAAGTGCACTGTTGGATTTTCAACGCTAGGCTTAACAGTGCTGAGTTGAAATTCCAACAGTGCTATAATATTTAGGGATTCATTATGTTTGGTGAAAACGGGCGTAAGAATTTTATACTGGATGATATTTTTTACCGTCTTGAAAAATATTGGGTACAATAGGAGAATGGAGTAGAAGCCTATGGCATACGTAGTTTTTTTTTTTTGTTTTTTCAATAGCTTAGACCCAAATTGCTCTATCAATAAAAACTACATTTGAAGTAAACTAAAACAATAAAACCATAAATTTTGGAAAAATTTTATAGATCGTTATAAAATATCGAAATTCAAATCATACGCACTACGCAGGGCGCATAGTGCGTGTGATTACAAATAACGAAAAAAAAAAAAAAAAAAACTAAGTATGCCATAGGCTTCTACTCCGTTCACCTATTATGCCCTATTTTTTTCAAGACGGTAAAAAAAATCACCCAGTAAATAAAAACGCCCAGAACATAAAAAGATGTGTCATCTTCTCTTGAAGAGACTGTCGTATGGTTTCTGGAATGAAAAATGACAGAAAATTTAGCTGACAAATTGTCAAACGCGCGTCACCTGCTGTGATTGATTAACTAAATTACCAACAGCCAATCGCATCACTTTACTTGCGATTTACCTCTGCTTATCTTTAAAAATTCTTCTGTACAACAAATCTCTATTCTTTAAAAGCAGCTACAGCTGAACATACGCTTTCAAAAAACCGTATTTAAAATATTAAAAACAACAAAAAAATACGCAGAACTTTTTTAAACGAAAAAGTTTTACAACAATTCAAACGAAAACGAACGAACTATGCATTGAGTGATGGAAAACTGTGACGTCTTAAAAACAAAGATGGCGACGTGTCCGAGGAGGGAGAGACCTGCCAGGTCGGCGTCTACGAGGCTGAAGTACTCCAAGACGGTACCTGCAAGTACCATCAGGTGGGTTTATTTTTATTTTAGTTACCAGTTTGAAGCATTTTGCCTTGAATACCAGACTTTTTGGACGATTCGATTTTTTCGGTCTAGAGTTGTTGTACCTACTTACTTAACTAACCTCAAGGCCAATTCCCGTAATTAAAAAAGTTTTAAAACGTAGTCTCAATCACATCTCAGTGACAATCAATGCCAAAAAATGTTGAGAGATTAGAGGTTTTTTTGACAGATCGAGACGTAGATGCGAACGTTCCTAAAATACAGAAATTGCCCCTCAAATGTTGGAAGGTAAGGATAAAGGCTCCCACAGACAGACGCGACGCGACACTAGTAAAACAATTTCTGTGAAACTTCATGGAAATTCTTCTACCAGAAACGCGTCGCACTGTCGCGTCACGCCTGCCTGCAGAAGCCTTAAGCATGAAACTACTAAGCCCGTTGACTACTTGATTAAAATCCCTTGGTCGTCTTTTTTGACACTACCTATGGCATAGAGGCTGGTCTATTTTTGCTAAAAACGAGTAGACAGAATGGTATGCTTTACTTTTACTGTTTCATCAAAGATTTTATCGGTCATTCCGGAGTTACCTTTAATTGACTGAAGACTAAAACTTCCCAAGCTTTTATCAATAAGTTCCCAACCTTTTATGGACTACCGCGCAAAGGCGCGGTAAAAGGCGTGTAAAAGTACAAGAAAAAAAAACCCAACGCCCCCTTTACATAATAGTTAATTATACCAACTTTATATGTCTGTCTATTATCTATTAATAATCACAATTTAAAATTAATTCTCTCTCTCTCTCTCTCTCTCTGTAATCGTGCCACACGAAAAGCTTCCACTAGGCGCCCACTAGGGGGCGATACCGCCCCCTTTGGTAACCTATTAGTCGCTATCAGTTCAAATTAGGCGAAATTTATCCGTTGGCGTTGACTGTTGTAGAGAGGTATTCAATGTGCGCTTTTATTATTTATAACGTGACGTTAATATCGTCGACGTCCACGTACACGTCCATAAAATGTATGAAAATACGCGCACGATATCATTATCGTCACGTCTTGATATATTATATTCATATACATTTTACCTCACTGTGTTATCGTGATGCCATGACGTGGACGTCCACGATAATACCGCCACGTTAGAATTTATAAAGGCGTTCAATCGATAGGACATTCCTCAGTCACATTTGACTCAACTGATACCACATTCGATAGGACATTCCTGAATCAGACTTGGCCTGACTGTTATCACATTCGATAGGACATTCCTCAATCAGACCTGGCCTGACTGTTATCGTAATATTATGGTAATTTTAAAACTTTAAAAGTATTTAGCTCAAAGGAGTGCGCATAATTATGATGAGCTGAGGCAACAGCCGCACGCCATAGTAGCGGTTCGTTCCGTTCTGAAACTCACTGCAACTCGTTTATTTTCAGCGTTGCGTTTTACAATTGGTTTTAATTCATTAGCATTTATAGTTATTCAATTAAAACATGAGTATTGTATTAACATAGGAATGTTCCAAAATAGTGGATGTGTAGTGTGATATAGTTATATCCCTAGGGATATAGCTATCTACCGTAATATCAAAGCGTTTTGTTTTTCTACAATGAATTTCAACAGGATTGACATAAGCTTTTCGGTAGACGTCAATCCAATACATTTTAACCACTGACGGAAACAGTGGATAAGTTTAACGAGTATATCTGTCTGTGTCATCGTAGCTTCCAAACGACTGAACCTATATAGATTGTTTTTTGTTTTGTTTGATAGGCGACTTAATCGAGAGTGTTCTTAGCTATGAATCAAGAAAATCTATTAAACCGTTCGAAGATTATCAGCTCTTTCCCAGTTGATGAATGGATGCGAGCATCTTCAACAGATCTGATAATAACATAGTAAACTTGAAATGATGCTGCTACATTATTGACTTCGTTATCGCTGATAGGCTGATTGCCCTCTGAAACAATTGTCTGTAGATGGGTGAGAAATGAATACCTACACTCTAAATGTTCTATTCTGCTTGAGGCATTGATTTATTTAACATAGCTAGCTACCGTACCTTCTACTTCTGCTCTGGCAGCTCCTTACACCATACCCACAGAACTTAAAGTTTATGTACAGACGCCAGCACATCAAGCTACCCAAAACTGTCAAATTTTCTCAATCAACCTTGAACCTAATGCTTTAGCGATAAAGTTGAAAATCTATTTAAAAAATTAGACAGATTGTAGTAGCTTGACCTGCTGGCGTCTTTACCTACAGTACGACAATGTTCAAAGGTTCCATCGTTTATCTTCGGAAAAACCGAAACATAGCGAATAAAATGTGACTAAAGGACCAATAGAAATTGATTTACATAATATTCCCACCTAAATTATTACCGATTGGCGCACTAATTCCATCACTTTATATTTAATTCATTTAATACATTTAATTACATTTAATACATCATTTATCTTAGGAAAAGTTAAATTTTTCCTAAGATAAATGATGTTGGAAACTTTGAACACTGTCGTCCTGTAATTCTGTTTTCTTGCTGCATTTCCAGGACCTCAAGTCTGCTATTACAATAGTGTCAGAATGGTCTGTCATTGATTTCATAATTGTTGATTTTGACAAGTTTTGTAATCTACTAATATAATGACGTCATTATGACTTTCCAATGGTCAACCACTGACACTCCATTGAGAGAAATGGCTTAAAATGGTAATTTCTTACATAATGTTAAAAACAATGTTACTAACCATATATGAGTTGGCTCGAAATAAAGTTTATTCTATTCTATAATGACAAATGAAAGACTGACGTATGCGGTAATCTGCTAAAATTTTGACAGTTCCTTTGATCAGTACCACGATTCTATTACGAGACCACTGACCTACCAATGATCGACCATTATGAATTTAGCAGATTACGAACTTTTAGCAAAATGACAATGAGATCGTGTTGGAATGACGAATTAATAAAAAATTGCAGACTTGGGGCCCAGGTACGTTACGAGAAATTAATTGTCAAGCAATTTGATAGCCTACGTTAATTTGCCGTGTTACAGCATATTTCACACAACTGTTATAGGATGTTAGTTGTGATTTATTGTAAATATACTTACACCATAGCAAGTGCATGCGCATGGCAAAAGAGTGGGACTCACTACCTACGTCTGTGTTCCCGAACGCATACAATCCCCCGAATCATTCAAAGTTAGAGTGAACAGGCTTCTTCTGGGTAAGCTCTCTCCATCGTAGACTTTGCCTCTGTTACCTCTGACCCAGACTATAATCAAGAGCAAACCCCAATCTCAAATAAAATAAATAAATAAAAAAAAAACTGACAATATTCGTTGGTTATTTTTTGGTAATATGTAGGTACAGTGAGGTATAAAATATTTACGTGCTCAAAATTTACCCATTGGGCTTACACTATGTCACATTCGCTACAGTTGTGGGTAGTCAAATTGCTTAACAATAAATTTTCCCGACTTTACGTACACTTTTTCCAAAGATAAACGCTGTCTAAACAAAAACAATAGGATACATAACTCTGTTCTTAAGAGCACGACATTATACACAATCTTCATATCAATATGACAAACTTTCATGTCAATTAAATGATTACTGTCGTATACATCATCTTCCCCGTAGCGGTGCCTGTCGGATCTCGAAGTAGACGAGATAATTTCCACAATTTCCCTAGAGAAAGTGTTATGACAGGGAAACAGACGTATTACGTATATGTTCTTTGTTTGTTTAGGTTTTTTGCTATATTAGTGGAATGTGTATGGAAATAGTAATGTTGAATATAGTTTTAGAGCAACAATCCTGTTTTGAAATGAGGATATGCAGAATTGAAACCAACATTTGGTTGAATAATAATAATAACCTGGGACATTTCACACACGGTCATCTGATCCCAAACTAACCAGAGCTTGTACTATGGAAACCAGATAACTGATATACTACATACACTACTTTTTTTTTGTAAATACATACTTATATAGATAATTACATCCAGACTCACAAACAAACAGACATGTTCATGCACACAAATGATTGCCCTGGATGGGAATCGAACCCACGACCTGCGGCATGATAGGTGGTATCTTAACTAACCACGCCAACTGGCCTGTCAAGTGAATTGTTTTTCTTGTTGAGTTCTAATAGGGATGATGCCTGGGTAAAAAAAAATAAATTCTATTTAGTCCGTCAGTCAGATAATAAAAAAATAAAGATACGTATTTTTTGCTTTATCATATTAATAATAAATGACTTAGATAACTCGCATTCAAGTTCGGGAGTGGGGGCTCGCTACGTCACTTCTGCGTATAAAATCTACCAAGGCGTGACGTCATGCCACATTTTAACTCAATGTTAGGGCCATTAATATAACATAATGATAGGTTCATTAGGTTTCTTTCAGTGAGCTCGTGAGGTACCCAAATGTCGAGCTTTTTGTGTACCCAGTTTTTTTCAAATGCGCCAAAACTGTTTTGTGGTCAATTTCCAGTTCTTCAGCTACGTCGTAACTACTGATATGCCGATCTTGCTCCACTTTTTCAAAAATGGCATCCATTTTATCCGTAATAGGGCGACCAGAGCGACGTGCATCTTTGACATCCAAATTGCCGGATTGAAAACGCTTAAACCAAATTTGTGCTACTCTCACAGACACTACACTAGGTCCATAAACATCGCAAATTTTTATTGCGGCTTGCGTTGCATTTTACCTTTTTTGTAGTAAAATTTTAAAATGTATCGAATTTCTTCATTAGATTCACTCACCTTCACGGTACGAAAAACAAATGAAAATCACACATTTTCCCAATATGAATTTGGAATTATGTTCTTTAAAATTTAAACTTTCAATGATACCAAAACCAGCCAGATACAAATAGTATAGCCAAAGAGATTTTATTACAAGTTCATATACTATAATGCGAAAAGACTTTTCCCCAACCTAATATGTTGCATTAGAGCATTTTCTTAATAACTTAATATATGAATATTTCAGAATATGTTTATATTACATAGTGTAATTAATTTGTAAAGTTATGTCTAATGCGGGTAAAAAACTTAGAATCACGTAAAAACTATCAAGCGTATTTTTATGAAACCTTCACTATTTAAAAGATTTTATATTTATCATTTAGTATACGCGTTTTAATGCCTATATATTATAACTTTACCTTTACCTTTTGTTTTATGTATAATAAATTAATAATGCGTCTAATTTGGGACAGCGCTCGTTGATAGGCGAATCCTATTACTGGGTGGACGTACGACGTGTTGTGTGAACTCAGTACAGAACACGCAAGCTATGTTACTCAAGGCCGTTGGTATACAGGCTGAAATTTAATTCATTGGCAATATTTTAACCATGATACCTACTGCTTTATTTAGGCCAACAATATCGAATCATCAATATGGTCAAATTATTCATTTTAAAAACGTGATATAACTTGTTATTTACTTACGTAAAGGCCGAAATAAATAAAAAAATGATAATTAAGCTTAAATAAATTAAAGTAGGTACCTGGTCGACCGAGATCTGCTCGGGTGAAAATAGAGAAAACGAATTTTCGTAGATATGAGACCTAGCTAGATCGATTTTTCGTCCCCGTAAAGCCCTATATTTCAACTTTCATCGAAATCGTTTGAGATGTAAATACATAGTTATTTCTTACTGTCGCGAATCATATTTTGATCAAGGTACAACCTGATACTGACCTACAAATTGCAAAAAAAAAAAACAAACGGAAAATTTCTTTCGCGAGCTACCACAGCGCAATCACCATAATTAAATACAAAAAAAAAGGTTATTCGTATTTTTTTTGCGCCCGCGTCCATCCGGCCCAAATAATGAATAGCGCGCTTGCGACGGTGATGGTGGGCCATTTACCCTACCATTTATACTTCTTATTTCTTTGGTCATTTTGAGAAATCTCTTGCTTATCATCAGTTTTGGACACTTTACTAGTATTAGTTATTATTTGTTCCTCAGTTACCCAGTTACTGAGTTGTAGAGGCGCATTAATACAGATGGGACACTTCGCAAAATCATTTACATAAAAAGCGACTCTTGCTTCGACACAATAAAGTGCAATTCAGGTCGCACAACGCTTATTACCTACAGTTAATTCACCTACAAGTGGCCTCTCTTTCTATCGCGTAACTCTTACACATTCTGACTCGTTAGGGTTGTCTTCTTTTACGACGCGGCGTGTGAGTGAGTATCGAACTGACCGTGCGAGCAGGGCCTCAAGTCTGCTATTACAATAGTGTCAGAATGGTCTATCATTGATTTCATAATTGTTGATTTTGACAAGTTTGGTAATCTACTAATATAATGGCGTCATTATGACTTTCCAATGGTCAACCACTGACACTCCATAGAAAGACATGGCTTAAAATGATAATCTCGTACATAATGACAAATGAAAGACTGACGTATGCGGTAATCTGATAAAATTTTGGCAGTTCCTTTGGTCAGTACCATGATTCTATTACGAGACCACTGACCTACCAAAGATCGGCCATTATGAATTTAGCAGATTGCGAACTTTTAGCAAAATGACAATGGGATCGTGTTGGAATGACGAATATATAAAAATAGCAGACTTGGGGCCCTGGCCGGTGCGCGGCAGTCCGCACTGAATTGGCCCGTCAAGTCGAGCTCGCCGCGTACTTGTAGCTTCATACCTAAACTACGGTGTGTCCCATCTGTATTAATCTGTGGTAGAGGTCAGATAGGCAGTCGCTCCATTTAAAATACTGGTATTCAGCTGCATCCGGTTAGACTAGAAGTCAACTCCAACATAGTTGGGAAAGGCTACGCAGACGACGATTGTTCCTCAGTTAGATACTTGGACTAAAATATTGCCAATGAATTCAAAATTTTCACCAACACCAGACTCGTAGACAATTTCTGGGAAGTTTAGTAAGGAAGACTAAGAGGAAATGAGGAGCCTAAAAACAACGCGATTTGTCCTTGTAATGTAAAAACCAGTAAAGAGATATGAATTTTTTTTTTCTCTTTTTGTAACTAAAACAATACCTACTTGTAGTACTAGCTTTTTACTAGGGAGCAAACAGTTTTTGTTTGAAATGAGTGATGCCAAGTGCATCAAGTTGACATTAGAGAATAAAATACAATCAAAAGTTATTTTTTATTTTTTTGTGAATAATCACGTTTTGCTTTTTTGCTCCTCAAATAAAATCACAACTCCATTTGATGAAAAACCTATGCAAGTCAAGTAACTAATAGTTATGTATTTATGTACCTACAGGTGTCTAAACTCACAGAATAGGTACAGTTGATTTACGTCACGATACGTAACCCCATATCGGTCACCTAGTGCAATTATTTAAATATGCATGAATTAATGGAATGGAACTGTAAAACTTGTCGATTTTTAGGGTTCCGTACCTCAAAAGGAAAAACGGAACACTTATAGGATCACTCGTGTGTTTGTCTGTCTGTCCGTCTGCCACAGCTAATTTGCTCCGAATCTAATGGACCGATTAAGTTGAAATTTGGTACACGTATGTATTTCTGTGACCCAAACACGGACGTCAATGGTGTGGGGGGGGGGGGGGGGTCAAATAAGATTAAATGAATGGGCTTGCTATGAGGGTCTCAAATACCTATATACAGTATGTTAACCAACAGAGGGCGTTCCCGTTAACCCGCAATAGTATAGCATCCATACATGCTAAAAAAAATATTACCATTCGAAAACAAAATGGTTTTTATTTTTTTAATATTAAAATATTCACTAAAAATGTTAAATTGATACGTAAAAGAAACACTCTGTACACGCGTACTTGAAGGACGGAAACATCGCAATTTAGTTTTTATTTTTAGTGAATATTTTTATATTTTTTTGAATATTTTAGTGAATATTTTAATATTAAAAAAAAATAAAAACCATTTTGTTTTCGAATGGTAATATTTTTTTTAGCATGTATGGATGCTATACTATTGCGGGTTAACGGGAACGCCCTCTGTTGGTTAACATACTGTATATATTTTTTTAAATTTTTAAATATACTGTTTTAAAGTTATTTAAGGAAGTCGACGAAAATCGTCCATTCCCCTTATCTCCGAAACTACTGAGCCTAAAATTTTGAAAAAAATACAGAAAATCTTTCTATACTAATAGATTACAGAAAAACCTATAAGAAGTATATGGTTTTAAAACAACTTGGTAAATCTCTCAATATTGTGCGTACAAACTTACATTTTCAGTTGGGATGTATGGGAGAACATGTTTTTCAACTACATTGTTAAGTTTTTATCTTACAATAAATTCATCCTAACTGCAGAACCCTTCATTGTGCGTAGTCTGACATGCACTTGGTGGGTTTTTTTTTACTGAATGAATGATGTGACTAATGTGAGAAACCTGAGTATCACGCAGGCTATGTTTATGTCTCTATCGTAAGATGTTCCCCTTCTTTTTAATAGGTATTACAAAGACTAGGCTAATTATGGGATGAGCGAACCAACATCGATAATAACGATAATAGCTCTTGTCATGATAAAATAGAGATTTAAAGAGTTACAAGGTTGGCAGCGGACGGACTTTACAAATCATAATCATAGGTAGCTGTTATTAGAGACTCAATTAATACTCTATTAGCTTTTATATTTTATATATTAAACGAATTATAAACAAACACTACATATTGATAAAACACTTTTTACAAACCCTCATTATCAAACAATAGGAAACTTCTTACAGCGCCATCTAGCGTCGAATAGAAACAATAGTCGCCAGGAAAAACTGCTATTATATTGTGACAAGATTTTCTCTCTTCATTACAATAAAATGAATGATCTTCTACGTTTCTGACTCTGATAATAGTTTCTATTAAACAAAGCGTCGTTTAATAGTTAAACGGTAGTAAAAACATCAGTCACGCAAACCGCTGTTTAGTGCACTTTGTGTTGATATAGTTAAGTTTGTTATCAATTTTAAGATTAAGGGCTCGTGTAGACGGCAATGCTACCACGCCACCGCCGTGCCGCGGCCGCACCTCTGAGCTGTGTACACGAGTCGCGTCCGCGTCGAAAAGAAGAAAAGACTACACTAACTTCTTTTTTTTTTGACACGTGTGATCTTCGTGGGTAGCAATCTATTATTAACAACCGTATATTGGTGTACACAGCTCAGAGGAGCGGCGGCGGCGCGGTGGCAGCGCAGTGGCAGTGGTCTACATCTACACGAACCTCAGTCTTGGAATGCGGACACTTTTTTTACAACTTATCTTAAAATTAGGTATATCTGGAATATCTTAGTAATTGGATAGAGATGAAGATGTCTACTTATTGTTTTATAAATACTTGTTTTTTTTTTGTCGTCGTTTATATGATCAAATTAGCGCAGTTTTACTAAAAATCCATCCATCCACGTAATCATCACTTCGTAGCGTATTATGGAACACATCATCAAAGCCTTGTTTGTGTACACAAACACAGAACGGAGATAATTGACCAGAAAAAACCTGACAAGTGCGATTTGGACTCGCGCACGAAGGGTTCTGTACCATTATCTATAAAAGCAGCAAAAAAATCATGTCTTTTGTATGGAAGCCCCACTTAAATATTTATTTTTTCTGTTTTACATTATTTGCGGCAACAGAAATACATCATCTGTGAAAATTTCAACTGTCTAACTATCACGGTTCATGAGAACATGCCTGGTGACAGACAGACGGACAGCGGAGTCTTAGAAATAGAATAGGGTCCCGTTTTACCCTTTGGGTACCCTAAAAAAATAATAAAAAAACGTTGGCAATCATGGGGACTGCCGACAGAGGTGAAAACTTAAACATAAATCTATGCATAGCATGTCACTGTGACACGGTGACGCAGTGACGCGAACCCGTAAGATTTCCCTCTACCAAAAATCGCTCAACGCGCCTAAAGAAGTTTTCACTTCAAAAACAAAAACCCCAAATTACTTTGACTTTCGACTTTGAAAAGTGACGTAACATATGTCACGACAAAACTTAACCTGTTACACGAGCCTACCTCAACCACAGTTACAACCTCAGGATCTAACACCATAAAATAGGTATGTAATAGTTACGGTTTTACGACTCTCAACATTATTACGTATTAAAGTGTCAATATTCGACGGCTTGAGCGAAAGTGTTCGTAAAGCGCTTGTCATGTTCCGACAGAGTCACGTTCCGGTGAAACTCACGGGTTGTGGTCCAAGTTATAAGTGGAAGCAAAGTCTAATCATTTATTTCAAGTAGGCCATTAAAAGGCATTTTGGAACGTCAAAATTTACAATAAAATGGAATTGATACTCTTCCAAAAGGTTATACCATATTTTTAAAACATAACTTCACTACTACCATAAGCATAAGTAGACAAAGATGATAATTATATTTTTTATTGTCAGTCAGTCTCAGTCATAGGTTAAAGGGATATTAAATAAATAATCACCTATACCTATTATCAATTTATTTCCATCATTTATACAGGGTGTTTTTTAAAACATGCGACAAAATTTAAGGGGGTGTTCTACCCATCAATATGAACAACTTTTACTATGGGACCAAACCTGAAATCGCAAAAAAAAATCAGCTGTTCAGTACATTTATGTTCGCTTATTTGGTCAAAATGTACTGAACAGCTGATTTTTTTTTTGCGATTTCAGGTTTGGTCCCATAGTAAAAGTTGTTCATATTGATGGGTAGAACACCCCCTTAAATTTTGTCGCATGTTTTAAAAAACACCCTGTATACTTTTTTACATCAAAAATACTGACTGCACAGCAAATTAACCTGAGGGTATATAAATAATAATCACACTCGTAGCAAAATGGCATGGCGACTAATATTAACCGCGAGATTAGGTTTGGTTGGGTTACTTTAAACCCTGTACACAGAAATAGGAGCCTCGTGAAGCGGGGCTCCGTCAACATAGGTTGAAGAGCGAGTGAAAGGTACGAAGGGAAAGTTGCAATAATTTGTTTTTCTCAAGAATGGTAAAGGTTTAATGTGCGCTAGTTATTATAGCCATGCATTAATAAAAAAGTTTTACTTTAAGATAAATAGCGGTGCGCCACTAATATAAATTGTCGCTTATTTAGTTATATTTTGAGTTGCGTATTTTGCTGTGCAATCAGTAATTTTGATTGAAATTCGTATTATTTTTGGATACAAAAGTATTTTTTTTATTTGCGTTTAAATACTACTCTAGGTTAAAAAGGGTCTGCAAATAATCGTTGAAAAAACAGTGTGCATGGAGTTTCTTGCCTTTTCTTCTCCATAGTTACCTACGCTTTGCAGTGGGCAACTAGTTTCATATTTCTGACTGACCGACTCCATGACAAGTCAAAAGTCCCAGTAAAAAGTTTATTTGAAATAAATAAAAGTTTTAGTTATGATTCGAGAATTTGACCACAATGGCGGGACGCTCAAGAAGACAGAATGGTGGCAATTTAGGCTTTTTGCGGGAAGGACAATGTTACTGGAATTAAAAAATGGGACAAGGAGCTGCCTTTATGTCTAATTTTTCTATGCTTTTCAAGCACCTACATGTACGAAGAACTGGCTGTCGACCTAGCCTGTGTCCTTCTCCAGATTCCAGGCTACCTATCTGTCAAACATAACGATCGGTTTAGTTAATTAGGCGTGAAAATGTGACAGACAGACAGAGTTACTTTCGCATATGTTTAGAATATTAGTATAGATTTCTGTTATGTATGTGTAGAGCAGTGGTGGCCTAGTGATAACGGCCGCGGCTTACGAGTTGTAGGTCATGGGTTGGAACTTGGAACCCTGACAGGCGCTTTGCTTTGTGTAATTTATTTCATCACCTCTGCTCTCAAAACGCCGAAGGAAAACATCGTGAGGAAACCGGCATGTACCAGAACAAAATATTCGTAGATATGTGGCATCCACCAACCCGCACTGGGCCCGCGTGGTGGATTACGGGCCACTCCCTCTCTCAGAGGAGGAGGTCTGTGTCGCAGCAGTGGGAACGTTATAATAATAATAATAATAATCTGGGACATTAACACACACGGTCATCTGATCCCAAACTAAGCAGAGCTTGTACTATGGAAACCAGATAACTGATATACTACATACACTACTTTTTTTTTGTAAATACCTACTTATATAGAGAATTACACCCAGACTCAGGACAAACAGACATGTTCATGCACACAAATGTTTGTACTGGATGGGAATCGAACCCACGACCTGCGGCATGATAGGTGGTATCTTAACCAACCACGCCAACGGGCCTGTCAAATTATGGGCTCATTATGTTGGTATTTTATCACATGGGCTGTTTTGTAAGATGTCACCATTTTGAAAACTTGTGTTCCGCTAAACGCTTTTCACATGTACCAAGAAATGAACATAGAAATGACACTTCGATATGTAATTGACGCTAGACGAAATAATTATAGCATCCATATATTCACACGCACTTGTTACTGTGTTATAGGAGCGACTTTCGTTATGTATTACATAGTTTTTGGTTACAAAATCTGCTGCATAGATTTATCGTCAGTTGCTGCATATGAGTTTGAAATATTTACAAATCGATATCTCTATATCAAATTAAAATGGCTAGGCAAACTTCAGACTCGTGATGTAATGATGAAAAAAAAAACCGGCGAAGTGCGTGTCGGACTACGCACAATGAAGGGTTCCGTAGTTGGGATGAATTTATCTCCAAGAACAAACTTAACATTGATGTTGAAAAACATGTTCTCCCATACATCAGCCAGTTACTCGCGCCTTACGTATACTCAATGAAGTCGCCTAAAGAATTGACGTTTTTTACTGTTCATTGAATGAATTCACTAGAATAGCTGTTTATAATTTTTGTTACAATTTGTGAAATAAGTATAAGCTAAGTACCACCCTATCGCTTTGGGATATCCTGTAATGATATAAGTGTAGTGTTAAATAAATAAAATAAATAAACAAACATTCCAACTGCAAATGTAACTTTGTACGCACAATATTGAGAGTTTTACCTTGTTATTTTAAGACCATAGACTTCATAGAGGTTTTCCTGTAATCTATTGATATAGAACTATTTTCTGTATTTAGTCCAAACTTTTAGGCTCAGTAGTTTCGGAGTTAAGGGGGGAATGGACTGAATTTTCGTCTATTTTCTTCAATAACTTTAAAACAATTAATTTTAAAATTATAAAAAATATATATATTATATATTTGAGACCCTCACAGTAAGCCCTTTCATTTGATATGTCACATGCTACAGGTAGGGTTTTCTTAGTTGCCCCCAAAATTGACCACCATTTTCAAAATTCATGTATTTACGTTACACGTCCGAGTTTGAGTCACAAAAATTTATATGCGTAACAAATTTCAACTTAACCGGTCCATTAGCTTTGAAGCAAATTGGCTGTGACAGACGGACAGAAGACACGACTGATCCTATAAGGGTTCTGTTCTTTCCTTTTGAGGTACGGAACCCTAAAAATTATGTTTTATGCGTAAGTCCGTGACGGTGGCTAGTTAATACAGCTGCATGTTTTTTTTTAAATATTAATTATGTAATTAAAAACGGTTAAGGTGATCGTTCAAATAAACCTTGATAAATAAAGTTGCACAATGATAAATAATAATATGCAGATGGTGTGGCTCTTGGTTTAGTGGTCGCAAGCGCTACTGCTGAGCGTGAGGTCCTTGGTTCGATTCCCGGGTCGGGCAAAGTGTTTTTTTGTTTTTTCTTGTTGGGTTTTTGTGTTTTTTCATCTGGGAATTGTCAGTAGCAGCCTGGGGTCTGTATTTGTGCTCTGTTGATGGTTATAGGCTCGCCCCTATCACATGGGGCTGGCGAAATGTGGGTGTAGGTACTATAAGTAGGTATAACTCTGCCTATCCCTTCGTGGAATCAGGTGTGATGTTAGGTTATGCTTGCACTACACTTCACATATTTGCAAATGCATAATGCAAAATAAAGTTTATATCAATAATGATAAGGTATGATTTTGTATCACACAAATAATAATTTATTAAGACTAATAATAATAAGTTTGTTACAAACAAATATTCATAAATTATTAGTAGGCTATTTTAAAACAATACATAATGGGAGCATCTGCAGCCGAACTAGGTGTAAACCTGTATCTCGGCAAACAGCGCCAATCCTCTGAGATATTAAGATACAATGAAAAAAATTAAGCCAACATGTGCAATTTTGTTTCAAAAACCTAATGTCATAAGGACAATTTTAAATACAATAAAAGAATATAAAAAACAAAAATAAAAAAAATGACGCGAATATTCTGACAAATACTTACGCCAAGTGAAGTGCCAGCATTTTATTATATTATGTGCAGATTTCTTTCTTAGGCATCCACCTGCATACATACAATAGTAATATGAGAAGAAAGAGGCATTTTTCTAACAGATTGTAATGTTGGAGAGATCAGTCAAACGAACAAGATACCTACTTATGTAATTCGATACGTTATCTAATTTATT
Organism: Dicycla oo; assembly: GCA_948252095.1. Taxonomy (NCBI): domain Eukaryota; kingdom Metazoa; phylum Arthropoda; class Insecta; order Lepidoptera; family Noctuidae; genus Dicycla; species Dicycla oo. The sequence goes on from OX411728.1 coordinate 24,245,471, forward strand.
TGAAACCTCCAATTAAGGAAGCTTTGTTTCGATCATTATTTTTGATCATATGCATCTTAGTTGTACTACTTCCTCATTCTTGATGTCTAGAGGTCGAAGATGGCGTCTTTTAAGATTTTAAATTCATTTATTCATAGCATTAGACATTTCCTTTTTTTACATACGTAAATAAAGTCACGCCTTCTTCCCATGGGGGTAGGCAGAAACTACAGAACACTACCTGCTATGATCCTTACATACTTCTTTTACGTTCATACATGCACGCCGGTTGCGAGTACTACGCACCTGACCTTTCTGAAGAACATCACCAATAAGGCCTCTGTTATGTCTTACTAGGGCGTCCCATACTTGGTTTTAAATAAAAAAAATATGGCTGAAATCAATTATGTTTCGTTGTAAGCCTATCTTGTACCACTGTAGGGCAAAGGCGTCCCTTCCCCCTTTCCACTTTTCCCGGTCTACTGCGATTGTGGGCCAATCCTTTAAGGAGTCCAGCTCATCCCGCCATCACTTTAAAAGGGCCTGCCGCGTATTCGTTTCCTGCTACTTAGGATCCACTGCCATGAGTGGTGGTTTTTGCGTATTGCTGCTCCGACATGCGACAGAGATGGTCAGCACAGTTCCACATCAGTCCAGCAGCTGTGCGGCCAGCGTCCGCTATTTGTGTTTTGGAACGAAGTATAGAGTTCCTAATGTGTTCTGTGAGTTTGGCAATTACGTGTATTGCAAATATATTTGTTATTATTATACATTTTATCCGACTTCCAAAAGGAGGAGGTCCTCAATTCGGATGTTTTTTTTTTTTTTTTTGTATGACCGGGCATAGCTCTGTCATATATAAACGGATTCTTTTTTGTTTGAAAGGGTATACTCTAGAGGCGGTACCATTGTCTCCAAGTTAGAACCTGATGAGGGGATCCCATGGAAATCGAGGGAAACCCTAATATTTTATGGGCACACCTATAGTGATTTGGGTATTTTTTTATAGTAACTCGTGCATCTGCTCTCGAGAAGCACCATTTGGTGAAGTGGAACTGATGGTGAAGACCACAGATGGCTATCGGAACTACTCCATTATACCTAACAATTTCACGGGTTGCGATTCGATTAATTTAATATGGTTGCTAAGGAATTTATGGTCATCACAATGCACATGGTGATGGTGATTTCACCATCAACTCCAGTTTCCTGGTTGTTTCTAAGAGATCTCCTCAACAGCTAAAGTCCGTGCATCGGGAAAAGCAATATTTTGTAAAAGGTGATGAGCAGTTGACATTAGGCTATTGTAACTTAGATAAATTACAAACTGACCCACTCAAAAGAAAAAATTAAAACTTTTTTACAAAAAAAAAAACCGGCTTGCAAAAAGCTACTACAGAGTGGAAAATAACTTAAATTTCGGAAGTCGGTGGCAAAAACTAAAATAAAAATCTAAAGACATCGACTTCCGAAATTAAAGTGTTCTTCACTTTGTAGTTCTTTTTTCTTTGTATAAAAGATTTTCTCTCTAAAACTTTACTTGAACCATTTGGAGGGGGTCCTCCGTCGGGGAGAACGGAGGGTTATTGCGGACTCCTACTGACTAAAACCCTCATTATTCCGTCTACTACCATAAGTCGGGGGCCCGGGAGATACTTGTACATTCGCCGCACCCTCGACTGGAGCTAGAGGTTCCCTGTAGGAAATGATTAGTATTAGTTAGATTAGTTATTAGGGATAGCTGTTTTAGAGTCTGAGGTCTGACACTGAAATTATCCATTGGCAACCACTAAGCAGACAGCCAGCGTCAACTACCGTACTTATTACCTACTCGAGTAAATCGTGCTTTTCAGTGCTTAGCAAAAAGACTTGTTTGAAGTAGTAAAAATTGTTTTGTCGGTCATATGTTTATCGATAGTGCCTTTTATCTGAAAGCAACAATGGCGTGAATTGGATTATAAAAGCTCTCCATTAAATTATCACAGTTTATGCGCATTTACCAAAACAAATCGTCATAATATTTTAATTACTAGCCAGTGCGAAGATGACAATATTTTTTTTAGACAGTCTTAAAGGATAATCGGAAACCTGAAAGTCTGATAACCAGTCTTACCTGTATTGCGCAGTTGCTGGGTTGTGCAGGTCAGATAGGCAGTCGCTCCAAGTAAAATACTGGTATTCAGCTACAAGCAAGGTAACCGACATAGCTCGAAGAATTGCCAAACTTAAGTGGCAGTAGGCAGGGCACATTGCTCGCAGAACAGATGGCCGATGGGGCCGAAAGGTTCTGGAGTGGCGACCGCGTACCGGAAGACGTAGTCTTGGAAGGCCTTCCACAAGGTGGACCTTGTGAGGGCCGCGGGAATCCGCTGGATGCGGGAAGCACGGAACCGCAGCACCGCAAGCAAGCACCGCTACTTGTCGAAGTAGCGGTGCTTGCTTGCGGTCTAGGAGGTCTATGTCCAGCACTGGACGACTTTCGGCTGAAATGATGATTTTTAGACTGAAAGCCGACCCCTTTGGGAAAATGTTAGGCAGACGATGATGTGAAGCTGGCAATATTCTAGAGTAACCTACATAAACAAATCTATACACGATACCAGCACACATCGATCGATAAATAAGCCCGTCACACAATAGGCACTTTCGCTGTTTTCTCGTCGAAATCGCGCGCAAGCCTTTAAGCTCACCAGTAAGATTGAAGCAACGGCGGTCGGCGCCCGCGCACTAGAAAGCGTCGCGTTCGAAATTCGAATTTCAAAAATAAACGGCTTTTATTTACGAAACTCGTAGTTATTTTATATCATGAGTGTGTAATAGTGACATTGTGTAATGAGGTGATTGTTTTTCTCTCGATTTTGTGTTGATACAAAATTTTGATCGAAATTTTTTTGAGTTTTTTTTTTTGGGGTTTGTTTAGTTGATTGGGGTTCATTAGAGTGAGATGACACTAAACCATGCTACCCCGCCTTACAGTCGGGTGACAAGCAAGTTGTTTGGGCGGAAGAACAAAAAGGGCAAACGGCTGAAGAGTAAAGCTGGCACATATGCGGGCAGGGAACGGTAAATATCAGTGTTTAAGTTTTGTAAAAATAGATAATTAGGTCATTTACTTAGCAGTAAACAGTAAGGAATAAAAGTTCTTAAGTATTTGATTTAACGTTGAAATTACAAATAACAAGACATATTTTTGATAGCTGGAATGAATTCAGCTTGTCGTTTAAAACCTTAATTCATTTAGTTCAAGGCCCTATTTAAGGGTCGATACCAAGAAATCGTGTTATGAGTTTTGGATACGTTTGTATAGAAAACTTAAAGTAGTAGCCACGAAAAAAAAAACTTCTGGCTAGCTCAAGAGTTTCTCTAGTCAGTGAAAAAATCGGATTGAGGATAAATCTTGTAGATGGTTATTTAAAACAAAACAAAAAAAAAGTGCAAAAACACTGCCGTATTTTGATAATTTTGGCGTAAATAAGAAGTTATCTAATTAATAAGTTTTCTATTTAACTCAAAAACCCATTACACGATTTTCTGGTACCGACCCCAGGTGACATATTTTATCATACTTTTCACGACAGGTGCTGTTTAATATAGCAGAAACTTGTAAAATTGTCGAATTGTCTGATTTGGCCTGTCACCTGTAGCTTTTATTAAATAGGTCCCAGGTCTATTAACCTGCAGGTTTGCAAGATTATAGGAATCAGGACAAAATGGCGTAGGTATAAATGAAAGATACTGAGCTAGTACTGGTTTTTCACAATCTGTATAATCATGATTTGACTAACAAACAAAACAAAGACAGACAAATAAATTATCTCGACTTAGCACACGAGGTTGTTGACATGTGAGCTCAGCTGTCATTGTGCCGATTGTCGTAACGGCCAATGGCCTGATGGCCGAAAGTCTCGACCAACATCTCTCGAGGCTCTCGTTAGGCGGTTGGATTCAGAAGCAGATTTCATCAGATTCAGAAGGCAGTACTCCTCGATACGGCTCGCATCGTGACGAGGTTTCTGTCTCTACAGCTCTAACCACCGGTAGCTTGGACTTTGCTCCGGCGGACATCTATTTTTATATACATTCTAAGATCTGATAAACTTTATAGCTGTCACATCTTATAAATACCGTACCTGTAATATAATTATGTAAAACATTGGCTCCATAATCGAATTATAAATTGAAATCGTAGAAATGCTAGAAAACATGTAGAAATCAGGTAAAATATGATTCATTTGAATTTCTACATTTAAACGAAATATATATTGATAAAACATTTACTTTATTGGTATTGCATTAAGTAGGTATTTATGTACCTACTTGTATGTATCTACCTACACCATTATGTATAACGAAACATTTGACTTTCCACATGACAGAGCAGTGGGAGGTTATGTAAACTTAAGTGAATAATGTCACTTATATTAACGATAGTGATTGAGCAATTTATATCTAGGTAGGTCCCTACACTTTAACTTCGATCTTAAATCTACTATGTATTGATTTCTTTTATTTCATGCAAAAACCACGATGCAATGCAATCGATATTGTTACAAAAGAGATCATACAATGTTTTAGTCATCGTCTCATCGTAATGTAGCCGTGTTGTACTCACGGCTACATAACAAGCTATACATTTCCAGTATAAGCTGATCTCGTAGTAGTGTATAATTCGTTCCTTCTAGGGGGTACAACAAAGAAATAAAGAAAAACTATTTATTGTAACTCGCACAGGAAGATCACCACCTAAACTAAACATAATCATAAAAATATTAAAAAAAAACAGGTCAAGAGCGAGTCGTACTCGCGCCCCGAGAGTTCTGTACCATTATATAATAGGTTGGGGAAAAAGTTTCTTCGCATTTTTTAAGAAAATTCAAAACATTTTTTAATATAGTTTATTTACATTTAACTAAAGTATGTAGGTACCATTTTGTTCGATAACTTTTTGCCATCTTGTAGGTAGGGACATGATCCCATTGCTATAGAAATTTTGGGACTTCTGGTCAAAATACCGCGACAAGTGGTTTTGGCAGTCCTCTCGTGATGTTAACCTGACACTGCCTAAAGAATTCTGAAGAGACCGAAACAGGTGGAAATCTGAAGGTGCAAGGTCAGGACTATACGGCGGATGCATTAACACCTCCCAGCCAAACTGTCTTAATTTTTGCTGAGTGGCTAAAGATGTGAGGTCTAGCGTTATCATGATGAAAAACCATACCCCTTCTGTTGATTAATTCCGGCCGCTTTCTCTCAACTTCTTGCTTTAATCTCATCAGTTGTTCGCAGTAGAGTTCAGAATCGATGGTCCTGCCTGGTGGTAACAGCTCATAATGAATAATGCCCTTCCAATCCCACCACACACACAGCATCACCTTGTTGCAAGTTAACCCGGGTTTCGCCACAGTCTGTGAAGCCTGACCGACCTTTGACCACGACCTTTTTCGCACGTTCTTGTCATACGTGATCCACTTTTCATCACCAGTTATCAGCTTCTTCAAAAATGGTTCGGTTTCATTACGTCGTAATAAAGAATCACAAATGAGTACACGGTTCATTAGGTTTCTTTCAGTGAGCTCGTGAGGTACCCAAATGTCGAGCTTTTTTGTGTACCCAGTTTTTTTCAAATGCGCCAAAACTGTTTTGTGGTCAATTTCCAGTTCTTCAGCTACGTCGTAACTACTGATATTCCAATCTTGGTCCACTTTTTCAAAAATGGCATCCATTTTATCCGTAATAGGGCGACCAGAGTGACGTGCATCTTTGACATCAAAATTTCCGGATTGAAAACGCTTAAACCAAATTTGTGCTACTCTCACAGACACTACACTAGGTCCATAAACATCGCAAATATTTTTCGCGGCTTGCGTTGCATTTTTACCTTTTTTGTAGTAAAATTTTAAAATGTATCGAATTTCATCATTAGATTCACTCATCTTGACGGTACGAAAAACAAATGAAAATCACACATTTTCCTAATTTGAATTTGGAATTATGTTCTTTAGAATTTAAACTTTCAATGATACCAAAACCAGCCAGATACAAATAGTATAGCCAAAGAGATTTTATTACAAGTTCATACATACTATAATGCGAAAAGACTTTTTCCCCAACCTAATATATATTTTGGTTGTGAAACGTGAAATGTTTTTAAATTCTCATCGGCGAGGCCTATTATCAGAGAATTTTAACACTGCGGTGTAGAATTTTGCAGTTTTAGGCCAACGCCATCTCTTGACCGATAGTGGAACTATTGTCATTTTTGTTGATGATTTCTGAAAAAGTGCTATTTAGAAACATGATTTTATTTTGCCTGTAATCTTTACAAACACTTCTATCACGTAGAATAATAATTTCAGATTTTTCTCTATGCAAACTTCGGAGATAAGGTGGAACGGTATTTTTTTTTTACATTTTTCATCAAAAGTCGAAAACTATGCTGCCTAAAAAAATGTTTGAAAATGTGCAAACAGCGCTCTTTCATGTGATACCCCACATGCCCTAGTAGTCCCACTTCGAATTTTTAAGCCCTCTTTTCAGACCCTCTTGCAAAAAACATAATACATATTTTTATTTCTTTCTTATTTGAAAAACAGTTGGGCAAACGTCATCTAAAACCATTCCAAATTTCAAGTTGATAGCATTAGTAATTCTTGAGATATCCAGCTGTGACAGACGGACTGACAGACAGACAGACTGAGTCGCACCATAAGGGTTGCTTTTTACCATTTTGGTACGGAACCCTAAAAGCAAAATAAAAAAAAAAAACGACAGTAAAAAACCAGAAAGTCCTGTACGAGGCCAAAAGGATCCTTATCTCTGCATGATGCTGCATCATTTAAAAGTAAGTGTCGCAGCGCTGGTATTCTGATAGGGCCCGCTATGATGTCACGGACAGATACAGAAATAAATCAATAATCAATAAAAAAGGTATGTAAAATATTAGCAAATAAAAATAACAGCACTTGGTCGACCGAGCTCTGCTCGAGTAAAAATAGTTCTCTATTTTGATGATGATTTTTTTTTTTTCAGAAATGAAAACTAGCTAAGTATTATAGATTAATTTTTCGCCCCAGTATTGCAATTCTCATCAAAATCGTTAGAGCGGTTTTCGAGAACGTGATTACTTTATACAAATATTGCTCATTTTATGGTCAATTCATTATTTTAATCTGCGCGTCAGTGCCCGACGTAACCTCATTACTTGTTTATGCCCCAAGTGTCTGAGGCACTTTGTGGCATCACATCATCATTATCTATGCGTAGACCTGTCATTATAGGTAATTCACTTTGATAGTGTAGCAGCCAGCAGGTAAAGTCTAGACTCTAGACAAAGCGGCGTAGACAAACTGACAACGATGATTCAAAAGTTAAAAATATATTGGATTGATATTACGACTTTCAACAGGATTCACATTAGCTTTACTGATTTCGTCCGCGTGAAATTTCACAGCGTCGCATCGCATAGCATAGCCCACCCGCGCGATTATATCGTTTTCGCTTAGCGTTCTTTGATTTTTTTTTTCTTTATGCTCGGCTCCTAAGGTTTATAGCGTAATTTTAAATAGCCTTTCTCAAAAACTGGGCTATCAAATGCAAAAAATATATTTCAAATCCGATTGGAAGTATAGATATAGGGCGTTCTTATCGCTAAAAGCGATCTTTTACAACCTTTGGATACCTAAAGAAAAAGAAAAGCGTTTGAATTAATAAAAAAATATAATTATATACCTACGTTTAGACTTAAGAATGTCCTCCTTCTTTTTCATCGGTTAAAAAATAACTTTAATTTCGGAAATCGGTGGAAAACAACTAAAAACCGTTTTTACAAAAAAAAAAAACTTCAAAGCGAAAAATAACTTTAATTTTGGAAGTTGACTTCTTTCGTTTTTTGTTTTTCCACCAAGTACTGAAATAAAAGTTATTTTTTCCTTGGAAGTCAGTTGTTTTTTTTTTTTTTTAAACAAGTTTTTATCATTTCAAATCTAAACTGATTTAAGCCTAGAAAACGGCAAAGCAAGGTCACACTCACATCAATATAAACTGCATTATCATAACGTGTAGTAATGTTATCCGTCACAGTCCATTCCACTCGACCTTAGGCGGCCAATTGACGTCAGTCGCGGTTGCCTAGCAACGCTCTAAGCGAAAAGAGAAAATAAAAGTGAAACGTGAGACCGCGAGATCGATGTATTGCTGTAATAACAATCACTTGATCTGGGTACTTGTGTGTAAGGTAAGAAGCGATGGAAATTTCTAGAAAAATCATGCAAAATCTCGTATTTTAAAAGGATTTTACTATTCAGGGAATTTGTTTAATTTTTTTTATTTGAGATGGGTTTGCTCTTGACTTCTAGGTGACAGAGACAATGTCGAATATCATCATTTACCAAATACGTATATTGGATTCAGCTTCCAGTCTAACCGAGTTCAGCTGAATACTAGTATGCTATAAGGAGCGACTGCGACAAGAGTTACTGGGTAACATGATACTCCTTGGCTCCTTGACTGGTTGTCTGACAATCAGGCTTCTGCCTACCGGTAACGATCTACGAGTGACAGCAGGGACCAACTTGTTGATGTGCTTTCTGAGACACGGAGGCGTCTCGGTATGTAATAGATGGTCACCCATCCACGGACCAACCTCGGCAAGCGTTGCTTAACCTTGCGGCTATTATTATTGCACTGAGTATTTTCTTGGAAGTGTCTGAAATGAGAGGACTATAAAGCATACAGAAATAACGGTTATAGGTAAAGTAAAAGTAAAGTTATAACTTCCAAAACAGAATGAGAGCTTAAGAAGATTGTGAAGCTGTAATTCATACAAAAAGCGATAACGTTTTTCTCCCCGTACAAATAGTTTAAATTTCATAATTTAAAAAAAAAATGAAGGTATAATAAAAAAACTAGGTCCGTACGTTTTTATTATAAAGAAATATTGCATACAATATGAGTTATTAGCATCTAAATATCTATATTTTTGACATAAAAACTTCCTCGAGCGTTTTTATTAAAAAAAATAATTAAATTGAATTACTAAAAAGAAAACCGTACAGACCTAGATTAAGGTGTAGTAAATGTAATAAGACCAAAATTGTCTCATTTCGTAAAGGTTTGGGGGAGTGAAACGTTATCGCCTGAAACAATATTTATGTACCTAAATAATTGTATGAAATGTAGATAATTTCCTCCAAGAGTCACGCCGCGTATCGGCACTTCACAATCCTCGCGTTTTTCCTGCTCAAAGACGCGGCAACTACATGAGCGATGCTACGAACTTAGCTTCGTTCCCAATGTGGCCTACGCTTTAGTCACCAAAGCCGAAATAAACTAGGTACAATGGTAAATAATAATAATAATAAACATTTGTTTCAGACCTATAATTATAATAATGTTAATACTAGCTTTTGCCCACGGCTTCGCATGCGTGGTTGTCGGAAATTCCACGGAAACGCACTCAAAATATAAAAAAAATATCCTATCAAAAGTATCCTATGTCCTAATCCAGGTCACAGTCTACCCATGTGCCAAATTTCATCCAAATCCGTTCAGCGGTTTTAGCGTGAAAGCGTAACAAATAAACAAACTCACTTTCGCGTTTTATAGTATTATGATAAACCGGTCTATCGATACTCTAGGTCTAGACTCACAAAATATATTAGGTACTTAAATAAAAAAAAAACCAACTACTAATATTTCTCTATTCAATCATGATTCGAAAGACATGTGGCGCCATCGTTATCATAAGAACGTTATTGTTGTTTTCCTCGGGAACAGTAACTTTATTCGGGAAGAATGGTACCCTATGTCCATTTCTGTACACGTGACAAAGTATTTGCAAAATTTCAGGATGATTGATTCAGTGGTTTATGCGTGAAAAGGTAACAAACAAACAAACAAACTTTTTTGTGCATTTATAATATTAGTTAGGATGGTGTCTGACAAACAAATTAGCGATTCAAATTCAGTTAAGACTATCACTTTTTCCAACCTTATTCATAAAACGATCGGTTTATATTCCTTGTTCCTATGTAATTTGAAAGATATTACGTAACTAATTCAAGACAAAATACTTAATCAATGCTTCATCATTAGAGAACAAAGCTCTAACGGGCTAAATGAACCGTAATTTTTTAATTACAACAAAATTGCTTACATCAGAATTCAGAACAATAACCTTACCTATAATTATTATTAACCTTATATAAAGCAACGTAATCTAATAACAAATTAATGTTTACCACCTCGAGGTGATTATTAGACTGTTTTGGAATAGTTGTCGAATCTGGTACAAGCATGGGATTATGTGAACAATGGAGGTGGAGAGATGGGTTCGTTAGATTTTGAACGTTGTTGTGTAAACATTTGTAACCTTATATCCGAAATGGAGATTACTAGATATTATTTCGGCTACGTATACAGGCTGCTCGGAAAATCGACCTATTCCTTGACCAGTTCCAGAGGCCATTTTCAACAATTAAGCAACCACCTACTGTACCTCATTGTGACTACTCAATGCCGGAGATTGCAGTTCACATTGAAGAGGTCCGAAGAGTATTGTGCAGTCTAGACAGACGTGAAAAAGGCCAGCGGGCCTGACGCCAACCCATCGAGAGTTTTGAGGCAGTGTGCGCCTGAACTGTCTCCAATATTATAAAGGGTGAATTTTTCAAGTGGGCGTGGATGGCCAAATCCTAAACTATAAGAAATAGCGAAAAGTACTCAAAGTCCCCGGCTCGATTTTGATGAAAATTATAAATGCATCATTGGATTTTTGAAAAATCAATATCAAGGTTTAATAGGTAGGTAACATAAGAAAAATAAAAAAAGTATTTGGTTAAAAATTAGCTCTTTCCTTTAATTTTCCGTATTTCATTACTTCCCAGAACTCGATCCTTATTAGCGACACTATCGAATGGTGTCAGTGTGTGTGTATTGTTTTTTTTTTCAAAATCAACGGGTTCGATTCCTGGCTAGAAATATTGATTTTTCAAAAATCCAATGATGTTATTTTAGTTTTCGTCAAAATCAAGCCCGAGACTCCTTTGAGTACTTTTCGTTATTCCTCATAGTTTCGAATCTGACTATCAACGCCCACTTGAAAATTCACCTGTATATATTTCGCCAGTTATGTAATAGGGGGAGCCTATTACCTACCATCAACTGGGCACACAAATCCGAATTCCGAGAGGAAAACCCAATGACACTTGGCCCAACATGGTAACCGAAGCCAGGAGCTTATGCTTAGCAGTAGCGCGTGCGACCACTAACCCAACCAATTGTATACGTATTTCATGTCTGTAGTTTCAGTGTTCTTTTGTTTGGGAACTTTTTGGTCAAGAGCTTGTATTGTATTGTATTTTGTTTAGGAACTTTTTGGTCAAGAGCTTGCTTCGGCCCTCGTGTTGGGGTCGGCTTCCAGCCTAATGGGATGCAGCTGAATACTAGTATTTTACATGGAGCGACTGCCTATCTGACCTCCACAATCCAGTTACTGCTTCTTAATTTTTGAGTAACCGCTCCTGGAATCACAAGAATTCCAAGGAATTAGGGCTTAAAGAGTCTATATTTTCATCGTAATTATCTAAATAGGTATATTTTTATGGTCATATTTGCTCAGAATAGGGCACGTCTTCTGCCCTCATGTTTCGCCTAATTGCTTGGATAACATTACCCATTAGAGAATTACTCTTCATTTACATACTGTTGTGTAATTTTTCTTCTTCTTAGCGCATGCGCGCTGCTCAGAATTTGGCTACGAATTAGGCGCCTTTAGTAGCATCTCAGTCCCTCTTTTTTGGGTGGGATATCATCAAATAACTTTTTCCGCTCTGGGCGGAGTGGGAGGGCGTATCAGACTTTTATTGACTAAACCCCACTCGTGTTCCTTCACTTTCCTGTGCCAGGGCCACAGTAACTTTCAAACAACCCGCGACCCTGGCAGGTACATCTCAGTCCCCTAATGTGCAGGCCACGCAGGATATGATATTGTCCCATCGGTTTTGGAACAGCACCACATTTACTACACTCCAGGGAAGCGTCATCTATAAACAACCTGAGTTGGTTTTCCTTGCTTCGGCCAACCTACTTCTAGAGTCTGTTTAAAGGCTTCAAACCTAGACAACGCAACTCAAGGCCAGATGGGGGATTAGGTGGAATGAATGGGTTGGATAGGGAAGTACTGACTCGCCAATTCATTCTTAAGACCGCTAGTACTCGATTGAGTATAGTTTTCGATGTTTTCTTTTTTTTTTGATATATTGGCGTGTGCTAGCTGACTTATAGCAAATATTTTAATGTAATGTTTGTGTTGCGTAATGTACTTATTTTGCGCAGTGTTGTATAGAATATTTTTTTTTTAACAGAAGAGAGCTGTGCTGCTGGGGAGTTTGTTGCGTGACTTCTTCTCCTCAGCTAAAGCACTAGGAAGTATGATGGGCGGGCGTTTTGGAGGGCTGTCTTATGTAATTGTTGTTGTAAAGTGCTGATTCTCAGCCTAGTTTGAATAAATGACTTTTGATTTTGATTTTCAATAAAAGTCCTAAATACTGATCATTAACCAACAAGTGGAACGGTCAGTAATAAATTTAACATTAGACAAACCTCGCCTCTGTGTTCTTCGACGGATTGGGCAGAGGTGCATCTATAGTAGACCCTCATTTCACCAGTTATGTTTAAGTCCCATGTTAATGGCAATAGACTATTGCCATCAACAATGGCAACCTGGGTATCTCGCTTGCGACCACAAGATCAACGAGGCATTCTAATTACATGGACGGAACACATAACCCATTACAGAATCAACTTTATTTACTTATTGTATTATGTCTATTGGCCAATACTTACTCCAATAGGTACATAATAAAAATTCAAATCATAATCTAACACTGACCATTAAACAACAGGTGCAATCAAATGGCCAGCAAATGTAACATTAGATTCTAATCTGAAATCTGTTAGTATTAGTAAATATTGCCCGCGGCCTTGCCGATGCAATCAACTCTGCTGTGAACAGCGTGGGATAAAGTGAAAGATATGTTATTTGAATACTTTTGCGTTCTGTGTTTTCAATTTCTACTTGGAATATTATGGTATTGGATTGGTTTCGTGCTGTGGGATTGCTATTTGATCTTCGTCGTGTCGTTGGCACGACGTTGTTGGCTCAAAACTTAGCTACTTCCACGTCATCGTCGGTGGCAGCACAGAGGTTGCTATGGCTGCATTTTTGGAGACACAGGGGGCAGGATATGAGGTGGGATATAGTTTGCGCCACAACTCCATATAATTATTACATACTCCAAATAATTATTACTATCATTCATACAAACGTAACAAAATGAGTTTAGTTCTGAGGGCCTAGCTAGACAAAGTAACATTCTGTTAGCGATAGCGATGATGGAAATGTCAAAAATGTATTGGATTGACATAAGCTATATTTGTCAAGTCCAGGTCCTCTTGACATGAGTGTTAAGAGGACCTGGACTTTACAATCGCTATAACTATGAATAGGTTTAGTATCTATAAAATTCCATTTACACGGCGTAAGACATGTAAGATTATTGCCTGTGGCTTATCATAAAATTAAAGGGCAAATATCTGGCACCATCCAAACAACACGTACAATATTGTTTCAGGATAGGGGCAAATTATTTGCCGTTCAAAACTGGTATAGGCGTAAACAGCATATACATAAGTGAACGAAACAAGACGCTCAATAAAATTAAATAATACTTAAATCAATTGCACAAGGACGTGCAACTCTGTGACTAGGCAGAACTTGCAATAATCGCCTTGCAATTTTATTGAATTGCAATAAAATTGAATGTGCTTTATGGCATGCGATTATTGCTCTTGAAAGTTCCAGAAACTTGCAGCGTGTAAAACGGAGCTTAATAGAGTTTAGACTATTCTAGTCATGTGAACTTCCAGTGCGTTGTGTGTGTGTGTAATGTATGTAGACCTATGTATCTGTGTGTGAATGAAAATTAGAGTAATACTAATTACTTAACATTTGAATTTATAGGGTACTGAATTTTGACGATTTGTCAATATCTAATACCTAACTTTCAATGCTTGTGACATTTAAAATGTGCAAGACGCACTATGATCTTCGACCCCAAACTTTACGTGGAGAATGGACGCTATACACTTACAAGTGCATGTTTGCGCTAAGCACACACTTAAGATACAACCTACTCTCTAAGCTAGAATTGACCTTAAATGTCATGATTTCATGAAATACTCATTCAATCGGGCAATTTGAACTTACGGAGTTAAATTGGATTATATTTCGGTAAATATGTCATATAAGTTACGGGTACATATAATTTTTATTACCATACAATCTGATAGTGAGCTGCAAATAAGAATATTTGAATTACGCGGGCTGCCCTTGAGCGAAAAGGCATAGAAAAAATTAAAAAAAAAAAAATTAAATCGACTTCAAAAAGATTTAAACTCAAAATTGTGAAATAACTGAAACACCGACTTCCGAATTAAGGAAGTCGGTGTCTTGGGATCTGTATTTAAGTTTTTATGTCACCGACTTCCGAAATTAAAGTTATTTCACGATTTTGAGTTTATTTCTTTTGAAGTCGATTTAATTTTTTTTATTTTGTAATTTTTAGTTTTTAGTAAAAACTGGAATATTTGTTTGTAATAAGTAAGTACGATCCGGTTAACAGTTAACAGACTAGTGTAGTTTCCAATCTAAAAATACTTCGTTTAGCCAAGACAACATCTTAAAAAATTGGCTAAGTGCGTGTCGCACTACGCACAATGAAGGGTTTCGTAATTGGGATGAATCCCAAGAACAAACTTAACATTGTAGTTGAAAAACATGTTCTCCCATACATTCCAACTGCAAATGTAAGTTTGTACGTACAATATTGAGAGATTTACCATGTTGTTTTAAGACTATAGACTTCTTATAAGTTTTCCTGTAATCTATAGATAGGTATTGAACTATTTTCTTTATTTTTTTCAAAATTTTACAGCACTTTCGGAGATAAGGGGAATGGTCAATTTTCGTCTATTTACTTAAATAACTTTAAAATGACTTATTTTAAAAAATATGTATATATTTGACACCCTCACAGACAGCTCTTTCATTTGATATATCACACAGTACAGTTTTTATTTTGTTATTTGCCCCCCAAATTGACCTCCATATTCAAAATTCATTTATTTACGTTACACGTCCGTGTTTGGGTCACAGAAATACATACGTGTACCAAATTTCAACTTAATCGGTCCATTAGATTCGGAGCAAATTAGCTGTGGCAGACGGACAGACAGACAGACACACGAGTGATCCTATATCGGTTCCGTTTTTTCCTTTTGAGGTACGGAACTCTTAAAAAATCTAATTAACTCATAACTCTTTTCAAATTCATTTAATATTGTTTTGAATCTTTATTCATTATAAATGCATGAATTTAAATATAGTCTAGTGCTATTGATTTCGTTCGCTAGTGGAACCTAGATACTTTTGTGATTTCGAAAGTCTGCTTTAAAATATGGAGGTCAAACCGAGTCTTAACATTTTAGCTTTTATTTTATTAAAGCATCTGTATTTAGTCAAGATGATCGATCCGAAGTTGGTGTTTGAATTGTTATTTTAGAGTTTTTTGTGTTTTTTTTTTTAGAATGTGATCTAGGCATTGTGATGTGATTTGTGTTTTGGTGTGATTAAACTTATTGTGTTATGGTGTTAAATGATAGCACAAAATTTAAGTTTTGAACGAAATCATCGTTTAAGAAAAGGGTATGTTTTGTGTGATTGATTAAAAATTACCTAGAAGAAAGTTAAGCAGACAAGAAGGCTGAGATAACTTCTTGATGCTATCTTTTGCCTGTTGTTTCTTGATATTTAAGGATTTTGATAATGATTGAACAAAGCATTGAAGCAACTACTGGGATTCCAGCTGTAGACCTGCCCAATTTGTCACTGTTTTTAATCAGAGCTAGCCTTTCGGGCTCTTTTACTGTTGAGAGCAATACGGACGAATTTTGATGGCATATGATTATATTCCTTCCCTTTTTATATACATATAAGTAGTACCTGAAGACTTGATTCAAAATAAAGCTAATTTCAATCATATACCTAATTTTATCTATAGGTAAGCCAATAAATATATTTCGAAATAAATATAAAAAAATCAGGGCAAGGAAACAAACGTTACGCAAAACATCCATTTGCACGATAAACTTGAAAGTTTAAAAACAAAAAGCACAAACACACCAAAAGCTTTAAGAATAAGTTTTATTTTTTTATTATTTTAGCTTAATTGGATGCAAGCAAGTACATGAAAAGTGTATTACTCCATTAAGTGTATTACTCTTTAGTATTACCAAGTATGAAAAAATTGTGTTTTTCGCCTCACCTGCCATGTTCGAACTCTAATTTCTCAAAAGTCCCGAAAAGTACTTTTTATTTCGGAAAGCTGAGGGTCCGTGGAAGTTTTTAAATCTTTGGGGTGATTGCCACCGTTCCTTTTTTTTTTTTTTAAGTACTGTAAATCTAGAACGAATCGTGTCAAGCACAAATTCATAGAAAAAGCAAAGAAAAGTACTTCAAAGAACTAACCAAACATTTTCCTCCTCCACAGTGCCAACACGGCGATGGACAATGACGTGACGCCGGTCTACTTAGCAGCCCAGGAAGGTCACCTGGCTGTCCTCAAATATCTGGTGCTGGAAGCAGGGGGGCGGTTGGATGCGAGGGCAAGGGATGGGATGCTACCCATACATGCGGCTGCGCAGACCGGTTGCTTGGACTGCGTTAAGTGGATGGTGAGTTATTATTTTTTTAAATCATTTTTATATCAGTCACTACAACAGTCAGTATCACTACAAATTGGCATCAAAACGTACCTGTGTGGATGCCAATTTGTAGTGCCATTTAAAGTACTGGTTCTAATTTTAAATCTCTTTAAAGATGTTTTTCATATTTTGACAAATGAGCTTAATTTTATAACCTCAAATTTCGTCGATGATATGCAATTAAAGTTTAATTATGTTATTCAAACAATTATTATTGGATAAAGTGGTTTAAAGTGGACTAAAGTTGAAACCTTTTAAATATAGACGAATGTATATACCTATTACTAATTCCTTTTAATGTATTTTAAAGATTGCTTAAGAATTTAACCTCAACAGGATTTATTTACACTTTTGTTAGATACTTTTGGAACAGTCAGTCCTTACTTTTCTAATAGGATGATATCATGCGTCGACAAAGTGACGATGATAGGAGGACTGTATGCGAGGTAATTAATAGATCTTTAAGGGCTCATTTTTCAATCGTCAGATAATTTTTATTTATGAAATAAATATGGCGATTTGACAGCTTTTGTATACAAAACATGTCAACCTATCATATTTATTCTTCAGATAAAAGTTATCTGACTATTGCCCTATCAGCCCTAAGGCAAAAGCACCAGGGTAGTTAGCGAAATTCAAATTTTCTTGCGTTTTTTGCAATTTGCAAGTCAGTATTAGGTTGTATGTTTATCAAAATATGATTCGCGACCGTAACAAAGAAGTATTAACAGAATTATAATCACTAAAACCAGTAATACAACTCCTTAATTTAGTATAATCCTGAAATGTCAAGTTTTCATGAAACAGTCATTCAAAAGGATTATAATACTTGGTCTTAAAGAGTTGTATTGATGACTTTAATTATTATAATTCTGTAAATACATACTTGTTACGGTCGCGGATCATACTTTTTTAACATACAACCGACACACACTTGCAAATTGCAAAAACGTAAGAAAATTTGAATTTCGCGGGCTACCCAGGTGCTTCCCCCTTAAGCAAAATTGCTAAGTCATAAGCCGTTATGCAAAATATAAAATTATCTGAAAGAAATATTAAAGATACAACTTACTTTGGTTTGCTACGAAAATGATTTTATATTAAAGATAAGATTTGAACTCAACCTTTTATAAAAGGCTCGGCAGTTAATTACAACATTAAGTGAAGGTTCTATAAGCTTCGATATTATCCTTTTTGCAATAGATTGAGCTTAACTTTTTATCTTTTAACTAAACTACGATGTCAGTAAGCGACAGGAAAAAATACTTTATAATCTATGATACGATAAGTAAAGGAAGATAAGAAAAAAAACATATTGCTCTACAAAGCAATGCAAGGCTTTGAGTAATCATAAATTGGCTAAATTTGTGTCTTGGAATGTCGCAGCTCACTAGCTTAATTATTAGCCATTAAAGTTAGTCTAGCCTTTGGAAGTAGTGCTCACCGGCCGCTGCTACGGCACCGCTCGCTTCGCTCACTCGGCTCGAACACGTTTGGTCATAGTTCCAACCTAACCTATAATTGAATATCATTCAGGCCGCAAGTTGAACGGCGCCGTTTAGTTAAAAGGCTAGGCGGTTTACTAAGCGGTTAATTAAGCTAGCTGGCGGTGATCTCTAAGTACATAACAGTTTATGTGGTATATATAGTAATGTAAGTAAATAAATAATATCAAAACATATTTAATTTAATCTTTTTAACACATGTAACAAGTGAAAATCATCTGGGAGTTGAACGACCTCACAGATACGAAACGCGAGGAAGTCACGCACTGTATTACCTACAGATTCATGCAATGATCTCTTGTTGGTAATCTTGTCTTCCTTGTGTTGGTTGTGAATGTGATATATTTTTAAATTATAAAAAGTTGATATTTTTTTTTGTCTTTTCCTTATCTTAAGTTTGTTTAAACACGAAGTTATCTTTTCTTCCTTAATTAAGTCTCTATCAACTTATGTATTTTATGGTCACATCTTTTCTTAGCTAAGTATGTATTTTTACCAATGTCTTGCCAGTGGGTTTCGTGTTATCCAGTAACTGGTTGTGGAGGTCAGATAGGCGGTCGTTCCATGTAAAATACTGGTATTCAGCTGCATCCGATTAGACTGGAAGCCGACCACAACATAGTTGGGAAAAGGCTAGGCAGATGATGATGATGATGAGCATCTCTTGCAAAATCAAATAAGAAAGAAACAGCAAGTAAAGATATGAATAAATTTAAAAATAAAAATTGTATTTGTTTTTATTTTTGGCCTGCTTCTTGTTTTTGGCCTTCATTCTTGATATTCTTTTCCATCATCATCTACCTAGCCTATTCCAGTCTAACCGGATGCAGCTGAATACCAGTATTTTACATGGAGCGACTGCCTATCTGGCCTCCACAACCCAGTTACTAGGTAACACGATACCCCTTGGAAAGAGTGGTTGTCAGACTTTTGGGTTTGTGACGACCCGTAACGACTGTCAAAGATCCAAGAATGACAGCCGGGACTGGGAGGTCCGGTATGTAAAGATGGTCCGACCCATGCCATGACCCGAGCCATGGACCGACCGAGTCAAGCGTAAACCTGGTCGAACGACCCGTGCGGATGTGTAAAAATCTTCATATTTCTTCGCATAGCTTCCTTAGTCAGCCTTGGTAAGACGTTTCCATCGACGCGTTTTTTTTCCGATGTCTTTCAATAATAATTTCTCCGTAATATTATTTTTTGTTGCCGAATTGTCCTGCTCTTCACCTTGATTTCGTCTGATGCAAAGCGATGGATGAGGTCTACGATGGAACGAAGAAGATCATTCTTGCTCAAACAAATTCACTCTTGCTTTGAACCAACACTCACTCTTTGTTCACTCTTGATATGGCCCAACTTACCCGTAAAAGGTAGATACTCGTACCTATACGAAGGTGAAGTTAGTTCCTTGTACAACATGGGCAACTGTGTAAAAGCCTACGTCTCCACAATCGCCACTGCGCAAGTAAATGCATGTCAGTCACGCAGCACATTGCGCTTGCGTCTGTGTTCACCGATCTGTCGCCGGAATTCCTAGTTCCTGATTGGCTGTGATGAATGGATCGGAAATTAAGTTAATATAGATGTAATCGTCTGGCTAGAATGTTTCCTTCATGTTTTCTCTTAGAATCATTATATTTTTACCATGTGTGCGTCGCTTGCGTCTTCGCAGCTACAGAGATGATGTTTTTAAATGCCTTTGAAGTTTATTCTGTTGTTAATTTTTTAACGGTTCAACTGTAAGATCCAGTGTCCATCGTCAACGAAACCTCGGAGGTTAATTTTTTCCCATTACCAAACTAATTTTCGCTCATGTTTTAAGAATTGTGTGAAGTACAGATTGACACTAGGACTTGGTCCGGGTTTTAGTTTATGCGAGACTAGCTTCTGCCCACGGTTTCGCCTGCGAATTATGTTTCCCTGGGAACTTATTTCCGGGATAAAATAATCCATTCAGCCGTCAAGGCGTGAAAAGGAGACGGACAACGTATCAATTATCTGGTTTCCATAGTACAAGCTCTGCTTAGTTTGGGATCAGATGATCGTCCGTGAATAATGTCCCAGGATATATTATTATTAAATCAAATCAAATCAAATCAATTTATTCGCTGTAAGTGTCGGTACAATGTCGGTCTTAAAATAAACAATTATCAAATCCATAACACTTAGTCATAATAATGTGACATGCAAACATTGGTACTTAATTATAATTATAGTCATAGTTAAGTAAAATTAAAATAAAGAAATTGATTAAAATTGAGAAATTGCTTATAATATTAAATATGAAATAAAAATTGAGAAAATGTTTGTAATATTAGATACATTAATAAAATACTATTAATGTCCGACGGTAAATTGATAATGGTTGTTATATATTGTTTTGTCTCTCTTGAAATTCTTTTCCGTTAACCATACTTTGAGACACCTTCCAAATTTGTTAGCCAGTAAGTTTTTAATACTCTCAGGTATGTCATTAAATATGCGACCACACATTGCATAACTATTCTTACTATATAATGCTGTCCTAGGAATTACGGGCAGAACTATTCTATTCCTGTGCCTAGTACTTTTTTCATACATTTCATGTGCTTTTTTAAATAACTCCGGGTGCATTTTAACAAATCTAGCGCATTCAAAGATGTACAGGCTTGGAAGGGTTAATATTTATGTATTATTAATATTTATATTGATACTTACTTGCAAATTGCAAACAACGTAAGAAAATTTGAATTTCGCTACCTGGAGCTTTCGCCTTAAATGAAAATTATTCACCGTTACCGCCACAATTTTCGCAGATCATTCTAGATAAGTAAGTAAATAAATTCTAGATAAACTGCAAGTAATAACTAAAGCCATAAGTACTAAAACCACACATAACATTATAAAGTAAGTACTTTACTGTTTCGCAGAGTTATAGTGGGTAAGTTGTGCAAGCATTTAGACAAGGTCGCTTTTCTAGTATAGCGGTAGATAGAACTGGTTCCTATAATAATATTCACGGAAGGTAGACGGCCTGCTCTTATGAAATAGCGGTAAAAATGGTAGGTACTACAAGCTGTAGTTCAAATAAATTAATGAAAACATCTTAAGGAGTCATTGTACTCATCATGATGAACAACTTTTACTATTAGACCAACCCTGAAATCGTGGAAAAAGCATCGGCTAATCCGTATGTTGGCATAACTTGACAAAATGTAGGGAACAGCTACCATAGAACCTAATACTGTCATCTGTCAGGCAGGATGACATACCAAAATTTTCCGTTTTTTCAATTTTAATGTATTTTTTTTTTAATCATCAAGTCTCAAAAGATTGCAAAGAATGTGCGTAATATGGATGGACTTATAGAATTATGGAGAAATTTTTTGACGTTGCGTGAGCGTGCGTGATCCATCGCCGCTCGCTCGATGTCCACCGCGCGCAGGATGGATGGAAAGCAGCACAAGAACTAATTTTTTGCTCCGTTGGTGTAATTGCTGTATGGCGTTCCAGTGAGAGGATAAATAAATAAATAAATAAATAAATAAATAAATAAATAAATAAATAAATAAATAAATAAATAAATAAATACTGAGCTAAAAATGTAAGCAGGCAAGCAGCAGGAGCTGCAGGAGCAGGGGAGCAGGTGGCGTTCTGTAGTTTCTGCTTGTATGTGTAACTAGCTTGCGCCCGCGCCTTCGCCCGCGTGTTATGTCGATAAAAAGTGACCTATGTCCTTCCCCAGGGTTTCAATTATCCCCAAAGCAAATTTCATCATAAAAACTTTTTAGCAAAAAATAAAACCTAATTCCAAAACAAAACACTACAAAGTGAAAAATAACTTTAATTTCGGTAGTCGGTGTCTTTGGTTTTGTATTTTCGTTTTTTGCCACCGACATCAGAAATTAAAGTTATTTTTCACTTTGTACTGTTTTGTTTTGGAAGTCGGTTTTATTTTTTGCTAAAATGTTTTTATTTTTCACTTTTTAGTTGTGGAACCTATCCCACACAAATTCGAATACATAATTGAGCACAATAATTGTAGATATAGCCATGTAAATAGTAAACAGTGATAGGAAGTTATTAAAACATCATCACATCATCCACATAAAATAAGTGGGAAATATACGCATTATTGAAGCTAACTCAAAAATTACCCAAGCAAAGTTAATAAAATTTATATAGGACCACGTCGGAAGTATACCCTTTCAAACAAAAAAAATAATTTTCCAAATCTGTCCATCCGTCTTTGAGTAATCGCGTAACAAACATACAAAAAAAACAGACGAATGAGAACCTCCTCCTTTTTGAAGTCGGTTAGAAAATCGGTTGATTTGTTTAGCCGTGAAAGCGTCAAATCAAATCGTTACTCTGTATGATATTAGTTTAGACAACGTAAGATTGAATTTCGCGGGCAACCTTACACCATACCTCTTGTAGTAGAATCTAATCTTTTATGCTAGTATCTATTTATAAGACTTGTTAAAACCAGACTTTCATTTAGAGGTAAGTACTCTGGTCCGGTCGGCTTCACCGCTCAGCTAGAAAACGTACGACGGCGACGTAGCGATGGCTATTACTTGCTAAATAACCGGTAAAGTGCGCATTTAGTTAGCGAGATCGAGAGTGTGGTATGATGTTTATGATAAAGGATGGTGGGCAAAAATGTATGGGAGCTGGTCCCACCACCGCCACAGTGAAAATCACTATAATTTTAAAGATATTACTTTTCCTCTTACTTAGGCCAAGGCGCATTATAATCTGTCCCAGGATTATTTAGTTCTGACTATATTAGGTTAGGTTAGTCCATGTTACATGTAGATACTTTAGACACGCGTAGATCGGTTTTTCTCTGATATATTTACATAGTGACATAATAAAAAAGATTCAGTAATTCACACTTAATTATTAATGCCCACCATCCTTTGTTGACTGTACCTACCCATGTTTTATTGTGTGTGAATGAGCATTTTCTTTAATTGCAAGTTTAGCTGTGCTATGTTTTGTTTTCTACTAGGACAAGCCATGCGCCTGATGAGATTTATCAGAAAAAATACGAACTTCCATACAAACTTTCATGCACATACTTTTAGGGTTCCGTACCAAAATGGTAAAACGGAACCCTTATGGTGCGACTCAGTCTGTCTGTCTGTCTGTCTGTCCGTTTGTCACAGCTGGATATCTCAAGTACTACTAATACTATCAACTTGAATTTTGCAATAGTTTTAGATGACGTTTGGCCAACTATTTGTTTGCAACAGGGACTGAAACGGTGTCTTAAAAAATCGAAGTGGGGCTACTAGGTCATGTGGGGTATCATATGAAAGAGCGCTGTTTGCACATTCTCAACTATTTTAGGTTAGGTTAGGATAGGTTTAGGTTGTGCGTTCTCTGTCAGGCATGATCATCATCATCTGCCCAGCCTTTTCTCAACTATGTTGGGGTCGACATCCAGTCTAACCGGATGCAGCTGAATACCAGTATTTTACATAGAACGACTGCCTAGCTGAACCTCCACAACCCAGTTACTGGGTAATACAATACCCTTTGATGAGACTGGTTGTCAGACTTTCGGGCTTCTGACGATCTGTAACAACTGTCAAAGATCCACGAATGACAGCCGGGACCAACGGTTTTTTTTAAAATTTAAGATGGGTTTGCTCTTGACTCTAGTCTAGGTCGGACGCGTCAGAGACAGAGTCGACGATGGAGGGAGCTTACCCAGAAGAAGCCTGTTCACTCTCACTTTTGATTTGGTGGAATAGCAACTAGGTAGGGATGGTAACTTACAGTTCGTCTAGATGTCCGATGGTAGAAGGGGGCCGGTGGAATGAGGTCGTGGAGTTCTTGAGCACACACACCGAAGTACAATCTGTAGAAGACCGACAAGCAGGTAATCTTGCGGCGATGAGCCAAGCTATGAAGCTTGGCATCCACCAGTTTTACGTCGCGAATGAGCGTTCCACCGAGTCAAGCGCGGCTAGTTGGTACTTAGCTGATCCATCCCAAAAGTGGCTGCAATACTCCATGCATGATCGGACTTGCGCTTTGTAAAGAGTTGAAAGCTGTCCAGGCGTAAAGTATCGCTTAGCGTGCTTTCCGAAGCAGTGAATGAATTCAAGATTTTGATTATGTAAAGATTACTTGTGTTCTTTGGGAGGAAGATAGGGTTCACTACTGGATATTTTCAATGATTATGATAGCTGGCCTCCTCTACTCTTAATAAGAAGGAATAATAGATTTAAATGTTATGTATAGAAACGTATATATCGGTACAAAAGCATTTAGCAGCAGATAAAACTCGAGGCTCAGATATCTTCTTAGCTTGTTGGTGTCGATCTAAATTATCTATAATTATCGACACCTTCAGTAGCGTCCATCAGTTTCTATAACGTGCAGACACCTGGACACACTGGACACGATGATATGTGTAACATTGTTTGAGGCCCAGACAGAAAAAAAAACAGAAGTTGTACAGACGCCAGCACATCAAGCTCCCCGAAACTGTCAAATTTTCCCAATCAACCTTGAACCTAATGCTTTAGCGATAAAGTTGAAATTCTATTTTAAAAAATTGACAGATTGTAGTGGCTTGATGTGCTGGCGTCTGTACAATGCGACTAGACGTAACACTGTATTCTTCCAATGATTACGTACGAGTATTTGATAAAACAATTCATGCACAATAATAGTCCAGCCAAATGGATATACCCAATCATTAGATCACAAGAATATATTCATTATGTCTCAACCATAATACATGAAATCAACAATAACACAGATTCCGTAACGAAACCGAACGTTTATTTACCCCACGCACGGAACCCTAATCATTTTAAATTTATTGCAATATTTACGACTTAGATATCATAGATACAATGTTGTGGTGAAATCTTTTAGCATCGTATCATTTTATTTCAATGCGCAAACGCATGTTAGCGAACGGATAAAATATGGCGGCTTGTGTTGCGTTTCAGTGAAAATATCAAGAATTTATGAACGTAAATCATAGTTACAGCAGTTTAAAATGAGTAAAAATTATTGTAATCTTGTTAACTATAATGTTATTTTGTCATGATAAGTGTCATTTGAGCGCCAAAAAATCCGTGAAGAACTGTCATTTTGTTGAGCTGGTTTTCGCTATTAAGGCGCTGACAAATGACTTTTAATGATTTTAAACTGAAGATCACGTCTAAATGAGTTGTGTAAGGTAATGATTTGGAAAAAATATATGTTAAATTAGATTTTTTTTAATAACTTAATATGTGAATATTTTATATTATATTTATATTATAATACAGAGTGTAATTAATTTGTAAATGGATAACCTTCACCATTTTAAAGATAATTTAATTTATTTACCTTTTAATATATGTGTTTTAATATATTTTTTTTAACCTTTTGTTTATTGTATAATAAACTAGCTGTTGCCCGCGACTTCGTCTGCGATCCAGGATGATTAGTCCTTTTCCTGGTCTACCCATGTGCCATATTTCATTCAAATCCGTTCTGCCGTTTTAGCGTGAAAGCGAAATCAACAAACAAACAAACACAGTTACGCATTTATAATATTAGTTAGGAGAATGAAAAACCGGTCTATCGACACTCTAGCTAGACTCACAAAATGTAATAGGTACTTAAATAAATAAAAAAACTTAACACACACTACTTAAGTTTCTATTTAATAATATAATTTAATCATGATTCGAAAGACACGTGGCGCCATCTATTATCATAAGAACGTTATTTTTGTTTTCCTCGGGACCAGTACTTTTTTCAGGGTGAAAGGACCCGATGTCCGTTTCTGTACACCTGACAACGTTTATGCAAAATTTTAGGATGATCGGTTCAGTGGTTTAGGCGTTAAAAGGTAACAAACAACTTACTGTCGCATTTATAATATTATTTAGGATTAATAATGCGTCTATTTTGGGACAGACCTGCTTGGTGGGCGAGTCTTATTACTGGCTGGACAGCAGCATAGAACACCTAGCCAACCACTCAAGGCCGTTGGCGTATATCTGCGTCTTAAGCCGCATTAACACTATTCAACTTTCTTGCCTATCGCATACAATAAAACTGAAGAATGACTTGCGTCGTCTAAACCACTGTTAAGACGGTACAACTTTTACTGTTGCTTCAAGTTATTGCACTCCACTAGCAAAATTATAGCTTTATTGCTGTTGTGTTTTAAATTTTCTTTTTACAGTGGTATCGTAAAGATCTGCTATGTCAAAAAGCAACATAGCATTGTTTATAACTACGAGCTTGGTAACGTAAACTGGGTATTAAAATAATAATTCTAGGAGAATTTTACAGTTTGATATAATTCGTACTTAAGTTAGTATCATTTTTAACCGACTTCCAAAAGGAGGAGGTTCTCAATTCGTCTGTATGTTTTTTTTTTTTTGTATGTTTGTTACGCGATTACTCAAAGACGGATGGACCAATTTAGAAAATTCTTTTTTTGTTTGATAGGGTATACTTCCGAGGTGGTCCCATATAAATTTTATTAACTTTGCTTGGGGAGTTTTTGAGTTAGCTTCAATAATGCGTATATTTCCCACTTATTTTATGTGGATGATGTGATGGTGTTTTAATAACTTCCTATCACTGTTATTTACATGGCTATATCTACAGTTATTGTGCTCAATTATGTATTCAAATAAGTGGGGTAGGTTCCACAACTAAAAAGTGAAAAATAAAAACTTTTTAGCAAAAAATAAAACCGACTTCCAAAACAAAACACTACAAAGTGAAAAATAACTTTAATTTCGGAAGTCGGTAGCAAAAAACGAAAATACAAAACCCAAGACACCGACTACCGAAATTAAAGTTATTTTTCACTTTGTAGTGTTTTGTTTTGGAAGTCGGTTTTATTTTTTGCTAAAAAGTTTTTTGCTCTATTGACATGGAGTTTATACAGTGACTATGAGTGTACTGTTGGGCTTTTGGAGTGCTGGTTTCGGAATGGATGTGGCGCGGTCACGTATGGGAAGCTATGCTGAATGTTATCTATTTGTTTTCAAGAAGATGTGTTCACTTTTCGCGACTAAACCAAATTCAAACTAAATCAATCTGCCTAGCATTTTCTCAACTATGTTGGGGTTGGCTTCCAGTCTAGCCGGATTCAGCTGAATACCAGTATTTTACATGGAGCGACTGCCTATCTGACTTCCACAACCCAGTTATTAGGTAAATACCCCTTGGTAAGACTGGTTGTAGTCAGACTTTCGGGCTTCTGACGACTCGTAACGACTGTCAAAGATCCACGAATGACAGCCGGGTCCAACGGCTTAACGTGCTTTCCGAGGCACGGAGGAGTCTCGGTATGTAAAGATGGTCACCCATCCACGGACCAAACCCGGCAAGCGTAGCTTAACCTGATGGATCGACCCGTGCGGCTTTTTTATTACTTAGCTACGAGCTCCAAAACAAATTGTGCCTTACAATAACAATAAACACTTTTACAATTTTGAAACTGAATCTAAATTCGATTGATGATCGAATCCAAACAGAATCATTTTTCTGTTAGCCAGTATAACTGAACATTAGAATAATTAATAATATAATTGTTCATAGTTAAACGAAAAGAATCCAACACACATTGTTTGTAATGTTGGTTGGATCCTTTTCGTTTAACTATGGATAATTGCTTTATGCAGACAACCTTTACACTTGTGCCCATCCTTCGAGTTATACAAACAAGTGCAATACTACGTTATTACTATAATTTATTTTTCTTTTCATCTTTTCTAGATAGTGGAACGTGGCGTGGATCCTAACGCGAGAGATGGAGACGGTGCTACTCCTCTACACTTCGCTGCGTCCAGGGGACACCTAAGCACAGTCCGCTGGCTTCTCAGACATGGTGCTAGGCTGCACTTGGACAGGCATGGGAAGAGCCCTATCAATGATGCAGCTGAAAACCATCATTTAGAGGTAAGGCCTAAACTAGTTAAAATTCAAAATCATCTATTTGAAAGTATGGGTAAACAATATGTAGATTTTATACAATCACGTAACAGCATAGTATGTCACAATCTTGATATGTATTTATACGATCAGGTACAACATATCACAATCTTGGTATCACCGTATTTAACCTTTCGGCATGCAAAATATCGATAAACAAAACAGTAAATGGAAAATTAATTAGATTATAATTAAGAACAAATTAAATAAAATCACCTTAATAACCAAATCAAATCACTGAATTTGTAAGTGGCACTACAAATCGTTTTAGAACAGAGTCTACTGAGAAATAAAAAGGCTTACGCTGAAAACCAGCGCCGGGGATTCGTGCCTTCGTGCACGGGCCGCGGCATTATGCTGAGCGTGTAGCCGTTTCGCGGGGTGGTGACGCACATTTCCAAAAACTTTATTGTGTGTACTTATGTTTTTTGTTTTGTGTGGTTTGTTATGTTTTATTATTTTGTGTTTCGCTTTTCTTGTATAGTTTGTGTGCGTCATTTTCACGCGAATAACCTGTTTTTCTTTCTTTTCTTTCTTTCTTTCTTTCTAAATATATTTTTCTATAACTAAATCAATACCTAGATAGAATTTCTAATCTTGTCAAGTTTAAAAGTGATTGAGCATATACTTCACCATATCTGTCGCGTTTCCACCGGCCATAGAAAGTGCGTTACAAGTAACCACATCAAGTCATTAAAGGTACAATTAACTCGAGCAACAAGGGAGTAACGTATTAATTATGTCTTTGTCTCGAGTTTTCTTTCGCCTTTTCTAGTTTACTAGTTTTGTATAACGTCTTAAACGTATCGTAAAGATTGTAGTGTGTCAAGTGATTTGATTGCTTTTGTTTTTGTTACAATATATTCTCTCAAATGTCGATGGGACTTCTAGAGGTATTATAACAACAGAAATATAATTGTGTCACATATGTCTTATCTTATTGTGCTGCAATGACAGGTAATCTGAAAAGCTCAAAGCAGATGGCGCTGGCTGTTTTGGGGTCATGCATACTGTCAAACATTGGTTATTTCCACACTCCAAACAAATACTCGTAGTATTTGTTTGGAGTGACGAAGTTGTCACCAAAGTTAGATATTTTTCTAGAAATAAAAACACCTCAATGCTGTGTTGTGCCTTTGTGCTCCTCGAGAAAATCAGGACACATGTCCCCAAGCGATGAACATTTTTAGGCATTAAGGGCCGGTTTTTCAATCGCCAGTTAACTTTTATCCGACGAATAAGACCTGTGTTCACCAACATGCAAACCATCGGTTAGGTATACAAGACAACTTTTTAAGCAGTGCGCAAATTTTCATGGGTAGAAAAACCTTTGAAAATTTGCGCACTGCTTACAAAAATGTTCTATTTAAACAGTTGGTTTATGTCAAATTTGTAAAGGAATTTAGTTTGTTATTTTGACAGTTTTTGTATGTAAAATCTGTCAAAACGTCACATTTATTCTTCAGGTAAAAGAAAAGTTATATAATGATTGAAAAATCGGCCCTAAGAGAGACGAATACAAACCTATTTCGAAGTTCTTTTTTCAATTCTTTCACACTGCAACCACGGTATCTATTAGTAATTTTTTCACAAGTAAACCTTGAAATTCCCGCAAATTAAATCAACACACGAAAAATATTCAAATTCCCTACGAGAAACTGTTATCAGTGGTAGCTGTCATGACCGTCAGACCCACAAGCGTCATCCCGCGGGAGCAATGGCGGACATCTCTGCCATTCCTTTTTGCGTTCATTTTTATCAGAATATTTTGTACTAGCATCTGCTCGCGACTTCGTCCGCATGGCTGTGAAATATATCATAAAAACATATCCTATAGTGTTTTTTATTAGCAATGGTGTACCTAGCTTTCTATCAGTGAATGAGTTTTAGTAATCGGATCTTCCAGATATTGCCTGTTACAAACAAACTGTGATGTGGTGGTGAAACAAAAAGCGCGTGCTTGGGTTCGAACCCACGACGTACTACAAACTACAACTCGTAAGTCGGGGCCATTACCACTAGGGTAGTATTTAAACGCAAATCAAAAACATTACTTTTTGTATCCAAAAATAATCCAAATTCCAATCAAAATTACACAGCAAAACACTCAACTCAAAATATAACTAAACAACAATTTATATTCGTAGCGCACCGCTATTTATCTTAAAGTTTTTTATTTTTATTAATGCATAGCTAATAATGTCTAGCACACATTAAAGCCTTTTACCATTCTTGAGAAAAACCAATTATTGTAACTTACCCTTCGTGCCCTTCGCTCGATCTTGCATCCTATGTCGACGGAGCTCCGCTTTGCGGGGCTCCTATTTCTGTATAAAGGTTTTAAAGTAACCTAACCAAACCTAACCTCGGGGTTAATATTAGTCGCCATGTTATTTTGCTATGAGTGTCAGTATTATGTATACGTACGCTCTGGTTGATTTGCTGTGCAGTCAGTATTTTTGATGTAAAAAAGTATATAATTGATGAAAATAAATTGATATGTGTAAATCTATACTTTATTTTATACTAGCTGTTCGTGCCTGGCGTCGCCCGGGTGAATTTCATGTCTATATATCCAGTGGCTTAGGCTATGTGTTGTCTGTTTTCATATAAAAATACCATTCAAATTTCCGACTATTCCGGTGGACTTTAAAAAAAAAAAATCTTTCATACAAACCTTGTCCTGACAATTACAAACACGACAAAAAAGAATTATCCAAATAGGTGCAACCGTTCTGAAGTGATGTGTGTACAATGTGTACATACATTTGGCAATTGATTTTTGTTTATATATGTCGTAGGATGATTTGATAATTTGAATTTTCGCGAAAACCCTAGGGATATTGCGAAGACACGGATAATTAGACAACGGTGAAAACATTTCTCAATCTTACTGGAAAAAACAGGGTTTTTGCAAAAACACGAGTCGCTCTCGTAACATTGCATATCCTTAACTTTGTTTGGCTAGATTTTTGCTTACTGACCAAATCCTATTCTGGTTGGTACCTAGTTTGCCCTGTGAGCTTTGAAGTATTATATCATATAGTTAAGAAGGGTTAGAAATAAACATATCAAATAACCAATGGTTAAACATAGTAACTAATGATTGAATTTTGGCTAAATGTGAAAGGCTAAACATGAATGAGTTATGCCATTAGTTACTATTTTTTAATATGAATGAGCTAACATGAATACATTCACGTTTAGCCTTTCACATTTAGCCAAAATTCAACCATTATTTACTATGTTTAACCGTTGGTTGAGTTAACTATGGATAAAAAAACCGGCCCTTATAGGAACTTTACTTTTTATTGAACATTTTAGTTACATAATCTACACACCCTTTAGTACCGAGGTAAATATCTATTTTATAGTAAGATCACAAACACAGACTTGACTAGTGTCTTAAGATAAATCACTTATTCATCAGCCTTCTTTTGTAGGTACAGACGCCAGCACATCAAGCTACTACAATCTGTCAGATTTCTTTAATAGATTTTCGACTTTATTGCTAAAGCATTAGGTTCAAGGTTGATTGGGAAAATCTGACAGTTTCGGGTGGGTTGACCTGCTGGCGTCTGTACATTAGATAAATAGAGGTAACTTAATTATCACGTTGGTGCTCAACTTATTGTTAACAAAACTACTGTTACATATTAAACTTGCCAACGTGCGTGAATGATTGGCATATAAAACGTTAACCAATCAGAGGAAGTCAGAGGAGGACCGGCCAATCAGCGTTCTTATTTCATAATAGCTAACGTTTCGTTTCGCAATATTACTAGAGCGAGCCGTGTTTTTGCAAAAACCCTATCTTTTTCCAGTAAGATTGAGAAATGTATTCACCACTGTCTAATTTATCCGTGTTTTCGCAATATCCCTAGGGTTTTTGCGAAAATTCGAATTATCAAATCATCCTACGACATACGAGTATAACCGCTAATTACACATGGGATGAAATTCATCCCTTTTTTTATTTAAGTAGTGGTTCGTGGGAGTAAAGTCATCCCACACAAATCTGCTTTTGGTTTGAACCTTGTTCCACCACTATTAAGGAGTCCTTTCTAATTCCATACATTTAGTTTGATGCACTATCTATTTCCGAGGAATTTGAGGTACGCCAACCTTTTTTTCAAATTCAAATATTCTTTATTGTGGTACATAGGTAAGCAATAAGTTTACATGTTTCCGAAATTGTACACAGCTATGACCCGCCATAATGGCATACAATAATTTTAAAGTAGGTAACATTTTAACAGCATAATCAAATAGAAAATTAAAATAATAACAATTTAAATATGCAGCACTTTAGAATTAACGAATATTTTTACATGTCAAGGCAACAATTAAAATAACGAGACATAAATTATAAATTCAGTTAGAATTAAATAATACAAATTCAGAAATATACACATTTTACTTATCAGGGGAACAATTAAAATTAAATAACATCATCGAGATAATCTTTTAAAGTACGTATAGTAACATGTGTGAAGGTTCGCTTCTATGCGACTAGTCAATCATCTATGGAAAGATTGTTTTTAGTCTGTAGTTGCAAAACTTTTTGTAAACAAAAGGTTTTTGTTCAAATTGGAATGCTTGTAATTAATGAAAATTGTATTAAGGTATGTGGTTTTATTTATGTTTCGTGCTAAGAATAAACACACCATGCATTTTAAACCACAAAACATATAGGTCATCGCTTGTTTTTTTTTTACTAGAGTCATTTCTTTGAAAGTGTAACTAAAAATGGTTTTGTTATTTTTTACAACCAATTTTGAAAATGAAAACAAGTCATACTTCCAAACGAAACGATTACTATAAAGCTCTACTCACTAGCATTCTAAGAAACATTCAATGGTCACAAAATTCCAAGAAGCTACGATGCAAATCGGTTTTGTTTACAAGATTACCGCGGGCGTCCGCGGGTGGGGCGCTCAACGGTTTTCCCCGCGCGCGGGTTAGCACAGCGGTTCAGCACAGCAGCTAAATAGATTATAAAGAGATAAAATTTGTGAATTTGTATGTAGGGTGTAATCTTCGGAGCTTCTGATCCGATTCCGGAAATTCTTTCACTAATGGGAAGCCACAATATTGCTGAGTGTCATATTATACGTTAAAACAAGAAATTTCACGCGGGCAGAAGTTAGTACCTAATAAAATAAGTCACAACACCGTCCACTTTCTACACATGTCCACAACAACCAAAGCTCACGTTTTGAAAGTATCACTTTTCACTGGTCACACTTCGTTGCGTCGTTTTCGGCGTGCGCGCATACATAATTGTTCGTTCTTCACACCGGTCAAGTCAATGAAAGTAAAACTATGTAGGTACTTTGATTTGGATCTGATAAGCGTGTTTTGTTTTTCGTTTTCTAGGGTTCCGCATCCAAAGGGTAAAACGGTACACTATTACTAGACTCCGCTGTCCATCTGTCTCTCCGTCTGTCACCAGGCTGTATCTCATGAACCGTGATAATTAGACAGTTGAAATTTTCATAGATTTCGCTATAACAAACTACAATACTAAAAATACAGAATAAAATAAAAATTTGAGGGGGCTCCCTTCATGCGCGAGTCCGACTCATATAATCATATCATCAGGTTCTGTATATATTTGAAGTGTTTTATGACTTGGGCCTAATTAGTGAATAATGTTTTAATTATTGTTTAATGTGGTTTTACTTTTAAGTTTGTGGAAAGCCCGTTGTTGTTATTGATAGTTTAACTTGTCTATCTTCTTGCTTTCTTTTGGTGATTGAGTATTACGATAATTTGAGCCGACGTTTAGAGGATCCCTCTATTGATTAGTATGGATATCCTATCCATACTAATAATTATACATGCGAAAGTAACTGTTTGGGTGTCTGTCTTTCTATTACCTTTTCACGCCTTAACGGCTGAACAGATTTCGACGAAATTTGGCACGCAGCTCTAGGTAGACGATGACTTGGGAAGTTGCTGTTATAAATAATTTTGAAAACATTTGATAAATTGTTTGTCTATATTTGATGGCTATTCCGAATTTATTTAACAATAGCTGCTGCAATTGATAAAGAAATTAATTAATGATTTGAATTCTTAAACCACTGAAGGTACAATTAACATGATAAAATCTTGTTAATTCAGACTTTATCGAGCACAGGCTCCAATAAATTAATGATACAGTATTGATAAGATACATACCTACAGCTTTTCACATCGCTAGCGACAAATCCGCTGTGAAAATCTATGTGTGAGCTCGTGGCTATGTAATAAAAGCCGCACAGGTCGATCCATCAGCTTAAGCTACGCTTGACAGGTTTGGTCCGTGGATGGGTGACCTTCTTTACATACCGAGACTCCTCCGTGCCTCGGAAAGCACGTTAAGCCGTTGGTCCCAGCTCTCATTCGTGGGTGTTTGACAGTCATTACGGGTCGTCAGAAGCCCGAAAGTCTGACAACCAGTCTTACCAAGGGGTATCGTATTATAACTGGGTTGTGGAGTTCAGATAGGCAGTCGCTCCATGTAAAATACTGGTATTCAGCTGCATCCGGTTAGACTGGAAGCCGACCCCAACATAGTTTATTTAAGTATTTGTTATATGTTTTGTTAGCTTAGTGAATTGTTTTTTAGATTCTATGTATTTTTATTTTCTCTCTTATTCTTACACACGGTGTCTACATCTCTTTTTATCCTCTGTCCTATCGCAGGTATGCTGGAAGAGATTTCTTTAGAAATAAGCATCACCTTTGTACGTAATTTTCTGTTCCTTTATTCTTGTCTGTTTATTTGTGTGTACATAAATGGTTAAATAAAATAAATAAATAAAATAAATAGTTGGGAAAAGGCTACGCAGATTGATACACAATCAGTGTTATGTTTGTGATATTTTATATTTATTACTTTATCTATTGTGTGTTTTTATTGAAAGTTGTATGTGGATTTATATCTGGGAATAAAAGATTTCATTTGATATAATAATTAACTGATCCATTTAAGCAAGCCGCTTCCTCTCGCAGCTTCCTGCATTTATTGCGTTTGCTGTCTTATCTCAGTGACTTAGGAATTGATTATTTATGGTAAGCAGGCTCTACTGGATATGCTCTCACTTTCTTTGGCTTCCAATTTGCATTAAATGAATATAAAAAATGTTATTTATGTAATATATAGTGTTGTGTGCTTCCGTGATGAAGAAAACCTAGCTAAAAAATTAAATAACCAGTAAACAAAACTTTTTTTTTTGTTAAATACCGTTTTGGACGCACTCTTAATTATTTTATTAAATTTTAATTTGTATATAGCTGATATTGTTTGGACTAAAAATGTTATTTCTCACAAAGTGCAAGACCTCCACGATGCAAATGTAAGAAATAACGGTTTTTTTATTTCATATTTCATGGTTTGTCTAATCGTAGTAGTTGTTTATGGTCTAGACTACTATACTTATTTAAAGTATATAGGTTCTAACGCGACTCTGGTAGAACAATTTTAATTAAGTTTTCATAGAAATTGATCCACCAGAGTCACGTCGCGCCAGTCTGCGAGAGCCTTGTCTCTCGTTTAATCTAAGGGACTAACTACACTTATTGCACTTTTGTCAGAAAACACATGGAGATGCGCACGCATCTCCATACAAAACTGGTGTTTTCTATGGACAAAAGCTGAATTGAGATGAATAGTGTAGTTAGCCCCTAATACCCTATACTGGGGGCTTACACATTTTTCTGGCAAATGAATTGGTCATTCCATAGGTCACTGAAATTGACCTTAAACGACCTCTACCTGCAGATGTACGAAACAATGGCGCTGGCCACTTCCTGCAACCAATTGTATATCAATTTTATTCGTCATACATAACGCTAACTCGTTGAGGTCAGTGCCACAATTATTTCGATACAATGGGAAATTCTATCGAAATCATATCAGCTGAAATATGAGGAAAAGTCACTAAAAACGTCAACGTTAGATTTAAAACATTTTTAGGCTTAAGGTTACGCTAGTCGGTCATTCTTCCATAGAAACAGTGTACGTTAAAATCTAAAAATTATATCAATTTGTTTCGTCATTATCTAGCACTGTATGGAAGCATAATCGGAACAACAATGGTTTGGAAGTTATGAGCAGTCGAAACTTCCATATGTAAATACTAATTATAACACAGTTTTGGGCATAATATAAATAGCTCCCGGAGTATGAAAATGGCAAAATTGTTACCTATAGGGCAAGAATTTAAATAAATTTATATGAACTTTTTTCATAATGTCTGTACGCCCAAAGGTCTGTTCATGAAATTGTATGCTCTCATTTTCGTTTTAAGTCATCGTCTATTTCACTAAATGAATAAAACTAAATAAGTAAATAAATAAACTAAATAATATTTAAAAAAAAACTAAATCTAAATAATGCTTGATGATTCTTGTAATTACAGTAAAATACATACCAGTTGCTTCTTAAATCATTTTCAGTAAAAAGTAAATAAATAATAATAGTAGTACAGGATTGCTGTTGTATGTATTGTATTTTCCTATTTTTTCACCATAATTTTACAACTTAGACTGTCTTCCTTCCAAAGTGCCTGAACGTGCTGGTGGCCGCGGGCGCAGCGGGTGCCGACAACAAGCAGCTCTCCTCCTACAAAGCGATACACTCCTGCGCATGTGCGCCGGGGGAGGCACGAGTGAGTATAATCTTTTGTATGTGGGAATATTGTAATACCTAAAAATCTGTAAAAAGGACAGTCGTCATTCTCCTACCCTTGTCCAATTTACTAAGGGTCGGCGCAACATGTCTTTTTTTTCCATACTTCTCTATTTGTCGTCATCTCGGTAGTCACTCCCTTTCTAGCCATATTATCTTTCACACAGTCCATCCATCGTTTCTTTGGTTTTCCCCTTCTCGTATAGCCATCGAAATTCATACTCAAAACATTCCTGACGTCATTTTCCTTATTCTTCCGCATCACATGCCCATACCATGACAACAGATTTACACACAACTTTTCAGTGACCGGTGTCACTTTCAGACTTCTACTTATTATAGTCATATTAACTATTATGAACAACGTTTAGTATGGGGGAAAAATCAGCTGTTTCCTATTTTTAGGTATGTCGAGTTATGCAAAAATAAATGAATGAAGCAGCTGATTTTTTATCTCAATTTAAGTAATGTTGAGTTAATGACCCTTTTGGTTATTTCAATTAAGTAGTACAACTTGTTTATGTGGGAATAATGATTTGTCTTACAAAATATTGTTTATTGAATTTTCTTTAAGATACCGTGTGGTTCACTATTAAACTGTTAGAATACCAGGGGGGCTATTAAACTGTTCACATACATATGGCTTGTTTGGGATATTCTGATCAAGCGTGAATCAAGCTCCATGTGCAATTGAGTATGGTTTTACCAGGGGGCTGAAAAATTTTGAGCTTAAGTCCCTTCAAGTGTCATTATTGTCTCGCGCTGCGTACGAGTACGAGTATTACTAACTTGCGAATACCCTCTTTAGTATAAATACATAGTTTCATGTCATTAGCATCATTACGCTTTTAGTAATTAATCCGTAAGCATCATCATGTCTCAATTATCCGCGGCCCATCCCTACGCTCAAAACTTTTAAAATATGTAGTAAATGGTTGTCCGTTAGCAGTTCGATAATGGTTTACGTCGATGGGTTGAACTTGCAACCTTTCAGTCATCGGCTACTGTTACTAACTTGTGTTTGTTATACTTTATTTTGTTTTGGTTTACTTTTAACTGTGTACTGTTTTATTAATTTGTTTGAATTGCCAGAGTTGTTGTTACGCAAGTAAATAGTTGCATTTGGTAACGAAATGTTTTCTTTAACATTTCTATTTCATAATTTTATATTACATATAAAATATGCATTCTAGACAATGCTAATGATATTCGTAATATTCTGCTTACCATCGGACTATAATACATGATTTCCTTTTTATCTAATCTGTTTTATATTATAAGGATCAAAAACTCAGACCAACTGATAATTTTGAGTACTAGAAAAGTTGAAATCGAAAAAAAAATATTTCCCACATATTTCGTAGGAAATGCGACTCCAACTTACTTTTTTTTATGATGGATAACACAAAAAGTTTATGCCCATTTTCTTACTGTCTGTATGCTTTTTTTTTTTCAAAATCTGTGAATGCAGATTAAAATGTCTCAAGGAGTTAAAGGTCTCCTAAAACCATTTCTCTGTAGCATTAACGGTTACGGTACCTGCCCATACTGCCCCATCTTAAAAATCCATCCTGTATTATTATCTCTTTCACTAACACCCCGAACTCTCAAATTCCAGTGCGCGTTACCAAACTGCATCAACATCAACGGAACCCGCTCCCCCTTCTTCCTGCACGCTCCGGAGCGAGAGCGACGCAACTCAGTGCAGGAGCGACGTGGCTCGTTGCCTTCTACCGTTGGCTCGGTCAGCTCCGCTCGCTCGGGTCCAGCTGACGGCCTGTACGTGAACCCCATGCAGAGGGCAACGTCTACCAGTGTGACGCATCATAGCTCGTCTGGGGAGGAGAGTTCAGGTAATATTTTAAGATTTCTTTGGATTTTCGGGTGTGGTGAGCTTGATTAGGTTGTCCTACAAAAAGATCAAGGTTGTAGTTTAGAAAAAGTGTGGGGCGTACACATTTGGCAGCTTCTGTTGTCAATGTATTAGCTAGTAAGATCCAGAAGCGACGTGGCTCGTTGCCGTCCACTACTGGCTCAGTCAGCTCCGCTCGCTCGGGTTCCGCTGATGGCCTGTATGTGAACCCCATGCAGAGGACTACGTCCACCAGCGTGACGCATCATAGCTCCTCTGGGGAAGATAGTTCAGGTATTTTTTAATGATTTTTTTGGATTTCGGATATGACGTAGCCTTTGATTAGGTTAGTGCTCCGAATTGGTCATGGCTGTAGGTTAGAAAGAATGTGAGACATCGTAACACATTGCATTTGGCAGCTTCCGTCGTCAATATATTAGTAAAATGCGACGTGGGTAAACTGTTAAAGAATTTGCGGGTCTTTTTGGATATATCTAAGTGGTACACATCGCACCGTTTAAAGGTGCGATCTTAAAATTTCAAATTAGGT
Source organism: Dicycla oo (assembly GCA_948252095.1). Lineage (NCBI taxonomy): Eukaryota > Metazoa > Arthropoda > Insecta > Lepidoptera > Noctuidae > Dicycla > Dicycla oo. The sequence goes on from OX411728.1 coordinate 24,284,815, forward strand.
CTCTATAATTCTAAAGGTGTCTAACATGTGTACCATTTGACGTATAAAGTAGGGTCTGTAGAAACTTTGGGTGAGTTTAGTTGAGACTAGTTTTAAAAGTTTTCGTAGGTAGATACTTGAGTAGTGCAAGTGAGTACATAGGTTTAAAAGAGTGTGGGTGGATTGTGTTCTAGACTTGACTAAATCGTTTGACCTAGTAGACACCAATACCAGAACGCTTCAGCTATATTTGAAAAGTAAACCATGTAAGTATATCATCCACAACCAAAAACGAAACAACATCTGTAAGTGTAAGTGTAAGTTTCTAAAAATAAATATCATACCTGTCCTCAAAATTGATATCCCAGCCGTAATGTATAAGAAATCGGCAATAAATTCCGAATTTCTCATCATAAAACTGCTATATTAGGCACTTTTGCTTTCCAATACACTTATACCAGAGATTAGCGTCCCGAGATGAAAGTAAGAGTCAACCGGAGGTCTTTATTACGTCGCAAGGTCGGTCACAGACTGTTAAGCCAGTTCTTGACTGTGGCGCGCACGCACGAATGTGTATTACACAACTTTGTACCAAAAGCAGGTGAACTGCCTGGATGGTATGTGCTGAAAGTTGGATACTGTTACCGTTATAGATTTTAATCGTGGCATTTATTGTAGTTTTTACAGTCTGAGAGATTTAATTATTTATCAAATTGACACACTTCGTCAACTTTCCGTGTAACTCGCCAAATTCACGGAAACGATCGTGAGAAGAACATAGGCAGAGGGGTTTGAACCTATTAGGCCTCGTCCCGCGATAATACCTATAGGTATACCTATATATGGATATAAAAATGTCTGTGATACAATGTCCTAAACTACCGAGATATTAATGAAACGAAAATATTTGAGCTCATCACTGCCATTTTTAACTTTAATTATCTAGGTAATGTGACAGTTTAGGATATTAAATCACAGATATTTTTTGTTTGTCTATATGCCTCCTATCCATATACAGGACAATTTTTTTAAGCACAGGTGGTTCTACCCATGAATATGAACAACTTTCACTATGGGACCAACCCTGAAATCACGAAAAAAAGTCAGCTGTTGCATACATTTTGGTCGAGTCTTATTGAACTTTTATATGAAACAGCTGTTTTTTTTTCCGTGATTTCAGGGTTTGTGCCATAGTGAAAGTTGTTCATATCCATGAGTAGAATACCCTGTGAAAATTTGCGCACTGCGACGCCATTTTGAAAAATAATCAAAATGGCTAACCGGGACGAGACCTAAAAGGTGCAAACCCCTTTTCTTAATTCCATCCTTAATTTTTGTATAATTTTTTTGTATAATTTTAATCATTTTTATATGCTCGCCGCTTTAACTCTCGTCTTCACTTTACACCACGAAATAGAAAAAAACAAGCGGAAGTGCCCACGCAGCAATCCAGCGCGTGTCACAATTATGCGGAAAAAAGTAAAATAATAACTAACCTTCGTCAGTAAGATAAGTCTTGCGACACGCGCCGAATAGCTGCGTGGGCACTTCCACTTGTTTTTACTATTCCGTGCTTCTTACTGTACAGTTACTGAAGACGCAACCGGTTTTCTGTTGAGTATTATACCGATGAGATCCGTTGAGAACTGGTTGTACTCGTATTTATTAAAAAAAAAACTATTAACTACTTATTACAAACAAATGTTCCAGTTTTTACTAAAAACTACGAAATAAAAAATAATTTATAAAAATGAAATCGACTTCCAAAAGAAATTAACTCAAAATTATGAAATAACTTTAATTTCGGAAGTCGGTGGCACAAAACTAAAATTCAGATCTCTCCGACATTAAAGTTATTTCATAATTTTGAGTTAATTTCTATTTGAAGTCGATTTAATTTTTGTATATATATATATTTTTTGATGATGTAATTCGGTATTTGATGGTTGCAAGATAATACTAGTGTTTTCCATTATTGTCATATACCTTAAGTATTGTACAACTATTGTCACTAAAATGCTCACATGAAATACCTTTTTGATTTGCTATCATGTAGCTGAAGTATGGCTGAAGTGTTATAAACCTAATTACATAATATTATTACAGAAATGTTCACGTAAGGAACAAAAGTGTGAAAATACGTAATAATTATCCACAATTCCGAGAATTATTTTCTAACATTAGGCAGGCGCTCTCTTTCGTTACCGTTCTACAGCGGCCATAAATATCAATACCTACGCAATCATACAGTCGCCATCTAATTCTATTACAGAGGCGAAATGTGAAGTAAGTAATTTTTATTCTTTAGGTTATTGGTCTGTTAATAAAAGAAAAAAAAACGTAAAAAAAACCAGTCAAGTGCTTGTTGGACTACGCACAATGAAGGGTTTCGTAGTTGGGATGAATCCCAAGAACAAACATAACATTATAGTTGAAAAACATGTTCTTCCATACATTCCTACTGCAAACGTAAGTTTGAATGCACAATATTTAGAGATTTACCATGTTGTTTTAAGACCATAGACTTCTTATAAGTTTTCCTGTAATCTATTGGTATTGAACTATTTTCTGTATTTTTTTTTTTTCAAAATTTTAGGCTCAGTACTTTTGGAGATGAGGGGGAGTTATTTAAGAGGGGGGAGTTATTTATTTTACATTTACACATACGTGTACCAAATTTCAACTTAATCGGTCCATTATATTCGGAGCAAATTGACTGTGACAGACAGACAGACACACGAGTGATCCTATAAGGGTTCCGTTTTTTCCTTTTGAGGTATGGAACCCTAAAAGTAAAGTATGGCTACGGCGACGAACTATGTACTCGTACCTAATGAGTACGACTCTTGTGGTGCTAGGTTTGAGAATAAAAGATAACCAAAAAATATTCCGCTTTTGTTCACATACATAGGGTTTAATTGGGACATTCTAATAATTTTCAAATCAAGCTCCATGTGCAATTAAGTATGGTTTTATTATTGAATTTAATAATACAATATCACGCCTGTATTCCCCGAAGAGTAAGGCAGAGGTGTACTGCCGTCATAAGGAAAAAAAAACGTATCTGACATTTTTTCGAAATAGAATTATTTACTTATTCGGAATTAGCAAAAAAGACGCATCTACCAGTATTTTTATATTGGCGTAAACTTAACGATAACCTAATAATTCTTACTATTGATAAATGTTAAATGATTTTTATTTCTGTAAGTAGGTTTGTCGAAACACTTTTACAAGTCAATCATGTTCTTTTTTTTAAACTAGATGAGGTCGGCGTTTCCTATCTGACTACTCTGAGAAGAAAGACCGAAACAAACTCAGAGGTCACAGTCTCTTTTAAAGTCCAGACATAATCTTGGTCACTTCATGTGAAGACCATGTAGATTGGTGTCTGAAATGGTCTTTTGAGGAAAGAACCACACAGATTGAGAGGACCTGTCCAGTCAGTGCACGCATTTGTCAGTAATCGCGCAGCTCAACTTAGAACTTAAGGAGCTCAACAATTCGACGAACAATACCAAAGAAAGGACATTGGGGTAGGCCGCATAACTTACTCAAACTGCCAGACTATGATTAAAAATAACTGAGAGAAAAAATAAAACAAAAAAAACCTACATAGTCTTCAAATTCACAATAAATTAAAATAATATAATACTTTACAAAGTAAATATTCATGTCAACATTCAGTATGCAAAAATAAAAAATAAAATTTGGAGCAGTTCAATCCCAAGCCTTTCTGTCCTCAATATAATCTTTAACGGTTTAAAAAGCTTTCTGACACAACTTGCGTTTAAAAACTTGCGTTTATTAAAAGACGCATCTGATTTTGTATTTTGTCACAGCAAATCTCTTACTAGCCACATTTTTTTTTTGTGAAGAATAGTCCGCTTTTCTTTTTCTTGTGCCTGATTATCCAGGATGTGACATTTCCACATTAAATCAAACCTATAAAACAAAATATAAAATAATAATTACAATTAAAAAACTCCGACGTGCGGTCACAGAGACCGCGGTTCAACTTCGAACACAAATTACTCACGAGAACTGCACGCTGAGATTCTACTACTACATGCTATGAGACGGTCAAATCGGAAGGAGGCGGGGAACAGTGTAATCTAGCAGTTTAGAAAACCGCAGCGGTCTGTGAGACCGCACGACGGCAGTTAAAGGTTAAAAAGGACAAAATATATTTTTTCTCCAATTCAATATTTCGTAGAAACGTGCTTTTTCTTTACGGTGGCTGTGTCCCACATTTCGCCAGTTATGTTTAAGTCTCATGTAATAGGAGGCGAGCCTATTGTCATCAAGCGGGCTTGAATTTAATACTGCTTAAGGAGGAAGCGTCACGGTAGCCCGCGAAATTCAAATTTTCTTACGTTTTTTGCAATTTGCAAGTCAGTATTAAGTTGTATGTTAAATAAAGTATGATTTGCGGTCGTAACAAATATGTATTTACAGAATTATATACAATAGAATCAGTGAATTGTATTGATCACTTTAATGATTCTAATTATGTAAATAGATACTTGTTATGACCGCAAATTATAATTTGACTAACGTACAATATAATACCGACTTGTAAATTGCAAAAAACGTAAGAAAATTTGAATTTAATAATACAACCCTGACGCTTCCCCCTTAACAAAGACCACTAATACAATAATTTAGCTTCCAACCGTACTAATTTATGGTCAACTTATAAAATTCCCATAGGCGACTTCAGTCTACAATTTTTTTCACAATATGACAGACATGTATAGGTAGCTATAATCGCAATACCCATATACCATTATATGAGCCGATCAAACGCGTGAAAAATCGAGCGCATCTAATTGTAAACACGACGGAAGTGAATCGCCAGGAAGCGCGTACGCAGGTTTAGGTAACTGTTGCACCCCAATGAGCAGTTGCTTTCCTGCCGCGGTTGCGAGCGGTCGAGCTTTCCGCACTCCTGAATTAGAAAAATAGAGAGAATACTAGCAATGTGTGGTGCACATCGCTTTTATTCTTTTTTAAATGCTTTTGATGGAAGCGAATATTTTTAATAGTCAGTTGGGTTCTATAATCTATGGTCTCTGATTGCTGGGCTATTCAAGATGGATGTGGTCAAGAGATCTTTGATACAAGACTGGGTGGATGTTATAGATTTAGAATACGGTGTGTTCAGTGATTAATATTTTGAGTTTATCTATATTAAGTGTTTCGGGAAAGGATAAGCAGTTATATAGGTAGTGTATTGTATTTATGTAGTTTATTGTAAATAGGTACACCCCTCTTGAGCATGTTACAAGCATTTTTTACTCTTTTTTTAAAAGTTTGAGCAGAAAATCTCATGTTTTGATAATAGTATTGTTTAGATAGAAAAGAGAGTCCTTTTTCTTATGCAAAATAAATCTTACCGATGACACTGAGAACAAGAAACAAATATTATACCTAAGCACTTATTACTTGTTTCAATATTTTCATTACACAGATAGGCGAAGTAGGAAGTGCTATCAACCGCCCTCAAGTAATTGGAAATTAAAACCGTAGTGTTACGCAAACAGCTGGATATCCTGGGTCATTAAAGCCGTTTATGCGTTGAAAATAAGCGTTTTGTGAATGTATATATTCATAAATTATTATCTATACTACTGCATTAATTAATTTATTAAAGTACAGTTTGCTGTGTCAGTAACACAGCAAACTGAGGTAGTGTGTTAATTTGATAAGAAACAAAGAAAGAAACAAAAATAATCTTTAATTTGGACACAGTTCGTGAAACAAAATACAAATAACAAAATAATAATAATAATGTTAACAACAATAGTGTGTGTCTCACGGCTGCGCCAAATAAGTTCGTTTCAGAGATGCTAATAAAATAAATAATAAATTTTCTTAACTCTACATATACCATTGATAAAACTCACATTTAATCGACCTTAGACTATTTCGTTTTAGATGTTATTATGTACTATGAAGAAACGTATATAACAACAATCTTGATCTACCCCATTAGGTAAAAGTATCTTGCCTAACACATACATAACAGAACACATGATCCGATAATACTGCAATTTTCCACTAATCTTTAGAATTTACGCAATCCACGTACTTAATCGTATGTGTAAAGTGATTAATCATAGTTTGGATTGAATGTACGTGAAGAATTGGCTTTACGTAATCTTATATGTGAGACGGTTAATGCGGCTTCACGCTGAGCAATTTGTTATCAATCAATCAGGAAGATTATGACAGTCTGAAATGGACATAGGTTCTTCCAAACTACACTGCACACTCAAGATTATAAAAAAGGCTGATGCTTTTAATTGAAAGAAGTGATTAGTTTTTTATTCGTAGGCAAAAATCATCATTTCTATTCTATGGCTTAACCACGCGAACAAACGTATTTGAGCTTCAATAGCAGTCTGATGTCCACTTATTAACGAAAAGTGCAAGATACTCATAAATTCATGATAATTTCAGTTTCTTGGTCTAATTGTTTTTACAAAGTCCAAACCAGGTTACTTGACCGGTTAATTGATTCTAGTCCTGCCTCTACATAGTCCTAATATCACAAACATCATGGTCAAAATATTACAGGGCTACTTGTGCCAGTAGTTGTGGCGATCCGGCTCGAAGGACCAAAAATGTGAATGGGGTTTGCTCATACATTGATTAGTTGTAGGTTGGATCAGTTGACTTTGTGGTTCTTATAAAGTGGACATCCTCGTCGTCTATATCATTTCTGAAATGGTGCTTTTTGGCACAACCATGAGGCACACACTCTTGTTGTTAAAACATTTAGTTTTCAATGTGTATTTTGTGTTTCTATTTCCAAATAAATTTTACTCTATTTTCTTTGAAAACTCAATTTAAATTCTTTCTTTCCCCACTAGCCTGCTCCGCAACAGACGCCGACCACGCCGCAAGCGGCTGGTTCCTGCACAACAATAGCAGCAGTTCGGGAGCGCCAGCGGCGTTGTACCAACGCGTGCGTGACCTGTTCCACACGCGCTCACCAGGACCCAGGGTGCCGGCTGAGGGGCAGGAGGCACCCGCTATGACTGGTAATAGTCTTAATAATATTAATATTAAAGGCTGACAGAAAAGTAATTTATGTTTCGGGGATTGTAGAGCCAGTGAGCACCCGCGAACATCACAAAGAATTTAAGCATTAATTGCAGCTGAATGAAAACCTAAACAATAAATTAAATAGGAGTGGTAAAGCTGTGATGTCCGGGGATATTATGTAGTTCTACTATATCATTCATACTGCGAAAGCTGGTCTTTATGTATGGAATAGTTTTGTAACAAAGTTTAATTAAAATGCAATGATTATTTAAAAAAGGACTTAGTTGAATGCCTATTGAATTTCAAAGCTGATTGGTAAGAATTTGAATGGATAAAATATGATTCCATTACCGAATTTTCAATTTGCCAATAGTTTGAATAACGTTATTGTCCAGGGTCGAGGCAGTCTGAAGAGCCAGATGACTCCATTATGACCGGTAAGCAGTAATGGAATTGGTGCAAGCTTCTGCTCATCATCCATTTCTGGAAATTCAACTGTATTCTTTCACCATTCTGTTAATGTGCTGTATTTTTGTTGCTTTTATCTGTCTTCATATAATATATAGCCTTCAAAATAATTGAGTCGTCATCAACACAATACCATTATTATTCAGTCTCCAATGACCGCACAGCTAACCCATCGATGATAAAACAAAATTGCAAATCAATTTGGATTTTGGTTTACTTGGTATCACATTTTTTTTTTCATAAGAGATTACGATGAGTCTTAAATCTGGATCACCTTGCAGCCAAAGCCATAATTAACTGTAGAGAAACTCGTGATCTTCATTTAGCAGCTTAGAATTTTCGAAAATCACCAGAAAACAAGCCAGCATAAGCTCAACGCTCTCATAAAACTGCTTCTGTCTTCGAAAATACTGGTCTCCACAGTAGAACTTGCTTTTTATCACCAACAAAGGACCATGACAAAACTTGTAATCTTTTTGGGCTAAGCTATGCAAGTATGCATCTATGCATTTTCAATCTTCATCACCCTGCTTCATCATACCAACCTCCACAAACCTTTCTCACCATGATTCTATTTGTGCAGTGAAGGCAGAAATCCACGGCTTAGCGGAGGCAACGACTGCGCAGGAGCAGTCGGATAGTGACAGTGGTGCTGAGGCCACCAGGCGCGACCATCACTATGAGGACATCTACATGCCCAGGGAGGAACATCAGAGGCGAAGGTTGATTTGTGTTTTTCTTTTTATAATTCCTACAATAGGTACCTACATAATTATAAGCTAACAGACTTAAAATAATAATATATAAAAAAGGTATTTAAAAAAGGAGAGTACAGAATCATAGGCATCAAAAATTCGTCCGCATCGCTGTCAATTTTATTATTCCATTTTGAATACATATGTATAATTTAAAAAAAAATATTTTAATAAACAGCATTAAAACTTGTAGTACTATTATGAAAATTGTATAATATACGTATCGTCTGTTCGAAAATTGAGATTAAGAGGATATTATTACTAGTTTTTCATCTTTGACATTTCCCGGGTCGACCTTTGGAAGGCTTGAAGGGGCCGAAGCCAATTCGCAAAGGCCCAGACGCTTTTAATATCAGTCTGTTGTGACCAGTAAATGATAAATGATAAATGATAAATGATAAATGATTTTTAAATGATAAATGATTTTTATTTCTGTAAGTAGGTTTGTACAAACACTTTTACAAGTCAATTTTTTTTTTAAACTAGATGAGGTCGGCGTTTCCTATCTGACTACTCTGAGAAGAAAGGCCGAAACAAACTCAGAGGTCACAGTCTCTTATAAAGTCCAGACATAATCTTGGTCACTTCATGTGAAGACCATGTAGATTGGTGTCTGAAATGGTCTTTTGAGGAAAGAACCACACAGATTGAGAGGACCTGTCCAGTCAGTGCACGCATTTGTCAGTAATCGCGCAGCTCAACTAGCTCAACGATTCGACGAACAATACCAAAGAAAGGACATTGGGGTAGGCCGCATAGATTACTCAAACTGCCAGACCATGATTAAAAACAACTGAGAGAAAAAATAAAACAAACAAAAAAAAAAAAAGCAATGACCTACATAGTCTTCACATTCACAATAAAGTAAAATAATATAATACTTACAAAGTAAATATTAATGTCAACATTCAGTATGCAAAAATAAAAATAAAATAAAATTGGAGCAGTTCAATCCCAAGCCTTTTTGTCCTCAATATAATCTTTAACGGTATAAAAAGCTTTCTGACACAACTTGCGTTTAATGAATGATTTGAATTTATTAAGACTCAGATCTTGAACGTGGCTTGGAAGTTTATTATAAAAGCGTATACATTGACACCTGAATGACCCACCTATTTTCTTGAGCCTTGTTGGAGGTACAACAAATTTGTGTTTGTTCCTAGTATTTATATTGTGGATATCACTGTATTTTTTAAACAATTTAATGTTTTTATGGGCATATAAAAGATTTTCAAAAATGTACTGAGAAGGCAAAGTCAGTATATTAATCTCCTTAAATTTCTCTCTGAGAGATTGTCTCGGACTTAATTTATAAATGCATCGAACAGCTCTTTTCTGCAAAACAAAGATAGTCTGAATGTCGGCTGCATTTCCCCAGAGGAGGGAGGTCATTACCCAGTAGGGTAATGACCTCCCTCCTCACCTTCCACCTATCCCTATAAAAAGTCGGGTTCATTCCGATATCTCCCCCTGGAAATCTTTTCTTCCCTATGCTTGATTTATCATAGCGTCTTTCTTTTCTATAACAGCTCATATGATGGAATCATTAGAAAAATCTTGTCTAGTACAAAATTCAACGTTAAATTAATATTTGTTTCTGGTGTACATTACGCCATCTTTCTAAAACGCCACCTTGACTCGAGAAGAGCTCGCTCTTCGATTCTCAGGCCCAATGCTCCACAAATCAAGTCAATCAGTGACGCAATTTTCTTTTTAATTTTATAAATGCCATCTCGTAGTTGGCCTGGAGAGGCCGTGACTACTTAACCGGACAATCCTGTGGCTGCCTTAAGCGAACTCAAAGCCAGGGCATAAAACTTACAAGACTAAGCGACTACACGCTAAGGGCTCCCCTGTGGGGAACGAACCTCCGCTTAGGGCGGGAGAGGACAGCAAGATGGGACAGGCTGGATCAAATTATGGTAATTATTATTATCGGGGGAATTTAAAGCTACTGGCTCAGCTACGCCACCAGCTGGCACTTCATTACCGAGCAAGGGATGGGGGCAGTGACGCAAGCGGGCCTTAATAATTAGTACGTTGTTATATCGGTATCGTCTACTAGTATGTATTGTAGGTGATGAGTCCTATTCTTTTATATGAATTTGAATTTGTGAATTTGAAACCGGAATTCGCCTCATTTTGGCCGGAGTTTAACTTTCATCGTTTTCATCAGGAGCAGCTCTCGCGACTCCGGCAGTCATAGTCGCCCCGGCAGCGCCGCGCTCGTCGTAGACTACAACACCAAAGACAATACTGACACGTAAGCCACTTGTTAAACACATACCAGGTGTTAGGTTAAACGAGAGAGATACGTTCACGTTGCCTCTTAAGGGCTGTCGCTTTTTGTCAACTCTCTCGGTCACACGGAACCAAATTTTTAAGAATAATAAATCATAAAAACACATTTTTATTGTGGCATTTATATAACTCATCTCAAAAACTGTTCACTTATTGAGCTGATTTTCTTAGAAAACACAATAGAAATGTGTTTTAATAACCCACCTACCCATTAAATTAATATTATTCATTAGTTCGCCAATTGTTAACATTTTTCAAAAAAGCATCTCTTCATTTAACATTCTTAAAAAAATTGATGCCTTGTGAACGAGAGAGGTGAGAAATGCGACAGCCCTCTTAAGAACTCATTAAAATAAACAACATTTACTATGGTGCCAATTCTTTAATCCTTTATTAATATAATTGGCGTATAATTTTAAGTCAAAGTAAAAATTACTAAATAAGCAGTTCTTGAAATCGAAAAAAAAATTGCTGCTCTATATTCGAAGAAATGTAGTGAACAACTGTTTTTTTTTTTCATGTTGAGTTGGTCCCATAGTAAAAGTTGCATTTTCATGAGTTGAGAATGTCCCTCGTTTACTTAACACCCTATATAATAGATGTAAGTAATAAGTACCCGTTACAATTCAACATGGCGAATAAAAACCGAATCCCAATAAGTGTATGTCATGTGTCAATCACAATCCGAATTCCATAATATATTGTCAATTTTAAACTATTTAAATAAAAACAGTACTAGGAGGAAAATGAAGGCCGTTTATTATTTAGTTAAACTTCATATATGTATGATTGAGGTAGGAAAATGTATTGTTTAGTACACGGATACATATCAAGTTATACAATTTCAATATAAGCTGATCTCGCATTGTATAGAATTTCCGTACAATGAGAGCTCAGCTTATACTGGAAATGTATAGCTTGATATCATATATGTAGCAGTATGTACATTAGCTAACTTAAATTATCCGTATATTCGAATCATAATTGTCATTTTGACAGTTAAAATCAAAATCAAAAGTCATTTATTTAAACTAGGCTGAGAATCGGCACTTTTCGAACGTCAAAATTACACAAGACAGTCCCCAAAACGCCCACCGTTCACCAACTTCCTAGTGCTTTAGCTAGGAAGAAGACATGGCGGAACAAACTCCCCAGCAGCACAGCTGTCTGTTCAGTTAGAAAAAAAACATTGTTTATATTACGGAACAAAAACATTAAATTATATTATTTGCCATATGTCAGCTAGCACACGCTAATATACCAACAAAAAAATATCGAAAACTATATTCAAGAAAAAATAAAAACATAAACAGAACTTTATATCTAAATAAAAGCCTCTAGGCATAAAGGGCTCACGTACATATCCACGCCCACTTGACAATTCACCATGTTTATAGCTGAAACAGAAGTCACAAATGATAAAATAGGACCATCGAAGTAAAATAAATAAAGAGTTTATTACTAATAACAATAACAAAACCAAGGTCAGCAAGACGACCAGTCACCACAAGCAGCACCCATTCACGAGCATAATGCAAAGATCGCCATATTTGAGGTATGAACTGGCTATAACTGATAAACAATTTATTTCCCTGGCTGTGCACAGACGGACTTAACAAGAGGCATTGTCTAACAGTTGCTCTTGTTATTAAACTGTTTACTATAACGGGTCTTTAGGCCACTTGCACCTAAAATCACTAAAATGCATTTAGCGCTAAACGAATTTAAAACATCGTTCTATTTCTGCCAATCGTTTGAAGATGACAGAGATAGAATGATGCTTTAAATATGTTTAGTTTAAATCTACTTATTTATGGTGCAAGTGGGCCTTAATGTCAATTTTGTACTTGGAAATGTAAGTTTCTAATCTGAGTTTTATTTTACGCAGCGCAAGCAAAGCATACGAGGAAGTGACTCCAGCATCAGAGGTGCCGACCAAGTCGACGATAGCCACCAAATTGGCAGCGCTGACACACAAGGCACAGAACTTCGTAAGTTTACGTTATGTCACTCTTGATCTATCGTCATCTGCTAGCCTTTTCCCTATGTTGGGGTCGGCTTCCAGTCTAACCAGATTCAGCTGAATATCTTTATTTTACATGGAGCGACTGCGTATCTGACTTTCACAATTCAGTCACTGTAACACGATACCCTTTGGTAAGACTGGTTCTCAGACTTTTGGGCTTCTGACTATCGGAAACAAAGCGACCGGAAAGAAGCGACTTCACTCAACATATTTAAAAATAAATTATTTACTTTTATTTGCAATGATGAAACGCTATATTAATTGTGATTATTTTTGTCTAAAACAGGAATATCTTTTAACTTGTGCCTCCACCTTACCTTAGGAATGCAGTGAACTCGCTTCCAATTTTGTTGACAATGATCATACCTTGTTTATGTGTTTTCTTCTACGAGTACCCGCACTGATATGATAATTAGTAATAAGATTTATTGTTCTCACGTAAGTGACGATTGTCTTAATGAGAAATAAAGTTCTTTAAGCCGAAACTGATTGTCAAAGATCTAGAAATGACAGCCGAGACCAACGGCTTCATGTGCTTCCCAAGGCAAGGAGGGATCTTGGTATGAAATAGATGGTCACACATCCACCGACCGACCTCGGTAAGCTTAGCATAACCTGAGCGATCGACCCGTGCGGCTATTATTACGTAGTCACGAGACTCTCTCAGTCCTGATCAATATGGTTTTTAAAAGCTTTTATGTAGTTTCACCTATCCCGGTGTCTGTTTATCTGTAATCTAATCCTGCAAGTTAAAGTCCTACATCCCTGTTTCCGATTGAGCTGAAATTTTATCTGTAATCTAATCCTGCAAGTTAAAGTCCTACATCCCTGTTTCCGATTGAGCTGAAATTTTATCTGTAATCTAATCCTGCAAGTTAAAGTCCTACATCCCTGTTTCCGATTGAGCTGAAATTTTATCTGTAATCTAATCCTGCAAGTTAAAGTCCTACATCCCTGGTTCCGATTGAGCTGAAATTTTATCTGTAATCTAATCCTGCAAGTTAAAGTCCTACATCCCTGTTTCCGATTGAGCTGAAATTTTATCTGTAATCTAATCCTGCAAGTTAAAGTCCTACATCCCTGTTTCCGATTGAGCTGAAATTTTAGATGCATATGGAAATCGGTTGACAATGCGATATTATTATGACATGGAGCTGATCTGATGATGAAGCCGGAACGTGGCCATGGGAGGATCCAACTCCCCTATCCCCAGAATCTGCAGGCTTCTTAATAATTGCGATGAATCAATCGATATTTTTTCCACAACACTTCAAAAATTCAAGCGCCAAGTCTATCAAAACTAACCACCATATTGGTTTTTTTTTTCTGCCATCTTTGTATTTATTGTATTTCTAAAGCCACCCACTGTTGTTGAGTGTTATTTAAGCACTGTTATTGTAATTTTTGTTATGTTATAATTAGTTTTTTTTGCATGCTGTGTCTATCGCAACATATTGTACACTGTGCTTGTATCATGTTGCTTGTATTATTAGAATAAACGGTGTAACAATTGTAGATAGGCAAATAAATAAATAAATGGGAACTCAGAAATAAAACGACGCTACACTATCGAGTTGGGGCTCGTTTGATTCGTCTTGACAAGGACTCTGGTCATATCCTAGATGATATCCAGACAAATAAAAGCTAGTTTAAAAAATAAATTAAATAGTACACTTATTTAAAGATAAATCCATGGGGGTAAGGAAAGGGGACGACATATTTTTTTACTGAAATGAAATATGATTTTTTCCTTTGGTTAGTAACAAATACATCATATTTGAGATTTTTTTCGGAGCTCGTGGCTAAGTAATAACAGCCGCACGGGTCGATCCATCAGGTTAAGCTACGCTTGCCGGGGTTGGTCTGTGGATGGGTGACCATCTTTACATACCGAGAGTTAAGCCGTTGGTCCCGGCTGTGATTCGTGGATCTTTGACCGTCGTTACGGGTCGTCAGAAGCCCGAAAGTCTGACAACCAGTCTTACCAAGGGGTATCGTACTACCCAGTAACTGGGTTGTGGAGGTCAGATAGGGAGTGGCTCCATGTAAAATACTGGTATTCAGCTGTATCCGGTTAGACTGGAAGCCGACCCCAACATAGTAGGGAAAAGGCTAGGCAGATTGATTTGAGATTTTTTTACATTATTTTAGTTAACTCCACGACAGTTGCGTAACTTATCGGTAAGAGTTCCGTTTTTGAAAGTGGTTATTCAGTCTTGTTGGAAAGATTTTTGTATGGTCTGGACTATTTTCAAAAACGGTACACTGAAGTTTAGTCGACATTGTAACTGCTCTATCACTAAGGCTGATTGTCACTTGCACGTCATAAAACGACAAGGTATATTGTGACTATGTGACAGTTTCAACACTTTTAACTTTAGTGCTCATATAATACAAGAGCAGCACGCGCCAACGGCAGAGGCAATTGCAACCTTCAACATGTGACAGCCGAAGAGTGTCGACGGCTGCAATAGGGATGATGCCTGGGTAAAAATAAAGAAACTCTATTAAGTCCGTCAGTCAGGTAATAAAAAAATATTAGATACGTATTTTTTGCTTTATCATATTAATAAAAAATGACTTAGATAACTCGCATTAAAGTTCGGGAGTGGGGGCTTGCTACGTCACTTCTACGTATAAAATCTACCTAGACGTGACGTCATGCCACATTTTAACTCAATGTATCGCCGTAATCTTTTGATTGCGTGAAAAAAGAAAAAATACGTGTGCAATATTTTTTACTATTCTACATGACGGACAAATAAAAAAAAAGTTGTCATCATCCCTATTGTCTCTGCCATTGGCGCGTGCCGCTGGTGTACATGAGCACGTACATAAATTTCAATTTAGGCAATTGTCAAAAGTGATAAAGTAATTTACAAGGTCAAGGTAGCTATGACCTTCATCCTTGCTGCACCTGTTGTGTATCTTCCACCAGGACACAAGTTGCCTTGGCTAACCTGGAAATCTTTAAACAGACTCCGGACCCAGGTTGGCCGAAGCAAGGAAAACCTGTTCAGGTGGATATTCATAAACGACAACGATGGGACACTCAATATCGTGTCCTGTCGTCTGCATATTACAGGAACTGGTGTACGCAGAGTTGATTGATTCAGATTTATTATTTTATTTTCTTTCCCTTAGGCCAGCCGCCTCTCATCTGCGGCAGGCAGTCGTCGTGCGTCAGTGTCGGATGAGAGCACCGTGGTGCAGGCCGCGTCGGCGTCGTCCGGCGTGTCGTCGGGCGGCAGCTCGGGGGACGAGGCTCCGCCACCGCCGCCGCCCCCACCCGCACCACCTGCCCCTCCACCGCCTGTCGTGTTGGAAGAGCCCGCGCTTAAACCTTCGGAACTGAGGAGCCGATTAGGTCAGTGGAATAGTTATTGTTTGGATATGAAACTTTAGGCCCCGTACAGAGCGTAGAGCGATAATGCGAGTTGTGAGTTGTGACGCAACTTGCGTCAAGCGACAAGCGCACGCCTCCCCCTGGTTCCCTCCGCCGCTCCGCGAGTCACGTCGCGGTGACGCGACGGCGGCGTTGCGATGCTCTAACACATCTTTCTTTTGTTTTCTCCGCAATCGCTGTCGCAAGACGCGTGTACCTTGAACGTGTAGCTCATAGCCATGGGGTTATTGTTCCTTTTAGGACACGTTTATAAATACTGGCCTGTCTGTTTTTTTTTTCATAAATTTTCGTGGTACCAATATGCAATGTATTTTAGAGATCTGAGTTAATGGCAATAAATGATGATATGTGACTTCTACGTACGTATTTCCTGATTTTTTTTTTTGTGTATTTGTATGTATTTTTCTATAGATCGTTCAGTTGCTACTTGTGTGTTTACTACCTATAAAGTCGAGATATAGAGCCGGTTCATACGCGTCAATGTCCTTATGAAACGTAGTCGTCCATATAAAAGTCACAACACCAAGAAAGCAATGATACAAAAACGTATCTTCTCAGCGAGAATTAGGACTTAGCAAAGACTTAAATCGTTAGATTCACTCTACCGTGTCAAAAGTTGGTCACGTTTCGTTTCTGTTTCGTTGACAATGACATTTAAATAAAGTTTTCTCGCTTTCTCATACTGAAAATCGTATCTTTCATTCCATGCGAAATGTATGAGCTCATTCTTCTCAGTATGGACACTTTTTCGCGCGATCTAAATATAGGTACGTAGTGCGGGCAAATCTAACGATTTAAATCTTTGTGCTTTGTGTGTGTTCTTTTAATGCCAAATCTCGCTTCATCACGTTTTAAAAGGTTTGATGCACTTAACAATCAACGTGGAATCGTTTTGGATAGGTTACATGCGAGAATTTCAGGATCGAATTTCAAAGGTCAAGGTTTGACTTTTTACGATGTGACATACATTGATATTATGGTATCGTAAAAACCGTAAAATTTATATATTTTATCTAAAACTTTGTAATCTTTATGTCAGTCAGCCTAGCCGTGTTAGGTCGTGTCCTAATATAAGCGATCTTCCCACGATTACGCAATCGTCGTGATCGTTTTGTCACTCATTTGTTCGGAAAACCGGAAGGCGCCCTCTGTCAGCATGACGACGTGTTCGGGTTCTTCGAATAAAATCAATGCGGCGATCACATATTTGTGGGTTAGTCTGTGTTTACAAGACTAGTACACAGCCTTTGGCGCAGAATTTTTATATTAAGCATCACGCTGCACGCGCCGTTAATGCCTCTGTTTCTGTATTATTTATTAGTTTCAATGTATCTCGACTCGCTTACACTGTTCGTAATATGAAAAACCGAGCGGAGAACACTTTAAATTTTGAAAATATAAAACAAATTTTAATATATCAGACCGATTACACTTTATACCAGTTGGGCAATCAGTCTGTCGCTTTCGCCTACCCAGCCAACTAGTGAAAAATAAAAGTGGTCATAAGGCCACTTACCTTTCCAGAGTCATACTTTCAAAGCAAACAAAATATTCTTATCATCGAGGGATGTATGGTGTTACACGAATGGATAGAATAAGAATCCGATTTGAATTCCGAAGCCGAAAGCCACATATTCTACCCATTATTTGGGTATTTTTTTTTCACTACACCATATTTAACACCTTATATAAGAGGAAGTCTGAAAATGGCACCGGTGACTGAAACGTTGTGTGGAAATCGGTTGTCAGGTATGTGATACGAAGGAATGAGGAAAATATCGTGAGGAAAGTTGTGTGTGTGAATGTGTGAATGTGATGAAGACCAAAGAATCGATAGATGGACTGTGTGTGTAACAGAGACGTATGGAAAAAAAGACATGTTGCGCCGACCCCAAATAAATTGGGATTATGGGCCCTTTGCCAAGACACAATTTTTTATGTCAAAGAAAGTAAAATCAACCAAAAATTAATCTACTGAATCTTTACATTATCTAGCTACCTACCGAATTAGCTTATTTCTTTAAAACACAATTAAAAAAACACCATACCTAAACTCATTTCCCTTTCAAACCCAAATCAGCGTAAAAAATCACAGAAACAAACAAAAAAAAAGAACAGCAAAATTTACATTTACCTCACTGTAATACCTAATTGCGTCTTAATTAGAAAATATGACATCGCCTATTAATATTAATAGAAAGAAATTAAGCTGAGCGGTAATGAAATGCGTTTACTTTCTACCGAAATGGGCTGTTAGTAACGTTCTGATTGTACGGAAACATTAAAAATATATACGACTTGCTTGGATTAAAACTTGTGTTGTACTTTCCATTTTAAAAAGAACCGGTAATTCTTTCGCGGATTGAGGAGTTGGGATTTCTCCAAAATTGTGTCTCGTGGGACTTTTGCAGGGCCTGCAGTCTCGACATAGATAACGATCGCTTTACGACCGAATTCGGTTGCAAAGTCCTAGTGGGGTACCTAGACGGTCAAAATTGCTTGACAAGCATGTGATTTTTACGTGTTTGTCAAGCAATTTTGACAGTCTAGGGACCCCAGTAGGACTTTGCGACTGAAGTCGGTCGTAAAGTCCTAGTGGGGTACCTAGACGGTCAAAATTACTAGACAAGCATGTGATTTTTACGTGTTTGTCAAGCAATTTTGACAGTCTAGGGACCCCAGTAGGACTTTGCGACTGAAGTCGGTCGTAAAGTCCTAGTGGGGTGGTACCTAGACGGTCAAAATTACTTAACAAGCATGTGATTTTTACGTGTTTGTCAAGCAATTTTGACAGTCTAGGGACCCCAGTAGGACTTTGCGACTGAAGTCGGTCGTAAAGTCCTAGTGGGGTACCTAGACGGTCAAAATTACTAGACAAGCATGTGATTTTTACGTGTTTGTCAAGCAATTTTGACAGTCTAGGGACCCCAGTAGGACTTTGCGACTGAAGTCGGTCGTAAAGTCCTAGTGGGGTACCTAGACGGTCAAAATTACTAGACAAGCATGTGATTTTTACGTGTTTGTCAAGCAATTTTGACAGTCTAGGGACCCCAGTAGGACTTTGCGACTGAAGTCGGTCGTAAAGTCCTAGTGGGGTACCTAGACGGTCAAAATTACTTGACAAGCATGTGATTTTTACGTGTTTGTCATGCAATTTTGACAGTCTAGGGACCCCAGTAGGACTTTGCGACTGAGGTCGGTCGTAAAGTCCTAGTGGGGTACCAAGACGGTCAAAATTGCTTGACACGCATGTGATTTCTTCGTTCTTGTCATGTAATTTTGACCGTTTATTGACCCACTAGGAGTTAGCGACAGAATTCGGTCGTAAAGCGTTCGCTTATCTAGTTATGTCGAGACTGCAGCCCCTGGAGGAGACATCTCGCAGTACCTAAGTTACATCAGTCTCCTGCCTTTTTCGCAATTTATTTGGCCGACCCCACCAATTGGCACCATGTCTTTTTCTACCATACCTACTTCTCTATTTAGGGTGGACCCACATCTGTCCGCACGGAATCGCCTTTTTTCATGCTCTATCCTTTTCTATCGCTCAGGATCATCATTTCCTAGCGCGAGAATGATAGAAAAGGATAGAGCATGAAAAAAAGGAGATTCCTCGCTGACAGATGTTGGTCAACCCTTAGTCGTCATCTCGGTGGTCACCTCTTTTCTAGCCATATCATCTTTCACACAGTCCATCTATCGTTTCTATAGTCTTCCCCTATTTATAAATAAAATAAATATATTAAACTTTAATTCAGACTAAAATCCATAGTTGTGTTAGTATTTGTGTTGTGTTTAAATAAAAGCTTATCTGACCTATTACTGGGTAAAACCCCTTGGTAAGACTGGTTGTCAGACTTTCGGGCTTCTGACGACCCGAAACGAAAAAAAAAGACCAATGATCTACTAGGGAAGCGAAACATACCTACCTAAATACTTACTAGATCGGCGTCGTCAGATATAAAACACTAAGTATACCGTCCAATGCTCAGTTTTACTGTAGATGTTGAAAGTGTTGGAAAACCATTAATTACACGTGAAAGCTAGCGTCGATCCATTAAGTCCAGTCCGATGTCTACTTCAAACTAGAATTAACTGTGTTCTAACTGAGCTTTAAGGCTCTCCTCCACAAGCGCGATATTATAGGTCGATAATATCGGATGCGTTATTGCGATAATGCGTCCCGATTCTTGCCACACAGCTGCAGTTTTTATCGTCCGATATTTCTAACGTGTGCGTGTAAAACAAATTATTGAGGTACTAGTAGTATTAACGTGTATTATGCAGGTGTGTGTAAGATCGTATGCGTCTTATTACAAAATGTTCCAAGAACTCATATTGGAATGTCGCAGGACGGAGGAACGCAAGCGTCCTACTTATATTGCGTCGTTATTATCGCAGCAGTATGTAAGTTCGTAGTCTTCCTAATATACTGGATGATATTTGTTTACCGTCTTGAAAAAGATAGGGTACAATCAATAGGTGAACATAGTAGAAGCCTATGGCATGACTAGTTTTTTTTTTTGTTTTTCATCAATAGGTTAGACAGAAATTGCTCTATCAATAAACACTACACATTTGAAGTAAACTAGAACAATAAAAAAAGAAATTTTGAAAAAACTTTATAGATCGTTAAAATATCTTAATTCAAATCATACGCGCTACGCAGGGTGCGTAGTACGTATGATTTGAATTAAGATTGTATTTTCTTTTCAAAAATAAAAATAAAACTAGGTATGCCACCTATCATACCCCATTTTTTTCAAGACGATAAAAAAGTCATCCAGTATACAAAATGTACTGAAAACAGATATCGCAATAATGCATCCGATATTATAGACCGATAATAACGCGCCTGTGGGGGAGAGCCTTTATACTGAACTGACCACAATAACTTACTTATACTTACTTAAGTGCGGTGATTGTATGTAGGTTACGGAGTAACGTTAATTTAAATTATAGGAGGAGGTAATATAAAATCCACTTTATGCAATTCGTACTTAAAATTATAAATGCGACAGTCTGAACTCTGTCTGTCTGTCACCTTCTCACGCCTAAACCACTGAACCGATTGTTATGAAATTTGACAGATGGTAGCTTGTGCTGTACATATTATAAATTAAAGTCGCTTTTCGTGTCTGTCTGTGACCGCCTTGTTCTTCTTAAGAGTGCTGTCGCATTTTGTCACCTCTCTCGCTCACACGTGACCAAATTTAAAATAATGTTAAATGAAAACATGCTTTTCTGAAAAATATAATCAACTAGCGAACTAGTAAATAATAATCATTTAAAATGTAATTATTAAAAACACATTTTTGTTGTGTCATTTATCTGACTCATCTCAAAAACAGATCATAATACTTTTTGAGCTGAGTTCATTAGATAACACAATAGAAATGTGTTTTTAATAATTACCTATTAAATTAATATTATTTATAAGTTCGCCAATTGATTACATTTTTCAAAAAGCTTCTTTTCATTTAATAATCTTAAAATTTGATCCCGTGTGAGCGAGAGATGTGTGCATACTTCCCACCCTCACATAAATATGGTTCTCAAACATGGTCTTTGACAAATCAGCAGAGGTCCACGCTTGAGGTTTGCAAGAGGGCTATGGAACGGAGTATTCTGGGTATCAAATTTACAGACCGGGTTAGGAATACGACCATCCATTCCATCCGTTCCATCATAAAGATAACTGATGTCACTTGGAAAGTTGCCACGCTAAAGTGGAATTAGGCTGGACACATCTGCCGCATGTCAGACGACCAATGGGTCAAACTTACGACCCAGTGGGTTCCTCTTAAGAGGATTGTGAAGTGCCAATACGCGGCACGATGCTTTGAGGCAATTACCTACATTTCATACAATTATTTACATAAATATTGTTTCGGGCGATAACGTTTTCACCCACCTAGACTTTTATAAAATGAGACAATTTTAGTCTCATTACATTCAGTATACTTTAATCTAGGTTTGTATGTTTTTCTTTTTTAGTAATTCAATTTAATTAAATTAAAAAAATAAAAATGCTCAAGGCAGTTTTTATGTCAAAAATATAGATATTTAGATGCTAATAACTTATATCGTATGCAATATTACTTTATAATAAAAACGTACGGACCTAGTATTTCATCATACCTACAACATTTTCAAAAATTATGAAAATTAGGCTATGTTTACGGGGAGAAAAACGTTAGATATATCTTTTTGTATGAAAATTTACAGCTTCACAATCCTCTTAATGGCAATTGACATCGCGGCAGGCCCAGACGGAGAGGGCGGGACGAGCTAGACTCCTTTAAAAAGAGCTGGTCCTTATCAGCTCTTGACAGAGAGAAGTGGGAAGAGGAAGGAGGAGTTGAAAGAGGTGGAGAGTAGGGTGGCCTTTACCCTGCAGTGGGATATCACAGGCTTTTAATAATAATAATAATAATAATAGAGCGAGAGAGGCGACAGCACTCTTAAATACACAACGGATTTTGATGCGGTTTTCAACATCACTTAGAGAATTTATTCCGAAAGGTGTATAAATAAATTTTCAAGTTTAGTGAAGTCGTAACAACCGTGCGAAGCAGGGACGAGTCGCTAGTATTTGTATAAAAAATCTACTTAATACACAAGTTTAATATAAAAAAACAAGCTTTTATTAATCTGCATGTCCCCTATGACAGGACAAATCAAACGAGCCCAAACTCGATAGGGTTCCGTCGTTCTATTACTGAGTTCCCATGGCCGCCTTCCGGCTCCATCATCAGATCAGCTCCATGTCATAATAATATTGCATTGTCAGCCGATTTACACATGCAAGTAAAATTTCAACTCAATCGGAAACCGAGAAGTGGGTCAAATTTAACTTGCAAGATTTGATTACAGACACCGGGACAGTTGAAACTAAATAAAGGCTTGTAAAAATTTTTAAATTCACTCACTGGCAGACAACGCATAGCTTAAACCGATGGTTCTAGAAGCACACAATTTTGCACAAGAGTTCCTTACATAAATAACGAAATTGAGCCCTCATGAAGGATTTTTGGAAATACTATCCCTAAAGGGTAGAAATATTTTTAACTATATCTACCTATACAGGGTTATTGATAAAACACCAACAACCTCTTAAAGCGTCATTGTACTCATCATTATGAACAACTTTTACTATGGGACCAAACCTGAAATCGTAAAAAAAAATCAGCTGTTCAGTACATTTTGACGAATTATGCGAACATAAATGTACTGAATAGCTGATTTATGTTTTCGCGATTTCAGGTTTGGTCCCATAGTAAAAGTTGTTCATAATGATGAGTACAATGACCCCTTAAGAGGTGTTTTACCAATAACCCTGTATAGAGGAGCTCATGGCTATATTAATAAAGGCCGCACGGGTCGATCCATCAGGTTAAGTTACGCTTGCCGGGGTTGGTCTGTGTTGTGTTGGTAATAGGTACCGACTTGCAAATTGCAAAAAAAATAAGGAGATTTTCAGTTATTTAATTTATCTGCACCTTGTAAAACAAATGACATGTATGATAATGTCTACGCTGATGACAGATAAAAACTATGGGACCCGGGCTCTGCATGACTTGCTATTATTTCTTACTATCAGACCGAATTAGTGCAGACTGAAAAGCGCATAATCTGGCTTAATTAAGTTTCCTAATCAATTGTGTATGGGTCTGAGGCAGCAGTAATTTGGGCTAGCATCTAAAATTACAGAGATTAGTTACAGTTTTCACTGTCACCTAGGTCGGTAAAAAAAGGAAATTTAATAAATCGAAAAACCCGTTTGCGTAAAAAGTGAACTTTAAAAAAAGATGGAAACAAGATGACCTATTTTGTCTTCATACAATCTCATGCAGTCGGAGGCATCTGCCTCCGACTGCATGAGATTTTTTACGCAGTAGGGTTTTAGATTTTTTTTATTTTACACTTTTAATTAAAACTTTTTAAATAAAATAGAAAAGGAAGGATATTTTTTCTCTCACTGTATAGTTCGCGTCAAATAACTTTGCCGCTCTGAAACCAGGCTTTCCAATGCGCATGGCATGGCGTGCTGCTATTTTAGCAAAAAGAATTAAACCACTTGAGAGCTGATACACCGATTTAGTCTAGGCACACGACTCACCACTGCGGGCCGGGGGATGAAGTAAATACAGCGGGCAACAATGTCAGGACGAATGTTCCAAACAGTGATGCACAAGTCAGTTTTACAACAATAATATCGATATCGATAAAATCGACCTCTACGTTTTTGAAAACTATACCTACACATTTCACAATGGCCGTTCCATTCCGACCTATCCCGACGCATTGCATCGCATGCCCGCGCTATTACTTCGTTTACTCTTAGCGTTCTTTCTGACATTTCTTTTGTTTTTGCTCGGCTCCTAAGTGTCCTAGCGTGATGTTAAATAACCTATAACCTTCCTCAAGAATTGGGCTATCAAATACAAAAATATATTTTCAAATTCGACTGGCAGTTCCAAAGATTAGCGCGTTCAAAGCAAACTCTTCAGCTTTATTACATTACAAGTCCAGGCTTTCTCATATGTTTGTCTTCACTGATGTCAATAAGGTCCAAGATAAAAGTTATTACTTAGTTATTGAACCAGTTACATTGGTACTTGCCCGGATTTGAACCCACAACCTCGTACAGTCACGAGCATTAATATGTATACACTTAGCAAAA
This sequence comes from Dicycla oo, assembly GCA_948252095.1. NCBI lineage: Eukaryota > Metazoa > Arthropoda > Insecta > Lepidoptera > Noctuidae > Dicycla > Dicycla oo. The sequence continues at coordinate 24,309,489 of OX411728.1, forward strand.
TCCAAAAGCAATCATCCATCTCATGTATTAACGACTGCAACTTTGAGATAAGACCTATTTCATATTACTATGGGTTGCAAAATACTATTTTCATAACAACATAAAATTACAATCAACACAGAAGGAGAAAATCACTTTTAAATGTCGTTTAGTGTGTACATATTAGTGCTCATGACCGTACATGAGAGGCGAGGCCTTATTACAAGACCTAAAGCGCATGGTCACTGTCAGAAAAAAAAGAGAAGCGCGATGACACAACGTTGGTAATTATCTATTTACAAAAAAATCTATTGAATCGACTAAAAATTAAAACACTATTACGTCAATATGTTGTTTGTAGAATAATCTGACAAAAAATCAGAATGATTGCATGTATACTAAGTATGGTTATTAATCGTTAAAAGAATTTTTACATGTATATTCGTTATTTTTAGGGTTCCATACCTCAAAAGGAAAATACGGAACCCTTATAGGATCACTCGTGTCTGTCTGTCTCAGCCAATTAGCTCCGAATCTATTGGACCGATTAAGTTGAAATTTGGTGCACTTATGTATTTCTGTGACCCAAACACGGATGTGTAATGTAAACGAATGAATTTTGAATATGGGGGTCAATTTTGGGAGGCAAATAAGAAAATTAAATATATATATATTTGCAAACTGTACCGTGGTATATATCAAATGAAAGAGCTTACTGTGAGGGTCTCAAATATATATATATATATATATATATGTTTATATATATATATATATATATATATATATATATATATATATATATATATATTTTTATAATTTTAAAATAAACTGCTTTAAAGTTATTTAAGAATATAGACGAAAATTGATCATTCCGCCCCGCCCCCCTTTATCTACGAAACTACTGACCTTAAAAATTTGAAAAAAATACAGAAAATAAACCTATAGTTATATATTACAGGAAAACCTATAAGAAGTCTATGGTCTTAAAATAACATGGTAAATCTCTCAATATTATGCGTAGAAACTTACATTTGTCCATAGTTAAACGAAAAAGATCCAACCCACATTACACCTAATGTGGGTTGGATCTTTTTCGTTTAACTATGGACATGTGTAGTTGGAAAATATGGGAGAACATGTTGTTCAACTACAATGTTAAGTGTGCTTTTGGTATAAATTCATTCCAACTACGGAACTCTTCCTTGTGTGTGGTCCGACACGCACTTGACCGGTTTTTTTTCTATCGTATCAAATTAGTTGTATTATGTTTTCAACAAACTATCTAACTAGCATATAACCTGAAGAATAACATATATTTCTGATTTTGTTTACTGCAGTAGATCATATACTTTTAGGCATTATAAAACTTGTGTGTAGTTGCGTAGTCCCCTGTAAAGTACGCAAAACAATGTACTTCCGCAACTGTACAAGGGTCGTGAGGGTATTTAAAGTTAACTTATAATCAGAGGTCGGAATTAGGTAGAGTTATTTATGTACTTGCATCGAAATGGTGATATTAATATGGATCTTCCCGGGATTTCTAATAGAAAATCCCGTGTGGCCAACAATATTACAAATAAATAATAAATAAAAAACCTCAGAGACAGATAAGACAAATAAAACGAAGATACTAAACATACAATTTTTATTAGTATTTAATCCACAATACAAATTATTAATAGTCTTAAGCAAATTCTCATACTTATATTTCGGACATCCGATGTCGTTGATGTAAATTTGGCAACGTCGCGCAAGCCTTGGTTTAGATTGTGTAAAAGTAAATAACTTTTTTATTTAATAAATCACGGGATTATTCTGCTCTTTAAAATTAATCTCGGGATTTGAGGCATATCCACTTTATTATTTCGCTGTATGAAATCGGTATAAGTACATAAATAACTCTACCTAATTCCGACCTCTGCTTATAATATTTGTTTTAGTAAAATAACGACAAAAAAAGTTGGAAATTTGATCTTCAATATCTCCGTAACCAGAATTTTTCCAGGTATGATCCAGACAAAAAAAAAATACCACAATAACGGGAAGAACAAATGACTGTCCGCTTTCTTAATTTCATTCATCATTTCTTAATTTTACAATGTTATCATGAGCTTTCAACACACTATCATGACACAGCTGATACCTGACTTTCCTCGTCATATCCGCTTTGAAACTTAAGCACAGCAATGCCTACACGTCTTTATACGTACCTGCTTTAATAACAAAATTGTCATAAATTATACATGGTGTTCATTTTACGTAAACAACTTGAAACATCTGTAAATGTGGGTCTCCTCTGCCTAACGCTTCGGGGATTACAGGCGTGGTGATATGTTATGTAAGTGAACCTTTTGTATATTTATGTAAGATTAAAAGGTATGTCTGCCTCGTTCTAGTGGTTGCAAGCGCTACTACTGAGCATGAGGTTCTGGGTTCGATTCCCGAGTCGGACAATGTATTAATATAAGTATAATAACCGGCACGACTCGTGAGCACAGATGGGCAGAAGTGGGCGGTTTTTAACCGACTTCCAAAAGGAGGAGGTCCTCAATTCGACTGTATGTTTTTTTTTTTTTTTGTATGTTTCTTACGCGATTACTCAAAGACGGATGCACCGATTTAGAAAATTCTTTTTTTGTTTGATAGGGTATACTTCCGAGGTAGTCCCATACAAATTTTATTAACTTTGCTTGGGGAGTTTTTGAGTTAGCTTCAATAATGCGTATATTTCCCACTAATTTTATGTGGATGATGTGATGGTGTTTTAATAACTTCCTATCACTATTATTTACATGGCTATATCTACAATGATTGTGCTCAATTATGTCTTCGAATTTGTGTGGGCTAGGTTCCACAACTAAAAAGTGAAAAATAAAAACTTTTTAGCAAAAAATAAAACCGACTTCCAAAACAAAACACTACAAAGTGAAAAATAACTTTAATTTCGGAAGTCGGTGGCAAAAAACGAAAATACAAAACCCAAGACATCGACTACCGAAATTAAAGTTATTTTTCACTTTGTAGTGTTTTGTTTTGGAAGTCGGTTTTATTTTTTGCTAAAAAGTTTTTTTACGAAAATTGTTGATAGGTACTACACAAACTGTAATTAAAATATTAGTGGTACTTGAAATTTTATTTTGATACAGTAATGTTGGAGGCCTTCGTGATTATAATATAATTATCTCAATAAAACTATATAATTTGATTATAAGTGTTTCTTCTTTGTTTATTTATGTTTTTACAACGTTTTGAATAATTTACAGCATTCTTGGTTGTACGCACAAAAACAGAAAAATACGAAATAAAAAAATAAAAACTATTTGAAAATCCAAAACGTAAGTCACTAAAATTGCACGGAAGTGTACAGTAGCCAAATGACACGCGACATTCCAATAGACGACGAGCATCGATTGACGAACCAATCGCGTGCAGTTCGGCGCCCCCCGCCTTCTTAATTCCGCCAAAGAGACCTGAAAATTAACTAATGCGCAGGTGTCAGTTTATGCTCACGACTCATGCCGGTTACTGTATTGAGTTTTTACATCTGAAATTTTCAGTAAAGGCGCAAACCCACCGCGGCGTACACCGGCTGTGCACGGGCACGCGGCGCATTTTAGCTGCGTGGATTCAATTGTTTGACAACGTGGGTCCACGTTTCCACTGCAGTAAACAAGCGTGCGTGACCCACCGCGGCGCACGGAGAGGCTACGCACGTGTTAAAACTGCTGCGATACAGTTGTACATGGTCGTGGGTTAACATGCACAGCGTGCGTGGCGTTGCCAGGGTTGAGCTATGTGAGCGCCATATTCGAGCAAGCCACGCATGTACTAATGACGTCAATTGATGCGTAGCGTGTCCGTGGGTTGCAGTGGACACAATCACATACATTTTCTTGCAAAGCGAAGCTTAACACACGTGCGTAGCCTCTCCGTGCGCTGCCGCGGTGGGTCTGCGCCTTAACAGCCCGGAGTCTGGATTTGTGCCCGGTTGATGACAATAGGCTCGCTCCCTATTACTATAGGACTGAAACATAACTGGTAAAATGTAGGTGTACTACAGGCACACGTCTGGGATTACATGCGTGATATTATGTTGGTTTATCAAATAGTCACTTTTTCTAGCACAGACAGCACCAGAATCTCCGAGGTAATCCATCAGTGAGCTCATCTAGATCTCAAATACACCCTGTACTATTATAAAACAGAATGTTCATCATGTCAGTGTTGCCACGCACAACCACTAGTTACTAGTTAGAAAGTGACCGTGAGCAAGACGCACTTGACTTTATTGCCACAGAAAAACTGTGGTTTATTTACTTTTATCTACTCTTATATAGTAAAAAATTCGAATTATAAACTTCAAAACGAGTTTATATTGACCTACTTTTTAAACACAATACTAAAATTTAAAAATAGAATAATATTACTACAGTTTTTCTCTAACAAAACAATGTTATAAAACATTTTTTTTACCATTACGATACAGAACAGCAAGGAGTTTCCATCAATTATTTTTTTTCTAATGGAACGCATATGCGGGGTGCGCCATTTTTATAGCATTACATAAAAGTTTTGATTCCGATTTTCACTTGTGACGCGCGGTGATGTGCTGGGATTTGGCGCCATTCATACTTGTTGTACTGCATTTCGTGGGAAATTTTTCATTTAGGTTCAATGATTTTAATCCCAATGTATAATGTGAGTAGATAAAGTAGTGTATGAAACTGCATATAACTAGGTATTAAAACACTTGTGTGACTAAACACACACTACTGTATTAATATCCCTCATTACGCAACAGTTTCATAGATTACTATTATATAACAGAACAAATATTTTAATGAATTAAGAAAAATCGAAGAAAGATGTATTGTTAAAAGGTGATACGGCTCTGTGCAATTTGAGTGAGTTTAGTTTAAATAACGGTTCTATAATAAAAACGTTAGTAAAATTTTTGAAAATTTCAATAATGCTGGCAAAGATAGGCCACAATATTTCTTATTACCTACAGAATAAAAATGAAGATTGCAGTGGAAAGATGAATGTTACTGCCTGTATACCAAATAGCTTGTTCGACTGGACATACCTACCTACATAAAATAACATAACATCACCCCTGTAATCCCCGAAGGGTTAGGCAGAGGTATAGGTACTTACTTTGTTGTGTACTATAAGTACTATCAACTATTTTATCAATAACGTTTATTCTATGTAATGTTCTTCTAATAATACCCACAGGGTACACATCTTGAAGCCAATTACAGAAAATCCTCCACAATGTAAGAAGGACCCTTTGTTTCCTAAGTGCGCAGTCAGGCCCTTGTTTTAACCCCTTATTAGGAACCGCACGACTCCCTTATCCAAGATGGGTGCGATGAGATCTTCCTCATTTTACCAACTTAAACTATAGAAAATAGTTTTTGGAACGAAGTTCTTTAACATGGCTTACGGTAGGAGTAAGCTGGTAGAAATAATCACGTAACGAAAAAGCGTTATACCCGAAAAATTCACTTTCATTCAAGTGATAGTAGGTTTTGTTCTTTTTTTATTATTATTACAGCATAGACATCTGGCATTTATTTAACTCATCTCAAAAATAGATCATAATACTTATTTAACCGTGTTTAATAGACAACACAATAGAACTGTGTTTTTAATAATTACCTATTAAATTATTAGTTCGTCAATTGATTACATTTTTCAAAAAAGCATCCCATGTGAGCGAGAAAGGTGACAAAATGTGACAGCATTCTTAATTTAAGTTTCTTGCTCTAAATGGTACACATAAGAGTCGCTTTCCGTGTTTGTCTGCATAACCGCACAGTTCTTCTAAACTCCACAATGGATTATTATGCAGTTTTCAACATCGTTTGGAGAGTTTGTTCGTATTATACATTAACATGTTACTTAAATATAGCACAGAAGTCTCGATGTATTGACATGACGCCATATCATGACGGGTTTCAGGCAGTCCAGGGAGGCTATGCCAAGTTTAGATGGCAAACTAACCAGGCGACTTGCGCCTGGACAGGAATGGCCTGCGCCTGATGACGGAGACCATCACAGGACACTGCTCGCTAAACAAACACTTTTACACAATGTGCATAACGGATAGAGCCATCTGTGCAAAGCTTGCATGGATGCTGAGGAAACCGTTGTGCATATGCTCTTCGAATGCACAGGCGTTACCCAGATTAGAATGGAAACCCTCGGGGCACCCAGATCTTTCACAGATGTTCTGAACAAACCAGAAGCCGTGATTATCTTCTGGAGGGAGGTGGGCTGGTTGGAAAAACCACCGCCGGCCGCCATAGCTCACGTACGATGGTCCAATTGAAGGACTAAGTGCGGAAACCAAACCCAATAACATAGAACCCGCGCGAAGCAAGAGCGCTCTCAATTAAAAAAGAATGTACAAAACACCAAAGAAAAATTTGTTGAGTTGACAGCGAAGTCTTATAGACTAAAATGGCATAACTTAACATGACTAAAGTGTCAAAATGAAAAAAAAAAAAAAACAATTGCAGCTGTCATTTTGGTCTAGCAAATTAAAAATCAGACTTTAGTTAAAGTAGGTTTCACCGGCGCGGGCGCATGAATTAGCGAATCAAGGTAGTTTCAGTAAACAGAGTGAAACGGTTTCAGCTTTACACCTGAATATTAAATCACCATTATGTTTACTGTTTGAGAGATTGCCTAGTGGAATTTTAGAGTGCTTTCTAATTGTAATTCAGCTGGTAACATAGTACAAATGGAGATGAAGTTATAGATTTTTTGGGTATATTCGACTTTGTAATTGAATTATTGAACGTAGTTAAACGAAAAGGATCCAACCCACAATATGGCCGAAAACTAGTTGTGTATCCAAACACTCTTTGTAGTTAAAACTTTACTATCACATAGAGTGTGAACTCCTTTTCGGCCATATTGTGGGTTGGATCCTTTTCGTTAAGGGGAGCTCGTGGCTATGTAATAACAGCCGCACGGGTCGATCCATCAGGTTAAGCTACGCTTGCCGGGGTTGGTCTGTGGATGGGTGACCATCTTTTCATACCAAGACTCCTCCGTGCCTCGGAAAGCACGTTAAGCCGTTGGTCCCAGCTGTCATTCAAGAATCTTTGAGAGTCGTTACGGGTCGTCAGAAGCCCGAAAGTCTGACAACCAGTCTTACCAAGGGGTATCGTATTACCCAGTAACTGGGTTGTGGAGGTCAGATAGGCAGTCGCTCCATGTAAAATACTGGTATTCAGCTGCATCCGGCTAGACTGGAAGCTGACCCCAACATAGTTGGGAAAAGGCTTGGCAGGTTGATCCTTTTCGTTTAACTACGTCCAATTTAGCTTTACCACTTTTCACAACAGTTCCCAGTAAATTGAAACTTTAATAACACATTGCGGGACGCACTGCATTAGCAGTATATTTTTCGATGTTTGAAAATGACAATGCGGGCACCATCGTAAAAGTTTAGACTCTTCTGAACGGAGGTACGGGCAATATTGTAGTATATCTCTAAATAAGACTTTTATTCATAATATGACATTGGAGCGCTCAGACTAATCCTACGTAAGCCTTTGAGAACAATTACCTAACGTCAGAAACAAAATTCACAATATGAGACCATACCCTTGCAAGAGCAGGCTTAACTCAGGACGAACGAATCGCGTAGGCCTGACACTCTGCTAAGTGTGAGTCAAATTATACATTAAGGTGTGCTAATTTGCACTCACAAACACTGCATTGCCCTATTTAAACCTCGTCAATCAAAACCAGACGGAAAAGATTGACGAGCCTCCTATGAGCAAACAATATGATGTGACAATTCACATCAACCCAGAAGGGGTTTAATAAACTAAAACCTTCTGAGTTTCTACAATACCTACAGTAAAATTTCGTATAGAGGTACAAGGAAAACCGTTTTTACTCTCTCACTGAAACAACATCACAAAGTCACACATTGAAAGTATAAATGTGTGCGTGCGTTTTCTAGAGAGTCCTCGCACGCACAATTCGGTAATGCCCATAGAAATATAAAACTTATATCTATGATAATGCCCGTAGTCGGTCTATGAAGATTCTACGGCTATGAAAGTATGGTCTTCGTATATAGTTGCTATATGGCGCTACGGTTATAGTAGTGGTCGTAACTTGTTTGGCCAATTGTACTGTCATATCGCATAATTAAAAAAAAAAAAATTCTGTCCCACAACGCTGTTCCAAGTTTGAAATTATCTTTGACAGAATCAGAATCAGAATATTTATTTGTGAAACATAGGTATTTACATAAAGGTCTTAGGTTATTATATGGGCGCTATGTTTTGCCGTGAAGGCGTACAAATATTGTAGAAAATAAAAGCAAACAATAAGACAAAAAAAACTAACAGAAAAAAAATTAAATACTTACATGAAAAAATAACTATTTTAAATTTAATTAAATATCTAAATGTAAATCTAGATATTAAGGTAGACTACAATAAGGAAATGTAAAGCACTGCTTTTGGGAAATAAACAAATAAAAAAAAATAAAAAAAATATCTACAATTGAAGATAACCTAAAAGAGAAACAGATTTCTTAAAAAAATATTTAAAATATTACTTACATCAAATGTTTATTGCACACGAAATATTAAAAATTATCATTTATAAAATCATTTATAAAAACTGCTTTTGTAGCCTACTTCAGAGCGCCAAACTTACACGCTGCGAACTATACCTACCTACCATAACTTGGTTTCCCTACATAACATTGTTTAATGACATAGTAGGAAAAACGTAAAAATAGTATATAAAGTTATATAGTATGTATATAACTTTTTTATTCATTTGCAGTAAAGTATCAAACTTTTAAAAGGTGCAGTTTATTAACTGACACTTGGCAATATAAACCCATTAAGTTATATAACTAAGTAACAAAATATTGTCGTAAGTGTTAAACGATCACGCGAGTCCCTATTGTCAATTTAAATGGAAATCGATTTCATCGCCCATAAGTGAGGAATTTGATAATGTCTGAGTTGGCCCGCGTATTTCGCCATCAAGTGACATTTGTTCAATCCGATAGCCGCCATTTTGAAATTATTGTTCCGAAATAGTATTCTGATTTATGTAGGTAGGTCTAGCTAAAGGGGCTTGTGGCTAAGTAATAACAGCCGCATGGGTCGATCGATCAGGCCGTGGTTGGTCCGTGGGTGAGTGATCATCTTTACATACCAAGACTCCGTGCCTTGGAAAGGACTTTAAGCCGTTGGTCTCGGTTGTCATTCGTGGATCTTTGATAGTCGTTACGGGTCATCAGAAGCCCGAAAGTCTGACCACCACTATTACCAAGGGGTATCGTGTTACCCAGTAACTGGGTTGTGGAGGTCAGATAGGCAGTCGCTCCATGTAAAATACTGGTATTCAGCTGCATCCGGTTAGACTGGAAGCCGCCCCCATCATAGTAGGGGAAAGGCTAGGCAGATGATGAGGTTGAATGACCCTTGCACGTCATAAATCGACAAGGTGCATTTGTTCATGTGACAACAGATAGTTTCAAGTTTAGTGAAGTTTCAATCAGGCATGTGTAATTGAGTTTTGCCATCTGAAATTTTGTGCCCGGTTGCTGGGAATAGGCTTTCCCTCGTATTACATGCTTGTCGAGGCACGGAGGGGTCTTGGTATGTAAAGATGGCCACGAAACCACAGCAAGCGTAGCTTAACCTGATCGATCGACCTTGTAACATTCAAACCTAAGGGTTATAAATAAATTACGAGGTCAAGACAACCTCGTAATTGCATTACGACGTCGTCATGACCTTGTAAAATTTTTCGAATTAGTTGACTATTCTGCTAGGCTAGATAAGACTGTAAATCTTCCTAACATTATCTCATAAATAATCGCCTTTCACGACATCACTAGTAAAAGTCTGGTAGAATGTCAAACGATCTTACAACACGACTGTTTATTTAAATGATTAAGGTAAAAAGCAGTAGGTAATCGTCATAAAAATATCAAGCTTCATCATAACCATTTCTGCTGAAAAACGCCCATTGCTGCTAAAGCATGCAAGCACCGCCATTGGCATCTCACAAGGTGGACCGATGATCTGGTGTAGGCTGCAGGAATCCGGGGTCGACGTGGTGCTGCTTGGGGGAGGCCTATTCTAGTTTCGTCACGATTTAAATAGGTAGACCTTCAGTGGTTTCACGAAATTAGCAATCATACAGATGGCCTTTCCAACAGAGCGCAGAGAAGCCTCGGCCGGCCGCTGCTGAAGGAGCCACTGTCAACACTTTCCATACAAACCAAGCGTGTCACCGTTTACACAAATGACGTATTTATTATATAAACTGACAGCTTTGAATGGCGGTCGTGGCAGGAGTTGTGCGCTCAACCACAGATTAATACAGATGGGACACTCCGCAAATCATTTAATTAAAAAGCTACTCTTGCTACGACACAATAAAGTGCAATTTAGGTCGCACAACGCTTAGTACCTACAGTTATATTCACCTACAAGTTGCCTCTTTTTCTAACGTGTAACTCATATCTTCTGACCGCGGCAGTCCTACTGAATTGGCCCAGTAAGATAGGCCCGTCGCGTACTTGTAGCTTCATACCTAAACTGCGGATTGTCCCATCTGTATTAATCTGTGGCTCAACGCAACTTCGGCGCCACAAATTTTATTAGTGACTACTGCCAATGCCTTCTCTACGCACCGCCTATACACGCCTATTCCCCCATCAGTTAGTGCTGACATCTCTTCGAGGCGCGCGTGGAACACAACGTGCCGACGACCCGGGCCTGGTCCTTACCCTACCCATTGCTCGCCTTCCGCAAACCGGCGCCTACGGTGGCCGGTAATCAGCCCTCAATTCCTGACACCCAGGGCATCTGTTGCGGTGACTAGGAGCGTGAGAGCGCAAAGATTGCCTCTCCCTCCCGCGTTCCGCCCCTTCCTTCGCGAGCATTACAGCTTCGCAGAAGGAGGTGACGGTTTTCCATGCACTCTCGCTCCGTACCATGGCCTGGACCAGGGCGGACGCGAGAGATCGCCGACGCCGATCGCCCGGATTTCTGCCCATTTGCTGGCAATAGGCTCGCCCCTTATTTAGACGGGGACTTAAACATAACTGGCGAAATGCAGGCACCTATACTTCTGCCGAACCCTACGGTGAAAACAGACATGATGTTACGATATGTTAGTACCTATCAAGTTACTGTTAGCCTGGTATCATGATATCGCAGATTATCTTGACATTTTATATACTTCGCGGTGTGAGCAGATATACTATACATACATACAGAAGATTTTTTTAAGCAGTGCGCAAATTTTTACATGGAACAACTTTCACTATGGGACAAACCCTGAAATAAATCACGAAAAAAAAAATCTACTGTTTCATAAAAAAGTTCAATACCTACTCGATCAAAATGTATGAAACAGCAGATTTTTTTTTTCCTGATTTCAGGTTTGGTCCCGTAGTGAAAGTTGTTCATATTCGTGGGTAGAACAATTTGTGAAAAATTTCGCACTGCTTAAAAAAATTCCTGTATAAACCTTCCTCTTATATCACTATCTATTGCTGAAAACTGCATTAGAATCCGTTGCGTAGTTTAAAAGATCTAAGCGTACAGACAGCGGGAGCGACTTTGTTTTATACTATGTAAATTTTCTTCACGGTTGAAGCTACGATCAACAATGACGCCATATTACCAGGAACATTGTTAGAATAGCAGTAATCTGTACTAATATTATAAAGAGGTAAAATTTGTGAGTTTGTATGTAGGGGCACAGATTAATACGGATGCGACACTCCGCAAAATCATTTAAATAAAATAAAAAACGGGTCAAGAGCGAGTCGGACTCGCGTACCGAGCGTTCCGTACCATCATATATAAAAAAGTGTGCTATTTAGTGTCATCGTTTTATTTTTCCTGTAATCTTTACATAAACTTCTATCACACAGAATAATTTCAGATTTTTCTCTATGCAAACTTCGGAGATAAAGGGGGACGGTATTTTTTGTTTATATTTTTCATCAAAAGTCGAAAACTATGCTGCCTAAAAAAAAAAACGAAGAATGTTTGAGAATGTGCAAACAGCGCTCTTTCATATGATATCCCACATGCCCTAGTAGCCCCACTTCGAATTTTTAAGACCCTCTTTCAGTCCCTGTTGCAAAAAAATATATTATTTTTTATTTCATTCTTATTTGCAATATAGTTGGGCAAACGCCATCTAAAAGTATTCTAAAATTCAAGTTGATAGCATTTGTAGTTCTCGAGATATCTAGCTGTGACAGACGGACAGACAGACAAACTGAGTCGCACCATAAGGATTCCTTTTTACCATTTTGGTATGGAACTCAAAAAAGCGCAACGCTTTTTACCTACAGTTATATTCACCTACAAGTTGCCTCTCTTTCTAACGCGTAACTCATACCGCGGCAGTCCTACTGAATTGGCCCAGTGAGATAGGCCAGACGCCTACTTGTAGCTTCATACCTAAACTGCGGAGTGTCCCATCTGTATTAATCTGTGGTAGGGGCGTAACCTTTGGAACTACTGAGTTTTGACGAGTGTCATAAAATTCATCATCTGCCTAGCCTTTTCCCAACTCGGTCGGCTTCCAGTCTAACCGGATGCAGCTGAACACCAGTATTTTACATGGAGCGACTGCCTGTCTGACCTCCACAACCCAGTTACTGGGTAATACGATAACCCTTGGTAAGACTAATTGTCAGACTTTCTGGTTTCTGACGCCCCTTAACGACTGTCAAAGATCCATGAATGACAGCCAAGGCCAACGGATAAACGTGCTATCAGAGGCACGGAGAGGTCTTGGTATGTAAAGATCACCCATCCACGGACCAACCGCGACAAGCGTAGCTTAACCTACTCGATCGACCCGTGCGGCATAGTCACTGACATAATGTCTAATCATAATCAATATTAATCAGCTACTGGCTCCTAACATAGGTATGCACCTACCGGATAGTATCTATACATCACACGAAAACGGACTCTACCTTAGTGACTAATAACTAAAAAAGCGACTAACTATTAGCTACTAAAAAATAACTTGGCAGTAAAAATATTTCCGTCGACATAGGATGCAAGAGCGAGCGAAGGGCACCCCGAGGTTAGGTTTGATGACCTTGTTCATATTTACTTTTCATCTCATTTAACTTTATATACAACCTCATTGTATAATTTAAGAATGCCAATTTTCTACTTTTTATCCGTCGGTTGTAGTTGCCAACCTACTATTTTTGCTATCGGCTTTATTTATTTTTTAATCCCAAATTCAGAGCGCGTTAGATACATGCCTTAAAAATATAGGATGCACTCGACCATAGTAGGTATGATCAGCAAGTGCGAAAAAGTGATCAGCAAGTGCGAAAAAGCGAGCAACATGATTTAGTAATATGAAAGTACGACACAGACTTATATTATGATGGGACATGACTGGCGGTAAAAGTGAGTATACTCTTGATATCAATAAGAAGTTATCTATATAAACTAATATTTTAGAGGTAAAAGTGAGTTTGTATGTAGGGGGTAACTACTGATCCGATTCCGAAAATTCGATCACTAATGAGAAGCTACCGTATTACCACGTGCCATAGAATTTATTTATGTTAAAACAAGGAGGATATCGCGGGGAGAAACTAGTCGATAATAAAGCTGTATTTTTATTTACAATGTTTCACAAAAAAACAAAAAAGATTTTTCTAAATCATAAAGGCGATAGGCGATAGTGTTTATGCCACATTCGATGGTAAATTGGACCTCCCATTATGTGTATGAATGAATGAATGAGTGAAATGTATCGACCCCAGCGTGGGTTGACCAGACTCGATTACTTGAATTAACCCAAAGTTTCACACTGGCCCCTGTAGCTTCATGCTACCCATTACAAATCAAAGAGTAGGCCGCGGGCCTCTATAAAATAGGGAAGACGTGCCCTTATGATATGGAAGGATTATTAGAACTGTACCGGATATGCATGATGGACATCTTTTACCGATATCGCCGCCAGATTGGTTCAGGTCCAGCTTCACCGGTGAATATTTTGGTTTTAAACTGTTTTCTCAACTCTTTTCCTCTTCGTTCCGATGAGTTGTCAGCAGCAGTGTCCAGGGTGCGGTCGGTCCGAACTAAAAAGTCATAATCCTCCCGTGCAGACGGATAAAAAAGACAAGGCCTTACAAGTTAAAGTTAAACCCTTTCATTTGCTCTTACAGGCCTTATGCGAATACTTACGACCTACCACGAAGTGAAAAATTACATACCTACCTAATTATAGTTATGCATTAATTAAGTTACACGTGCTGCCAGACGAAAAGATCGTAATAAGTAAAACGAAATTAAGCTGTATCACACACGTTTTAGAAATTCACGTAACGACCGATGTGAGCGTTGACATGTCTCGGTAATAATGTTGAGTGTTGAGTGGCGAGCACTTGTCACGTGAACACACAGGAAATATATTAGAAGTCACATATCATCTCTTTGAGTATTAAGGCTAAGAACCGATTTAGATCATGTTTGTGTTTATCTACTTACGGAAAAACATAATTATTACTAAATAAACCCAACCAAAAAAGTCCTAATGTCCTGCAGCATGTCCAATCGGAGCCGTAGCCATTAATAACATAACCGCAAGAGATTATAGTAATGTATGTAAAATTAAAACATTATCCTAATATTATCGGATCAATGCATCAAACAATTGCGGCACCGACTGTACACGCAGCGCATCGCTCGCGCAGGGTGCGTGCGCGGCGAAGCGCGGACTTTCTCTCCCCCCTAATGGCAGCCATCTTGAAATCTTGCAGCGGGGCGACGCGGCTCGGCTGCGTCTGCAGACGACGACAGACCGCGCGGGCCCAACCTCGTCAACAAGCAAGCGGTGCTACCCTTCGTACCTCCTGCGTTCCCGCATAACGCACCGGACCGTCTTATCAAACCGTCGGAGTATTTGAAAACAATCACGGCGCCGTGCAAGCGGGACGACAGCGCGGCGGAGGCGCGCCCTCCGCCGCCGCCGCCGGTGCCGGCCGACAACGTGCCGCCGCCGCCGCCGCAGCCACCTGTCACCAGACACCAGCCCCTCGCAGCCATCAGCAGTGCGGAACTCACAGCAGTCAGACTCCGAACACCAGCCACAAAGACATTATCAGCTCCAGCTCGATCAGTTAGTCTACAATGCTTACCGAGCGCCGCGGAAATATACAAAAACGCGAAGACGGATCTGATAGAGGAACTGAAGATGTCCAAGGATATAACAGGGATCAAGAAGCTGAAAGTGGAACGTGCGCGCCGGGAGAGCCTCCAGGATAAGGAGACCTTCTCGGAGTTCACGAAGAGGTTCACCGCCGAGAACTTTGTGGAACAGGTCAGTAAACTTTATGTTTATTTGTATTATAACATCTCTTCAAAGTATGCAAAAGAGTGGATGCTGTTTTTCAGTAGTTTAAGTGTTAAAGGAAAATCTCGCTGAAATATTTTATTAGTGTCATTCAATTTTACTTTTGAAAATAAACCTTACCTTTTAGATCAGTAGTTGCATAGTTAGGTGCATTATAACTCTTTTTGAGAAGGTCTCACGTGGACATTACTTAGTAGTAGATTGTAGTAATAGGTACTGGTCAAGTTACTCGTTGCAAGATACGGTTCATTCCCAGACTATTGAATTCTGAAAACTAGAAACTTTTAATTAACATTTCTCTGAGTAATTGAGTAATATTTTATAAATGTTAACAAACATAATTTATGCTGTCATATACTCATATTTTATTTATTTTTATTTTATTTATTTATTTAGAAAACCAACAGCGGTACTTATAATATATTACAGAGATATAAAACAGTATGTATGGCTAATAATAGGTTTCCCTGTTTAACATAATTTGTGTAAACCATATTACTGATAATTAAGTATAGTTTATTTATTATTTATAGGATTAGGTTTAGAGTCCGTTGTCTGAAGTTTTACTTTATTGGATAGCTTAGATTCTCACAGTGACGATTCCATTTTTTTTTTCATAAACATTTTCCGGTTTTACAAAACACTAGCTGGAGTTTCAGTTACCTGAAACGTACTAAGATTTTGAACGGTACCTACATTCGACTGACTTCAAGTTGATTTGTTGCTGTCGAATCCTTAGGTCAACTAATAGATTGATCTTTCTGATTTCTGTCAACTGCTAAGTTGACAGCTGCCAACGTGTTATTTAACAGTAGATTTGCTTACTTCAGTCAGCTTTCAGAAATCCAGTGCTAGGGTAAGCTAGCGTATATCGTTGGTCCATATGAACAGGGTATTAACTCAAAAAAGCCTATTTGTCAGGAGAGCAATTTGAAGTTTTCAAATATAGTTATAGTTATATATAGTTTTTAAACTTACTTTATTGGTAACGTTTCTGTTCATTCATGACTTTCTCAAAGCTTTCGTAGGACTGTATTTTTGGGTTAAAAATCGTAAATTTTGAGACCCCGTTTATCCAATCGAACGATATGCTGCTCCCATATCCTTCCAAATTTACGCGAAAACATGCTCAATCATTTATTGCATTTCATTCCACAACTTAAGTGCTAATTTAAAATTGAATGAGATCATTATGGACTATGTCGGCCATAGCGAAATATTAGGAGAGAGGAAGCTCTAAAAACGTATCAGGCATCTTTAAGTAAATCCAATGGCGCCTCTTCACGACGACAATTACATGAAAAACTAAACTAAACCACAGAACAGATTTCGATAAAATTTGGCATAGAGGTAGCTGGCATCCTGAGGAAGAACATAGGCTACTTTTCGTCTCAAAAATCATCCTAAAGGGGATGAAAGTTTATGATCGCCGATTGTGAAGAGGTGCCATAATGTTACAGCCATAGAAATATAATGATTTCTTATATCTATGGTTACAGCGCAGCGTGTTTGCGTACAACCAACCTTTCGCAGTTTTTTTTTTGTAATAAATCTAATATCAATAACAATGTCATCGATAAATAATAACAACAACCTGCATTTCATCAAAGAATCATAGAAGAAAATACAATCACGACTTACGTACCGTACGCATTTCCTTGAACCAGCTGCATCTAACCCAGTGATCTACTTCCCCCACCATTCGAAGCTATCTCTGCGAATGCTCGTCTCATGTGTAACAGCCGTGAAATGCGCATGATTCGCGTTTTTGACGAAACTACGTACAGTCGGGATAGAAATTGTTTTTTGGAAGGTGATTTTTCACAAAATTATTAGATAGATAGATAGATATACCATTTATTCAGTGTACACTTAAATGATAACAAATAACATGAATAGGTATTAAAAACCGGCCAAGTGCGTGTCGGATCACGCACAATGAAGGATTCCGTAGTTGAATGAATTTATCCTAAGAACAAACTTAACATTATAGTTGAAAAACATGTTCTCCCATACCTTCCAACTGAAAATGTAAGTTTGTACGCACAATATTGAGAGATTTACCATATTATTTTAAGACCATAGACTTTTATAAGTTTTCCTGTAATCTATAAGTATAGAACTAATTACTGATTTTTTTTTTTTTCAAAATGTTAGGCTCAGTAATTATAAAAATATATATATATATATATATATATATATTTGAGACCCTCACAGTAAGCCCTTTCGTTTGATATGTCATACGGTACAGTTTGCAAAACTTTTTTTAATTTTTTTTATTTGCCCCCCAAAATTGACCCCCGTATTCCAAATCAATTTATTTACGTTACACGTCCGTGTTTGGGTCACAGAAATTCATAAGTGCACCTAATTTCAACTTAATCGGTCCATTAGAATCGGAATAAATTGGCTGTGACAGACGGACAGACAGACACACGAGTGATCCTATATGGGTTACGTTTTTTTTTCTTTTAATAATTTATTTATTATTATTAATTACAACGGTATTACACCAGTAACAGTAATTAATTATTTTTTCTTATGCATCATATAAATTACAATTTAAATACAGCGTTAATAAAATAAAAAATAAAATTTAAATTTAAAAAAATATATATATTTTGAGGTACGGAACCTTAAAAAGTAGGGAGGTGTCGTGACACCCTTTTGGAACAAAGTCCCTTTGGCTGGAGCTATCTATGGTCTCAAGTTTCAAGTTTAAAGTTTTTGTTTAAAATTACCCATACATACACACATTATACAGGGTTATTGGTAAAGAACCAACAACCTATTAAAGGGTCCTTGTACTCATCGTTATGAACAACTTTTACTATGGGACCAAACCTGAAATCGCGAAAAAAATCAGCTGTTCAGTACATTTTGACGAATTATGCGAACATAAATGTACTGAACAGCTGATTTTTTTCGCGATTTCAGGTTTGGTCCCATAGTAAAAGTTGTTCATAATGATGAGTAGAATGACCCCTTAAGAGGTTGTTGGTGATTTACCAATAACCCTGTATAGGGTGACTGATAATTAGTGATCGATACTTAAACACATGATTGTACTCATGATAACAAACAACTTTTACTATTGGACCAAACCTGAATTCGCGAAATAAAATCAGCTGCCCCATACATTCATGTTCGCATGAATTGTCAAAATGTAGGGAGTACCAGATATTTTTTAGCAATTTCAGGTCCCATAGTAAAAGTTGTTTATTATCATAAGTACAATCATGTGTTTAAGTATCGGTCACTACACATAATTACCAGTCACCCTATATAATCTTTATAATGTGCACGTATCGTTTTATCGACGGAAAAAAAATCGAAAACATTTTTTTTTTTTATTGTCTGCCTGCTGAAGTATTTTTGTACGTAGCTGTGTGCCAGGCCTTTCTTTTACCGTTGATAGAAAATGTTGTGATTGAGTTATAAACGTGGTATTTTTGCTTTTAGAAAGCTAATACGATGTAGAATAATTTAAAGTAATAAAAACATGTAGGTAATGAGGGGTTTTATTGAGAAATTTTACTATTATTGTAAAAATCCTGATTTTTGTAAAAAAAAAAAAAAAAAAACACCATAACTCTCAATTGAGAGCGGTTTTTTTCTTATTTTTTTTTTATGAAGATTCCCTGTTATTTCCAATCGTAACTGAGTTTATATCATTGTGATAGATAATTTAGTTTAAAAGTTATGCCGTTTTGTTTAAACAAAGGTCACAGCAGCGAACAAGAATTTAAAAATGGTATAAAAAGTGTACCAATATTTTTTTTAGATTTTTTAAAATATTCTTTCCGTCAATAAAATTAAGCATAGTTTCCACATTTCGACATTTGCACATTATAATAAAGAATCACACTGTTAACTGTATGGTGAAATCAGGGTCTGTTTTTTAGATACAAATTCTTGGATAATGGGTTATTTTTTTAAATTTTAACTTAAAGTAGTCTACCTATCTCTTTAATGCAGAACTAATTTTCATTCTCATTTACCAAAATAAAAAAGTTCATGAGTTATTTCATGCACATTACATTTACAAGTGATCTCGTGGTTTAAATAATATTAATGAAGTGAAAGTATGTCTCTTGTAAGTCATAAAACGCCAGCCGGTCTATTCTATAAAAATCTCCGTGAAACTAAGGTGAAGTGAGCTGGTATTCCACTTCATGCTGGATTGACACTATTGGCATCTCACTTCAAACTGAATATAATAACGTACATTTATTTCGCTGCCAACTGGTTTAATTAGCCGTCGAGTTAACCGCCTAGCCTTTGGAAGTAGTGCTCGCCAGCTGCTGCCACGGCTCTGCTCGCTTCGCTCGCTCTGCTCGCACGCGGTTGGTCACAGTTCTAACCTAACCTAACCCATTTGGTCGGGGTGCCCTGGCTTAGTTACTGCGACCAATTTGGCTCGCGCGTAGTTGGTCACGGTTCCAACCTAATCTATCATTGAATATCATGTAGGTCCCTAGTTGAACGGCCGCCGTTTAGTTAAGGCGATACGTAAAAAGCTAACTGAGTGGTAATAAGAAAGTGACAGAGTTGAACCCAAAAGACAACGCTGAAACCAAAATAAAAGCGCCAAACCAAATAAAAATTGTTTAAAAATAAATTAAGCTATCTATCAAAAACATGTTCAGCCAGAGTTTTCAATTACCTAATACGCACATTTTGAATGCAATTTTGCAATGAAATTAATTAGGATTTTAGAATTACTGAAAAAAATATAAAAAGTAGAGGTATTTTCGGAATTAAATTCTATCGACGCAATTTAACCCAATCATGTTTTCCTTCAGTCAGAGTATTGATCAAATAGTCAATAAACATCCAAAAATTAAATCCATACATTCTGTAATAGTGAAATAAATGGTTACGAAAAAGCCCCCAACTTATTTTGGTATCGCCTTAAAAGGCTAGGCGGTTAACTAAACGGCTAATAAACCAGTTGGTTGCGACTAGCTTCATTAGCCATTCAGTAAAGCCTAGCCTTTCTAAACGGCGCCGTTCCACTATCGGCCTGAATGATATTAAATTATAGGTTAGGCTGGAACTGTGACCAACCACGCGCGAGCCGAATCGGTCGCAGTAAATAAGCCGGGGCATCCCGATCAAATGGGTTAGGTTAGTTTAGAACTGTGATCGCCGCGCGCGAGCCGAGCGAACGAAGCGAGCGGTGCCGCGGCAGCGGCCGGTGAGCGCTACTTTCAAAGGCTCAGCTAATTAAGCCAGGTGGCTTGGACATAATATACATACTGGGTGACTTTTTTACCGTCTTGAAAAAAATAGAGTATAATAGGTAAACGGATTATAAGCCTATGGCACACCTAGGTTAAATCATCATCATCATCATCATAATCATACGCACTACGCATCCTGCGTAGTGCGTATGATTGGAATTTCGATATTTTTAACGATCTATAAAGTTTTTCAAAATTTCTGTTTTTATTGTTCTAGTTTACTTCAAATGTGAAGTGTTTATTACTAGAGCAATTTCTGTCTATGCTAGTGAAAAAACAAAAAAAAAACTAGGTATGCCATAGGCTTCAAGTCCGTTCGACTATTGTACCCTATTTTTTTCAAGACGGTAAAGAAAGTCATCCGGTATATAGGTATACATATATTAATAAGTATTACAAACTAGCTGACCCCACAGACGTAGTCCTGTCAAATTTTTAATAATTCATACAAAATTCCCAAAGAATATGCACTTTATTTTCCCATTTTTCACGGAGGAGTCTCGGTATAAAAAGATGGTCACCCATCCACGGACCAACCCTGGCAAGCATAGCTTAACCTTATGGATCGACCTGTGCTGCTGTTATTACTTAGCCACGAGTTCCTCATTAATGTACTAATAATAGATAAGTGTTAAACTTATATATCGGGTGTACTTTCCGAAGCCGAAAGCTCCATATTCTACCCATTATTTGGATATTTTTTTCCAAAGAAATCTCGATGTTTTGTCAAGTAGTAAAAACCGTGCGAAGTAAGGGAGGGTCGCTACAGTTATAAAACTTTTAAGCACCTTAAGAGAGACGTTCTAGATAGCCCGCGAAATTCAAATTTTCTTGTTTTTTTACAATTTGCAAGTCAGTATTAGGTTGTATGTTGAATAAAGTATGATTCACGACTGTAATATATATGTGTTTACAAAATTATAATCATTAAAATCAGTAGTACAACTCCTTAAGTTAGTTTACCGTAAAAGGGGTTAGTTTGATACTACGTGGTTACTTTGATAACCACTTTTGACTTATGAAAAACTTATTTTTGTAATATCTACAACGCCATATTAAAAAGAACTGCTGACTACTGATATTATGTTTTTAATATGGCGTTGTAGATATTATAAAAATAAGTTTTTCATAAGTCGAAATTTGTTATCAAAGTAACCCCGTAGTAACAAACTAAACCCATTTTACGGTAATCCTAAATGTCAAGACTTCATGCATTAGGATTATAATTATGAACTTATTATTGATGATTTTAATGATTATAATTCTATAAACACAGATTTGTTACGGTCGCGAATTATATTCCAATCCACGTACAACCTGGTACTCATCGGCAAATTGCAAAAAATGTAAGAACATTTGAATTTCGCGGACTACTTGGAGCTTTCGCCTTAAGAACATTTATGAATACAGCCATGTGCATCGATACGGCTCATTGGTCGATATAATGTACTATGGGCTAGCTGTTAAATTATAGTGGCCTGGTTGATCGTCGTTGCGCTATTGCTGAGCATGAAGTCCCGGGTTCTTTTCCCAGGCAGGTCAGTGTTATTGGGTTTACCCATCTGGAATTTATCAGTAGCAGCTTGGAGTCTGTATTTGGGCCCGGTTGATGGCAATAGGCTCACTCCCTATTACATGACACTTAACATACCTGGCGAAATGTGGGTGTACTATAGGTACACCTCTGCCTAACCCTTCAGGGAAAAAGAGCGTGATGAAGTAAAAATCAAAATCAAAAGTAATTTATTCAAACTAGGCTGAGAATCAGCACTTTTCGAACGTCAAAATTACATAAGACAGTCCCCCAAAACGCCCGCCCTTCACCACTTCCTAGTGCTTTAGCTGGAAACAAGAAGTGGCGCAAAAACTCCCCAGCAGCACAGCTGTCTGTTCAGTTAAAAAAAAAATCTATACAACAGTGCACAAAACAATTAAGGTACATACATTGCGCAACACAAAACTTAAAAAATAAATAAAACTATGCTCAACAAACAGTTAATAAAAATACAAAACTAAAAACGTAAACAGAACTTTATACCTAAATAAGTACAAGTATAAGTAAGTCGAGTACAAGGCCCAAACTGCGGCTAAGAAACTGGGCATCCTAAATAGGTGAAGCGATACTTTATGCCTGGACAGCTTTTAACCCTTTACAAAGCGCAAGTCCGATCCTGCATGGAGTATTGCAGTCACCTTTGGGATGGATCAGCTAAGTACCAACTAGCCGCGCTTGACTCGGTGGAACGCAGAGCTAAGAGGCTCATTGGCGACGTAAAACTGGTGGATGCCAAGCTTCATAGCTTGGCTCATCGCCGCAAGGTTGCCTGCTTATCGGTCTTCTACAGATTGTACTTCGAAGAGTGTGCCCGAGAACTCCACGACCTCATTCCACCGGCCCCCTTCTACCATCGGACATCTAGACGCACTGCCAGTTACCATCCCTACCTGGTTGCTATTCCACCAATTCGCACTAAGCGCTTCCAAATGTCTTTTATAATGCGCACAGCAAAAGAGTGGAACTCACTACCTGCGTTTGTGTTTCCGAACGTATACAACCCTAATCTCTTCAAAGTGAGAGTGAACAGGCTTCTTCTGGGTAAGCTCACTCCATCGTCAACTTTGTCTCTGTCACCTCTGACCTAGACTAGAGTCAAGAGCAAACCCATCACAAATAAAAAAAATAAAAAATAGATATAATGTTATGTTAAAGTAGGTACTGGGCCATATTAGCAGTAAAATGTGTGCAGGAAACAAGACAGTCATGTGCTCTGCAGTGGGATACTGGACAATACAATATTGAGGTTGAATCTAAAAACAAAATTGAACATATTACCTAGTACTCAACAGTAACATGAGAGCGAATTAGACTTTACTCACGCTAAGTACAATACAATTAGTGTTTCATACAACAATAAACCTTAACGTATTAGTTTAATGTGCATACTCCTATAAGAGACTGTGATGAAGCATTTCATACGAATATGAACATTAACTATACACATATATAATTCATTTTGAGTAAACACAAAATTCGCTCTCTCAGCCATCCGAAACATTGATAATAATCACCCAAAACTAAGTAAAAACTGCAACAATTATATCTGAGGACGATTCACCGTTCACTGGTGAGGACACAATGAAATGTAGGACAAGACTACACGAACGGACAAAATGTTGTTGAACCGCAAAATATCTGACACCGATTCGTCTGACGTAAGAGATTGCAGACTTATGTGTTGCGATACTGAACGATAGTTTTTAGCAATTAATTGTTGATAAATTATAGTTCTGATGTGTTGTTTAATTTATGGGTATCGCTTCTGGTCTGATCGTAATCGTTTTGTTTTGTTCTCTCGTTTTGTTCGACTATTAGTGGAATTTTAGAATTTTATTAATATTATATGTTATGAGTGAATGGTCTTTTAGCTGAAATACTGCCTACCATATTACGTTCGTTCCTCAGAGAGTCTGTCAAATTCATTAAATCATTCTGAATGCATAAATGAAATGCATCGACCCCAGCGTGGTTTGACTTGCCTCGATTACTCGAATGAACCCAAAGATTTACTAAACAAGCCCCTGTTGCCTCATGTTAATTGTTTTAGTGTTTGTTCATATATGAACGAATAAATTCGTTTTTATAATTTTATTTCATTCTTTCATTATTTTTCTTCTGTTTTTGTACAATGCCAATGATTCCAATAGTTTTTTACTTACTTACGTTGGAAATAGGATAATTATTGTTTTTGAAAAAGCTGTTAATAGCTAATCTGAGAGGAAAGTACCTAATATAGAATAGAAGGTACGTCGCTGAAATCTAGAAATATTTTCCGAATAAATACATTTCGTTTAATACTTAGCTACCAAAAAAGCAGTAGCGACCCAGGGTCCAGTGGTAACTGCCCCGACTTACGAGGTCGTAGGTTTACCTACTTTAGGTACGTAAATAATTTCATCACCACTGCTCTCAAAACGGTGAAGGAAACAATCGTGAGGTAACCGGCATGTCCTAGAACCAAAAATTCGAAGACAGACATCTACCAAGCCGCACTGGGCCCGCGTGGTGGATTACAGCCCACTCCTTCTCGAAGAGAGTAGGCCTGTGTCCCAGCAGTAACTATAGGCTGATTATGTTTACCTACCGATCGTTAGAGTATACCGACTGTATCGTATAGTCTAATTAAGAGAGCATTATAACACAATAAGGTTCTTTTGGAGCGTGGCGAAAAAAATAATAATAATTAAGCAGTTCGTAGGCGGTATATACTCGGCACTGGACTTTTTAGGCTTATTGCATTCCTTATGATCAAAGCTTTCCTCGACGGGATTCTTTTAAATTTCGGACGACATCTGAAATTACTTTGCTATTTTCAACATTATAATGCATTTTTGACCCTATCTTAGACAATATTTCTGGTGTTTCTCTTTAGGTCCTACTAGTGCTTTGTCGACTCTTTACAATGACGACAGATTTAACATTCTAGATAAACACGTTTTTGCGATAAACGAATTGGAATTTCGACACATAGCGGAAAATAGAGGGTCGCGCGCTTGCGCCTGCACTCGCAATGTGACGTCATATGCAAATGAAATCCTGCTTCAAAATTGTTATAAATATGACCTATCTTTTAACGGTTGAAATCTTACATGTTTTTGTCGAAAATATTGAACTTTCCACCCGTACCTACACCGAGCGAAAAGACGTTTTCACGTCAAAAATAACACCGCCATATTCTTTTGTACCAACAACCGCCCTCTTGTAAAATTCATATAAGGGCCAAAAGATCTTTGAAGCACTGCAAATAAAGTTTAGTGTCATCAATCATTATATTAGCGATAACTCGATAATTGAAATGTCAAAAATTTATGGGACTCAAACTGACATAAGGTAGCTTATGTCAGTTTCAGTCCCATACATGTTGCTTATGTCAATCCTATTGAAAATCGTTCGTGGAAATACGGATCGCTTTGAAGAGAGTTGCCCTCAGATTATACAGCATTCAGTACTTAAATTCAGAAGCTATACAGGTTGAATTTTTCAAGTGGGCGTGGATGGCCAAATCCGAAACTATGAGGAATAGCGAAAAGTGGTCAAAGGAGGCTTGGGCTCGATTTTGATAACATAAGAAAAATAAAAAAGTATTTTGTTAATTTGCTATTTTCTTTAGTTTGCCGTATGTTATTACTTCCCAGAATTCGATCCTTATTAGCGGCACTATCAAATGGTGTTTTTACATATACAATACAGTGTTTTTTTCAAAATCAACGGGTTCGATTCCTGGCTAGAAATATTGATTTTTCAAAAATCCTATGATGCTGTTTTAGTTTTCATCAAAATCAAGCCGGATACTCCTTTGAGTACTTTTCGCTTTTCCTCATAGTTTCAAATCCATCCACGCCTATTTGAAATATTCAACCTGTATATAGAACCGCCAGGAGGTTCCTAACAACAGAAACTAGCCAAGGGCGTGTCGGCCCACGCACAATGAAAGGTTCCGTAATTGGGAAGAATATATTCCAAAAACAATCTCAACATTGTAGTTGAAAAACATGTTCTCCCATACATTAATATACGTCACGGTCAATTCTCAACAACTGCAAATTTAAGTTTGTAATCGCATTTTTTTTTAATCTGATAAAACTAGAAATTAACGATTTTCGGACTTTTCCTTTACTTGTGCTGTGAGACCATGCTTCTTCCAAATTTCATGATTCTAGGTCAATGGGAAGTACCCTATATAGGTTTTGATTTATTTGCAAATATCAAATGGACGTAATAATTTATTTCGTTAACTTAGAAGCTTGATTTTTTTAGAGCTCCAAAAGGCCATAGGCCTACGTATTTATTATTAATTTGAACTTGATACCTCCACGCGTTCCTGAGAAAAAGGGTCTTGACAGACAGGCAAACCGACAACGAAGTGAGCTTATAAGGGTTCCATTTTTTTCCTGAGGTACGGAACCCTAAAAATGATTACAACATCGAACAAAACTTACAGAATCATTAAAACTACATAAAATAATGATGCAACAATCTTTGAAAGGCAAATCTATTTTTTGCCAAACTCAAACAATGAGAGGTATTCTCATCTCCCATTCACTGATGACTAGATCGGCACGATCTGGCTGTAAGGTAATTAGCAGATCAGCTGCTGTATTGTAGTGAACAGTACAGTATAACAGCGAAAGTACTGATGTTATGTCAGGTTTATTATTAGTTTTGGCATTTTTACAGGCCAGCTGGCGTGGTTGGTTAAGATACCGCCTATCATGTCGCAGGTCGTGGGTTCGATTCCCACCCAGGACAAACATTTGTGTGCATGAACATATCTGTTTGTCCTGAGTCTGGGTGTAATTATCTATATAAGTATGTATTTACAAAAAAAAAAAAGTAGTGTATAGTATATCAGTTATCTGATTTCCATAGTACAAGCTCTGCTTAGTTTAGGATTAGATGACCGTGTGTGAAATGTCCCAGGATATTATTATCATTATTATTATTTAAAGACGAGTGTTGTCTCGTTCGTCTAGTTGTCGCAAGCGCTCTCCTGAGCATGAGGTCTTGGGTTCAATTCCTAGGTCAGGTAGTATTATTGGGATTTTTCACTATCTCAGTAGCATCTCGGAGTCTGTATTTGTGTCCGGTTGATGACAACAGGCTCGCCCCCTATTACATGGGACTTAAACATAACTTATTTACTTAAATTTTCACAGGGTGTTCTACGCATGATATGAACAACTTTCATTAAAGGACCTACTCTGAAATCACGAAAAAAATATCAACTGTTTCATAAAAAAGTGCAATAGGTACCTACTCGACCAAAATATATGAAACAGCTGAATTTATTTCGTGATTTTGGAGTTGGGGTAGAGTGGTGGTATTCTTTAAGTCCGGCACCACACGGAGCTTTGGTAGCTGAAATCAATCTGCCTAGCCTTTTCCCAACTGTTTTGGAGTCGGCTTCCAGTCTAACCGAATGCAGCTGAATACCAGTATTTTACATGGAGCGACTGCCTATCTCACCTCCGCAACCCAGTTACTGGGTAATACGAAACCCCTTGGTAAGACTGGTTGTCATACTTTCGGGTTTCTGATGACCCGTAACGACTGTAAAAGATCCACGAATGACAGCCGGGACCAATGGCTTAACGTGCTTTCCGAGGCACGGAGGAGTCTCGGTATGCAAAGATGTTCACCCATCTACGGACTAACCCCGGCAAGCGTAGCTTAACCTGATGGATCGACCCGTGCGGCTGTTATTACTAAGCCAAGCGCTTCTCTTAAAATGAAAATGTAATACATTACTCAGATCCCTCTAACAGAGCATGTTGCCTTTTACAGATCATCATTCTCCTGCCATTATCTCCTTTTATTCGGGGTCGGCGCAACATGTCTTTTTCTTCCATATATCTATCTCTATTAGTCGTCATATCCGTAGTCACCCTCTATGTATATGGAGTTTCGGTTTCCGCACTTAGTCCTTCAAGTGGACCATTGTGCGTGAGCCATGGCGGCCGTCAGTGATTATTCCAACCAGCCCACCTCCCTACAGAAGTGGATTACGTCTCCTGGTCTGTTGAGAACATCTGCAAAAGATCTGGGTGACCCCAGGGTTTCTGTTCTAATCACCCCCCTTTCTAACCATTTCATCTTTCCCACAGTCCACCCATCGTTTCTTTGGTCTTCCCCTACTATAGACAGATACTTCTTTTACAGATGCCTATTGAAGTCATCTCGAGGATGTACAGTGGCATTCACTTAAGTACTTACAGCATTGTCGGTGCTGCGGTCTGTGGTTAAATCCGTTTTCCAAGCTTTGCAATTACGGCAGTCGAGACCGTTCACTATTCATAGTGGTTTGCAGAGAAGGCTCATGTTTCTATAAATCGAAGACAATAAAGTAATTTCAAATGGCTGGAGATTATTTAATCGGGTTTAATTGGGCATCCAGCGAGAGATTCACTTCAGTTTAGCCAGAGCTTTATCAGTGAAAAACATTACCATTTAAACTGGAATACCGACTACTTGGCAACAAGATAATTAGGTACATCACCGGTATACGTAACGGGGCTTTTATAATGCTGTTTAGATGGTCTAGTGTGCAAAAGGTACCTATTATTACTTACTAGCGACGCACCCCTGCGTCGATCGATTTTAGAATTAATCTATTTAGGCTGAGTTGATCGCAGTCCAGTGATGGACATAGACCTCTCCCAGGCTGAGCCACAATACATGGCTTTGCGTTAGACCGTAGCTATCACAGGTAAAAATAGCTTACACATAAATTCTATTTATATATTCAGTTTGGCAATAAAAAAAAATGCTACCATTGGTAACTGAAACGATTTGTTTTTGTTTATAGGAACCGAGCATTAATGATTAGGGCAAGTAGTCACGCGACTCTACGCGCCAGTTTGAACATCTCCATACAAGTTGACATAATCGGCGGGATTGAATTTCGTTCCGCATCCCGCGCGGGGATCGTTTCAGTTTGGCTGGAGCTTTAATTTGTCGTCAAATCATCGCACAAGATTTGATTGGATATTGTTATTCCGGGCTCACCTTAGATTTTAACGACTTCTTGATCGGAGATCTGCGAGGTAATTGCGTAACAGACTTCAATGGTAATGCCTTTCATTTTGACAATTCTACAACATTCATTACGTCATTTAAGTTGTTTTTCAAACATATGAATGAAGCAATGGGTGAGCAAAATGGTTCGGATTGTGATTGAAAGTGTGTTCCACATTCGTGGTGCTTCCAGAAACTATTGTTTATAGCTTTCAGCATGTACAGTCAACGTCTAGAACTCCACTTACACCGCAATGACCATTATCGCCTGCGCTATACGGGCTGCCAAAGTTGCCCATGTGTAGTATTGTCAAACGTTCTTATAGAAGAAGGTCATAAGTACAACTAATATTGCTATGCCATAGTTTTGTGAGATTGCTAGTCCACTTCTGACTGTTATAGTACCTATTGTACAGAATCGGTAAAAATTGAATTGTCGTATCTCCCGTCTCTCCTTCTCCCTTAATCCATCCAATGGTTGTCTTTAAAATATCGTTTTTACCGATAAGACCCTTGTAAAATTTCTATTAATTTATATCTGTAATTTTTATGGTATTTAAGTGTATCCTATCTATCTCATATAAACTAATTTAGTACCTATTCTTACACTGTTACAGTAACCTGTTTCCATCATAAAACTCTTACGATTTCCGCGACATAGCAAGCGATAACAAGGCAGTAACGTTTCACTTTCTTTGCGATAAAATCATGTAAATTTGTGATACCAGTCACGCAGTTATTTTACTTAAAATATAACATACAAAGATGCCTGCTATATCCCAGTATTTACATGAAAGCCGCATCTGTTTCTTCACCCTATAAACGGCTACAGGACCTAAACGCAAGTCGCAACTAAACGCAAGTTTTATAATGCCTAAAAGTATAATAATAATATATGATCTATTGCAGTAAACAAAATCAGAAAAATATATGATATTCTTCAGGATATATGCTATTTAGTTAGTGTATTGAAAACGTAATACAATTAATTTGATACGATAGAAAAATAAAAACACGAAGATACCTCTATTTTTTTTAACCATTAAATCTACACTAATATACAATATGCAGTCATTCTGATTTTTTGTCAGATTATTCTACAAGCAACATATTTTTAACGTAGGGTTTTAATTTTTTAGTCCAATCAATAGATTTTGTTTAAATAGATAATTGCTTCATACTAGCTTTTGCCAGCGGCTTAGCCCGCGTGGATGTTGGAAATTATCCCACGGGAACAAAAGTAAAAAATATCCTATGTGCTATTCCAGACTATAATCTATCTCTGTGCTTAATTTCATCCAGATCTGATCAGCCGTTCTGGCGGGATTGAGTAACGAACGTCCAAACATCTTCACAAACGTTCACATTTATAATATTAGTAGGATTTTGTAATAAATTGACCGCGCTTTAGGTCGCGTCGCTTTACCTCAACTAGTTTAATATTAGGGCCGTTCTAAATAAACTTCTGATTGTATAGGCTATCTATAAAAGGTAATTTGCAAAGGCATTGCAGAACAAGAAACTATAATGCAGGTATTGTATAACTAAAAACTTGCTGTAAAAAAAATCATCCCGCTCAATTCTACAGCTGCCTTGAAAGTAAAAAAGAACGAGTGCACTAGTGGTGGTTTATGCTACTGGAAATTTCTGAAGTAAAATCCTGCGCGGGAGTTTTAATATTGACAAAGACACATGATATAACAATACGCTTCGTTTCCTCGAAGGGTTGAGCAGAGGTATACGCCCACATTTCGCTAGTTATTTTTAAGTCCCGTGTAATAGGGCTTAGGGGGCGAGCGTATGTGTACGACCCGAGTGAAAAAACGTGCAGCGGGGCGTTCAGCGTTGCGTGCAAGCGGCGAAGAGCGTTCACCGAGTGCCGCTCGGCCGTCACTCAGGACACTCGCGAGTGTTTAAAACGAACGTCCCACGCCCCGCCCCGCCGGACGCTCGAGTCCAGCGTGCACTCAGACCGTACAATATCGCCATCAATCGGGTACAAATCCAGAGTCCGGGTTGCTATTGAGAAATACCAGATGGAATAACCCAATGACACTTAGCCCAACCTGTGAATCAAACCAAAGACTTCATGCTCAGCAGTGGCGCTTGCAACCAGTAGTAGACTACCCACGCAGTCGCATCTCATTAGTACAGAAAGTTAGATTACAAGGTATTAAAGCCACTAGTGAAGAGTTCTAGCTTCTACCCGACTTCGTCCGTCGACCTACCCCATCGCATCGCATCGCCTATTACTTAGTTTTCGCGTCTAGAGTTCTTTCTGACTTTTTTAATTTTGCTCGGCTCCTAAGGGTGTGATCTTAAATAGCTTTCCTCAATAATTGGTCTATCAAATGACTGGTAGTTTCAGAGATTAGTGCGTTCAGACAAACAAACAAACAAAAAAAAATAAACAAATTTTTCAGCTAATACAGTTGAAGAGTTTGGTTTAAAAACTGGAGTTCATATATCTATAATATCATAGATAGCAGATGAACTTCTGTTTAGTGAACATGACCGGGTAAATAATAATAATAATAATGCCTCCTCATCATTTAGAATTATTTAAGGGGACTCTGCGAGTTGGCTTCGGCTCCTCGTACGCCTTCCAAAAGTCCGGGACCCCAGGGCCCCGAGATATGTAAGATCATAATAATAATAAATCCATTTATTTCAGGTAATTACACCCATTGCTAGACATAAATTAACAGAATAAAGTGGATAGAGTTTGAAATTTGTATTTTTGTATTCACTTTTAAAAACCAGAAGGACAGTTCCAGTATTTTATTATTTGTGTGCATGAACATGTCTGTTTGTTCTGAGTCTGGGTGTAATTATCTATATAAGTATGTATTTACAAAAAAAAAAGTAGTGTATGTAGTATATCAGTTATCTGGTTTCCATAGTACAAGCTCTGCTTAGTTTGGGATCAGATGACCGTGTGTGTAATGTCCCAGGATATTATTATTATTATTTTTAAGAACGATAGCTTTGAATTTCGCCATGGCACAATCTGTCAAAAAACTTTAAATTTATCCAGATTTTTGGCCTTGGTTGTCGCTGAGATGAGAATAGATTACAACTTCCTTCAGATCACTTTCGATTATTTTTGCCAACCCTGTATATCAATTGTCCCTATTTATGCAAAAAGGAACTATCCAGCAAAGTGCGTGTTTGGTCGGTGGTTCTTTTTTGCATAAATACGGACAATTAGTAAGGTTTGAATGAAAAATGACTATATTTTTAAACAAACTGAGAGGTGTATAAGTTTTCACGCTTTCTCTGCGCTTGCGCCGCGTCGGTCTGTGCGCCGTGAGCACTGTCACGTTTTATATTTAATCTTTTCAAAATATTGTTAATAATTAGCCGTACTTTATGTAATTTAACTTCGTTTCTTTTA
Organism: Dicycla oo; assembly: GCA_948252095.1. Taxonomy (NCBI): domain Eukaryota; kingdom Metazoa; phylum Arthropoda; class Insecta; order Lepidoptera; family Noctuidae; genus Dicycla; species Dicycla oo. The sequence goes on from OX411728.1 coordinate 24,342,097, forward strand.
AATTGGATCTGAGTGGCGTTAACGACGTTGATCGTGGACTTTTTTAAAGCATTTTTTTTTAATTAGCTTTCGTTTTGAATTGAAATGATTTAGCCGGCTTACAAAAACCGTTTAATTGGCAAAAGATTATTTGTTACATAAGTTGTTATTATTTGTTACAATATATATAACAGTTAATATATATATCAGTTTAACCTCGTAGCCTGGATATTCTTAGATCTAAGAATCTTGCAAATCTTATCATCCAACATTTGGATATTGCTCATGTTGTGCTCTACCAAGTCGTTACGGCTCGTCAGAAAACCGAAATGATAAATGATTTTTTTTTCTGTAAGTAGGTTTGTACAAACACTTTTACTTTTAAAAGGGGAAGTCTGGAAAGTCTGAGAACCAGTCTTACCAAGGGTTATCGTATTACCCAGTTACTGGGTTGTGGAGGCCAGATAGGCAGTCGCTCCATGTAAAATACTAGTATTTAGATGCATCTGGTTAGACAGGAAACCAACCCCAACATAGTTGGGATAAGGCTAGGCAGATTGATTGATTGTTGTTTTATACCCATTGGTTAGATTGGTTGTCAGACTTTTAGGCTTCTGACTACCCGTAACGACTGTCAAAGATCAACAAATGACAGCCGGGACCAGAGGCACGGAGGAGTCTCGATATGTAGATACCTAATAGATGACCACTCATCCACGAACCGACCTTGGCAAGCATAAGTTAACCTTCGATCGACCCGTGCGGCTGTTACCTATATGATAATTTAGCCAATATTCCCTCAGTATAAAAGACGGACAAACAAACAATACAGACATTGTTATCTTACGTGTAGCTAGTCAAGCGTCAAATCTAAGCGATTTTACATTCTTCCTCACTTTTTTACCAGCTCATTGCCAGATTGTTCACTCCTAATTAAAAGATCTTTGCTAATTGGATTACATTCCGATCTCGTGGAAGGAATTAATAAGTTCGGGATAATTAGTCGTTACCCTGATTAAAATGTTTTCATCTGTATAGATAGGAACTTAAACCGAGAGAAACGATTTATGCATTCATACTAACAGGGTGCATTCAGATCCATATTTTGAATCATATTCCATCGGAAAATTTTCATTTTTTTAAATCGTTTTTTCAGTTACTATTTCATTATTTCAAAGTAATATTACATTATCTGTACGCAGCAAATAAAACAGCTAAAATAAAATAATAAATCAGCAATGGATGTTGAAATACTCTAACGAACGACGCATTAAATCAGCTGTTCACTTTCTGCCTAGCTACAGAGTTCATCGAACTCACCACATACCTATTACTTACCCCTCCCAACCAGTAACAGATGCTCCGATTTGTGCATAGAAACACAAACAAATCAGGTTTATTGGATTCTCATAACGTTCCAGAAATAATTTCATGTACCGGGCATCTTAGTATGATATATTGAATTCACCCCCTCAGTCTGCGGAGGACTGTCCCTTACACCCTGTTTAGTATTAGTAGTAGCACAGAACAGATAATGTGAGTAGTAGTATGTTTTTTAGCCTTATCAAAGCGTCAACACAAACCTCCATAGTTCTGAATTTCCGAGACGCTGAAGACTGGAATAAGGGGAGGAGCAACGCGATGGCTGCTTTAGCCAAAGAAAATGCAGCCACTCTGTCAAGAGTGAAAGACTAAGGAGGAGGTTAAGTAGCTATAGCGGGTGTAAAAAGTGGCTCGTGGCTAATAATAACAATACATATGATAATCTATTAGGGCTTCCAAACAAATATACAAAATTTTAAACGCACGTTTTTTTTTTGTGTACATTTACTTCAACATACCTACATTTACAGTGCAAGTTTCATTAAAATCGGTTCAGTATTTTTTAAGATATAGACTAACACGTGTAAGTGGGACGCGAATTATATTTGAATTAACATAAAACCTAATACTGACCGGCAAATTGCAAAAAACGTAAGAATATTTGAATTTCGCGGGCTACCTTAGCGCTTCCCCTTAAGTAATTTCTTTTTGAAGTCGATATTTTTTTTTTAATGTACGATCGACAAAAGCTACGCCTTTCCAATTTTGAAACAATATTGTTTGCAAGCTGCAACTGTACTTATGACAAAGTAAAACATAAGTCCATAGTGGCAGGGTTTTTTCAATCAATCAGTGTACACAAAAATCAACTTTAAGGTGTAAAGGCGTCCGTTTTGTCGATAGTACATTATGCGTTGATAACGGCTCTTGACGCCCTGATGGGTCTTTTAATAACCCGTTGGTATTGATTCGTTGTCGCCCAAAATGTTATCACTACTAATAGCAAAAGCATCAGTGATTAATGTACACAGCTTTTGCAGCAGCAGGTCACTTGCATATCACAGTTACGCTTACGTAGCCTTTCCTTCTTATTCTTAGTTCATAATAAGAAAGGAGGAAACTCCTGCTTCCTCTCTTGTTCCTTTCAAAAATTAGATAATCACCAGTGAAAACGAGCATAACACTCATATCCGTGAAATGGAGTTGATATTTAACTACCTACTTCTTCAAGTGCAGACGACTTTCAAAAGAAATCTAATTCAAACATTGCGATTGCTTAGTGCTTAGTAATCGCGTTAATATTGTCTCTGGGCTTAGGAAATATGAAAGTTTAAGTAGTGTGTTTTTCGTTTTGAAGATGTTTGGGTTAGCTTGTGTTTTGTAAAGAGTGTTTAATTATCATGTCCGAGGCTGGCAGATCAGTTTAACTGTGGAGTGTCTTGTCCATTTTTCTACAACAACCAGCAATTTCAATCAATTCTACTTGTAAACTTTGACGTTCAAACTGCCTTTTATCTGGCTATTTGAAATAAATGACTTGACTTTGGCTGAATAATATGATAATGTGTTTTAATTAGTTTCGCGCTCACATGATGAGTAGGAATTAAGATTAGAATCAATGTGATTAGAATTTGGAACGTCAACTAAAAAGTTACCTACGAGTATTCGAAAATAGAATTGCTTTTTATTATCTCGCAAAAAATATGAAAAGTAATCTTCTTCGGGGATAAATGTGTCTTCGTCTTGGGCGAGCTTTAATCCCTCGCTGCACTCAGGATTCAAGTCATAACCCTCGTGCGCTCGGGTGTTGCCCTAGACCCCTCGCCGATAATCGACTTTTATTTATTATTGTTCCGTACCTCAAAAGGAAAAAACGGAACCCTTATAGGATCACTCATGTGTCTGTCTGTCCGTCTGTCACAGCCAATTTGCTCTGAATCTAGTGGACCGATTAAGTTGAAATTTGGTACTCATATGTATTTCTGTGATCCAAACACGGACGTGTACCTAATGTAAATTAATAAATTTTGAATATGGGGGTGAATTTTTGGGGGCAAATAAGAAAAAAAAGTTTTGCAAACTATACCGTGTGACATATCAAATGAAAGTGCTTACTATACTATAGAATAGAATAGAATAGATTTATTTTTCTTACCACAAATCACAGCTTAAAGTTAATAGTCTACAGATACAATTGTGTACTTAATTTGTGGAAAACTGGTGCCTAAACTAAGTTTATACAAAACCTGTAAGTCAGGTCACCAGGCCCCCTAACAATTCATATATTACAAGTATTGTACTGAAGACGACACACTACTATGATACTGTGAGGGTCTCAAATATATATTTTTAATAATTTTAAAATAAACTGTTTTAACGTTATTTAAGAAAATAGAGGAAAATTGACCATACCCCCTTTATCTTCGAAACTACTAAGCTTAAAATTTGGAAAAAAATACAGAATATACTTCTATACCTATAGATTACAGGAAAACCTATAAGAAGTTTATGGTCTCAAAATAACATGAGAAATCTATCAATATTGTGCGTACAAACTTACATTTGCAGTTGAAATGTATGGGAGAACATGTTTTTCAACTACAATGTTAAGTTGGTTCTAGGGATAAAAATTCATCCCAACTACGGAACTCTTCATTGTGCGTGGTCCCACACGCACTTGACCAGTTTTTTCAGGTTTTTTACACTGAAAATTACGATTTGGAAAAAAAATATGTTAAATTAGAGTATTTTCTTAACAACTTAATATGTGAATATTTTATATTACAACTTATGGTATTTACTAATTATATAGACTTTTTTTAAGTCTTTATTTCAAACAGAAACTAGATTATATGTACAAGCTAAAACTAAAAGATATATATGTATATTATGTACAAGTATATAAAAATCATAAAAATAAAAAGGTGACAAGCTCATAGGGCATCAAAATTCGTCCGCATTATTATTATTACAACTGTAGTTAATTTGTACAGTTTTTCTATCGGATAAAAAACTGAGAATCACGCAAAAACTATCTAGCGTATTTTTATGAAATCTTCACCAATATAAACATACTTTAATTATTTAAGTATGTTTAATATACGTGTTTTAATATACAGTATGTTAACCAACAGAGGGCGTTCCCGTTAACCCGCAATAGTATAGCATCCATACATGCTAAAAAAAATATTACCATTCGAAAACAAAATGGTTTTTATTTTTTTTAATATTAAAATATTCACTAAAAATGTTAAATTGATACGTAAAAGAAACACTCTGTACACGCGTACTTGAAGGACGGAAACATCGCAATTTAGTTTTTATTTTTAGTGAATATTTTTATAATTTTTTTGAATATTTTAATATTAAAAAAAAATAAAAACCATTTTGTTTTCGAATGGTAATATTTTTTTTAGCATGTATGGATGCTATACTATTGCGGGTTAACGGGAACGCCCTCTGTTGGTTAACATACTGTATAATTACAGAATTAAAATCATTAGAATCAATATATAACTTCTTAAGTTAGTAGGTATAATCTTAAAAATATCAAGATTTCATTTAATAGATTACCTGGTCTCAAAAAGTTGTATTGATGACTTAAATGATTATAATTCTGTAAATACATACTTGTTACGGTCGCGAATCATATTTTGATCAACATACAACCAAATACTGACTTGCAAATTGCGAAAAATTTGAATTTCGCGGGCTACCCTGTCGCTTTCACATTTAGGGGAAAAATGGTAGGTTAGATGGGGTTGCTATACAGGGTGGATCATTGTACACAACATTATGAACAACTTTTACTATAGAGCCAAACCTAAAATTGTGAAAATAAATAATCAGCTGTTTCCTACATTTTGACGAGTTATGCGAACATACATGTCGGGAAGAGCAATTTTTTTTTCGCGATTTCTGGTTAAGTCCTATATTAAAAGTGGTTCATAATGATGAGTACAATGACCCTATACGAGGTTATCCATTAATTATTAGACATCCTGTATAGTAAAATGAAAATGTGATTCGACTAAAAAATCCAGAGTACCTAGGATTACTATAGGAACAACAATTTCTTAACGTAGGTACTCTAGGATAGTTTTCCGGAAAAATAGACACGGATGAAACCAGTGCCTGTCGCACGAATCAGGGCGCAAGGTTCAGCTACATAATATTCAAACCAGTGCCTGTCGCACGAATCAGGGCGCGAGGTTCAGCTACATAATATTCAAACCAGTGCCTGTCGCACGAATCAGGGCGCGAGGTTCAGCTACATAATATTCAAACCAGTGCCTGTCACACGAATCGGGGCGCAAGGTTCAGCTACATAATATTCAAACCAGTGCCTGTCGCACGAATCAGGGCGCAAGGTTCAGCTACATAATATTCAAACCAGTGCCTGTCGCACGAATCAGGGCGCAAGGTTCAGCTACATAATATTCAAACCAGTGCCTGTCGCACGAATCAGGGCGCAAGGTTCAGCTACATAATATTCAAACCAGTGCCTGTCGCACGAATCAGGGCGCAAGGTTCAGCTACATAATATTCAAACCAGTGCCTGTCGCACGAATCAGGGCGCCAGGTTCAGCTACATAATATTCAAACCAGTGCCTGTCGCACGAATCAGGGTGCAAGGTTCAGCTACATAATATTCAAACCAGTGCCTGTCGCACGAATCAGGGCGCAAGGTTCAGCTACATAATATTCAAACCAGTGCCTGTCGCACGAATCAGGGCGCAAGGTTCAGCTACATAATATTCAAACCAGTGCCTGTCGCACGAATCAGGGCGCAAGGTTCAGCTACATAATATTCAAACCAGTGCCTGTCGCACGAATCAGGGCGCAAGGTTCAGCTACATAATATTCAAACCAGTGCCTGTCGCACGAATCAGGGCGCCAGGTTCAGCTACATAATATTCAAACCAGTGCCTGTCGCACGAATCAGGGCGCGAGGTTCAGCTACATAATATTCAAACCAGTGCCTGTCGCACGAATCAGGGTGCGAGGTTCAGCTACATAATATTCAAACCAGTGCCTGTCGCACGAATCAGGGTGCAAGGTTCAGCTACATAATATTCAAACCAGTGCCTGTCGCACGAATCAGGGCGCAAGGTTCAGCTACATAATATTCAAACCAGTGCCTGTCGCACGAATCAGGGCGCAAGGTTCAGCTACATAATATACAAACCAGTGCCTGTCTCACGAATCAGGGCGCAAGGTTCAGCTACATAATATTCAAACCAGTGCCTGTCGCTCGAATCAGGGCGCAAGGTTCAGCTACATAATATTCAAACCAGTGCCTGTCGCACGAATCAGGGCGCCAAATTCAGCTACATAATATTCAAACCAGTGCCTGTCGCACGAATCAGGGCGCGAGGTTCAGCTACATAATATTCAAACCAGTGCCTATCGCACGTATCAGGGCGCAAGGTTCAGCTACATAGTATTCAAAAACAGAGCATTTATTAAACTAATTAAAGTTGAAGCTAGTTGCATATTCCAAAACGTATTAGTTTCCTATGGAGAAGAAGGGCAAGAAACTCCTACCCGAAACTATTTTATGTATAAGTCCAACAACCCTTCCCACCACAACACAGAGCATCACAAATCGGTACCGGGCAGCCGACAGGATCCCGTTACGGTCACGGTCACCGCACCGGCTCGCGTGTTACGTAACTATACGGAAAATCAGTTGCTCTAGCTGTACTTATATACTATATGCTACAAGGAACACCACCACTTTATTTATTATGATTGTCTGGTACTAGATAATGCAGAGTTATTAAACTACCTAAGTTACTAAACAGCTTTGTCTTTACGATACCCCAATTGCCTAAGAGTTGCATTAGTTAGGAGGGACCTATCTAATTACGAGGGGAAGCGTCAGGGTAGCCCGCGAAATTCAAATTTTCTTACGTTTTTTGCAATTTACAAGCCGGTATTATATTGTACGTTTATCAAATTATAATTTGCGGCGATTGTATATATACAATAGAATCAGTAATACAACTCCTTAAGTTAGTATAATCCTAAAATGTCAAGATTTCATGATATAGTCATTTTTTAGGCTTAGGTACCTGGTCTTAAAGAGTTGTATTGATCACTTTGATGATTCTAATTATGTAAATAGATACTTGTTATGACCGCAAATTATAATTTGATAAACGTACAATATAATACCGACTTTTTCGCCACTGGCGAAATATGGGTGTACTATTAGGTGCACCTCTGCCTAACCTTTCGGGGAATAAAGGCGAAAAAAAAAGTTATATTATAATAATTTATTAGTCTGCCTGAAAACCGTGGTGTGAATAGTAAATCGTATGAAACGGAAGATCATAGAAGTGGACGCATTCCATAAAAGCCTAAGGTATGGTCAGCAGTGGACTTTGTCATGTCAATTATAATAAAAAGGATTTTGCATATAATGATTAGCGTAGTTTAAGGAGGAAGCGTCAGGGTAGCCCGCGAAATTCAAATTTTCTTACGTTTTTTGCAATTTGCAACTCAGTATTAAGTTGTACCTATAAATTATTATTGCAGTGATTTTCTTCACATTATGTTCACAACGCGTTTGTCAATTATTTATGAGACTTGCATTGTATTTTCAAGCTTAGTTTTGTCGTTAACTAGGGACTTCGCACGGGTAGCCCGATCGTTACAAAAACATAGCTTCACAGGTTCACTACAAGATTTTTATTTAAATAAATAGATAGGTATTATCATCCACAGCATCCACTCTTGCACAATCCAACCTCTTAGTGAGTGCGCACACTATAATAAATTTTAGCCGTCGTAATTTACTCTATTGATAGTGTCATGTCGTGTATTGGCTCGTGGCCAACCTCGTGGCCGACATAGTGTGCGTACAACTTAAGATGAAAAAGCAAGCACAGTCTAACTTGCGCCATTGGTTACAACATTAATTATTATTCTAACATTGTTACATACAAAACTTAGGTTTTAGAAATTCATGAAATTACTACTTATTTAAAATTCGTCATGATTGCTCAATAATTCTGTAACTCGGTGGGAATTCAGTTGTTTTGAGAAAGTTTCACAAGACTGTGTAAGTTCAGCCTTAGCTTCTGTAACACGCTTAACTTTGGGTTGACATCCTGTCTCATGTCATCTTTGTTTCAGAAAGACTGGTCTACTTGTATCGTTTTGGTGTTAACAACAACTCAAAGATCTCGATGCTTCTGTGTGAAGTAATTGTGACCTTTGCTTCACAGAAGAAAAATAACTTCCTCTGGTCGATAGATTAGACGCAAAGCAATTCAAAGTCTTGCTAAAACTAGCGAAAACTACAAACCAAAACGATTCAAATGTAGAAAGGCCCCAAAAAGTTACTGCGCGTGCGTTCATGGAAAACCACAATTTTATCACCACCAGTTTCAAGACTCTTCGTGATAAATTGCGGGGACAAATGTAGTCCATCTTTTTGAAAAACAAGTTAGGTAGATACTATTCTGAAGCAAATTCACACTGGGCTAGCGTGGTGGATTACGGCCCCCCTCTTACAGAGAGGAGGCCTGCGTCCCAGAAGTGAGAAAATTTTTGTCTGATTATGCTATTTTGAAGCTAAGACTGAACTTCATCACAGACCACACAAAAACATTTACCCCTCAAAAATCAACTTCAAAAACCATAAAAATAGACTGTGCAAGCTTTAACAATCAAAAACGGCTGGTCGATTGGCAGAGATGTGCGCAGGTGCCGGAGCGCGACGCAGCTGGCAACGTCATCCCCGCCTGGAAGCGCCAGATGCTTGCCCGAAGAGCTGCTGAGAAAGCCCGAAAGGACCTGGAAAGGGAGCTGGCAGGGGAAGCAGAGAGGCGACGGGCGGCGGCAGTGCCTGCTTGGAAGAGGCAGCTGTTGCAACGGAGAGAAGAAGCAGAGAGCAGGTTGAGGTCCGTTTTGTTTTGGATAGGGCACGGGCAAGGGCTTCAGTCTAGAACTGCTGGGTTAAAAATAGAGTGAATAGCGGTATCTATTTTGAGTTTAAGCGAAAATTATCTGTTTGAGTTTGAAAAATGGGAGGTTTTGGTTCGAGGCCAAAAACAAGGAAGATGCTTAACGTGCTTATTTTCTGCATTTACTTTTTAAATTAAAAGAAATAACAAAACAAACGATGAGGGCGCCACTGTGCGCTCGGTAGCGTCTTAACACATCGAATTGGGATACTGTGGGGGTCAATAGTTTCGGGAAAATTCTTTACAACTTAAGTCCGTAAATGATTATACTTACATTTTCTTTTTGTGTTAATCTTTTCGTCGCTGAATCTTGTGATAAGTAAACTTCATTGACTGAGAAAAAAGCAATTCAAAGACAGTTTCTCTTGTCTGCTTGACTCTTACCTCTTCTTTTATCATTCCAGACATTCCATATATACTCCAAAGGTAGAAGAGACGAATGGGCAGCCGAATGGCGAGTGGCGAGCCTACCCGAGCGGGACACAGCGAGCAGTGTCCATAGACAACATTAGCATGTGTTACGACACTCCTGCGCAACCCATGCGGGCGCCATCAGAAGCCAAACTGTCCAGCGATCATTGTAACGGTTTGTAATTAAATTTGTTTATTTTTTAAACATAATTTTGAATTCCTGATTGCCTAGTTGTTAGCGTGAAGCTTTAAATGGCATATATTTAATCAAACCTCAAATAATTCCCATTTTGCTTTCCAAAAAAATTATTGAACACTTTAATATAATGAATGCGCCTCTTTTTGTTAAGCTTTCTTATTTTGGGGTCTTAAAAATACTAAATAGCCAAGTTATTGGGACCTACTTAGATTTACGCATTTGGTCATAGTTCTAACCTAACCTAACCAATTTGGTCGGGGGGCTTAGTTATTGCGACCAATTCGGGCTCACGCGCAGCAGCAAAAAGCCGGCGCCGATAAATACCGCCGATTTGTATTATTCTATTCGGGAAACTTCTTATAATTTACGGACCGTTATTGGTTAAAATTAAGACTCTTGTATCTCTTTACACGCATAATAAAGGGTTCCGTAGTTGGGATGAATTTATCCGAAGAACAAACTTAACATTGTAGTTGAAAAACATGTTCTTCCATACATTCCAACAGCTAATGTAAGTTTGTACGCACAATATTGAGAGATTTACTATGCTATTTTAAGACGATAGACTTCTTATAGGTTTTCCTGTAATCTATAGGTATATAACTATTTTCTGTATTTTTTTTAGAAGTTTCGAAGATAAGATGGTAAATTTTCGTCTTTTTCTTAAATAACATAATTTAAAATTATAAAGAAATAAACTATTTGAGGCCCTCACAGTAAGCTCTTTCATTCGGTATGTCACACGGTGCAGTTTGCAAAATTTTATTTTTATAATTATTTTTTGCCCCCAAAACTGACCCCATATTCAAAATTCATTTATTTATGTTACACATCCGTGTTAGGGTCACAGAAATTTAGTTTTGTACCAAATTTCAACTTAATTGGTGCATTAGATTCGGAGCGAATTGGCCATGACAGACTGACAGACAGACAGACAGACACACGAGTGATCCTATATAGGTTGCATTTTTCTTTTTGAAGTACGTTACCCTAAAAATGCTAGGAAGCGAGCTTTAAACAATATGAGATTGTAGGCCACAGGGACAAATTTCCACTGATAAAAAATAAACCTCTTGTCTGATTAGTAGGTACCAGTTCGCGCTGATTTGGCTAAAAGTATGAAAACTGCGTGCGCCGACCAGTTACACCGTTAGATTTGATATAGTAATGAAGTCTACTCGACTTTTGAAATCAGTAGTTATTATGGTATCTTAGAGACCAAAAAACCAATCACCACGTTCTTATGTGGCTATTTAGAACGCCACAATAAAAAAAAAATACGCACTTATTTGTTCATATTGCACTTGCAGGTCATTCCACGTCTAACGGCAAACATGTGAACGAAGAAGAAGAAAAGGCAAAGATTATACCCTGGCGAGCACAACTGCGCAAGACCAACAGCAAGTTAAACCTCCTAGAGTAGGACAGAATACAGGACAAGAACCGGAGAGAGTAGAGCTTCACGCAGGACAGGAACCGAAGCGTCCGCACCTGAAGAGCCACCACACGCGGCGTGTGTATGGACCGCGCGGCTGCATCGGGCCTAGCTCTACAAGTGGCAAATAGTCAAATAGGAAAAAATAATGCTCAGTGGCTCTCTCATAGTTTACGACGTAAAATTTAATTTATTTAGGTTAATTTTGTAATTATTGCTATTTATTATTTTGTATTACTTACTCGAAATTTATGTATGAAGAAGAACTAAGTATACAAGCCAAATGTGACTAAATGCCGCGCGGTTTCACTTGCGATTGTAGGCTAATATATATTTTAGTCCCATTTATATCCCAAAATTTGTGAAGCAACGCCATTCAGTGTATTAAGTTATGTTCGTTGCTCGATGTGGATATAAATCTAATGTTATAACGAGTCCAAATAATTGTTGAAGTGATCGATATGCGAAAATGTATTGTATTTTATTGATAACCGACATTTATTATAAGGAATGAATATGAAAACAAGATTTTTCCGAGTCGTTAAGTAGATTTAGACTAAAGTAGTAACTCCAACAATATTTGATTTTTTAGTAATATGTTTTATTTAAAAAAAATATATTTTGCATGTTTTTGTTTGTTATTTGACGTCAACTTTTATATATAACATTTCCAACTAAATTTTCATATGTATCTGATAGAAATAGATACGTATTTTAAATTTGGTATATAAAATTTCGTTAACGATTAAAAATAAATGATTTATGTAGGTACTTATTTTTACTGTAGTCATGTAAAAATGTAAATCTACTAATAGATGGTTTTAAATAAGTATATTCTAGTTATCGATATAGAATATGGTCTATACTACTTATCTTAAATCACTACGGAATAAATATTGTTGTAAAAATCGAGAAATAATTTCGATCAAGAATGATAAGAGGTCGAAGCTCGATAAACTTGTACCGTCCAAACTTATAAGCAAGCTACAGTCAAAACCATTTACGACGACATCGTGTAGAACATCATACCGATTATATTGATCAAAATCAAAGGTCCCGGTTAAATGCTATACGACTGCCTTATAAAAATCATAGGTCCCGGTTAAATGCTATACGACTGCCTTATAAAAATCATAGGTCCCGGTTAAATGCTATACGACTGCCTTATAAAAATCATAGGTCCCGGTTAAATGCTATACGACTGCCTTATAAAAATCATAGGTCCCGGTTAAATGCTATACGACTGCCTTATAAAAATCATAGGTCCCGGTTAAATGCTATACGACTGCCTTATAAAAATCATAGGTCCCGGTTAAATGCTATACGACTGCCTTATAAAAATCATAGGTCCCGGTTAAATGCTATACGACTGCCTTATAAAAAACACTGCTTTTTACTACACTACCTACTTATTACGACATAAGTACCTCATTAAACGACAACATTTACCTAATATCTTCGGAGAGCTATACGGCCGCCGCCGTAAGGAAAAAGGACGTAGGTATCTACAGACATATTCAAATGGAGAAAAAAAAAATATTTTGTCCTGTTTAAGTTAGAATTATTAGGTTTTCATCAAGTTTACGCCAATTTAAAAATACTGGTAGATGCGTATTTTTTTGCTGATTCCGAATGTGTAAATAACTCTACTTCGAAAAAAAATGTCAGTTAAGTACATCTTTTTTCCTTATGACGGCAGTATACCTGTTAGAACGACCAGCTTTATTGTAAACAATTTGAATAGGTATATAACTGTATTCACATCTGGCACAGTATAATGGTCTATGGCTATTACGGTCGCAAAAAACAAAAATGTGTCGAGTTTAGGGTCTTTTGTAATTCTCAGAAACAGAATACACGGCCATGCAGTATAATCAAAGCCCGCTTTCTCCTCTCAGCCCTCTTCAGTCAGTTTGTTACTTATCTGTATACAAGACGCACCAAAATATACTGTTCAGTTAATTTTGAAACTTTTAACATGTCGCAAACATATTAATATCGAAAAAACAGCGCCTACCTACATATGTATTTAAAAATATTATTTAGTAAAAAATTACCTTGTACCTCGAAAACTGTTTTTACGGCCAAATATGAGTAGTCCTTTCGATGTCGTTATATCAGATTTTGACTGTATATTGATTAACTTAAAGTCGACATAAAACGTTGAAGTAACACATTTGCTCAAACTAGGCAATAAGGCTTGCCTTTTCCTAACTACGTATGGGGTCGGCTGCCAGTCTAACCGGATGCAGCTGAATACCATTATTTTACATGGAGTGACTGCTTATATAACCTCCACAACCCAGTTACTGGGTAATAGGATACCGCTTACTAAGACTAGTTATAAGACTGGTTGGTTAAATATAAGTCTTCGTATCAGCCAGAATACTAATGACGTAATTACGAAAAATATATTTAAAAATGTAAACTGTTAGGTTTTTTTAATTATGCAAGTGATACCATTGTTGCAATATTAGTGTTAAGCTTAAAAAGTGGGCTTCTGCAATACATTTTGTGTGACCTACTTATTTCTACGTGTGTTGATTTTATTCAGTACTTCTGAATCTTATTGTAATGTTGTTAAATAAAACGCTATTTGCTTAAAACCTGTTTTATTCACCTATACCTAATATACAAGGTGGCCTATTGTTTTATAACACGTCTTATGCCATCTACCGGATTGTGTGCACAACACTAACCCGAGTATATCGCAACACAAACAAGATTGATCATCGATAACAACAGTACCTACAGACTACTAGCGACATCTAACATTCGACGTGTGAAGTGTCCGTGACGTCAACGACGGTTACAAACACAGAGGTAGTACATTGAATAGGTACCTATATGGGAATAATCAGTAGAGACTTTTAGTTGCAACGCCATCTCTCGTTAATTTAACGAGTTATAAAACTTTACAATATACCTATAGGTATAGATAGCAAATGTATCGACCGTAGGTCCTTATCTACCTACTTTGTTGCTGTTTTTGCTTTTTCTTGATTGAGCCATTTTCGTTACACCATGGGCTATTTAGATATTTATAACATGGTGTAATGTAAACGGCTCATGTATTTCAAAGAAAACAACTGCATAAATTTAATCACTTTTTATTTCTCGTTTTATAATATTGGCTAGCCATTTCCTGCACTTTGTCATTCACTTCAGTGTTCTAATTCCTTTTAAAATTTTATTAGTATCCTTACACCAATTATATCAGAAAAATCTGCATAACAAATCTTGCATTCATTCTCATTCATGTCTTCATTTCATGGTTCCTTTCATGGTTTCTTATTATATATGTGATCATATCTTGCTGTATTGAAAAACATTCCATGGCTTCTTCAGTAGGGTATGGCAAATGTTTATTTTCTAGGGAGTAAGTAATCTCGCATTTGTACATAATCTAAATCATCTTTATTTTTCGTAAAAAAGCAAGCATTGCACACCTTACAATTTTTAAATATAATTTTGTAACACGAGTTTCGATGTAAATAATACTCCAGGATAATACTTAAGACCTATATTTAAAATAACATACGGCACACAAGAATGTTATAAAAAACAAATGAGGGTAGCAAGAGAAAAAAAGATAAGTAGCTAAGCCTATTCTTCCGCTAAGAAGGTAATGCAAAAAAAAAAACAAGTTAAGCTAATAAGCCAGTATAAACTAGGCCAGTATACACAGGAAAATCAATGGTACGCTAATTACAAATACAAAACAACAAAATTAAATGAACAAACAGTAAGCGAGAAAGAAAATAGAATGAATACGTTAAGTATTTAAGTTAAGTAGTTACTTGCAAAAGAAACTAACTATCAACTTCTATAAATAAATGCGTGAGGCGCTAAAAGCAAAATAACTCCACGAACAATACGGCACCACGGTAATACTCCGCGCGGGCGGGCGGGTGCAAAGGACGGGGAGATTGACATACTCTCTAATTCGCGGTAATGTGCTCGGTGAATTTTAGTTGGTTGTCGAGAGTCACCCCTAGGTATTGTTAACTGTTGGGGGTATGTATGCCGATATGATGGTGATGGTGGGATGACCGGTCATACCTAGTCGACTGACGCCTCAATGTGCGAGAGTGATGGGGTATCTATGGGTATACAATACAGGGAATTTTTGTAATAGATGATGGTGCCGCCCCCTTGCCTACCAACCCTGTCGTTGCGAACGACACGGTAGTTGGCGACTTTAGGTATTTGTAGAATCGTAGTGACGGTTTAAGGAAGGTTTCTTGTAAGAGGAATATGTCAAGTTGATGGTCGCGAAGGAAGGTCGCGATTTCATCTCGTTGACCGGACATGCAAGCCGGACAAGCCAATTTCAACGGATTTGGGTTTGATTCTGTTAGTGGTGTCGTGTGTATTAATAATGGTGTGAAGTTGGTGAAGAACGTGGACAGGTCGGCGTATTCCGACATCAGGGCCATAGTGGCCTCTCAGGCGCCATCGCGGCCGCCTTCGTGGGCGTCTTCGTAGGCGCCGTCGCAGGCGCCTTCGCAGCCACGGCCCCGCCCTTCGCCTGCCCTGCCGACCCTGGTTTGGCCGTGGCAGCCATGGCGGCACACGAAGCCGCCTTTGGCTGGCCCGAGGCCGCCGGTCGGCCTAGCGGGGGCCGCAAGACGATTCCCTCAAGGACCGAGAACCGGTTGTTAAGGGCTGCCAGCTCCTTCCGCACCAAGGCCAGAACTCGGTCCTCTGCAGGCCCGAGGCCGCCTTGCCCCTGCTGCACCCCCTCCTGCAACACCTCCTGAGCGCCGGCTCCGCGGAGCCTGGCCAGGTCTGCTCGGAGCTTCTCATTCTCCTTTCGGAGAAGCTCCATGGCGGCTGTCAAGCGGGCGACCTCCGCCCGCATTTCGGACATTCCGTCCGACGGAGGCCCTTGAAGTAGAGCCTCCGCTGCCGCCATAATGGAGGCCTTGGCTGCGGGTATGGCCTTGTCTTTAGAAGACTGCTTCTTCTTCAAGGCTACACCCTTGACTGCAGCGGCCACGACCTCCTCAAACCTGGCCCGCTCCGAATTGGAGCCACCAGCGGCGTCCGACTCATCGCCAGACGCCTCCACGGCGCTCCCCTCGGCCGACCCGGCTGAGCCGTCCTCCTGTACGGCGTTTACCCGGCTCTTGCTCTTTTTCCGGCCTAGGCCCCGGCGAGCATATTTTGGAGCCGATTTCAGTCCGCCGTCCGAGGAAGACTCCTGGGCATCTCCCGGATTTAAGTTCCGCTTCAGGAAAGCATTTTTCCTTCCAGCGGCCCCCACCACTACGCACTCCGGGCTCTTCGCGCCCTTCACTCCCGATGCGGCGTCGGACTCCGACCCCGCATCACTCCTCTCCCTCTCGTCTTCTCGTCTATTGTTTTTAATTGGTCCCATATTTGTTCCCACGAGTAAAAACTTTGACACTGGCTCAAAACTGTGGTTCGCACTAGCGATTAATTTAGCTACCCATTAATCAAGCTACCAACCTCCCTCACGGTGCGCCGCCGCTTGAAGGTTTGGGGTAATTTTTTATAGAGGTTTTCTTCCTCGCGGTCCGGGCGGTTAAGCCAAGACCCTCGACCCCCGTCAAAAGTCAGAGACATGACCTTGAACAATCTTCGGGGCTACGAGACTAACGGTGGCAGAAGGAAATGACTTCCTCCTGCCTGCCCGGCGGCAGGGTTAGTGCACACCGAGCCCGCTCTTACTCCGCCGCTGTGTGCTTAGAGCAGAGGGACACACGTTGGAGCGTATCTCCGACAAGATATTGGCATACCGGCAACAAAACCCCTTAGGCACACGTGCCTAAGGGGAACCATTGCCCGCACCCCAGGGTGCACCGTCCCGGAGACTGGCCTTCCCCCCGGACGTATCCGTAAGGGAACTCCAGCCCACGGGCACTCGGGGAGGTTTCCTGTCCACGCACGCCGACCTACCTAGCGGCGTCAGCGTGGTATGTTACGCTGACGACACGCTGGTCCTGGCGCAGGGGAGGTCGCACCAGGCGGCGTCTGAATTAGCGACACGCGGGGTTGCGATAGTCGTTGAGAGGATCCGGCAGTTGGGACTCGAGGTGGCCCTGCAAAAGTCCGAGGCCATGTGTTTTCATGGTCCTCGGAATGCGCCACCGTGGGGTTCCCAAATAACGGTAGGAGGGGTGCGCATCGGAGTCGAGTCGACGATGAAGTACCTGGGACTCGTCCTCGACAGTCGGTGGTACTTCGTGGAGCATTTCCGACGTTTGGCTCCCAGACTGGAGCGGGCTGGGGCTGCCTTGAAGCGGCTCCTGCCCAATCTAGGAGGTCCAAACGCCTCATGCCGGAGGCTTTACGCGGGGGTCGTGCGGGCCATGGCCCTTTACGGGGCACCGGTGTGGGCGCGTTCCCTGAGGCTGCGGCCAGTCCGCCGGTTGAACGCGTCCCAGAGGGTCATGGCCATTCGGCTAGTCCGGGGTTACCGCACGGTCTCCGGTGAGGCGGCGAGCCTCCTTGCCGGATTGCCGCCTTGGGATCTGGAGGCGAAACTCCTCGCGCACGTGTGGGAGTGGCGCGAGGAGGCGAAACGCCGGGGCGTAACTCCGCTGCCGCGAGAAATCACGGTACAGCGGACAGAGCTCCGGCGGGATCTCATGGCGACATGGAGAGTGCGACTGTCGCAGCCCAGCGCTGGGCACGCCACAATTGCGGCGATAAGTCCCCTCTTTGAGGAGTGGTTAAAGAGGCGCCACGGCGTCCTCACCTTCCGCCTGACGCAGGTCCTCACCGGACACGGTTGTTTCGGGAGGTTCCTGTTTCACATAAGGCGGGAGGAAACGCCCGGGTGTCACCATTGTGTGGATCGCCCAGAGGACACGGTGGAGCATACAGTGGAGGTCTGCCCGGCTTGGGCAGAGCACCGCCGTGTTCTCACGGAGGCGATCGGCGGCGGCGATCTCTCGCGTCCGAGCCTGGTCCAGGCCATGGTGCGGAGCGAGAGTGCATGGGAGGCCGTCACCTCCTTCTGCGAAGCGGTAATGCTCGCGAAGGAGGAGGCGGAACGCGTGAGGGAGAGGCAGCCTCACGCCCTCAGTCGCCGCAGGAGACGCCCTGGACGGCGGGAATCGATAGCCGATTCCCGGCCACCGTAGGCGCGAGCTTGCGGACGGTGAGTAGTGGGTAGCTCGCCGTCCGGTGAGGACCAGGCCCGGGTCGACGGCGCGTTGTGTTCCACGCGCGCCTCAAAGAGATGTCAGCAAAAGATGGGGTCCAATAGGGCCGATGCCGCTGGGGTCGCGGGTTGTTTGAAAAAGATACCGTGGCCTATACCAGAGGCAACTGAAGGAACACGGGTGGGTTTTAGTCAGTAAAAGTCTGACACGCCCTTCCGCTCCACCCAGAGCGGGAGAAGTTATTTGATGATTTCCCATCCACAAAAAAAAAAAAAGGGCCATAGTGGCCTGAATGTTACCTTCAGCTGCTAGCAACTTGGCTGGAGTTTTTTTTTTGCTGCGGGTAATGATGTACGGGTCAAAAACCGCGCTAGTACTTCGAACGTACTGGGGTTACAGTGGTGGCAGCGCGGGTGCTGGCGCCAAAGGCGGGCGTGGGGGCACGGGGGGGAGCAGCTGGCTGCGGGATAGGTTTGCCTGCTAGCGCGGGGGTGCGGCGTAGGGATGCTAGCTTGTGAGCTAACATGCCTGGTGGCGGAATAGGGCATGCCAATGGCGCATGTTGGTTGGTGCGGGCGGCACCTGTGTAGGCTTAAACGCTGGGAATGACTGCTGATTATTCAGCAGGTTCCATGGCGAAGGTCGCTGTGGTCTGAGCTCATTTGTGAGCGGACTGGTCAGCGGCAACTTAGCGCGCTGTTGAGACTGTTTGGGACGTGGGGCTCTGGGGCAACCACGGTAGCTGGCCGGGTGACCGGTCTCGCCATAAAGGACGCAGCTTGGTGGCTCCGTGCAGAGCGCCAGGTCTCCTGAGCGTGCGCACTCAGCCGTTGCGTGATCGCCTAGGCACTTTACGCACCTAGGTCGCGCAAAGCAGTTGCGCTGTGCATGACCATACAGCTGGCAGTTGTGGCACTGGCCGGGAATTCGAGCTTTATTTGGTCTTTCGACCTTAATGCCTGCAAGGGAACATACTGACCTTACGTCATGTATGGCCTTGCCGGCGTCTGAATTTTCTAATACGACAATGATCATGTTGTAGGGTTCACCGTTGCGCCCGCAATGAACCTCGAGGACTGGGAAGCTCTGGACCTTGAGATCTTCAGCGATCACGTCGGTTTCGAGCTCTTTAGGTACGCGCTTAATGACACACCTAAATTGACGGTCTTCGGTGAGGGCGTAGGTGTGGAAGGACACCTTACGCTCTTTGAGGAGTCGCGTTAGCGATTGGAAGTCATCAGTGGTAGGTACCTGGACCTTGATACCTACTTTTGTGGTACGGGCGTGTGCATGTTTATGCGTTCGCTGGCGCAGGCCTGGGAGACAGTGGTCCACAGGCTCTTGTCGTGGATGTGGAGTGGCGGTGGGGTGGGCAGCTTGGGGGCCGCGGGGGCCGCAGGCTGGGTGCCTGGTTTAGGGGTGGCGGAGCGGGAGCTCTGCGAGGGGGCCACTAGTAGAGTGGCGGGAAAAGAAGTGTCTTGCTTGTTCTTCTTGGTGGTCGTGGTGGAGGTGGAGACGCTCACCATCTGTGATTTGGCCACACGTTTTCACGATTTTTTACCTACTACGGTTATGAAGCCGTCGGAGGAGGAGCCGGCCGCATCAAGGTCGGATGTATGGCCGTCGTCGGACATGGCCGAGGTTATTCCGAGGCATATCGTCGTTGGTAGGGGGTCAGAGTCGGGGGGCGGGAGTGTTCCTCGGCACTTGCGAGGGCTTTCCGAGCAGGTCGGGCTAGCCGGGCTGTCAATGGTGAACTGCCGTGGGGCAGGTGCAGCCGATGGTAGCGCGAGAGCTGCTACCAGCTGGGGATATTTTCCCGTATCGGGTCGTGAGCGAGGATCTCGCTGAGGAGTTGGGACTAGCAGCTCTGCTTTTCCTTCCATTATGTGGGCGGACCGAATATATCTGGGTGCTGTGTTAGCTATGTCCCTGGGCTGGTGGCCCAGGGGTGAGGATATGCCTATCCGACAGTGAGGTGGGTGTGTGGGCGTAAAGTCAGTCAGTTTCGGCGGGGATAGAGCAACAGTAAGGGTTATGGATCAGGTGGCACTTGGTCGAGTATCAAACCTTCGTACTCACGTGTCTACTCAGTCCCGTAACAGTCCCAGAAGAAAAACGAGCTAGCCGGGCGGGGCACGTCTTTTATATCTGAGTGGCGCTATCGCAGCGGCGCGAAGTGTGCGTGTGTCGAAAGCTTGAGAATGTAATCGGGTGGACGCTCGAGTTAGCCGGTCATTTGCAACAAATAGTCAAAAACTAATAATATAACCACATCACGCCTGTATTCCCGAGGGGTTTAAGCAGAGGTGAACTGCAGAAAAGCTGGACATAACTGCAAAAGTCATTGGCTGTTGGGTTACAATTTTCTTAGTTACATGAACATTGTCACTTTTATTACCACTGGTATCTTTCATACCAGCAGACGTTGAAGGCTGGACTTCAGGATAGTTGCAGCTTTGATTTGTAATATCTGTCATTACTTTTCTTTTCTGAGACCCTGGAACAGAAGATATGCCATTTTATACTAAACCAAAAACATAAGTATCACCACATTAAACTAAACAACAACTAATCTTCTGCCCAGCCTTTTCCCAATTATGTTGCGAGTATGCTTCCAATCTAATCATATGCAGCTGAATACCGGTATTTCACATGGAGCAACTGCCTATCTGACCCTCTACAACCCAATTACTGGTTCGAGCGAGGCACGGAGGGGCCTCGGTATGTAAAGATGGTCACCCATCCACGGTACCAACCGCGGCAAGCGTAGCTTACCCTAATCGATCGACCCGTGCGGCTGTTATTCCTTAGCCACAAGCCTCTCTAGCTCAAAACTAAAGAAAAGGTAATGCTTACTAGCATTACCTTTTGTTTTTTAGATTGTCGATTGTTATCATATTAGGTACTTACCTAATATGATAACAATCTACAAAACGCTTTGCAAAATTGGCAGATGTATGGATTTCATAGGTAAAACTCTTCTCAAACTCCAAAATCAAGTTTATTTTGAAGCGTGATTTGGACCAAGGTGAACTCTCTGTGACCTTCCCAAAGGGTACTTGGTATAAATGGTACAAGTAGATATAATATTGCACATACCCATAGAAGTCATTGGCTGCTGTATTTCTGCTTCATCAGTTAGAATGACATTGACATATTGATCACAAGTGATGTCCTTAATACCAGATGTAGATGTTGATGGCACTTCAGGATTATTGTGGATTTGATGGCACTTCAGGATTATTGTGGATTTGATTAGCAATTACTCTTATTGCTTGTCTATTAACAGAGAATCCTGCAACAGGTGATACACCTTAATTAAATTGTGTTATCCTATAAAATAGAACATTCTCAATAGAAAACGAAACAAGTATTTGAAGGTCTGATTTGAATTTGATATTGAACAATAACTTGTAATTAATTACCAATACTTAAACACATGATTGTACATGTGATAAAACAACTTTTACTATGGGACAAAACCTGAATTTGCAAAAAAAAATCAGCTGTCCCATAATCATAATATTGCATAACTCTTCAAAATGTAGAGAGCAGCTGTTTGATCCCATAGTAAAAGTTGTTTGTTATCATGAGTAGAATCATGTTATAGAATAATATATAATATAGAATATGGAATATAGAATATGGCGCAAAGTCAAAAATGCCGAAACGAAATGTCACTTTGTATAGAAAGAGATGTGTCTACTATTCGTAGAGATAGACAGTGGTCATGCTAAGTCCGCTGGTCACACTAACATCAAATGCCATTAATCATTGCATTATTTTGATTTTTTCACGCATGTATCAAAGACATTGAAGACTACCAGCCGTATGGTAGATTACAGCCCACTCCCTGTCGAAGAGAGGAGGCCTGTGTCTCAGCTACCTCATGTGGGAATCATTGTAGGCTGATTACGCTTATGCAAGTTAAAATAAACATATTTATAATGAATAACAGGTACAATACAATTTCTAGTAATATTGCAAGTTCAAGATAAGTGTGAGATTGCTAAAAATAGCATTAGTGCAACCTTTTTAGTCTGAATAATCAAAACTAGTTAGTAACTGACCTGGCACATAAAGAGTTGGAACAGCATTAGCACTAAGCCGCTTACTCTGAGTGCGATATATTCCGTCAAAGTGGCAGTCGCACACTTTTCACACATTTTACGATATTTCTTTATATTTTGGTTGTCTAGTTGCAAAATATCTCCTCCAATGGTATTCAACCAAGTTCTGAATCGATCTGCGTCATTATTAGGAACAGGGAACAATGTAGAGCTACATTATTAGAAGCTAAAATGAAGAATGTTTTGTAATTATTAATATTCATATTGTAATTATTATATTGTAATATTTAGATATAATTTGTACAATGTTTTGTATTATTAGGTATGCATTTCTATTGAAGTATTATAATTATCACAACATTTAGTACAAAACAGCGATTAGACGAGGATGAATAAATTGATGGTTATTATTTTAATGTTATACCTTGCTTACAATAGTTTGTATGTACTACATTTCTACATTATTATTGTAGAATTAAATACAAGAATAGTACTTAAAAAGTTACGTACGTGATTTTCCACAGCCCGGTACAAAACAGATTTTGTGATTGTGAGCCATCATAAAATAATTCCGTATCGCAAACGTAAATCAGAAGTCCATTAAACAATGCCACATTCGTAAAGAAATAACCGAATCGTCGTAGTCCAAAAAAACAATGACAAAATCTTAAATCAGAAATACTTGAGTCGGAGTCCAAAAACAAAAGCAAAATCTAATAAAACACAGCGGAAAACACGAGAGTATTTGAGTTTTTTGAACACAGAACAGAAACAGAACACTATTATCCTACCTAACGGTCAGTGTTGCCAGATGGCTTTGTGTATTTCCCCCCAGACCTAACCAAAAAACCCCCGAAAAACTGCTTATCCGAAAAAAAACCCCCCAGCCTATTTACTAATTCTTTTCTAACCCAGATTCAGTTTTTTGTATTATTTTAAAGGGAAAAAATTGAAAAACATGTTTTTTGTGGCTTTTTAATTATAATTATTATTTTTAACTTAGGTTAATTCAGCCAGAGCTTCTAACAGTAAATAATTATCATTACCACTTCCAACTTCAGTTACATTTACTTATATTAGTATTAGTTATATTATACATTTTTCCAAGTTAAATTTTCTCTGAGGTTGGAAATAAATTAATACATCCCTCAGGTAATGCGTAACGAATTCTAAGAATTGCCTCTGCACTGTCTGCAGGAGCGTTAGGGTAGAAGCGCGAACGAACTAACCACGAATGAGTGAATTATTGAAAAGTACATGAAGCATGAAGATGAGGTGAGCTAGTAAGCGTTGTTCTTAACGTTCCATTGATTCAATCGATCGACTCTTATCGTTATTTTGCGATGAACGATTAGCATTAAAAAAAACTCCTAAAAAACCCCATTTGATATTTTTCCCTCCGGAAATCTCCCCAAAGGATTTCTCTCCCCAAAATTCCCCCCAGAGGCTAAAAAAAACCCCGAATTTGGAGGGAATCCCCCCCATCTGGCATCACTGCTAACGGTTTTGTTTGAAAACTGTTATTTATGGCCGATCAGTGTGCATGAGCGTCAATCAAAGAGTAGAATAATCTCTCTATTATTACCTCTCTATTATTACTTTGAGAATAACCAAAGTGTCTTTGGTAACCAAAGACCTATAGTAAGATTGTACTCGTAAGAATAACTCTCGACCTGAGAGATGCATAAGGTCGAATGTCGACATCAGAGTAAAATAACTTTAATAGTCAGCTGAAACCAGTATCTCGCGCTCTTTCTATGCATATAACAATCATAATTCTATCTCTTTTCGTTCTGATAATAATACAAATGCATAAGGTCGAATCTGTCGAATTTCCAAATTTATATTGTGGAATAAGGCTTAATAGCAACTACAGTATTTATGCTTAAAATTTTGGTTTAATTAGAAGGTCGAACATTGACTTCAGCTTTTATGCTTTTAAATTATTTTATGCGTAACGAAGGGACTATTTTGTCATTCGACTTTATCCTACAAGGATTGTTGGTAAAAATAATACGTATTGTCAGATAGAACTTTATGCCTCTTGAAATTAAATAACCAGATGTCGTACCTTGAGATATAGTGTAATGCCCCGAAAATTTTAATTGTTTGGTTAAGGTCTACAAACATAATTAGTCCTTATGCCTTTAAAAAGTGCTACTTTATCGTTGTACAGAAATGCCTATGTGAAAAAGAAACACTATTCCATTGACTTCGTGACCGCACACCGACGCGATAGAATGACATCGGACATTATCGCCGGTAACTCGGCCGTTTTCGGCGCCACAGTGGCTTGACCTATCAGCGCATAGCACCGATCGAGTGTCGCGTGCGTTTTGTTTACAAGCACAGACCATTACAAGTCTTGTTACTCGCGCGCGAGTTGTTATTATTGTGCCGAATTATTAATGACTTCTGATTTATTTAATTGCTTGTGTGTGAATTAGTGGTGACTATTCAAGGATTTTAAGTACTTAATATACTAAGCAATGGATGGCGAAGATCAGGTAAGTACAAAACCTATAAATAGGTACCTACAGATTTTATATTGTCAAGTCGTTTGGTGTGGATTAGTGATATTTTATCGGTTATAGTAGGTATTCATTTAAATATGTTGTGAACTTAGGTGTATCTACGTTGTTCTTTTTTCAGGATGTTATGTTCACCCAATTACTCAATGAACGACGCAAACTAGTCAATCTTCGAAATTTGATTCAGTCCCGTAGTAATGAAGCTAAAGCTAGCGTTACAGGTGCTTTAGTGGCCGGTAAGTTAATTTCTTACATTCCTACTCGTTTTAGAAGCAAATCGGTATAAGTAAGTATAAAAATTATAATCAAATTGTTTTGTTTTTGTAGAGGACGACATACGAAATCTATACAAGAATCCAATTGCAGGGCCAAGTTATTGTCATGAGAAGACAAGACATGATGTCAATGCGCGTATATTTGAATCAATCGTCGGTCGACACTTGTGATGATTGCGATGCATTTGAGAGAAAGCTATTAGTTAGATGTTGTGGATGAAGAGCTGAAAAATAATATAGAAAAGAAAAGGAAATTCATGCTAAGACTGCTGAAGAAAGATATAACTTGAAGAGAAATGACAAAAAAGAAGCAGAATCAAGTTCAGGCGAAAAAAAAGTATTGATTTTAACTAATAGTAAATCTTTTTATCTACGAAAGCTTTGGACGTTAAATTTCACAATATTTGATTCTACAGCTAATAGAGCTGCAAACATGATATGGTCTGAAAATATAGGTGGCAGAGGAGGAAACGAAATAGCGTCTTGCCTAATTCGATGGGTTGAAGAAAATTATGAAAATCTTACTAACGCGAGGGAATTAACTCTGTGGTCTGATAATTGTGCGGGCCAAAACCGAAATTTGATGGTCGTGATGGCTTATATGTGGATATTGCACAAACATCCCCAGCTGAAAATAATAAACCACAAATTTATGCTGAAGGGTCATACACACATGGAAGTCGATCAAATACACTCACAAATCGAAAAAAAGAAAAAACAATGCAGATTGCGATACCTCGAGACTGGTCTCAGTTTATTCGAACTTGTGGAGGAAGAAGAACTTTTAATGTCTATGATATGCAGCTTCATAATTTTAAAGACGTTACGTCTTTATATAAGAAAAATGGTCCTTTTGTTTTTAGAAAGAAGAATAAAGATTAAAAAGATTTTAAAATATCAGAATGTGTTTGGCTTCAGGTTAAACAAGACCAGCCCGGAATGTTATTTTATAAAAATACATTTGAAGAAGATTTTACCGAAATATCTTTAATCCGAAATGCTTCTAAGCGAATTCAGTTCCCTGAACATTTACCTATGTAAGTCAAACTGAAAAGCCCATATCGACGGCAAAATACAATTATTTGATGAGTCTTTTGCAGTGGATTCCACGGGAATTCCACACATATTATAAAAAATTAAAACATTCCGAGAGTCAGGCAGATTTTCCTGAAGTGGATTAAATTTGTTTGTTTCCATTTTTTTTAGTTTAAAAAACAAGTTTGAAAGTCATAATGTTTAAGTTTTTATTATTTTTCTAAATTTTATTTTATTAACTCCAACCTTATGTACTTAATAATAATTCATTTAAATGCCTGATAAATAGATACATGATAAGATCGGACGTAACTAAATTTCTATTTTTGGCCAAGTATAATGTTACATGTTTTAAAAAAGCTTAAAATACGCATTGAATTTACTAAAAAATTGCAGGCATAAAGTTGAATCAGTAAATATAATTAAAAGCATTCGTTGTTTAACAACTCTGTACAAGCATAAGGTTGGATGTCACCAATAAATTGTTTTTGACTAATAAAATATTTTTATTTTACCGTGACTGGTTTTATTACTATACTGTTACAAAGGTAGATAACTTATCTAAAATATTATACTATTTTTGTTAACCTATTCGATAATAAACAAAAGTTTTGACACGATTTTGTCAATATTTTTCTTTTGGCTCTCCTCTAAAGAACAATGGTAGAATTTGGTCTGGACTATTTTTTTGGCATCCATAGATTTCATATATATGAATCAAATTTAATTAATTTTCTACGATTTTTCAATTATTCACTCCTTCTCGTAAAGGCCGGAGTTATTTTATGTTTTTAAAAGCCTATCAAATGATGTTCGAATTAGGTACAGACGCCAGCAGGTCAACGTACCCGAAACTATCAGATTTTCCCAATCAACATTGAACCTAATGCTTCAACAATAAAGTCGAAAATCTATTAAAGAAATCTGACAGATTGTAGTAGCTTGATGTGCTGGCGTCTGTACATTCGAAATGTTACCATTAAAATAGTGGTGTGAGTACAAATAGTACGAATGCAATTTATTTTTATCAATAATTAAACGAATGTTCGATATAATCGACGTACCGATCGACCCATGTAGTTGGTTTTGTTTTTACATAATTATTGAAATACTCTATTCTTTCGTCTTTAATCAACTGACATCTTTGAGGAAATGCTTCTACTTTTAAATCCAATTAATAATGGATCAAAATATCACAGGATCGTTTCAGTGATTTATCGATTCCTAGGGAAACCGAATCGAAACGTGCAACACTACTTTTGTCTTTGACAGTGACATATAATATTATCTGTGGTTGGCTGTCAAGACGCTACACATATCCCGACACATATCACGGAAACAATATTATGTGTACATTGTGATTGAAAATAATATTCCTGGCAGAACCTATATAGTTTAATATATACAAATATAGTTGAATATTGCTGTAGTTGTTTAGTTGGCCGGCGCACTGTAGGCTGCTGCGCACACACTATGACTTTAGTGTGGTATCTAGGATGGGCCAGACATCAATGACATATCTCAGCACCAGCAGGTTTTCTTGATGAAATAATAATACAAGAGGAGGAATAAAATAAATATGATTAACAAAATGTGATTTTTATTTGACCTAACATTAGGTATACACCCTCAGTTTTAGTGTTTACGGGGCAAGTGCATTTTTTTTTAAATACGCACCCAGCTTTCATAAACATATTACAATTGAGTACTACTCTATACCGAAGGTTAGAATTTATTTGGGTTTTTCTCATTTTATCCGTAAATACTCTTATCCTCAGTTAGACCACACCATATTATCAATTTCTTTATGATTTAATCTCAGTCTGCGATGATTTATAGATAAATTGTTGTTCATTCATAACCTACAAATTCAAACACTGAAATCTTTTTGTTCCGGCTTTCCCAAATGAAAATAGTCTCATTTATAGATTCTGGAGCTAACGCCAAATCTTTAACATATTTTTCATTACGGGACGCTTCAATTTAATCCCAGACAATTCTTTGTATGGAGACCTGCCATTGTTCTTTGTAAAATTCCACATCAGACCTAATGCGTCTCAGGTCGAGAACTATAGCGTGACCACAGATAACTATGTATATACAGAGTGTCCCTGGAAGTATGGATCAAATCGAATAGGAGTGTAAGCAAGGGAAGCAAGGTCATTTCCAAACTTTTATACTCTGAGAATGTTGGTACATTTTTTTACGGTTCAAAAGTTTTGGTTTTTTTTCAATCGCTTCGAATAATGCTCAATGAAAAAAATCATAAAAAAAACTATCAGGGCTATTATTATTATTATTTTTTTCTTTTCTTTTTGGCTTCGCACGGTTTTCAAAACGTTGTAGAAACGTGGGCCTTTCTTTTGGTAATACTTATACGCATCTAGAAAACATGTGTTCAATAATAAAAACAGTTACTGCAGAGTCTTCGGTCTGGCAGAAGTTTTACTCAATTTTCGAGCGATTTTTATGGGAAAAAGTTACACTAGCGAAAGTTGACCACGTATTACAAAAACTGGTCCAAGTCATGGAGATTCTTTGGAGGTATGAATCACTGGAATATTCTTAATAGCTTAAAAGTTAGAGATTTTTACAATTTTCTATGTTTCAAATTTTCATTTTTTTCAGCTTAACTAACGATTTAATTTCAGTCCCTAGGCATTTGTTACCTATCTGAACACTACTGTTTGATGTGGTTTAGGTTTAAATAAAAAATAAAAATAATTTCGGTAAACTTTTTGTTATCTCATGAGTCATGTTATTTGCCCTAGCTACAACCCGGAAAAAACCGTGCAAATGCTGTCAATGACGTCATATCGGCACTCTGGTACAATATGTATGGCGACGGGGCGAGCGCGACGAGGTGAAAGAGGAAGTGCGAGGGGCATTGCATTCCAACGAGGTGCTAGGAATGTGCGGGGGAAGGGAAACAAAAGAACCAGCGCCGGCGTACGTTCGCACTCAGGTAGATGTTTTAGTAACTCGCTACCAGCTTGTGTCTGCGGACGTATTTAATTCGGTGTTCATCAATAATTATTCTTTAACGTTATTTGGACTGTGTAACTTGGACTTTGTTTTTGCCTGTGATTTGGACACTGTTTGACTTGAGTATGGCTACGTACAACAGCCATGAATATCCAGATATGCATTTCATTTACGGATTTTGTGATGGAAATGCACGCCAAGCTGCAAGAGTGTATCGAAAGCGATATCCTAATCGGGACCGCTATCCGGATTACCGAGTATTCCAACGTGTACACTCCGCTTACGCAGATGGTAGAAATCCAGAAGCTAGGGAAGGTCGACGTAGCGCTGGAACGCTACGTCGACCTTCTCTAGCTCCTGGATTTGGAGTCGAAGATGTGGTGCTTCAGATGCCATGTGAGAATCCAATGACAAGTATTCGTCGCATGTCAAGAATGTCAGTGATTCCGAGATCTGTGGGTACATCGTACTGTGAGACGACACGTAATTCATCAACCCTTCCACGTTCAACGTGTGCAAGCCCTTTTAAAGTCAACGTCATTTATTTGCTTTAACATGTGGTAGGTAATACAGTGGTGGTATGAATAAAATATTCTTGTGCGATGACACATTTCGCCATATTTTGGCATGCAAATATTAACAATAGGTAAGGTGCTTATTTATATAAGCAATAGGGATGATGCCTGGGTAAAAAAAAAGAAATTCTATTTAGTCCGTCAGTCAGATAATAAAAAAATATTAGATACGTATTTTTTGCTTTATCATATGAATAAAAAATAACTTAGATAACTTGCATTAAAGTTTGGGAGTGGGGGCTTGCTAAGTCACTTCTACGTATAAAATCTACGAAGACGTGACGTCATGCCACATTTTAACTCAATGTATCACCGTAATCTTTTGATTACGTAGAAAAAGAAAAAATACGTGTCATACGTTCATTTTAATAATCTACATGACGGACAAAAAAAACATTTTTTAGTCATCATCCCTATTATATTTACCAACAGTTAAAAACATTATAAGTATTATTTAGTTAATCAACTAATACAAACAGCTAATAAAAGAAATATACATTTGGCACAACATAAAAAATAACAGAACAAAATTATATCTACAATCACACATTTCAATAATATTCAATAACCTAAGTGTAGTCTACAATGCATTCCTGTAATGATAGGACCGACAAGAACTTTTTTTTGGAAATTCACCTATTGAATAAAAACTATGTGAAATGAGCCACTTTTTTAGTACTACGCAGAATTTTCTGTAAGGAAGATCAGTGATAAAATTTGGAATGGAATTATAAATAAGGGGCGCCATATATACGCAACTGCGTCGGAATAGTTCGATCCTAGGAACAGGCATTTTTAATAGATATTGTGTGGGTTTTTCGTTTATTTGTATTATTATTAGGTTCAAAAAGTGAACAATTTATTTTAACAAACTTAGCGACTTCATATATATTATATAAACGCAAGGAACTGTGAGAAGGTTGCATGATTTATACACTGGCCTGCAGGAATCAGTCCAGTCCATATTGAAAATTGCTCGTATGCATTTTTTTTTGTGCCAACAGAACTAGAAATTTCAGAAGAGTTTCCCCAAACAATGATACCATATCGGATGACGGAACAAACATAAGCGTGATAAACCATTAACGCAGTTGGTCTGGATGTTTCATTTTTAACTTTCTTTAATGCAAAAACAAACCTATTGATTTTCATACATATTTCATCAATATGTTCCTTCCAGGTGAAATGTTCATTTAGTGTTACACCAAGAAATTTTGTTTTATGTAATTGTTCTACTGTTTGATTTCTATGCGATATTTTAAAGTGGGTATGTTTACTTTACTGCGTTTTAAAATTGATTATTTTAGTTTTTTCTATGTTAAGTTTCAAGGCGTTGTTATCTAACCAAGTAGTAATTTTTAACAAAGTGTTTTTTATGACAGACAGTATGATTCTTTTTTTTACAATCAAGGATAACCGTTGTGTCATCAGCAAACAGAACACAATCCTGTTCTATAGCTTGAGGGAGATCGTTAACATATATAAGGAACAGTAGTGGCCCTAAGATGCGTCCCTGTGGAACTCCGAAGTAATTTTGTCGGGGTTGGGAGTTAAAGTCGGTGATAATATTTACTTTGTCATCAAATTTTGTAATTCTTGTGATCTGGGTTCTATTTGATAAGTAAGATTTGAGCCATTGTAGTGCTGGACCTCTAATACCTATTTTACTTAGGTTATCAATAAGAATGGAGTGATTTACGAAATCGAAGGCTTTACTAAGATCTAAAAACAGAGCTGAAGTTGTAACTTTCGCTTTGATATTGTTTAGGATCGATTAAAAGCTGCCAATGAGGTGGATTTGTTTTTTCTAAATCCATATTGCTGTTTTGCAAGCATATTAAACTTATCTAAGAAAGAGAGAACTCTCTTGTACATTACGCTTTCAAAGACCTTTGATAGAATTGGTATCAGCGCAATAGGTCGATAGTTATTTTTGTCTATTTTAGATCCCTTTTTGTGCATCGGTTTTATTATAGATATTTTAAGTTTTTCCGGGAAGCAGCCTTGTTCTAATGATAAA
This sequence comes from Dicycla oo, assembly GCA_948252095.1. Classification (NCBI taxonomy): domain Eukaryota; kingdom Metazoa; phylum Arthropoda; class Insecta; order Lepidoptera; family Noctuidae; genus Dicycla; species Dicycla oo. The sequence goes on from OX411728.1 coordinate 24,374,050, forward strand.
TTTATAACATATGAAAGAGGTTCTGCGATGTATTGAGCGATTTGTTTTAGAAGATCTGTAGATATATCATCATAGCCAGACGATTGAGTGTTTATCAATGTTTTTATGATGCTTAAAATTTCAGCAGGATTAGTAGGTCTTAAAAATGTGCTATTGTCGTTGCTTTTAATATTTAGTTCGTAAGAGTTGTTTTGTAAGGTTGCGTTATTTTCAACAGTGTCTTAAATAGAAGTTGTTAAATAGGTTTGCGATATCCAAGCCTAATGTTGCAGTAATATCATCGTCAACTATACTATTAATATATTCTCGAGACCTTTCGTTACCTGTACTGCGTTTAACAATGTCCCATGAAGCTCTACCCTTATTTTTTGAGCATGCAATGTGTTTCAGATTACTTAAAGATTGCAAGTTATTAATACATTTTCTTAACATATTGGAGTATACCTTAACATAGTTTTATTTTCAATGGTTTTGTTTAGATAATATTTATATCTTAATGTTCGTTTAGTTTTACTACTCTTTTTAACTCCTTTTGTTATCCATTTTAGTTTACTAATTTTGAACTGTTTTTTTTTTTACTTTTATGAGAGGGAAACATAATTTATAAAATAAAGTGACTGTGTCATGAAAGTTATCAAAAGCTTTATTAGTATCGGAAATGTTGTAAACATCGGTAAAAGATAATTTACTCATGTGTTCAATGAATTTGTCGATATTGTCTTTACTCAGGTCATTTACGGTCATGAAGTAATAGCCTGATATGGGTTTTTGATCGTATTCAAATTTTACAACTTGCGCTGTATTGTGATCAGATAGACAAACATTGTGAGTTTTACCTGTTATATTTGGAATATTACTGATGATATTTTCAATACATGTGTTCAGCCTGGTGGCTTCTTGAATGTAGCAACGCATACCATAGTTTGAGATGAGTTCTTTAAATTTTATGCTATTAGTGCATTACTTAAAAGGTTAATATTAAAATCTCCAGCTACTATTATTTTACTTATTTTATTTTGAAGTTCCAGTAAGGTTTTGTTCAAGTTTTCAAAAAAAGTATTTAGACTAGATGAGGGTGTCCTGTATATACATAATATGATCACATGTATAGATTTAATTTCTAGTCCACAAATCTCAAAGTGTTTATCAATGGAATTTTTTTTATTTCTTTTAATTCAGTACTTTGGAAATGATTTTTGCATAGTATACATGTTCCTCCTCGCCACTGATCAGGCCGCGAATAAATGGCATCAACATAGGAATCATTAAGTTTGAGGTATTTTTCTTCTCCTCTTATAACAAAATGTTCGCTCAGGCATAAAACGTCTATATTTAGATGAGATTCACTCATCTCATTAATAGTTAAATCAATATCTTGTAGTTTATTTAAATCCCCTGCAATATTTTGATGCATTGCTGAGAAATTACTTTTATTATATTTTAAACTACTACTTTTGTTATGTTTTTTATTAGTTACGAAAAAAACGTTCTTGACTTACCACAACGTTGTCTGCAGAAGTGTTTATACGTGACATTTGTGGTTTAACAGCCTTAGAAAAGTAATATGGAATAGTGCCTTTAAGTGGTTGATTTACAGGTTCCAACATACCGACTAACGGACATGATACTCGTATATTATAGTTTTAGTATTACCTTGGATAATATACTCTGAACCTTTCGGTTTTCCTGTTATTACTACGTTATTGTTATAAAGAAGATAATTGTTGTAGTATTGTATATCGTTAATTTTGTATAAGAGTTGTTCTATAACGCTGTTGTAGTTATTTGCTTCAATGAAGTTGCAGTTGTGATAGTTGTGTGAAAGTAATTTCAATTGATAATTAAGTTTACGCTCATTCAGAAATGAATTGTACTTAACATTTACAATAAATATATTACTGTTCTTCAGTAGTTTAATTGCTGCAGCCATTTCAGCCATAAATTTAATAGGGTTTGTACAGTGGCGTAGCTAACATGGGTGGCACCCGGTGCGCATAATTGTGGTGTCACCCAAGAATGAAATCTGTTAAAATGAATAAACATGCAATAAACGTATAGTATGTTTTTATTTAATTATTATAAATAAGTCTTTCATAATTACAATAGAAATTTTGATACTAATAGTTACTAATTACCTACATTTGTTTATACTAATCTAAGTACCTACAAGCACTAAAATCTCTTTTTTCTAGCTTTAACAGCTGCAAACTCGGAAATCACATCATCAAAATTTATATTTTGTGTTGCCTCGTGTTCTATTGTTAATATGCCAAGATTTTTAAGTCTGTTATCGGTCATTGTTGCCCGCAAGTAATTTTTAATTAATTTTAGTTTGCTGAAACTCCTCTCACATGAAGCAACTGATACGCAAATTGTCATAAATAACTTTAGTGCGACCATAAGATTCGGAAGAGATTCTGTAAAGTCCCATTCCACGATGAATTTCAAAAAGTCTAGAGTCACCCAGCTAGAAACTGTAACATTAGCCGCTTTTAAATGTCTTCTCTACCTCGGTATCTCTAAAAAGAGTTCTGTTTCTGATATCTCATCATAAAAACCAGTAAATTTTAAAAATTCGCGAAAGAAATGAGCAATGACACAGGCGACAAGCAACGACTATTTCAGGGGAATCCCCAATCAGTTAGTGTAGTAGGGCTAAATAAAACGACAACATTTTGAGGGGCTCCCCGATCGATCGCGCCATAGAGCCATGAACATAAAAATAACAGTGTGTAGGTACACTGGAAAAAAAGCATGGTCTAATGTGTGGTCAGAGTGAATAATTTCTTGTTAACATTTATTTCAAATAATAGGTACGTGCATTTATAAATAATCACAATTGATAAATTAAATTATTTTGTTGGGATAACTTGATTAAAATAGCGTCAAACCCATATTATTTATCATTAAAAAACGTGACAGTTTGTGTAAATTTTTTTATTCAGTCAGGTGTCACCCCGGAACTGGTGACACCCGGTGCGGACCGCCCCCGACGCCCCCCCCCTAGCTACGCCACTGGGTTTGTATCATTTCTACCGGTCATTATAATCACGCTGTCATTTTTTGAAAAGTTTTCCGTTAATTTATTACAGTATAACAAGACTTCTTCTGTAGTCGCACCTGGTTTCCTAATCCCTGTTATGGCGTATTTATTAATAATAAATTAATTTTCTTTTTCCTTCTCTACTAGCCCTTTCCCTTGGTCATCCGACAGAATAAGTATGTTTCCATTTCCAGGTTTGCTGGTTATTGCGGTCTGTGATTTTTGGTTATCGTGTAGGGTCGGCTCTTGTGTGTTTTCCTCGGCAATTGCTACTAAATCCGTTTCTGATGAATCATTACTATCAGTTTCTTTAGTTTCCGTAACGGTACAGCTGGAAGATGGTTCAGGCGTATGGAAGTCGATGTCTAGGTCTAGTTTTCTAGCGGATAGTTGGCTTTTATTCGGAAAATATTTTTTCAAGATTTCTGTATTACGTGGAGAAGTTGTACTTTTGGTTTTTGTGCTCGTGATGTACATTTTCCTGAAGTGCTCAGTTTTAAGCTTTTCGTCATCTAATTGTTTTTTCAATGAGGCATTCTCTAAACCTAGTGTTTCAATTTCAAGATGAAAGCTCATGATCTGCTGCTTAAGATCCTCAATTGTATTTTTTAAGTGTAATGTTTTATCACTTTTAAGGTCTGTTGATACGTCCATCATACTTTTGACACAAATATTTTGATAAACACTCTGAAAAAGTGTTTATCAAAATATTCATAAAATTTGCAGAAAAAATAATAAAAAGGTTGCAAACAATAAAATAACCGCACTAGTCTTAAAAAACAAATTTCCAAAAAATCCAAAAAGTAGTTGAATAGGGTCGGGACTTGCAGTCAAATGAAGTTCACGCACCGTAAAGACGACGTTAGTTTCAACTAGCTATCTTGTCTACGAAATAGGTGGATATGTTATGCGTTTTATTGTACAGTATAAAAGTTCGTTTCTTTTGATTGGTCGAGAACTTAGCGTCGCGCGTCGCCACTTTTGAAATATGTAACGGTACAGTTATTTGAGGATTCACTTGTTTTTCGCTTTAAATACTATTGTGCCAATGTTTTTATCTGTAGAAATAAGTGTTATTGTTTTCCACTCGGTTTAAACACTTAATTTATTTTAGTGAATTTATTGGTTTGTTTAGATTCGTTGTATACTTAGATTTTCAATGTTTTGTTGTTTTATAACTATCTAATTTACAATAGCCAGCGTGGTTACACTCGGGTCGTTTTCCGCATGGTTAGTGAAAGAAGACATATTTCGCTTCTTTCGATCCCAAGACATCGTCGTAGGGCCAGCCAACAATTAACAACCTACAATTTAGCGTACGCTTGTAACTACCTATACTAGCATCGCCTTCCGGTTTCACCCGCATAACGCGAAATGGGCGCACTTTTGTATTTAGTGCTAGTCAGGATATTCATTCACAATAAATGAATTAAACATCGCTTATTATAATTCACACACCATACAACCTCACTACTCTCACTTACACCCACACCCACACTCACTCACTTATAGACTAACATACTCACTCGTAACACACGCATCACACGTACTCGCACGATTTGGATTTTGGCTTTTTCCTGTACAACTCTTAATCTTTCGTAGTGCCGTTTGTATAATGTTAATTTGCCGCTTTTATTTTTAGTCTTGCATGTTTACTTTGTTTACTTTGTCTACATTTCAATTGCATAGTAATTAATTATAAGCGGAAGTGCGGAGACTCCGAATACAAGCAATTCCTTGCTTAAAAGAAGATCTCCAAAAATATGTATCTAAATGCCCATTGTAATTGAAATAAACATTTTTTTTTATAACTATAATTCTTTGTTGCCTACGTTTTCACTGAGTCACTGCTTCTAGGTGTATACACTTGACAAGTTGAAATGATAAATTCACAAAATAACACTAATAACTATTTTTAATTAATTTTAAATACGGAGCCGAACTGTACGTGACAACAGCGCCACCTAGTCTACCGAGTGATCATGGCCCGAGAAGGGCTTTTTGTAGGGAAATGTTACGTCGCCATCGTGAAGATTCTCAATTTTTAAAGAAAATTTTATGGAGCGAGGAATCAAGTTTCCGAAGGGTGGGGATATTTAACATGCATAATCTGCATTTTTATGCGCGCATTAACCCACACATTGTACGAAGTGACCATTTCCAGCATCAGTTCGGAGTAAACATGTGGGCTGGAATAGTAGAAGGACAGCTAATAGGTCCTCATGAGTTACCTGCTAGACTCGATGGACCCTCATACTTGAGATTTCTACAGAATTACCTAAATGGTTTACTTGGGGAAGTATCACTTGAAACCCGTCGAGACATGTGGTTGTAGCAAGACGGCGCTCCCCCACATTACGCAAGAGTCGTAAGAGACCATCTAGACTTAACTTTCCCTAGTCGTTGGATCGGAAGAGGGGGGCACATTCGATGGCCAGCACGTTCCCCTGACCTGAACCCCATAGATTTCTTTCTATGGGGTTATTACAAAGAGATGGTGTACGAGACAGAGAGCGGAACCGAGGAACAACTCCGTCAGAAAATCACATCTCCAACCTTATACATAAAAAGTAATTCCCGTGCATTTAGACGAATAATACAAAATTTCATTCGGCGATGCCAGTTGTGTTTGAGAGTCAGAAGAAGGAATCTTGAACATCTATTGTAATTTCAATTTAATAATTTACATATTAATTTCATTGTTTTATTTTATTTTGCCACGTAGTTAGAAAATTTAAAAAATACGACCTCCTTGTTAATAAAATTCTCTAACTTTTAAACTATTAAGAATATTCCAGTGATTCATACCTCCGAAAAATTTCTATGACTTGGACCAAGACCAGGTCAACTTTCGCTAGTGTAACTTTTTCCCAGGAAAATCGCTCGAAAATTGAGTAAAATTTTTGCCAGAACGAAGCCTTTGCTGTAAATGTTTTTTCTTATTGAACGTATGTTTTCTAGCTGCGTAAAAGTATTACCACAGGAAAGGCCCACTTTTCTACAAAGTTCAGAAAAAAAGGAATTGATAGCTTTGCTAGTTTTTTTTTAATATTTTTTTCATTGAGCACTATGCGACGTGATTGAAAAAACAAAAATTGGTCATAACTTTTGAACCGTAAAAAATTGCACCAACATTCTCAGGGTTAAAAAGTTTGGAAATGACCTTGCCCACGCCCCTATTCAATTTGATCCATACTTCCAGGGACACCCTGTATAATTCAGGGCGCCGCTGCCATAGGTAACAAAATACGTTTCGTCCCAAAAATCATCAGTTTACTTTTTATTTTGATTGAACTCCAATTTTTTCCTAAAAATAATATAAACAACTCAAAGAAGTTTAAATAATTTTTTAGTGAAGGATTACTTAAAAGAAAGTTATCGTGATACCATGTTTTGGAAATCAATTTAGAACAATGGCATCTATTGCTATCAGTTTGTAGTCACGTGACACCGTGTTTAGTGTTTCTTCCGACTGAAACCCCTGTGATTACAAGCACATACAATGTTGAGATGGTGAAGACACACACTAATCTGTCAAACCGACTACACAAACGGTCATCCATGGAGGAACGATCACGCGCTACTTAGAAAGCACAGTGGTCGATAGCCCCGCAGTAACCACTGTTGTCATAAGCTTGACCGAGCGGAATCCCCGTCGCCCTCAGGAATAGCCTAGCTACGAGGTGAAGGGATAGGATAGCCCCGCAATCCATCCCTAAGACCACTAATAGGTTTAACCTCAGTCTAACTTTGTTTGTCAAGTGTTTGAAGTCAAGTGAATAAACCTTCTATGTTTCATCCAACGTTGGTTTTATTCAACCGCCACCATTATATTGGCGCCCAAAGTAAATCTTCTTCTACCCGCACCAGTTATATCGGAGTAAAATACCACGAACGTGTGTTTAGCACGATGGGTACAGCTGCAGCCACACAATTCAAAATCCAAATTTTGCAGGACGAACTAATGTAGTAGCTTTATCATTAGAACTTAAAACGGGATATTTACCATGTATATTAATTGATTTGAGTTTCCGATATTTCGGCACTGTTGCAAGTGCCATGATCACGGATAAACTGAAGTTATTGCGGGTGGATGTTTACGAGCAGACAAAACGGTCTACCCTCTTTCTTGTTCGTTTAGTGCGATTGACACCGCTACCATTGTCACTTGTTACACTCACAACTCGATTCTGTTCTCGACACACAAACTGTTGTAAGCCCGGATTGTAGTTACAGATGTTTATAGGTAGACCTAAGATGTTATTTGGTTTATTATGTATGTGAGACTATACTTAACCGTGCCTAAGTAAAATTTATAAGATACTAGCTGACCCGGCGAACTTCGTACCGCCTAACAGTCGATTCTTTATTTTTTTTATTACTTATTCTGCTATAGTCAGGACTACTACTATTCAGGAATACTAACGTCACTCAATTGTTTTGCCTTCCCGGAACCTCTCCACTAACACTTAAACTTTATGGTATGGTATTAAAGTTCAAATTGACTTTTAAGTATTATTACGAATCGATTGTATGGGAGTATAGAAAAGTGTTTTTTTAGACCTTTTCAGGTAATTTTTTAAATGTTTCTCTCCGTAAGAACCATCCTCGTACTTCAAGGAATATTCTAAAAAAAGAATTAGGAAAATCGGTTCAGCTGCTCTCGAGATTTGCGCTTAGCAACACATTCAGCGATTCATTTTTATATTATAGATAAACTGTAAGGAAGAAATCAATTAAGGTGATATGTTGAAAAAAATGTGGTTTTTCTATTTCGTGTAACTTGTTAAATATGTGGAATAGGGATTTAACATTTTAGTATATGTTTTCTGACTCTTTAGTCTAGTATCATGTAAAAGGAATACACGATTCAATGATTTTTTCTCGATACAAAAAAATTGCAAAGTTATATCAATTTTTATACTTTTTTCGACATTACGGCGTAACGCTTAAGAGTTATTAAATGAAATTTACTTTAAAACATAGATAATTATAATATTAAAGTTTACTCAAAGTAGTTTTAAATTTAATTTATTTATTTTGTTATAAAAGGAGTAAATTCGTTTTGGCACATACGTCGTTTAATTTCGAGCGCACGCACATTATAGCCTTCTCTTCTTTTGCGTTTCAAAAGTAATTGCATCACTTTCGCTCGCTTACTGGATCAGTCGCCCGGTGCGCTTCATCGACAACGAGTCTATGTCATTTTTTGACAGATCGGTGCTATCGGATTTTCGTGACTAGTAAATTGTTAGTTAATTAGTGTAGAAGTGATATATAAAGACTTCTTGTGATTGAACAGTACCTATAAAGTATCGTGTTTCTATTTTAGACGAGTTTTTAATGATTTATAAATAAAAATGGGAAGAAATAGGAAACCAAAACTAAATAAAGTACAACGTTTAGAGTACCTGAGGGTGAGGGCTCAAAAAATGAGAGAGAGCAAAAGTAAGTATATAGTTATGTACAATAGTTTCTACTTTATCAGTTATGGGCACGTTCTTGACTGCAATCACTGCCCGATGGAAGACAAAGATGACATCGGATATATACGTAAATAAAGTTGCGCTCGCGAGTTACTTCTTTTGTGATTTTTTTGTTGTTAGATCCTAAATTCCTAACCACTTGACCGGTTTTTATCAATGGACTCATTTTACAGGAAATCAGTATCAATAGCTGATAATAACAAATAATCGAAGTCGCCACCTTCGCTCATAAATTTGGATAATCAGCTACAACCTATCCTCGCCTCGCAAAGTAATAATGGGTAAGCATTCTATTTGCTAGAACAAAATATCTGTTTTAATTTTTGTAAGTTACCTATAATTGTGTATCTAATGAAAAAGGTTAAAATGTAATTATAATTAATTTTAGGTTAGAAATATGTCAACAATACATCGGTCATACGTCAAGTACTATAGACTGCGAGTGACAGATTAAGAGCACAAAAAGCAATGGAGTCGCATTTGAATTGCGAAAAAAGGTGAGTGTAGTCGAAATTATTTTTTGATCTTTATTGAAGTATGGATTATTGTGTGTGATTTAATATAATAGTTTATTTTAGTTTTTTTCTAACATTTTAGTTTTCTTTCCAACAAGTGTTGATTTTTTTGTGATTTATAAAAGTCGTGGAACAAAAGTTATCAAAAAAAAAATCTGCATGAATTTGATTATGTTAGCTCCACTTGAATGTTGATGAACGTTTTTATTGCAGAAATAAAAGTAAGCAACAACCACTGCCATACGAAATCGAACTTGAAGAAAATGTGAGTTCTCTTATTTTATTTATACTATGAACTTAATACTTAGAGCTTGGCATAAATATCATTTTTCCATGTTGACTTATACTTTTTCTTTCAGGAGTCCAAAACTGCCGACATCAGTGGCCACAGAGTTGTTGATGTAAATTACTTTTTTAATGAATTAGTTAAATATTGAGTCACGAATCAATGTTCCAATGTGACCTTACCACCATCAAATTAGAATCCGAAAAAGTTTCTGGCCTTACATCTGAGTTTACATTTTCTTGTACATTATGTAAAATAAAGTTTAAAATACAGTACTCAACACACAGGTTGAATAAAATGGCGGTGGCCGGGATAATGTCAGCTGGTTGTGTTAACGCTCAACTGAAACAGTTTTCGGCAGCTGTCGATTTACCATCCTTGTCGGAATATAGGTACAAAATCGTACAAGATGAAGTATGTGACGAATGGGAAGTGACGGCAGCGGGAGAGCGGGAGAAAGAAGCGGCAGTCAAAGAAGGAAAGCTTACTAAAGATGGCATACCAATAATAGATGTAATATTAGATGGTTGTTGGGCTAAACGTTCATACAGAACTAATTATGCTGCACTATCTGGCACTGCGACAATTATAGGTAGACGATTTCGTCAAGTTCTTTTCATTGCAGTCAAAAACAAATATTGTTGTATTTGTGCTAGAGCGGAAAAACGAAATGAGATAGTAAAACAGCATGAGTGTTTTAAAAAATATCTTCCACAGATCTTCCACAGCTATGGAATCCACTATTATCGCCAGATATGAAGATACATAGCTGATGGAGACAGTAGCACTTAGGCAAAAATACTTGACACTCGATCATATCCCTCAATCACGGTCGAAAAGATTGATTGCAAAAATCACATATTAAGAAATTTTTGTAACAAATTGATAAATTTAAAAACGGATACAAAATATGCTGTAACAGAAAAGAACATAATAATTACAAATAAGATTTTAAAGATACTAAAGTAGGGGAGCGTGGGTCACAGTGGATAAATCATTGTAGGTGTGTATTTAAAGCAAACAGACACGTACGCGTTCGCGACGTTGCCGTTCTTACACTCCCCCCGCAACCGAGCTAGTCGCCATCTTAGTATCGGAGTGGACGCACGCGGTACGGAGCATCCGTCGACAAGTAAGCCACAAACTTTTATTTTACGTGTTTTTGTAAAACGTTTTGCCTTTCCGTATATTAGAATTTTACAAGTGTTGATAATGTGATATGATCTAAAGTTACTGTAGAGAATTTTTGTTACTCTAATATGTTTATTTGACAAATAAATAATTTGGTAGGATTTTTTAATTAAGACTTCTCCAACTGGGGCACAGTGGATCGTTTTGAATTGGGGTACAGTGGATCTTGTATTATTGTATTGATCAGTATCGTGGCCATACGCTATTTATTTAGATTTACTTAACTGATTAAAATTGAGACTGAAAACTATAAATATTAAGAGGTTTAAAAACTGTTTCGTTTTGCTTGTTGACTTTATTTCAATTAGTCTATATCTATAGGATCGGAGGATTAAGAATATTATGATTGTAATTGTTTTTTATTGTTTGTAAGAGGTTTAGTTATGTCAACCTTATAAGTTGAAGGACAGCAGATGTGTTCTATTTATTGATCGTTTGATTTTTTCATATTGTGAAACTAGTACCTAAGTTTAAAGTATTATAGATACTTTCCAAATACAAAGTCCACGTCTAAATTACCTCAAATAAAGATTTATGTTATGTTTACAATTAAACGCATGTTTAATGATTAAAAATAAACCACTTAATTTAAATACTTTCACTATAGGACCAAACCTGAAATAGCGAAAAAAAGATCAGCTGTTCAGTACATTTTGACGAATTATGCCATCATAAATGTACTGAACAGCTGATTTTTTTTTCGCGATTTCAGGTTTGGTCCCATAGTGAAAGTTGTTCATATTCATGGGTTTGAATTACCTGTGAAAGTTTGCGCACTATTTAAAAGATATCCAGTATACATAAAACACGAGTTTTTTAAAGTAGGTTAATTTTTGTAAAATTAAAATAATTCATTAATCCTACTAATACCCGTATTATAAATGTGAAAGTTTGTATGTTTGGATGTTTAGATGTTTGTTACTCAATCACGCAAAAACGGCTGAACGGATTTGGATGAAATTTGGTAATCAGATAGTTTATAACCTAGATTAGGAGATAGGGTACTTTTCATCCCGGTAGAAGGTTCCCGTGGGATAATTTCCGACATACACGCTGGCAACAGCTAGTATATTAAGACATAGGATACTTTTCATCCCGGTAGAAGGTTCCCGTGGGATAATTTCCGACATACACGCGGGCAACAGCTAGTATATTAAGACATAGGATACTTTTCATCCCGGTAGAAGGTTCCCGTGGGATAATTTCCGGAATACACGCGGGCGAAGCCGCGGGCAACAGCTAGTATATTAAGACATAGGACACTTTTCATCCCGGTAGAAGGTTCCCGTGGGATAATTTCCGAAATACACGCGGGCGAAGCCGCGGGCAACAGCTAGTATATTAAGACATAGGATACTTTTCATCCCGGTAGAAGGTTCCCGTGGGATAATTTCCGACATACACGCGGGCGAAGCCGCTGGCAACAGCTAGTATATTAAGACATAGGATACTTTTCATCCCGGTAGAAGGTTCCCGTAGGATAATTTCCGAAATACACGCGGGCGAAGCCGCTGGCAACAGCTAGTATATTAAGACATAGGATACTTTTCATCCCGGTAGAAGGTTCCCGTGGGATAATTTCCGAAATACACGCGGGCGAAGCCGCTGGCAACAGCTAGTATATTAAGACATAGGATACTTTTCATCCCGGTAGAAGGTTCCCGTAGGATAATTTCCGAAATACACGCGGGCGAAGCCGCTGGCAACAGCTAGTATATTAAGACATAGGATACTTTTCATCCCGGTAGAAGGTTCCCGTGAGATAATTTCCGACATACACGCTGGCAACAGCTAGTATATTAAGACATAGGATACTTTTCATCCCGGTAGAAGGTTCCCGTGGGATAATTTCCGACATACACGCGGGCAACAGCTAGTATATTAAGACATAGGATACTTTTCATCCCGGTAGAAGGTTCCCGTGGGATAATTTCCGAAATACACGCGGGCGAAGCCGCGGGCCACAGCTAGTATATTAAGACATAGGATACTTTTCATCCCGGTAGAAGGTTCCCGTGGGATAATTTCCGAAATACACGCGGGCGAAGCCGCGGGCAACAGCTAGTATATTAAGACATAGGATACTTTTCATCCCGGTAGAAGGTTCCCGTGGGATAATTTCCGAAATACACGCGGGCGAAGCCGCGGGCCACAGCTAGTATATTAAGACATAGGATACTTTTCATCCCGGTAGAAGGTTCCCGTGGGATAATTTCCGAAATACACGCGGGCGAAGCCGCGGGCAACAGCTAGTATATTAAGACATAGGATACTTTTCATCCCGGTAGAAGGTTCCCGTGGGATAATTTCCGAAATACACGCGGGCGAAGCCGCGGGCAACAGCTAATATATTAAGACATAGGATACTTTTCATCCCGGTAGAAGGTTCCCGTGGGATAATTTCCGACATACACGCTGGCAACAGCTAGTATATTAAGACATAGGATACTTTTCATCCCGGTAGAAGGTTCCCGTGGGATAATTTCCGACATACACGCGGGCAACAGCTAGTATATTAAGACATAGGATACTTTTCATCCCGGTAGAAGGTTCCCGTGGGGTAATTTCCGGAATACACGCGGGCGAAGCCGCGGGCAACAGCTAGTATATTAAGACATAGGATACTTTTCATCCCGGTAGAAGGTTCCCGTGGGATAATTTCCGACATACACGCGGGCAACAGCTAGTATATTAAGACATAGGATACTTTTCATCCCGGTAGAAGGTTCCCGTGGGATAATTTCCAAAATACACGCGGGCGAAGCCGCGGGCAACAGCTAGTATATTACGACATAGGATACTTTTCATCCCGGTAGAAGGTTCCCGTGGGATAATTTCCGACATACACGCTGGCAACAGCTAGTATATTAAGACATAGGATACTTTTCATCCCGGTAGAAGGTTCCCGTGGGATAATTTCCGACATACACGCAGGCAACAGCTAGCATATTAAGACATAGGATACTTTTCATCCCGGTAGAAGGTTCCCGTGGGATAATTTCCGAAATACACGCGGGCGAAGCCGCGGGCCACAGCTAGTATATTAAGACATAGGAAACTTTTCATCCCGGTAGAAGGTTCCCGTGGGATAATTTCCGACATACACGCGGGCGAAGCCGCGGGCAACAGCTAGTATATTAAGACATAGGATACTTTTCATCCCGGTAGAAGGTTCCCGTGGGATAATTTCCGAAATACACGCGGGCGAAGCCGCGGGCCACAGCTAGTATATTAAGACATAGGATACTTTTCATCCCGGTAGAAAGTTCCCGTGGGATAATTTCCGACATACACGCGGGCGAAGCCGCGGGCAACAGCTAGTTTATTAAGACATAGGATACTTTTCATCCCGGTAGAAGGTTCCCATGGGATAATTTCCGACATACACGCGGGCAACAGCTAGTATATTAAGACATAGGATACTTTTCATCCCGGTAGAAGGTTCCCGTGGGATAATTTCCGACATACACGCGGGCAACAGCTAGTATATTAAGACATAGGATACTTTTCATCCCGGTAGAAGGTTCCCGTGGGATAATTTCCGACATACACGCTGGCAACAGCTAGTATATTAAGACATAGGATACTTTTCATCCCGGTAGAAGGTTCCCGTGGGATAATTTCCGAAATACACGCGGGCGAAGCCGCGGGCAACAGCTAGTATATTAAGACATAGGATACTTTTCATCCCGGTAGAAGGTTCCCGTGGGATAATTTCCGACATACACGCGGGCAACAGCTAGTATATTAAGACATAGGATACTTTTCATCCCGGTAGAAGGTTCCCGTGGGATATTCCCGACATACACGCGGGCAAGCCGCGGGCAACAGCTAGTATATTAAGACATAGGATACTTTTCATCCCGGTAGAAGGTTCCCGTGGGATAATTTCCGAAATACACGCGGGCGAAGCCGCGGGCAACAGCTAGTATATTAAGACATAGGATACTTTTCATCCCGGTAGAAGGTTCCCGTGGGATAATTTCCGACATACACGCGGGCAACAGCTAGTATATTAAGACATAGGATACTTTTCATCCCGGTAGAAGGTTCCCGTGGGATAATTTCCGACATACACGCTGGCAACAGCTAGTATATTAAGACATAGGATACTTTTCATCCCGGTAGAAGGTTCCCGTGGGATATTCCCGACATACACGCGGGCAAGCCGCGGGCAACAGCTAGTATATTAAGACATAGGATACTTTTCATCCCGGTAGAAGGTTCCCGTGGGATAATTTCCGAAATACACGCGGGCGAAGCCGCGGGCAACAGCTAGTATATTAAGACATAGGATACTTTTCATCCCGGTAGAAGGTTCCCGTGGGATAATTTCCGACATACACGCGGGCAACAGCTAGTATATTAAGACATAGGATACTTTTCATCCCGGTAGAAGGTTCCCGTGGGATAATTTCCGACATACACGCTGGCAACAGCTAGTATATTAAGACATAGGATACTTTTCATCCCGGTAGAAGGTTCCCGTGGGATAATTTCCGAAATACACGCGGGCGAAGCCGCGGGCAACAGCTAGTATATTAAGACATAGGATACTTTTCATCCCGGTAGAAGGTTCCCGTGGGATAATTTCCGACATACACGCGGGCAACAGCTAGTATATTAAGACATAGGATACTTTTCATCCCGGTAGAAGGTTCCCGTGGGATATTCCCGACATACACGCGGGCAAGCCGCGGGCAACAGCTAGTATATTAAGACATAGGATACTTTTCATCCCGGTAGAAGGTTCCCGTGGGATAATTTCCGAAATACACGCGGGCGAAGCCGCGGGCAACAGCTAGTATATTAAGACATAGGATACTTTTCATCCCGGTAGAAGGTTCCCGTGGGATATTTCCGACATACACGCGGGGAAGCCGCGGGCAACAGCTAGTATATTAAGACATAGGATACTTTTCATCCCGGTAGAAGGTTCCCGTGGGATAATTCCGACATACACGCTGGCAACAGCTAGTATATTAAGACATAGGATACTTTTCATCCCGGTAGAAGGTTCCCGTGGGATAATTTCCGACATACACGCGGGCGAAGCCGCGGGCAACAGCTAGTATATTAAGACATAGGATACTTTTCATCCCGGTAGAAGGTTCCCGTGGGATAATTTCCGACATACACGCGGGCAACAGCTAGTATATTAAGACATAGGATACTTTTCATCCCGGTAGAAGGTTCCCGTGGGATAATTTCCGAAATACACGCGGGCGAAGCCGCGGGCAACAGCTAGTATATTAAGACATAGGATACTTTTCATCCCGGTAGAAGGTTCCCGTGGGATAATTTCCGAAATACACGCGGGCGAAGCCGCGGGCAACAGCTAGTATATTAAGACATAGGATACTTTTCATCCCGGTAGAAGGTTCCCGTGGGATAATTTCCGACATACACGCGGGCAACAGCTAGTATATTAAGACATAGGATACTTTTCATCCCGGTAGAAGGTTCCCGTGGGATAATTTCCGACATACACGCTGGCAACAGCTAGTATATTAAGACATAGGATACTTTTCATCCCGGTAGAAGGTTCCCGTGGCATAATTTCCGAAATACACGCGGGCGAAGCCGCGGGCAACAGCTAGTATATTAAGACATAGGATACTTTTCATCCCGGTAGAAGGTTCCCGTGGGATAATTTCCGACATACACGCGGGCAACAGCTAGTATATTAAGACATAGGATACTTTTCATCCCGGTAGAAGGTTCCCGTGGGATATTCCCGACATACACGCGGGCAAGCCGCGGGCAACAGCTAGTATATTAAGACATAGGATACTTTTCATCCCGGTAGAAGGTTCCCGTGGGATAATTTCCGAAATACACGCGGGCGAAGCCGCGGGCAACAGCTAGTATATTAAGACATAGGATACTTTTCATCCCGGTAGAAGGTTCCCGTGGGATATTTCCGACATACACGCGGGGAAGCCGCGGGCAACAGCTAGTATATTAAGACATAGGATACTTTTCATCCCGGTAGAAGGTTCCCGTGGGATAATTCCGACATACACGCTGGCAACAGCTAGTATATTAAGACATAGGATACTTTTCATCCCGGTAGAAGGTTCCCGTGGGATAATTTCCGACATACACGCGGGCGAAGCCGCGGGCAACAGCTAGTATATTAAGACATAGGATACTTTTCATCCCGGTAGAAGGTTCCCGTGGGATAATTTCCGACATACACGCGGGCAACAGCTAGTATATTAAGACATAGGATACTTTTCATCCCGGTAGAAGGTTCCCGTGGGATAATTTCCGAAATACACGCGGGCGAAGCCGCGGGCAACAGCTAGTATATTAAGACATAGGATACTTTTCATCCCGGTAGAAGGTTCCCGTGGGATAATTTCCGACATACACGCTGGCAACAGCTAGTATATTAAGACATAGGATACTTTTCATCCCGGTAGAAGGTTCCCGTGGGATAATTTCCGAAATACACGCGGGCGAAGCCGCGGGCAACAGCTAGTATATTAAGACATAGGATACTTTTCATCCCGGTAGAAGGTTCCCGTGGGATAATTTCCGACATACACGCGGGCAACAGCTAGTATATTAAGACATAGGATACTTTTCATCCCGGTAGAAGGTTCCCGTGGGATATTCCCGACATACACGCGGGCAAGCCGCGGGCAACAGCTAGTATATTAAGACATAGGATACTTTTCATCCCGGTAGAAGGTTCCCGTGGGATAATTTCCGAAATACACGCGGGCGAAGCCGCGGGCAACAGCTAGTATATTAAGACATAGGATACTTTTCATCCCGGTAGAAGGTTCCCGTGGGATATTTCCGACATACACGCGGGGAAGCCGCGGGCAACAGCTAGTATATTAAGACATAGGATACTTTTCATCCCGGTAGAAGGTTCCCGTGGGATAATTCCGACATACACGCTGGCAACAGCTAGTATATTAAGACATAGGATACTTTTCATCCCGGTAGAAGGTTCCCGTGGGATAATTTCCGACATACACGCGGGCGAAGCCGCGGGCAACAGCTAGTATATTAAGACATAGGATACTTTTCATCCCGGTAGAAGGTTCCCGTGGGATAATTTCCGACATACACGCGGGCAACAGCTAGTATATTAAGACATAGGATACTTTTCATCCCGGTAGAAGGTTCCCGTGGGATAATTTCCGAAATACACGCGGGCGAAGCCGCGGGCAACAGCTAGTATATTAAGACATAGGATACTTTTCATCCCGGTAGAAGGTTCCCGTGGGATAATTTCCGAAATACACGCGGGCGAAGCCGCGGGCAACAGCTAGTATATTAAGACATAGGATACTTTTCATCCCGGTAGAAGGTTCCCGTGGGATAATTTCTGAAATACACGCGGGCGAAGCCGCGGGCAACAGCTAGTATATTAAGACATAGGATACTTTTCATCCCGGTAGAAGGTTCCCGTGGAATAATTTCCGACATACACGCGGGCAACAGCTAGTATATTAAGACATAGGATACTTTTCATCCCGGTAGAAGGTTCCCGTGGGATAATTTCCAAAATACACGCGGGCGAAGCCGCGGGCAACAGCTAGTATATTACGACATAGGATACTTTTCATCTCGGTAGAAGGTTCCCGTGGGATAATTTCCGACATACACGCTGGCAACAGCTAGTATATTAAGACATAGGATACTTTTCATCCCGGTAGAAGGTTCCCGTGGGATAATTTCCGACATACACGCGGGCAACAGCTAGTATATTAAGACATAGGATACTTTTCATCCCGGTAGAAGGTTCCCGTGGGATAATTTCCGAAATACACGCGGGCGAAGCCGCGGGCCACAGCTAGTATATTAAGACATAGGATACTTTTCATCCCGGTAGAAGGTTCCCGTGGGATAATTTCCGACATACACGCGGGCGAAGCCGCGGGCAACAGCTAGTATATTAAGACATAGGATACTTTTCATCCCGGTAGAAGGTTCCCGTGGGATAATTTCCGAAATACACGCGGGCGAAGCCGCGGGCCACAGCTAGTATATTAAGACATAGGATACTTTTCATCCCGGTAGAAGGTTCCCGTGGGATAATTTCCGACATACACGCGGGCGAAGCCGCGGGCAACAGCTAGTTTATTAAAACATAGGATACTTTTCATCCCTGTAGAAGGTTCCCATGGGATAATTTCCGACATACACGCGGGCAACAGCTAGTATATTAAGACATAGGATACTTTTCATCCCGGTAGAAGGTTCCCGTGGGATAATTTCCGACATACACGCGGGCAACAGCTAGTATATTAAGACATAGGATACTTTTCATCCCGGTAGAAGGTTCCCGTGGGATAATTTCCGACATACACGCTGGCAACAGCTAGTATATTAAGACATAGGATACTTTTCATCCCGGTAGAAGGTTCCCGTGGGATAATTTCCGAAATACACGCGGGCGAAGCCGCGGGCAACAGCTAGTATATTAAGACATAGGATACTTTTCATCCCGGTAGAAGGTTCCCGTGGGATAATTTCCGACATACACGCGGGCAACAGCTAGTATATTAAGACATAGGATACTTTTCATCCCGGTAGAAGGTTCCCGTGGGATATTTCCGACATACACGCGGGCAAGCCGCGGGCAACAGCTAGTATATTAAGACATAGGATACTTTTCATCCCGGTAGAAGGTTCCCGTGGGATAATTTCCGAAATACACGCGGGCGAAGCCGCGGGCAACAGCTAGTATATTAAGACATAGGATACTTTTCATCCCGGTAGAAGGTTCCCGTGGGATATTTTCCGAAATACACGCGGGCGAAGCCGCGGGCAGCAGCTAGTATATTAAGACATAGGATACTTTTCATCCCGGTAGAAGGTTCCCGTGGGATATTTCCGACATACACGCGGGCAAGCCGCGGGCAACAGCTAGTATATTAAGACATAGGATACTTTTCATCCCGGTAGAAGGTTCCCATGGGATAATTTCCGACATACACGCGGGCAACAGCTAGTATATTAAGACATAGGATACTTTTCATCCCGGTAGAAGGTTCCCGTGGGATAATTTCCGACATACACGCGGGCAACAGCTAGTATATTAAGACATAGGATACTTTTCATCCCGGTAGAAGGTTCCCGTGGGATAATTTCCGACATACACGCGGGCAACAGCTAGTATATTAAGACATAGGATACTTTTCATCCCGGTAGAAGGTTCCCGTGGGATAATTTCCGAAATACACGCGGGCGAAGCCGCGGGCCACAGCTAGTATATTAAGACATAGGATACTTTTCATCCCGGTAGAAGGTTCCCGTGGGATAATTTCCGACATACACGCGGGCGAAGCCGCGGGCAACAGCTAGTATATTAAGACATAGGATACTTTTCATCCCGGTAGAAGGTTCCCGTGGGATAATTTCCGAAATACACGCGGGCGAAGCCGCGGGCCACAGCTAGTATATTAAGACATAGGATACTTTTCATCCCGGTAGAAGGTTCCCGTGGGATAATTTCCGACATACACGCGGGCGAAGCCGCGGGCAACAGCTAGTTTATTAAGACATAGGATACTTTTCATCCCTGTAGAAGGTTCCCATGGGATAATTTCCGACATACACGCGGGCAACAGCTAGTATATTAAGACATAGGATACTTTTCATCCCGGTAGAAGGTTCCCGTGGGATAATTTCCGACATACACGCGGGCAACAGCTAGTATATTAAGACATAGGATACTTTTCATCCCGGTAGAAGGTTCCCGTGGGATAATTTCCGACATACACGCTGGCAACAGCTAGTATATTAAGACATAGGATACTTTTCATCCCGGTAGAAGGTTCCCGTGGGATAATTTCCGACATACACTCAGGCGAAGCCGCGGGCAACAGCTAGTATATTAAGACATAGGACACTTTTCATCCCGGTAGAAGGTTCCCGTGGGATAATTTCCGAAATACACGCGGGCGAAGCCGCGGGCAACAGCTAGTATATTAAGACATAGGATACTTTTCATCCCGGTAGAAGGTTCCCGTGGGATAATTTCCGACATACACGCGGGCAACAGCTAGTATATTAAGACATAGGATACTTTTCATCCCGGTAGAAGGTTCCCGTGGGATATTTCCGACATACACGCGGGCAAGCCGCGGGCAACAGCTAGTATATTAAGACATAGGATACTTTTCATCCCGGTAGAAGGTTCCCGTGGGATAATTTCCGAAATACACGCGGGCGAAGCCGCGGGCAACAGCTAGTATATTAAGACATAGGATACTTTTCATCCCGGTAGAAGGTTCCCGTGGGATATTTTCCGAAATACACGCGGGCGAAGCCGCGGGCAGCAGCTAGTATATTAAGACATAGGATACTTTTCATCCCGGTAGAAGGTTCCCGTGGGATATTTCCGACATACACGCGGGCAAGCCGCGGGCAACAGCTAGTATATTAAGACATAGGATACTTTTCATCCCGGTAGAAGGTTCCCGTGGGATAATTCCGACATACACGCTGGCAACAGCTAGTATATTAAGACATAGGATACTTTTCATCCCGGTAGAAGGTTCCTGTGGGATAATTTCCGACATACACGCGGGCGAAGCCGCGGGCAACAGCTAGTATATTAAGACATAGGATACTTTTCATCCCGGTAGAAGGTTCCCGTGGGATAATTTCCGACATACACGCGGGCAACAGCTAGTATATTAAGACATAGGATACTTTTCATCCCGGTAGAAGGTTCCCGTGGGATAATTTCCGAAATACACGCGGGCGAAGCCGCGGGCAACAGCTAGTATATTAAGACATAGGATACTTTTCATCCCGGTAGAAGGTTCCCGTGGGATAATTTCCGAAATACACGCGGGCGAAGCCGCGGGCAACAGCTAGTATATTAAGACATAGGATACTTTGTATCCCGGTAGAAGGTTCCCGTGGGATAATTTCCGACATACACGCGGGCAACAGCTAGTATATTAAGACATAGGATACTTTTCATCCCGGTAGAAGGTTCCCGTGGGATATTTCCGACATACACGCGGGCAAGCCGCGGGCAACAGCTAGTATATTAAGACATAGGATACTTTTCATCCCGGTAGAAGGTTCCCGTGGGATAATTTCCGAAATACACGCGGGCGAAGCCGCGGGCAACAGCTAGTATATTAAGACATAGGACACTTTTCATCCCGGTAGAAGGTTCCCGTGGGATAATTTGCGAAATACACGCGGGCGAAGCCGCGGGCAACAGCTAGTATATTAAGACATAGGATACTTTTCATCCCGGTAGAAGGTTCCCGTGGGATAATTTCCGAAATACACGCGGGCGAAGCCGCGGGCAACAGCTAGTATATTAAGACATAGGATACTTTTCATCCCGGTAGAAGGTTCCCGTGGGATAATTTCCGACATACACGCGGGCAACAGCTAGTATATTAAGACATAGGATACTTTTCATCCCGGTAGAAGGTTCCCGTGGGATATTTCCGACATACACGCGGGCAAGCCGCGGGCAACAGCTAGTATATTAAGACATAGGATACTTTTCATCCCGGTAGAAGGTTCCCGTGGGATAATTCCGACATACACGCTGGCAACAGCTAGTATATTAAGACAAAGTATACTTTTCATCCCGGTAGAAGGTTCCCGTGGGATAATTTCCGAAATACACGCTGGCAACAGCTAGTATATTAAGACATAGGATACTTTTCATCCCGGTAGAAGGTTCCCGTGGGATAATTTCCGAAATACACGCGGGCGAAGCCGCGGGCAACAGCTAGTATATTAAGACATAGGATACTTTTCATCCCGGTAGAAGGTTCCCGTGGGATAATTTCCGACATACACGCGGGCAACAGCTAGTATATTAAGACATAGGATACTTTTCATCCCGGTAGAAGGTTCCCGTGGGATAATTTCCGGAATACACGCGGGCGAAGCCGCTGGCAACAGCTAGTATATTAAGACATAGGATACTTTTCATCCCGGTAGAAAGTTCCCGTGGGATAATTTCCGACATACACGCGGGCAACAGCTAGTATATTAAGACATAGGATACTTTTCATCCCGGTAGAAGGTTCCCGTGGGATAATTTCCGACATACACGCTGGCAACAGCTAGTATATTAAGACATAGGATACTTTTCATCCCGGTAGAAGGTTCCCGTGGGATAATTTCCGACATACACGCGGGCGAAGCCGCGGGCAACAGCTAGTTTATTAAGACATAGGATACTTTTCATCCCTGTAGAAGGTTCCCATGGGATAATTTCCGACATACACGCGGGCAACAGCTAGTATATTAAGACATAGGATACTTTTCATCCCGGTAGAAGGTTCCCGTGGGATAATTTCCGACATACACGCGGGCAACAGCTAGTATATTAAGACATAGGATACTTTTCATCCCGGTAGAAGGTTCCCGTGGGATAATTTCCGACATACACGCTGGCAACAGCTAGTATATTAAGACATAGGATACTTTTCATCCCGGTAGAAGGTTCCCGTGGGATAATTTCCGACATACACTCAGGCGAAGCCGCGGGCAACAGCTAGTATATTAAGACATAGGATACTTTTCATCCCGGTAGAAGGTTCCCGTGGGATAATTTCCGAAATACACGCGGGCGAAGCCGCGGGCAACAGCTAGTATATTAAGACATAGGATACTTTTCATCCCGGTAGAAGGTTCCCGTGGGATAATTTCCGACATACACGCGGGCAACAGCTAGTATATTAAGACATAGGATACTTTTCATCCCGGTAGAAGGTTCCCGTGGGATATTTCCGACATACACGCGGGCAAGCCGCGGGCAACAGCTAGTATATTAAGACATAGGATACTTTTCATCCCGGTAGAAGGTTCCCGTGGGATAATTTCCGAAATACACGCGGGCGAAGCCGCGGGCAACAGCTAGTATATTAAGACATAGGATACTTTTCATCCCGGTAGAAGGTTCCCGTGGGATATTTTCCGAAATACACGCGGGCGAAGCCGCGGGCAGCAGCTAGTATATTAAGACATAGGATACTTTTCATCCCGGTAGAAGGTTCCCGTGGGATATTTCCGACATACACGCGGGCAAGCCGCGGGCAACAGCTAGTATATTAAGACATAGGATACTTTTCATCCCGGTAGAAGGTTCCCGTGGGATAATTCCGACATACACGCTGGCAACAGCTAGTATATTAAGACATAGGATACTTTTCATCCCGGTAGAAGGTTCCTGTGGGATAATTTCCGACATACACGCGGGCGAAGCCGCGGGCAACAGCTAGTATATTAAGACATAGGATACTTTTCATCCCGGTAGAAGGTTCCCGTGGGATAATTTCCGACATACACGCGGGCAACAGCTAGTATATTAAGACATAGGATACTTTTCATCCCGGTAGAAGGTTCCCGTGGGATAATTTCCGAAATACACGCGGGCGAAGCCGCGGGCAACAGCTAGTATATTAAGACATAGGATACTTTTCATCCCGGTAGAAGGTTCCCGTGGGATAATTTCCGAAATACACGCGGGCGAAGCCGCGGGCAACAGCTAGTATATTAAGACATAGGATACTTTGTATCCCGGTAGAAGGTTCCCGTGGGATAATTTCCGACATACACGCGGGCAACAGCTAGTATATTAAGACATAGGATACTTTTCATCCCGGTAGAAGGTTCCCGTGGGATATTTCCGACATACACGCGGGCAAGCCGCGGGCAACAGCTAGTATATTAAGACATAGGATACTTTTCATCCCGGTAGAAGGTTCCCGTGGGATAATTTCCGAAATACACGCGGGCGAAGCCGCGGGCAACAGCTAGTATATTAAGACATAGGACACTTTTCATCCCGGTAGAAGGTTCCCGTGGGATAATTTGCGAAATACACGCGGGCGAAGCCGCGGGCAACAGCTAGTATATTAAGACATAGGATACTTTTCATCCCGGTAGAAGGTTCCCGTGGGATAATTTCCGAAATACACGCGGGCGAAGCCGCGGGCAACAGCTAGTATATTAAGACATAGGATACTTTTCATCCCGGTAGAAGGTTCCCGTGGGATAATTTCCGACATACACGCGGGCAACAGCTAGTATATTAAGACATAGGATACTTTTCATCCCGGTAGAAGGTTCCCGTGGGATATTTCCGACATACACGCGGGCAAGCCGCGGGCAACAGCTAGTATATTAAGACATAGGATACTTTTCATCCCGGTAGAAGGTTCCCGTGGGATAATTCCGACATACACGCTGGCAACAGCTAGTATATTAAGACAAAGTATACTTTTCATCCCGGTAGAAGGTTCCCGTGGGATAATTTCCGAAATACACGCTGGCAACAGCTAGTATATTAAGACATAGGATACTTTTCATCCCGGTAGAAGGTTCCCGTGGGATAATTTCCGAAATACACGCGGGCGAAGCCGCGGGCAACAGCTAGTATATTAAGACATAGGATACTTTTCATCCCGGTAGAAGGTTCCCGTGGGATAATTTCCGACATACACGCGGGCAACAGCTAGTATATTAAGACATAGGATACTTTTCATCCCGGTAGAAGGTTCCCGTGGGATAATTTCCGGAATACACGCGGGCGAAGCCGCTGGCAACAGCTAGTATATTAAGACATAGGATACTTTTCATCCCGGTAGAAAGTTCCCGTGGGATAATTTCCGACATACACGCGGGCAACAGCTAGTATATTAAGACATAGGATACTTTTCATCCCGGTAGAAGGTTCCCGTGGGATAATTTCCGACATACACGCTGGCAACAGCTAGTATATTAAGACATAGGATACTTTTCATCCCGGTAGAAGGTTCCCGTGGGATAATTTCCGACATACACGCGGGCGAAGCCGCGGGCAACAGCTAGTATATTAAGACATAGGATACTTTTCATCCCGGTAGAAGGTTCCCGTGGGATAATTTCCGACATACACGCGGGCAACAGCTAGTATATTAAGACATGGGATACTTTTCATCCCGGTAGAAGGTTCCCGTGCGATAATTTCCGAAATACACGCGGGCGAAGCCGCGGGCAACAGCTAGTATATTAAGACATAGGATACTTTTCATCCCGGTAGAAGGTTCCCGTGGGATAATTTCCGAAATACACGCGGGCGAAGCCGCTTGCAACAGCTAGTATATTAAGACATAGGATACTTTTCATCCCGGTAGAAGGTTCTCGTGGGATAATTTCCGACATACACGCGGGCTACAGCTAGTATATTAAGACATAGCATACTTTTCATCCCGGTAGAAGGTTCCCGTGGGATATTTCCGACATACACGCGGGCGAAGCCGCTTGCAACAGCTAGTATATTAAGACATAGGATACTTTTCATCCCGGTAGAAGGTTCCCGTGGGATAATTTCCGAAATACACGCGGGCGAAGCCGCGGGCAACAGCTAGTATATTAAGACATAGGATACTTTTCATCCCGGTAGAAGGTTCCCGTGGGATAATTTCCGAAATACACGCGGGCGAAGCCGCGGGCAACAGCTAGTATATTAAGACATAGGATACTTTTCATCCGAGTAGAAGGTTCCCGTGGGATAATTTCCGAAATACACGCGGGCGAAGCCGCGGGCAACAGCTAGTATATTAAGACATAGGATACTTTTCATCCCGGTAGAAGGTTCCCGTGGGATAATTTCCGACATACACGCGGGCAACAGCTAGTATATTAAGACATAGGATACTTTTCATCCCGGTAGAAGGTTCCCGTGGGATAATTTCCGGAATACACGCGGGCGAAGCCGCTGGCAACAGCTAGTATATTAAGACATAGGATACTTTTCATCCCGGTAGAAAGTTCCCGTGGGATAATTTCCGACATACACGCGGGCAACAGCTAGTATATTAAGACATAGGATACTTTTCATCCCGGTAGAAGGTTCCCGTGGGATAATTTCCGACATACACGCTGGCAACAGCTAGTATATTAAGACATAGGATACTTTTCATCCCGGTAGAAGGTTCCCGTGGGATAATTTCCGACATACACGCGGGCGAAGCCGCGGGCAACAGCTAGTATATTAAGACATAGGATACTTTTCATCCCGGTAGAAGGTTCCCGTGGGATAATTTCCGACATACACGCGGGCAACAGCTAGTATATTAAGACATGGGATACTTTTCATCCCGGTAGAAGGTTCCCGTGCGATAATTTCCGAAATACACGCGGGCGAAGCCGCGGGCAACAGCTAGTATATTAAGACATAGGATACTTTTCATCCCGGTAGAAGGTTCCCGTGGGATAATTTCCGAAATACACGCGGGCGAAGCCGCTTGCAACAGCTAGTATATTAAGACATAGGATACTTTTCATCCCGGTAGAAGGTTCTCGTGGGATAATTTCCGACATACACGCGGGCTACAGCTAGTATATTAAGACATAGGATACTTTTCATCCCGGTAGAAGGTTCCCGTGGGATATTTCCGACATACACGCGGGCGAAGCCGCTTGCAACAGCTAGTATATTAAGACATAGGATACTTTTCATCCCGGTAGAAGGTTCCCGTGGGATAATTTCCGAAATACACGCGGGCGAAGCCGCGGGCAACAGCTAGTATATTAAGACATAGGATACTTTTCATCCCGGTAGAAGGTTCCCGTGGGATAATTTCCGAAATACACGCGGGCGAAGCCGCGGGCAACAGCTAGTATATTAAGACATAGGATACTTTTCATCCGAGTAGAAGGTTCCCGTGGGATAATTTCCGAAATACACGCGGGCGAAGCCGCGGGCAACAGCTAGTATATTAAGACATAGGATACTTTTCATCCCGGTAGAAGGTTCCCGTGGGATAATTCCGACATACACGCTGGCAACAGCTAGTATATTAAGACAGGATACTTTTCATCCCGGTAGAAGGTTCCCGTGGGATAATTTCCGAAATACACGCGGGCGAAGCCGCGGGCAACAGCTAGTATATTAAGACATAGGATACTTTTCATCCCGGTAGAAGGTTCCCGTGGGATAATTTCCGACATACACGCGGGCAACAGCTAGTATATTAAGACATAGGATACTTTTCATCCCGGTAGAAGGTTCCCGTGGGATAATTTCCGAAATACACGCGGGCGAAGCCGCGGGCAACAGCTAGTATATTAAGACATAGGATACTTGTCATCCCGGTAGAAGGTTCCCGTGGGATAATTTCCGGAATACACGCGGGCGAAGCCGCTGGCAACAGCTAGTATATTAAGACATAGGATACTTTTCATCCCGGTAGAAGGTTCCCGTGGGATAATTTCCGACATACACGCGGGCAACAGCTAGTATATTAAGACATAGGATACTTTTCATCCCGGTAGAAGGTTCCCGTGGGATAATTTCCGAAATACACGCGGGCGAAGCCGCGGGCAACAGCTAGTATATTAAGACATAGGATACTTTTCATCCCGGTAGAAGGTTCCCGTGGGATAATTTCCGACATACACGCGGGCAACAGCTAGTATATTAAGACATAGGATACTTTTCATCCCGGTAGAAGGTTCCCGTGGGATAATTTCCGGAATACACGCGGGCGAAGCCGCTGGCAACAGCTAGTATATTAAGACATAGGATACTTTTCATCCCGGTAGAAGGTTCCCGTGGGATAATTTCCGACATACACGCGGGTAACAGCTAGTATATTAAGACATAGGATACTTTTCATCCCGGTAGAAGGTTCCCGTGGGATAATTTCCGACATACACGCGGGCAACAGCTAGTATATTAAGACATAGGATACTTTTCATCCCGGTAGAAGGTTCCCGTGGGATAATTTCCGAAATACACGCGGGCGAAGCCGCGGGCAACAGCTAGTATATTAAGACATAGGATACTTTTCATCCCGGTAGAAGGTTCCCGTGGGATAATTTCCGACATACACGCGGGCATCTTTATTCATGGTTTACTCTAAATAAGTTAAAAATTAATAGTACAAAGACCAAAATAATGTTATTCAAAACAAATGCTCGAAATAAAGACACCATGGAAATTAAACTAAATGAGGACAAAATTGAACTCGTGAGAGAAGCTAAATTCTTGGGAGTGCACATAGATGACCAATTAAATTGGAAAAAGGAACTCGATGCCATAGATGCTTCTATATCATCTGCGTGTTATGCGTTAAGAACCCTTCGAGGCGAAATTGACATTAAACAATTAAA
This sequence comes from Dicycla oo, assembly GCA_948252095.1. Classification (NCBI taxonomy): domain Eukaryota; kingdom Metazoa; phylum Arthropoda; class Insecta; order Lepidoptera; family Noctuidae; genus Dicycla; species Dicycla oo. The sequence continues at coordinate 24,402,685 of OX411728.1, forward strand.
AATAGTATACTACGCGCTAATTGAATCTAAATTAAGATATAGTATTCAATTTTGGGGGAACAGCTATAATTATAACTGCCAAAGAGCTTTTGTTCTTCAGAAAAGAGCTATACGCACTATTGTCCGTATTTCACAAAGGGAGAGCTGTCGCCCACATTTCTTAGATTTAAACATCCTTACAGTACCCAGTCTCTACGTTCTAGTACTCCTGACTAATCTTAAGAAGTACATACATGAATATGAGACAGATGAGGAAAGACTGGTTAGGGAGAGCACACGTAGGAAGGATTTGAGAAATAAGATAAGTCCTCACTTCAACGTTGTGAAGCACAGTTCACAATATCAAGCAGTGCAAATATTTAACAAGTTACCACTACACTTGAAAAGCTCGTTTTATAATTCTGAATTTAAAACAAAACTTCAAGCATACCTACTAGATAAGTGTCTCTATTTCGTTGACGATATGTAATATTATGACCATGCGTTTTTCTCCTGTTAACATGTAAGTAGGTATGTTACCAAAATCGACATCACACATGTTATGGAACTTATTTTAAATGACAAATGTACCATTCCTTTTATGATTATTATTATTATTAATTGTTTGAGTTGACATGAATTACTTGAATTTATTTTTAAATGTTTTTCTATTTTTAACTTTAGTTGACATTGAATAATATTGGATGGCATGTGTGTTATATTGTTAATTTTCAAATTTTAATTGTACGTGTATTTGTTAGTGTTTTATTTTATTCTTATTATGCAAAATTATTTCAAACACAATGTAAATTGTTCATGAATAAATTGAAATTGAAATTGAAATTGCAACAGCTAGTATATTAAGACATAGGATACTTTTCATCCCGGTAGAAGGTTCCCGTGGGATAATTTCCGAAATACACGCGGGCGAAGCCGCGGGCAACAGCTAGTATATTAAGACATAGGATACTTTTCATCCCGGTAGAAGGTTCCCGTGGGATAATTTCCGAAATACACGCGGGCGAAGCCGCGGGCCACAGCTAGTATATTAAGACATAGGATACTTTTCATCCCGGTAGAAGGTTCCCGTGGGATAATTTCCGACATACACGCGGGCGAAGCCGCGGGCAACAGCTAGTATATTAAGACATAAGATACTTTTCATCCCGGTAGAAGATTCTCGTGGAATAATTTCCGAAATACACGCGGGCGAAGCCGCGGGCCACAGCTAGTATATTAAGACATAGGATACTTTTCATCCAGGTAGAAGGTTCCCGTGGGATAATTTCCGACATACACGCAGGCAACAGCTAGTATATTAAGACATAGGATACTTTTCATACCGGTAGAAGGTTCCCGTGGGATAATTTCCGAAATACACGCGGGCGAAGCCGCTGGCAACAGCTAGTATATTAAGACATAGGATACTTTTCATCCCGGTAGAAGGTTCCCGTGGGATAATTTCCGAAATACACGCGGGCGAAGCCGCGGGCAACAGCTAGTATATTAAGACATAGGATACTTTTCATCCCAGTAGAAGGTTCCCGTGGGATAATTTCCGACATACACGCGGGCAACAGCTAGTATATTAAGACATAGGATACTTTTCATCCCGGTAGAAGGTTCCCGTGGGATAATTTCCAAAATACACGCGGGCGAAGCCGCGGGCAACAGCTAGTATATTACGACATAGGATACTTTTCATCCCGGTAGAAGGTTCCCGTGGGATAATTTCCGACATACACGCTGGCAACAGCTAGTATATTAAGACATAGGATACTTTTCATCCCGGTAGAAGGTTCCCGTGGGATAATTTCCGACATACACGCGGGCAACAGCTAGTATATTAAGACATAGGATACTTTTCATCCCGGTAGAAGGTTCCCGTGGGATAATTTCCGAAATACACGCGGGCGAAGCCGCGGGCCACAGCTAGTATATTAAGACAGGATACTTTTCATCCCGGTAGAAGGTTCCCGTGGGATAATTTCCGACATACACGCGGGCGAAGCCGCGGGCAACAGCTAGTATATTAAGACATAGGATACTTTTCATCCCGGTAGAAGGTTCCCGTGCGATAATTTCCGAAATACACGCGGGCGAAGCCGCGGGCCACAGCTAGTATATTAAGATATAGGATACTTTTCATCCCGGTAGAAGGTTCCCGTGGGATAATTTCCGAAATACACGCTGGCAACAGCTAGTATATTAAGACATAGGATACTTTTCATCCCGGTAGAAGGTTCCCGTGGGATAATTTCCGACATACACGCGGGCAACAGCTAGTATATTAAGACATAGGATACTTTTCATCCCGGTAGAAGGTTCCCGTGGGATAATTTCCGACATACACGCGGGCAACAGCTAGTATATTAAGACATAGGATACTTTTCATCCCGGTAGAAGGTTCCCGTGGGATAATTTCCGACATACACGCTGGCAACAGCTAGTATATTAAGACATAGGATACTTTTCATCCCGGTAGAAGGTTCCCGTGGGATAATTTCCGACATACACGCGGGCGAAGCCGCGTGCAACAGCTAGTATATTAAGACATAGGATACTTTTCATCCCGGTAGAAGGTTCCCGTGGGATAATTTCCGACATACACGCGGGCAACAGCTAGTATATTAAGACATAGGATACTTTTCATCCCGGTAGAAGGTTCCCGTGGGATAATTTCCGAAATACACGCGGGCGAAGCCGCGGGCAACAGCTAGTATGTTAAGACATAGGATACTTTTCATCCCGGTAGAAGGTTCCCGTGGGATAATTTCCGAAATACACGCGGGCGAAGCCGCGGGCAACAGCTAGTATATTAAGACATAGGATACTTTTCATCCCGGTAGAAGGTTCCCGTGGGATAATTTCCGACATACACGCGGGCAACAGCTAGTATATTAAGACATAGGATACTTTTCATCCCGGTAGAAGGTTCCCGTGGGATATTTCCGACATACACGCGGGCAAGCCGCGGGCAACAGCTAGTATATTAAGACATAGGATACTTTTCATCCCGGTAGAAGGTTCCCGTGGGATAATTCCCGAAATACACGCGGGCGAAGCCGCGGGCAACAGCTAGTATATTAAGACATAGGATACTTTTCATCCCGGTAGAAGGTTCCCGTGGGATAATTTCCGAAATACACGCGGGCGAAGCCGCGGGCAACAGCTAGTATATTAAGACATAGGATACTTTTCATCCCGGTAGAAGGTTCCCGTGGGATAATTTCCGAAATACACGTGGGCGAAGCCGCGGGCAACAGCTAGTATATTAAGACATAGGATACTTTTCATCCCGGTAGAAGGTTCCCGTGGGATAATTTCCGAAATACACGCAGGCGAAGCCGCGGGCAACAGCTAGTATATTAAGACATAGGATACTTTTCATCCCGGTAGAAGGTTCCCGTGGGATAATTTACGACATACACGCGGGCAACAGCTAGTATATTAAGACATAGGATACTTTTCATCCCGGTAGAAAGTTCCCGTGGGATAATTTCCGAAATACACGCGGGCGAAGCCGCGGGCAACAGCTAGTATATTAAGATATAGGATACTTTTCATCCCGGTAGAAGGTTCCCGTGGGATAATTTCCGAAATACACGCGGGCGAAGCCGCGGGCAACAGCTAGTATATTAAGACATAGGATACTTTTCATCCCGGTAGAAGGTTCCCGTGGGATAATTTCTGAAATACACGCGGGCGAAGCCGCGGGCAACAGCTAGTATATTAAGACATAGGATACTTTTCATCCCGGTAGATGGTTCCCGTGGGATAATTTACGACATACACGCGGGCAACAGCTAGTATATTAAGACATAGGATACTTTTCATCCCGGTAGAAGGTTCCCGTGGGATAATTTCCGAAATACACGCGAACGAAGCCGCGGGCAACAGCTAGTATATTAAGACATAGGATACTTTTCATCCCGGTAGAAGGTTCCCGTGGGATAATTTCCGAAATACACGCGGGCGATGCCGCGGGCAACAGCTAGTATATTAAGACATAGGATACTTTTCATCCCGGTAGAAGGTTCCCGTGGGATAATTTACGACATACACGCGGGCAACAGCTAGTATATTAAGACATAGGATACTTTTCATCCCGGTAGAAAGTTCCCGTGGGATAATTTCCGAAATACACGCGGGCGAAGCCGCGGGCAACAGCTAGTATATTAAGATATAGGATACTTTTCATCCCGGTAGAAGGTTCCCGTGGGATAATTTCCGAAATACACGCGGGCGAAGCCGCGGGCAACAGCTAGTATATTAAGACATAGGATACTTTTCATCCCGGTAGAAGGTTCCCGTGGGATAATTTCTGAAATACACGCGGGCGAAGCCGCGGGCAACAGCTAGTATATTAAGACATAGGATACTTTTCATCCCGGTAGATGGTTCCCGTGGGATAATTTACGACATACACGCGGGCAACAGCTAGTATATTAAGACATAGGATACTTTTCATCCCGGTAGAAGGTTCCCGTGGGATAATTTCCGAAATACACGCGAACGAAGCCGCGGGCAACAGCTAGTATATTAAGACATAGGATACTTTTCATCCCGGTAGAAGGTTCCCGTGGGATAATTTCCGAAATACACGCGGGCGATGCCGCGGGCAACAGCTAGTATATTAAGACATAGGATACTTTTCATCCCGGTAGAAGGTTCCCGTGGGATAATTTCCGACATACACGCGGGCAACAGCTAGTATATTAAGACATAGGATACTTTTCATCCCGGTAGAAGGTTCCCGTGGGATAATTTCCGAAATACACGCGGGCGAAGCCGCTGGCAATAGCTAGTATATTAACACATAGGATACTTTCATCCCGGTAGAAGGTTCCCGTGGGATAATTTCTGAAATACACGCGGGCGAAGCCGCGAGCAACAGCTAGTATATTAAGACATAGGATACTTTTCATCCCGGTAGAAGGTTCCCGTGGGATAATTTCCGACATACACGCGGGCGAAGCCGCGGGCAACAGCTAGTATATTAAGACATAGGATAATTTTCATCCCGTTAGAAGGTTCCCGTGGGATAATTTCCGAAATACACGCGAACGAAGCCGCGGGCAACAGCTAGTATATTAAGACATAGGATACTTTTCATCCCGGTAGATGGTTCCCGTGTGATAATTTACGACATACACGCGGGCAACAGCTAGTATATTAAGACATAGGATACTTTTCATCCCGGTAGAAGGTTCCCGTGGGATAATTTCCGAAATACACGCGAACGAAGCCGCGGGCAACAGCTAGTATATTAAGACATAGGATACTTTTCATCCCGGTAGAAGGTTCCCGTGGGATAATTTCCGAAATACACGCGGGCGAAGCCGCGGGCAACAGCTAGTATATTAAGACATAGGATACTTTTCATCCCGGTAGAAGGTTCCCGTGGGATAATTTCCGACATACACGCGGGCAACAGCTAGTATATTAAGATATAGGATACTTTTCATCCCGGTAGAAGGTTCCCGTGGGATAATTTCCGAAATACACGCGGGCGAAGCCGCGGGCAACAGCTAGTATATTAAGACATAGGATACTTTTCATCCCGGTAGAAGGTTCCCGTGGGATAATTTCCGAAATACACGCGGGCGAAGCCGCGGGCAACAGCTAGTATATTAAGACATAGGATACTTTTCATCCCGGTAGAAGGTTCCCGTGGGATAATTTCCGAAATACACGCGGGCGAAGCCGCGGGCAACAGCTAGTATATTAAGACATAGGATACTTTTCATTCCGGTAGAAGGTTCCCGTGGGATAATTTCCGACATACACGCGGGCAACACCTAGTATATTAAGACATAGGATACTTTTCATCCCGGCAGAAGATTCCCGTGGGATAATTTCCGAAATACACGCGGGCGAAGCCGCTGGCAACAGCTAGTATATTAAGACATAGGATACTTTTCATCCCGGTAGAAGGTTCCCGTGGGATAATTTCCGAAATACACGCGGGCGAAGCCGCTGGCAACAGCTAGTATATTAAGACATAGGATACTTTTCATCCCGGTAGAAGGTTCCCGTGGGATAATTTCCGAAATACACGCGGGCGAAGCCGCGGGCAACAGCTAGTATATTAAGACATAGGATACTTTTCATCCCGTTAGAAGGTTCCCGTGGGATAATTTCCGAAATACACGCGGGCGAAGCCGCGGTCAACAGCTAGTATGTTAAGACATAGGATACTTTTCATCCCGGTAGTAGGTTCCCGTGGGATAATTTCCGACATACACGCGGGCAACAGCTAGTATATTAAGACATAGGATACTTTTCATCCCGGTTGAAGGTTCCCGTGGGATAATTTCCGAAATACACGCGGGCGAAGCCGCTGGCAACAGCTAGTATATTAAGACATACGATACTTTTCATCCCGGTAGAAGGTTCCCGTGGGATTATTTCCGACATACACGCGGGCAACAGCTAGTATATTAAGACAAAGGATACTTTTCATCCCGGTAGAAGGTTCCCGTGGGATAATTTCCGAAATACACGCGGGCGAAGCAGCTGGCAACAGCTAGTATATTAAGACATAGGATACTTTTCATCCCGGTAGAAGGTTCCCGTGGGATAATTTCCGACATACACGCGGACAACAGCTAGTATATTAAGACATAGGATACTTTTCATCCCGGTAGAAGGTTCCCGTGGGATAATTTCCGACATACACGCGGGCAACAGCTAGTAATTAAGACATAGGATACTTTTCATCCCGGTAGAAGGTTCCCGTGGGATAATTTCCGAAATACACGCGGGCGAAGCCGCTGGCAACAGCTAGTATATTAAGACATAGGATACTTTTCATCCCGGTAGAAGGTTCCCGTGGGATAATTTTCGACATACACGCGGGCAACAGCTAGTATATATATGACATAGGATACTTTTCATCCCGGTAGAAGGTTCCCGTGGGATCATTTCCGAAATACACGCGGGCGAAGCCGCAGGCAACAGCTAGTATATTAAGACATAGGATACTTTTCATCCCGGTAGAAGGTTCCCGTGGGATAATTTCCGAAATACACGCGGGCGAAGCCGCTGGCAACAGCTAGTATATTAAGACATAGGATACTTTTCATCCCGGTAGAAGGTTCCCGTGGGATAATTTCCGAAATACACGCGGGCGAAGCCGCTGGCAACAGCTAGTATATTAAGACATAGGATACTTTTCATCCCGGTAGAAGGTTCCCGTGGGATAATTTCCGAAATACACGCGGGCGAAGCCGCTGGCAACAGCTAGTATATTAAGACATAGGATACTTTTCATCCCGGTAGAAGGTTCCCGTGGGATAATTTCCGACATACACGCGGGCAACAGCTAGTATATTAAGACATAGGATACTTTTCATCCCGGTAGAAGGTTCCCGTGGGATTATTTCCGTCATACACGCGGGCAACAGCTAGTATATTAAGACATAGGATACTTTTCATCCCGGTAGAAGGTTCCCGTGGGATAATTTCCGAAATACACGCGGGCGAAGCCGCTGGCAACAGCTAGTATATTAAGACATAGGATACTTTTCATCCCGGTAGAAGGTTCCCGTGGGATAATTTCCGAAATACACGCGGGCGAAGCCGCTGGCAACAGCTAGTATATTAAGACATAGGATACTTTTCATCCCGGTAGAAGGTTCCCGTGGGATAATTTCCGGAATACACGCGGGCGAAGCCGCGGGCAACAGCTAGTATATTAAGACATAGGATACTTTTCATCCCGGTAGAAGGTTCCCGTGGGATAATTTCCGAAATACACGCGGGCAACAGCTAGTATATTAAGACATAGGATACTTTTCATCCCGGTAGAAGGTTCCCGTGGGATAATTTCTGACATACACGCGGGCAACAGCTAGTATATTAAGACATAGGATACTTTTCATCCCGGTAGAAGGTTCCCGTGGGATAATTTCCGAAATACACGCGGGCGAAGCCGCGGGCAACAGCTAGTATATTAAGACATAGGATACTTTTCATCCCGGTAGAAGGTTCCCGTGGGATAATTTCCGAAATACACGCGGGCGAAGCCGCTGGCAACAGCTAGTATATTAAGACATAGGATACTTTTTATCCCGGTAGAAGGTTCCCGTGGGATAATTTCCGACATACACGCAGGCAACAGCTAGTATATTAAGACATAGGATACTTTTCATCCCGGTAGAAGGTTCCCGTGGGATAATTTCCGAAATACACGCGGGCGAAGCCGCTGGCAATAGCTAGTATATTAACACATAGGATACTTTTCATCCCGGTAGAAGGTTCCCGTGGGATAATTTCCGAAATACACGCGGGCGAAGCCGCGGGTAACAGCTAGTATATTAAGACATAGGATACTTTTCATCCCGGTAGAAGGTTCCCGTGGGATAATTTCCGACATACACGCGGGCGAAGCCGCGGGCAACAGCTAGTATATTAAGACATAGGATACTTTTCATCCCGGTAGAAGGTTCCCGTGGGATAATTTCCGAAATACACGCGGGCGAAGCCGCGGGCAACAGCTAGTATATTAAGACATAGGATACTTTTCATCCCGGTAGAAGGTTCCCGTGGGATAATTTCCGCCATACACGCGGGCAACATCTAGTATATTAAGACAGAGGATACTTTTCATCCCGGTAGAAGGTTCCCGTGGGATGATTTCCGAAATACACGCGGGCGAAGCCGCGGGCAACAGCTAGTATATTAAGACATAGGATACTTTTCATCCCGGTAGAAGGTTCTCGTGGGATAATTTCCGAAATACACGCGGGCGAAGCCGCGGGCAACAGCTAGTATATTAAGACATAGGATACTTTTCATCCCGGTAGAAGGTTCTTGTGGGATAATTTTCGAAATACACGCGGGCGAAACCGCGGGCAACAGCTAGTATATAAAGACATAGGATACTTTTCATCCCGGTAGAAGGTTCCCGTGGGATAATTTCCGACATACACGCGGGCAACAGCTAGTATATTAAGACATAGGATACTTTTCATCCCGGTAGAAGGTTCCCGTGGGACAATTTCCGAAATACACGCGGGCAACAGCTAGTATATTAAGACATAGGATACTTTTCATCCCGGTAGAAGGTTCCCGTGGGATAATTTCCGAAATACACGCGGGCGAAGCCGCTGGCAACAGCTAGTATATTAAGACATAGGATACTTTTCATCCCGATAGAAGGTTCCCGTGGGATAATTTCCGAAATACACGCGGGCGAAGCCGCGGTCAACAGCTAGTATGTTAAGACATAGGATGCTTTTCATCCCGGTAGTAGGTTCCCGTGGGATAATTTCCGACATACACGCGGGCAACAGCTAGTATATTAAGACATAGGATACTTTTCATCCCGGTAGAAGGTTCCCGTGGGATAATTTCCGAAATACACGCGGGCGAAGCCGCGGGCAACAGCTAGTATATTAAGACATAGGATACTTTTCATCCCGGTAGAAGGTTCCCGTGGGATAATTTCCGACATACACGCGGGCAACAGCTAGTATATTAAGACATAGGATACTTTTCATCCCGGTAGAAGGTTCTCGTGGGATAATTTCCGACATACACGCGGGCAACAGCTAGTATATTAAGACATAGGATACTTTTCATCCCGGTAGAAGGTTCCCGTGGGATAATTTCCGACATACACGCGGGCAACAGCTAGTATATTAAGACATAGGATACTTTTCATCCCGGTAGAAGGTTCCCGTGGGATAATTTCCGACATACACGCGGGCAACAGCTAGTATATTAAGACATAGGATACTTTTCATCCCGGTAGAAGGTTCCCGTGGGATAATTTCCGAAATACACGCGGGCGAAGCCGCGGGCAACAGCTAGTATATTAAGACATAGGATACTTTTCATCCCGGTAGAAGGTTCCCGTGGGATAATTTCCGAAATACACGCGGGCGAAGCCGCGGGCAACAGCTAGTATATTAAGACATAGGATACTTTTCATCCCGTTAGAAGGTTTCCGTGGGATAATTTCCGAAATACACGCGGGCGAAGCCGCGGTCAACAGCTAGTATGTTAAGACATAGGATACTTTTCATCCCGGTAGTAGGTTCCCGTGGGGTAATTTCCGACATACACGCGGGCAACAGCTAGTATATTAAGACAAAGGATACTTTTCATCCCGGTAGAAGGTTCCCGTGGGATAATTTCCGAAATACACGCGGGCGAAGCCGCGGGCAACAGCTAGTATATTAAGACTTAGGATACTTTTCATCCCGGTAGAAGGTTCCCGTGGGATAATTTCCGACATACACGCGGGCAACAGCTAGTATATTAAGACATAGGATACTTTTCATCCCGGTAGAAGGTTCCCGTGGGATAATTTCCGAAATACACGCGGGCGAAGCCGCTGGCAACAGCTAGTATATTAAGACATAGGATACTTTTCATCCCGGTAGAAGGTTCCCGTGGGATAATTTCCGACATACACGCGGACAACAGCTAGTAATTAAGACATAGGATACTTTTCATCCCGGTAGAAGGTTCCCGTGGGATAATTTTCGAAATACACGCGGGCGAAGCCGCTGGCAACAGCTAGTATATTAAGACATAGGATACTTTTCATCCCGGTAGAAGGTTCCCGTGGGATAATTTCCGACATACACGCGGGCAACAGCTAGTATATATAAGACATAGGATACTTTTCATCCCGGTAGAAGGTTCCCGTGGGATAATTTCCGACATACACGCGGGCAACAGCTAGTATATTAAGACATAGGATACTTTTCATCCCGGTAGAAGGTTCCCGTGGGATAATTTCCGAAATACACGCGGGCGAAGCCGCTGGCAACAGCTAGTATATTAAGACATAGGATACTTTTCATCCCGGTAGAAGGTTCCCGTGGGATAATTTCCGAAATACACGCGGGCGAAGCCGCTGGCAACAGCTAGTATATTAAGACATAGGATACTTTTCATCCCGGTAGAAGGTTCCTGTGGGATAATTTCCGACATACACGCGGGCGAAGCCGCGGGCAACAGCTAGTATATTAAGACATAGGATACTTTTCATCCCGGTAGAAGGTTCCCGTGGGATTATTTCCGTCATACACGCGGGCAACAGCTAGTATATTAAGACAAAGGATACTTTTCATCCCGGTAGAAGGTTCCCGTGGGATAATTTCCGAAATACACGCGGGCGAAGCCGCTGGCAACAGCTAGTATATTAAGACATAGGATACTTTTCATCCCGGTAGAAGGTTCCCGTGGGATAATTTCCGAAATACACGCGGGCGAAGCCGCGGGCAACAGCTAGTATATTAAGACATAGGATACTTTTCATCCCGGTAGAAGGTTCCCGTGGGATAATTTCCGGAATACACGCGGGCGAAGCCGCGGGCAACGGCTAGTATATTAAGACATAGGATACTTTTCATCCCGGTAGAAGGTTCCCGTGGGATAATTTCCGAAATACACGCGGGCAACAGCTAGTATATTAAGACATAGGATACTTTTCATCCCGGTAGAAGGTTCCCGTGGGATAATTTCCGACATACACGCGGGCAACAGCTAGTATATTAAGACATAGGATACTTTTCATCCCGGTAGAAGGTTCCCGTGGGATAATTTCCGAAATACACGCGGGCGAAGCCGCGGGCAACAGCTAGTATATTAAGACATAGGATACTTTTCATCCCGGTAGAAGGTTCCCGTGGGATAATTTCCGAAATACACGCGGGCGAAGCCGCGGGCAACAGCTAGTATATTAGGACATAGGATACTTTTCATCCCGGTAGAAGGATCCCGTGGGATAATTTTCGACATACACGCGGGCAACAGCTAGTATATTAAGACATAGGATACTTTTCATCCCGGTAGAAGGTTCCCGTGGGATAATTTCCGACATACACGCGGGCAACAGCTAGTATATTAAGACATAGGATACTTTTCATCCCGGTAGATGGTTCCCGTGGGATAATTTCCGACATACACGCGGGCAACAGCTAGTATATTAAGACATAAGATACTTTTCATCCCGGTAGAAGGTTCCCGTGGGATAATTTCCGACATACACGCGGGCAACAGCTAGTATATTAAGACATAGGATACTTTTCATCCCGGTAGAAGGTTCCCGTGGGATAATTTCCGGAATACACGCGGGCGAAGCCGCGGGCAACAGCTAGTATATTAAGACATAGGATACTTTTCATCCCGGTAGAAGGTTCCCGTGGGATAATTTCCGAAATACACGCGGGCAACAGCTAGAATATTAAGACATAGGATACTTTTCATCCCGGTAGAAGGTTCCCGTGGGATAATTTCCGCCATACACGCGGGCAACATCTAGTATATTAAGACATAGGATACTTTTCATCCCGGTAGAAGGTTCCCGTGGGATAATTTCCGAAATACACGCGGGCAACAGCTAGTATATTAAGACATAGGATACTTTTCATCCCGGTAGAAGGTTCCCGTGGGATAATTTCTGACATACACGCGGGCAACAGCTAGTATATTAAGACATAGGATACTTTTCATCCCGGTAGAAGGTTCCCGTGGGATAATTTCCGAAATACACGCGGGCGAATCCGCGGGCAACAGCTAGTATATTAAGACATAGGATACTTTTCATCCCGGTAGAGGGTTCCCGTGGGATAATTTCCGAAATACACGCGGGCGAAGCCGCTGGCAACAGCTAGTATATTAAGAAATAGGATACTTTTCATCCCGGTAGAAGGTTCCCGTGGGATAATTTCCGACATACACGCGGGCAACAGCTAGTATATTAAGACATAGGATACTTTTCATCCTGGTAGAAGGTTCCCGTGGGATAATTTCCGAAATACACGCGGGCGAAGCCGCTGGCAATAGCTAGTATATTAACACATAGGATACTTTTTATCCCGGTAGAAGGTTCCCGTGGGATAATTTCCGAAATACACGCGGGCGAAGCCGCGGGCAACAGCTAGTATATTAAGACATATGATACTTTTCATCCCGGTAGAAGGTTCCCGTGGGATAATTTCCGACATACACGCGGGCGAAGCCGCGGGCAACAGCAAGTATATTAAGACATAGGATACTTTTCATCCCGGTAGAAGGTTCCCGTGGGATAATTTCCGAAATACACGCGGGCGAAGCCGCGGGCAACAGCTAGTATATTAAGACATAGGATACTTTTCATCCCGGTAGAAGGTTCCCGTGGGATAATTTCCGCCATACACGCGGGCAACATCTAGTATATTAAGACAGAGGATACTTTTCATCCCGGTAGAAGGTTCCCGTGGGATGATTTCCGAAATACACGCGGGCGAAGCCGCGGGCAACAGCTAGTATATTAAGACATAGGATACTTTTCATCCCGGTAGAAGGTTCTCGTGGGATAATTTCCGAAATACACGCGGGCGAAGCCGCGGGCAACAGCTAGTATATTAAGACATAGGATACTTTTCATCCCGGTAGAAGGTTCTCGTGGGATAATTTCCGAAATACACGCGGGCGAAGCCGCGGGCAACAGCTAGTATATTAAGACATAGGATACTTTTCATCCCGGTAGAAGGTTCCCGTGGGATAATTTCCGACATACACGCGGGCAACAGCTAGTATATTAAGACATAGGATACTTTTCATCCCGGTAGAAGGTTCCCGTGGGATAGTTTCCGAAATACACGCGGGCGAAGCCGCGGGCAACAGCTAGTATATTAAGACATAGGATACTTTCATCCCGGTAGAAGGTTCCCGTGGGATAATTTCCGACATACACGCGGGCAACAGCTAGTATATTAAGACATAGGATACTTTTCATCCCGGTAGAAGGTTCCCGTGGGATAATTTCCGAAATACACGCGGGCGAAGCCGCTGGCAACAGCTAGTATATTAAGACATAGGATACTTTTCATCCCGGTAGAAGGTTCCCGTGGGATAATTTCCGACATACACGCGGGCAACAGCTAGTATATTAAGACATAGGATACTTTTCATCCCGGTAGAAGGTTCCCGTGGGATAATTTCTGACATACACGCGGGCAACAGCTAGTATATTAAGACATAGGATACTTTTCATCCCGGTAGAAGGTTCCCGTGGGATAATTTCCGAAATACACGCGGGCGAATCCGCGGGCAACAGCTAGTATATTAAGACATAGGATACTTTTCATCCCGGTAGAGGGTTCCCGTGGGATAATTTCCGAAATACACGCGGGCGAAGCCGCTGGCAATAGCTAGTATATTAACACATAGGATACTTTTCATCCCGGTAGAAGGTTCCCGTGGGATAATTTCCGAAATACACGCGGGCGAAGCCGCGGGCAACAGCTAGTATATTAAGACATATGATACTTTTCATCCCGGTAGAAGGTTCCCGTGGGATAATTTCCGACATACACGCGGGCAACAGCTAGTATATTAAGACATAGGATACTTTTCATCCCGGTAGAAGGTTCCCGTGGGATAATTTCCGAAATACACGCGGGCGAAGCCGCTGGCAAAAGCTAGTATATTAACACATAGGATACTTTTCATCCCGGTAGAAGGTTCCCGTGGGATAATTTCCGAAATACACGCGGGCGAAGCCGCGGGCAAAAGCTAGTATATTAAGACATATGATACTTTTCATCCCGGTAGAAGGTTCCCGTGGGATAATTTCCGACATACACGCGGGCGAAACCGCGGGCAACAGCTAGTATATTAAGACATAGGATACTTTTCATCCCGGTAGAAGGTTCCCGTGGGATAATTTCCGAAATACACGCGGGCGAAGCCGCGGGCAACAGCTAGTATATTAAGACATATGATACTTTTCATCCCGGTAGAAGGTTCCCGTGGGATAATTTCCGACATACACGCGGGCGAAGCCGCGGGCAACAGCTAGTATATTAAGACATAGGATACTTTTCATCCCGGTAGAAGGTTCCCGTGGGATAATTTCCGCCATACACGCGGGCAACATCTAGTATATTAAGACATAGGATACTTTTCATCCCGGTAGAAGGTTCCCGTGGGATAATTTCCGAAATACACGCGGGCGAAGCCGCTGGCAACAGCTAGTATATTAAGACATAGGATACTTTTCATCCCGGTAGAAGGTTCCCGTGGGATAATTTCCGACATACACGCGGGCAACAGCTAGTATATTAAGACATAGGATACTTTTCATCCCGGTAGAAGGTTCCCGTGGGATAATTTCCGACATACACGCGGGCAATAGCTAGTATATTAAGACATAGGATACTTTTCATCCCGGTAGAAGGTTCCCGTGGGATAATTTCCGAAATACACGCGGGCGAAGCCGCGGGCAACAGCTAGTATATTAAGACATAGAATACTTTTCATCCCGGTAGAAGGTTCCCGTGGGATAATTTCCGAAATACACGCGGGCGAAGCCGCGGGCAACAGCTAGTATATTAAGACATAGGATACTTTTCATCCCGGTAGAAGGTTCCCGTGGGATAATTTCCGACATACACGCAGGCAACAGCTAGTATATTAAGACATAGGATACTTTTCATCCCGGTAGATGGTTCCCGTGGGATAATTTCCGACATACACGCGGGCAACAGCTAGTATATTAAGACATAAGATACTTTTCATCCCGGTAGAAGGTTCCCGTGGGATAATTTCCGACATACACGCGGGCAACAGCTAGTATATTAAGACATAGGATACTTTTCATCCCGGTAGAAGGTTCCCGTGGGATAATTTCCGGAATACACGCGGGCGAAGCCGCGGGCAACAGCTAGTATATTAAGACATAGGATACTTTTCATCCCGGTAGAAGGTTCCCGTGGGATAATTTCCGAAATACACGCGGGCAACAGCTAGTATATTAAGACATAGGATACTTTTCATCCCGGTAGAAGGTTCCCGTGGGATAATTTCCGACATACACGCGGGCAACAGCTAGTATATTAAGACATAGGATACTTTTCATCCCGGTAGAAGGTTCCCGTGGGATATTTCCGACATACACGCGGGCAAGCCGCGGGCAACAGCTAGTATATTAAGACATAGGATACTTTTCATCCCGGTAGAAGGTTCCCGTGGGATAATTTCCGAAATACACGCGGGCGAAGCGGCGGGCAACAGCTAGTATATTAAGACATAGGATACTTTTCATCCCGGTAGAAGGTTCCCGTGGGATAATTTCCGAAATACACGCGGGCGAAGCCGCGGGCAACAGCTAATATATTAAGACATAGCATACTTTTCATCCCGGTAGAAGGTTCCCGTGGGATAATTTCCGAAATACACGCGGGCGAAGCCGCGGGCAACAGCTAGTATATTAAGACATAGGATACTTTTCATCCCGGTAGAAGGTTCCCGTGGGATAATTTCCGACATACACGCGGGCAACAGCTAGTATATTAAGACATAGGATACTTTTCATCCCGGTAGAAGGTTCCCGTGGGATAATTTCCGAAATACACGCGGGCGAAGCCGCGGGCAACAGCTAGTATATTAAGACATAGGATACTTTTCATCCCGGTAGAAGGTTCCCGTGGGATAATTTCCGAAATACACGCGGGCGAAGCCGCGGGCAACAGCTAGTATATTAAGACATATGATACTTTTCACACACACACATATGATTCTATTATATATACAATTTATTATTAAATACAATTTGATTTCAATTATTATTTCCATATCTCTGTTTAAACATATTATTTACATAATTTTTATTCTCTTACCATAGTACTTTTTGTAAGCGTGGCACATGTGCATTGCACGGGTTCCCTCCAACTCCGTAGGTTCATCATCATACTCTTATTCAACATTTCACTCATAAACACTATAAACATTGACACAATCATTGCTGTAGCACAGTGGCACTCATTACATCATCATTTTCCTGACGCCATTGATGTTCAAGCTTACATAACTCCAATTCTCGTACGATGTGGTTGGTCGGACGCATGGCTCATTTGTCAAACTGTTGCGCAACGCAAGCACAGAAAATAAAACCTATCTCAAGACACGAACGATGACAGACAAACTTTATTGTCTGTGGTTTGAGACGCGTTGAAATGTTGCCACATATTTTATTGTTTATGTCTGTACATATTATATATTTTTATTGTTTTTTTTTAGTTACTTATTTTAATGGTCTCTGACAGCGATACACACCGCCGGCTTACGCTGAAAACCAGCGCCGTGGATTCGTGCCTTCGTGCACGGGCCGCGGCATTATGCTGAGCGTGTAGCCGTTTCGCGGGGTAGTGACGCACATTTCCAAAAACTTTATTGTGTGTACTTATGTTTTTTGTTTTGTGTGGTTTGTTATGTTTTATTATTTTGTGTTTCGCTTTTCTTGTATAGTTTGTGTGCGTCATTTTCACGCGAATAAACTGTTTTTCTTTCTTTCTTTCTTTCTTTCTTTTCATCCCGGTAGAAGGTTCCCGTGGGATAATTTCCGAAATACACGCGGGCGAAGCCGCGGGCAACAGCTAATATATTAAGACATAGCATACTTTTCATCCCGGTAGAAGGTTCCCGTGGGATAATTTCCGAAATACACGCGGGCGAAGCCGCGGGCAACAGCTAGTATATTAAGACATAGGATATTTTTCATCCCGGTAGAAGGTTCCCGTGGGATAATTTCCGAAATACACGCGGGCGAAGCCGCGGGCAACAGCTAGTATATTAAGACATAGGATACTTTTCATCCCGGTAGAAGGTTCCCGTGGGATAATTTACGACATACACGCGGGCAACAGCTAGTATATTAAGACATAGGATACTTTTCATCCCGGTAGAAGGTTCCCGTGGGATAATTTCCGAAATACACGCGGGCGAAGCCGCGGGCAACAGCTAGTATATTAAGACATAGGATACTTTTCATCCCGGTAGAAGGTTCCCGTGGGATAATTTCCGAAATACACGCGGGCGAAGCCGCGGGCAACAGCTAGTATATTAAGACATAGGATACTTTTCATCCCGGTAGAAGGTTCCCGTGGGATAATTTCTGAAATACACGCGGGCGAAGCCGCGGGCAACAGCTAGTATATTAAGACATAGGATACTTTTCATCCCGGTAGATGGTTCCCGTGGGATAATTTCTGAAATACACGCGGGCGAAGCCGCGGGCAACAGCTAGTATATTAAGACATAGGATACTTTTCATCCCGGTAGATGGTTCCCGTGGGATAATTTACGACATACACGCGGGCAACAGCTAGTATATTAAGACATAGGATACTTTTCATCCCGGTAGAAGGTTCCTGTGGGATAATTTCCGAAATACACGCGAACGAAGCCGCGGGCAACAGCTAGTATATTAAGACATAGGATACTTTTCATCCCGGTAGAAGGTTCCCGTGGGATAATTTCCGACATACACGCGGGCGAAGCCGCGGGCAACAGCTAGTATATTAAGACATAGGATACTTTTCATCCCGGTAGAAGGTTCCCGTGGGATAATTTCCGAAATACACGCGGGCGAAGCCGCTGGCAATAGCTAGTATATTAACACATAGGATACTTTTCATCCCGATAGAAGGTTCCCGTGGGATAATTTCTGAAATACACGCGGGCGAAGCCGCGGGCAACAGCTAGTATATTAAGACATAGGATACTTTTCATCCCGGTAGAAGGTTCCCGTGGGATAATTTCCGACATACACGCGGGCGAAGCCGCGGGCAACAGCTAGTATATTAAGACATAGGATACTTTTCATCCCGGTAGAAGGTTCCCATGGGATAATTTCCGACATACACGCGGGCGAAGCCGCGGGCAACAGCTAGTATATTAAGACATAGGATACTTTTCATCCCGGTAGAAGGTTCCCGTGGGATAATTTCCGAAATACACGCGGGCGAAGCCGCGGGCAACAGCTAGTATATTAAGACATAGGATACTTTTCATCCCGGTAGAAGGTTCCCGTGGGATAATTTCCGACATACACGCGGGCAACAGCTAGTATATTAAGACATAGGATACTTTTCATCCCGGTAGAAGGTTCCCGTGGGATAATTTCCGAAATACACGCGGGCGAAGCCGCGGGCAACAGCGAGTATATTAAGACATAGGATACTTTT
This sequence comes from Dicycla oo, assembly GCA_948252095.1. Lineage (NCBI taxonomy): Eukaryota > Metazoa > Arthropoda > Insecta > Lepidoptera > Noctuidae > Dicycla > Dicycla oo. The sequence goes on from OX411728.1 coordinate 24,421,635, forward strand.
CATCCCGGTAGAAGGTTCCCGTGGGATAATTTCCGAAATACACGCGGGCGAAGCCGCGGGCAACAGCTAGTATATTAAGACATATGATACTTTTCATCCCGGTAGAAGGTTCCCGTGGGATAATTTCCGACATACACGCGGGCGAAGCCGCGGGCAACAGCTAGTATATTAAGACATAGGATACTTTTCATCCCGGTAGAAGGTTCCCGTGGGATAATTTCCGAAATACACGCGGGCGAAGCCGCGGGCAACAGCTAGTATATTAAGACATATGATACTTTTCATCCCGGTAGAAGGTTCCCGTGGGATAATTTCCGACATACACGCGGGCGAAGCCGCGGGCAACAGCTAGTATATTAAGACATAGGATACTTTTCATCCCGGTAGAAGGTTCCCGTGGGATAATTTCCGCCATACACGCGGGCAACATCTAGTATATTAAGACATAGGATACTTTTCATCCCGGTAGAAGGTTCCCGTGGGATAATTTCCGAAATACACGCGGGCGAAGCCGCTGGCAACAGCTAGTATATTAAGACATAGGATACTTTTCATCCCGGTAGAAGGTTCCCGTGGGATAATTTCCGACATACACGCGGGCAACAGCTAGTATATTAAGACATAGGATACTTTTCATCCCGGTAGAAGGTTCCCGTGGGATAATTTCCGACATACACGCGGGCAACAGCTAGTATATTAAGACATAGGATACTTTTCATCCCGGTAGAAGGTTCCCGTGGGATAATTTCCGACATACACGCTGGCAACAGCTAGTATATTAAGACATAGGATACTTTTCATCCCGGTAGAAGGTTCCCGTGGGATAATTTCCGAAATACACGCGGGCGAAGCCGCGGGCAACAGCTAGTATATTAAGACATAGGATACTTTTCATCCCGGTAGAAGGTTCCCGTGGGATAATTTCCGACATACACGCGGGCAACAGCTAGTATATTAAGACATAGGATACTTTTCATCCCGGTAGAAGGTTCCCGTGGGATATTCCCGACATACACGCGGGCAAGCCGCGGGCAACAGCTAGTATATTAAGACATAGGATACTTTTCATCCCGGTAGAAGGTTCCCGTGGGATAATTTCCGAAATACACGCGGGCGAAGCCGCGGGCAACAGCTAGTATATTAAGACATAGGATACTTTTCATCCCGGTAGAAGGTTCCCGTGGGATAATTTCCGACATACACGCGGGCAACAGCTAGTATATTAAGATATAGGATACTTTTCATCCCGGTAGAAGGTTCCCGTGGGATATTTCCGACATACACGCGGGCAAGCCGCGGGCAACAGCTAGTATATTAAGACATAGGATACTTTTCATCCCAGTAGAAGGTTCCCGTGGGATAATTTCCGAAATACACGCGGGCGAAGCGGCGGGCAACAGCTAGTATATTAAGACATAGGATACTTTTCATCCCGGTAGAAGGTTCCCGTGGGATAATTTCCGAAATACACGCGGGCGAAGCCGCGGGCAACAGCTAATATATTAAGACATAGCATACTTTTCATCCCGGTAGAAGGTTCCCGTGGGATAATTTCCGAAATACACGCGGGCGAAGCCGCGGGCAACAGCTAGTATATTAAGACATAGGATACTTTTCATCCCGGTAGAAGGTTCCCGTGGGATAATTTACGACATACACGCGGGCAACAGCTAGTATATTAAGACATAGGATACTTTTCATCCCGGTAGAAGGTTCCCGTGGGATAATTTCCGAAATACACGCGGGCGAAGCCGCGGGCAACAGCTAGTATATTAAGACATAGGATACTTTTCATCCCGGTAGAAGGTTCCCGTGGGATAATTTCCGAAATACACGCGGGCGAAGCCGCGGGCAACAGCTAGTATATTAAGACATAGGATACTTTTCATCCCGGTAGAAGGTTCCCGTGGGATAATTTCTGAAATACACGCGGGCGAAGCCGCGGGCAACAGCTAGTATATTAAGACATAGGATACTTTTCATCCCGGTAGATGGTTCCCGTGGGATAATTTACGACATACACGCGGGCAACAGCTAGTATATTAAGACATAGGATACTTTTCATCCCGGTAGAAGGTTCCTGTGGGATAATTTCCGAAAAACACGCGAACGAAGCCGCGGGCAACAGCTAGTATATTAAGACATAGGATACTTTTCATCCCGGTAGAAGGTTCCCGTGGGATAATTTCCGAAATACACGCGGGCGAAGCCGCGGGCAACAGCTAGTATATTAAAACATAGGATACTTTTCATCCCGGTAGAAGGTTCCCGTGGGATAATTTCCGACATACACGCGGGCAACAGCTAGTATATTAAGACATAGGATACTTTTCATCCCGGTAGAAGGTTCCCGTGGGATAATTTCCGAAATACACGCGGGCGAAGCCGCTGGCAATAGCTAGTATATTAACACATAGGATACTTTTCATCCCGATAGAAGGTTCCCGTGGGATAATTTCTGAAATACACGCGGGCGAAGCCGCGGGCAACAGCTAGTATATTAAGACATAGGATACTTTTCATCCCGGTAGAAGGTTCCCGTGGGATAATTTCCGACATACACGCGGGCGAAGCCGCGGGCAACAGCTAGTATATTAAGACATAGGATACTTTTCATCCCGGTAGAAGGTTCCCATGGGATAATTTCCGACATACACGCGGGCGAAGCCGCGGGCAACAGCTAGTATATTAAGACATAGGATACTTTTCATCCCGGTAGAAGGTTCCCGTGGGATAATTTCCGAAATACACGCGGGCGAAGCCGCGGGCAACAGCTAGTATATTAAGACATAGGATACTTTTCATCCCGGTAGAAGGTTCCCGTGGGATAATTTCCGACATACACGCGGGCAACAGCTAGTATATTAAGACATAGGATACTTTTCATCCCGGTAGAAGGTTCCCGTGGGATAATTTCCGAAATACACGCGGGCGAAGCCGCGGGCAACAGCGAGTATATTAAGACATAGGATACTTTTCATCCCGGTAGAAGGTTCCCGTGGGATAATTTCCGAAATACACGCGGGCGAAGCCGCGGGCAACAGCTAGTATATTAAGACATATGATACTTTTCATCCCGGTAGAAGGTTCCCGTGGGATAATTTCCGACATACACGCGGGCGAAGCCGCGGGCAACAGCTAGTATATTAAGACATAGGATACTTTTCATCCCGGTAGAAGGTTCCCGTGGGATAATTTCCGAAATACACGCGGGCGAAGCCGCGGGCAACAGCTAGTATATTAAGACATATGATACTTTTCATCCCGGTAGAAGGTTCCCGTGGGATAATTTCCGACATACACGCGGGCGAAGCCGCGGGCAACAGCTAGTATATTAAGACATAGGATACTTTTCATCCCGGTAGAAGGTTCCCGTGGGATAATTTCCGCCATACACGCGGGCAACATCTAGTATATTAAGACATAGGATACTTTTCATCCCGGTAGAAGGTTCCCGTGGGATAATTTCCGAAATACACGCGGGCGAAGCCGCTGGCAACAGCTAGTATATTAAGACATAGGATACTTTTCATCCCGGTAGAAGGTTCCCGTGGGATAATTTCCGACATACACGCGGGCAACAGCTAGTATATTAAGACATAGGATACTTTTCATCCCGGTAGAAGGTTCCCGTGGGATAATTTCCGACATACACGCGGGCAACAGCTAGTATATTAAGACATAGGATACTTTTCATCCCGGTAGAAGGTTCCCGTGGGATAATTTCCGACATACACGCTGGCAACAGCTAGTATATTAAGACATAGGATACTTTTCATCCCGGTAGAAGGTTCCCGTGGGATAATTTCCGAAATACACGCGGGCGAAGCCGCGGGCAACAGCTAGTATATTAAGACATAGGATACTTTTCATCCCGGTAGAAGGTTCCCGTGGGATAATTTCCGACATACACGCGGGCAACAGCTAGTATATTAAGACATAGGATACTTTTCATCCCGGTAGAAGGTTCCCGTGGGATATTCCCGACATACACGCGGGCAAGCCGCGGGCAACAGCTAGTATATTAAGACATAGGATACTTTTCATCCCGGTAGAAGGTTCCCGTGGGATAATTTCCGAAATACACGCGGGCGAAGCCGCGGGCAACAGCTAGTATATTAAGACATAGGATACTTTTCATCCCGGTAGAAGGTTCCCGTGGGATAATTTCCGACATACACGCGGGCAACAGCTAGTATATTAAGATATAGGATACTTTTCATCCCGGTAGAAGGTTCCCGTGGGATATTTCCGACATACACGCGGGCAAGCCGCGGGCAACAGCTAGTATATTAAGACATAGGATACTTTTCATCCCAGTAGAAGGTTCCCGTGGGATAATTTCCGAAATACACGCGGGCGAAGCGGCGGGCAACAGCTAGTATATTAAGACATAGGATACTTTTCATCCCGGTAGAAGGTTCCCGTGGGATAATTTCCGAAATACACGCGGGCGAAGCCGCGGGCAACAGCTAATATATTAAGACATAGCATACTTTTCATCCCGGTAGAAGGTTCCCGTGGGATAATTTCCGAAATACACGCGGGCGAAGCCGCGGGCAACAGCTAGTATATTAAGACATAGGATACTTTTCATCCCGGTAGAAGGTTCCCGTGGGATAATTTACGACATACACGCGGGCAACAGCTAGTATATTAAGACATAGGATACTTTTCATCCCGGTAGAAGGTTCCCGTGGGATAATTTCCGAAATACACGCGGGCGAAGCCGCGGGCAACAGCTAGTATATTAAGACATAGGATACTTTTCATCCCGGTAGAAGGTTCCCGTGGGATAATTTCCGAAATACACGCGGGCGAAGCCGCGGGCAACAGCTAGTATATTAAGACATAGGATACTTTTCATCCCGGTAGAAGGTTCCCGTGGGATAATTTCTGAAATACACGCGGGCGAAGCCGCGGGCAACAGCTAGTATATTAAGACATAGGATACTTTTCATCCCGGTAGATGGTTCCCGTGGGATAATTTACGACATACACGCGGGCAACAGCTAGTATATTAAGACATAGGATACTTTTCATCCCGGTAGAAGGTTCCTGTGGGATAATTTCCGAAAAACACGCGAACGAAGCCGCGGGCAACAGCTAGTATATTAAGACATAGGATACTTTTCATCCCGGTAGAAGGTTCCCGTGGGATAATTTCCGAAATACACGCGGGCGAAGCCGCGGGCAACAGCTAGTATATTAAAACATAGGATACTTTTCATCCCGGTAGAAGGTTCCCGTGGGATAATTTCCGACATACACGCGGGCAACAGCTAGTATATTAAGACATAGGATACTTTTCATCCCGGTAGAAGGTTCCCGTGGGATAATTTCCGAAATACACGCGGGCGAAGCCGCTGGCAATAGCTAGTATATTAACACATAGGATACTTTTCATCCCGATAGAAGGTTCCCGTGGGATAATTTCTGAAATACACGCGGGCGAAGCCGCGGGCAACAGCTAGTATATTAAGACATAGGATACTTTTCATCCCGGTAGAAGGTTCCCGTGGGATAATTTCCGACATACACGCGGGCGAAGCCGCGGGCAACAGCTAGTATATTAAGACATAGGATACTTTTCATCCCGGTAGAAGGTTCCCATGGGATAATTTCCGACATACACGCGGGCGAAGCCGCGGGCAACAGCTAGTATATTAAGACATAGGATACTTTTCATCCCGGTAGAAGGTTCCCGTGGGATAATTTCCGAAATACACGCGGGCGAAGCCGCGGGCAACAGCTAGTATATTAAGACATAGGATACTTTTCATCCCGGTAGAAGGTTCCCGTGGGATAATTTCCGACATACACGCGGGCAACAGCTAGTATATTAAGACATAGGATACTTTTCATCCCGGTAGAAGGTTCCCGTGGGATAATTTCCGAAATACACGCGGGCGAAGCCGCGGGCAACAGCTAGTATATTAAGACATAGGATACTTTTCATCCCGGTAGAAGGTTCCCGTGGGATAATTTACGAAATACACGCGGGCGAAGCCGCAGGCAACAGCTAGTATATTAAGACATAGGATACTTTTCATCCCGGTAGAAGGTTCCCGTGGGATAATTTCCGACATACACGCGGGCAACAGCTAGTATATTAAGACATAGGATACTTTTCATCCCGGTAGAAGGTTCCCGTGGGATAATTTCCGAAATACACGCGGGCGAAGCCGCTGGCAACAGCTAGTATATTAAGACATAGGATACTTTTCATCCCGGTAGAAGGTTCCCGTGGGATAATTTCCGAAATACACGCGGGCGAAGCCGCGGGCAACAGCTAGTATATTAAGACATAGGATACTTTTCATACCGTTAGAAGGTTCCCGTGGGATAATTTCCGAAATACACGCGGGCGAAGCCGCGGTCAACAGCTAGTATGTTAAGACATAGGATACTTTTCATCCCGGTAGTAGGTTCCCGTGGGATAATTTCCGACATACACGCGGGCAACAGCTAGTATATTAAGACAAAGGATACTTTTCATCCCGGTAGAAGGTTCCCGTGGGATAATTTCCGAAATACACGCGGGCGAAGCCGCGGGCAACAGCTAGTATATTAAGACTTAGGATACTTTTCATCCCGGTAGAAGGTTCCCGTGGGATAATTTCCGACACACACGCGGACAACAGCTAGTATATTAAGACATAGGATACTTTTCATCCCGGTAGAAGGTTCCCGTGGGATAATTTCCGAAATACACGCGGGCAACAGCTAGTATATTAAGACATAGGATACTTTTCATCCCGGTAGAAGGTTCCCGTGGGATAATTTCCGACATACACGCGGACAACAACTAGTATATTAAGACATAGGATACTTTTCATCCCGTTAGAAGGTTCCCGTGGGATAATTTCCGACATACACGCGGGCGAAGCCGCGGGCAACAGCTAGTATATTAAGACATAGGATACTTTTCATCCCGGTAGAAGGTTCCCGTGGGATTATTTCCGTCATACACGCGGGCAACAGCTAGTATATTAAGACATAGGATACTTTTCATCCCGGTAGAAGGTTCCCGTGGGATAATTTCCGAAATACACGCGGGCGAAGCTGCTGGCAACAGCTAGTATATTAAGACATAGGATACTTTTCATCCCGGTAGAAGGTTCCCGTGGGATAATTTCGGAAATACACGCGGGCGAAGCCGCTGGCAACAGCTAGTATATTAAGACATAGGATACTTTTCATCCCGGTAGAAGGTTCCCGTGGGATAATTTCCGGAATACACGCGGGCGAAGCCGCGGGCAACAGCTAGTATATTAAGACATAGGATACTTTTCATCCCGGTAGAAGGTTCCCGTGGGATAATTTCCGAAATACACGCGGGCAACAGCTAGTATATTAAGACATAGGATACTTTTCATCCCGGTAGAAGGTTCCCGTGGGATAATTTCTGACATACACGCGGGCAACAGCTAGTATATTAAGACATAGGATACTTTTCATCCCGGTAGAAGGTTCCCGTGGGATAATTTCTGACATACACGCGGGCAACAGCTAGTATATTAAGACATAGGATACTTTTCATCCCGGTAGAAGGTTCCCGTGGGATAATTTCCGAAATACACGCGGGCGAATCCGCGGGCAACAGCTAGTATATTAAGACATAGGAAATACACGCGGGCGAAGCCGCTGGCAACAGCTAGTATATTAAGACATAGGATACTTTTCATCCCGGTAGAAGGTTCCCGTGGGATAATTTCCGACATACACGCGGGCAACAGCTAGTATATTAGGACATAGGATACTTTTCATCCTGGTAGAAGGTTCCCGTGGGATAATTTCCGAAATACACGCGGGCGAAGCCGCTGGCAATAGCTAGTATATTAACACATAGGATACTTTTCATCCCGGTAGAAGGTTCCCGTGGGATAATTTCCGAAATACACGCGGGCGAAGCCGCGGGCAACAGCTAGTATATTAAGACATATGATACTTTTCAACCCGGTAGAAGGTTCCCGTGGGATAATTTCCGAAATACACGCGGGCGAAGCCGCTGGCAACAGCTAGTATATTAAGACATAGGATACTTTTCATCCCGGTAGAAGGTTCCCGTGGGATAATTTCCGAAATACACGCGGGCGAAGCCGCGGGCAACAGCTAGTATATTAAGACATAGGATACTTTTCATACCGTTAGAAGGTTCCCGTGGGATAATTTCCGAAATACACGCGGGCGAAGCCGCGGTCAACAGCTAGTATGTTAAGACATAGGATACTTTTCATCCCGGTAGTAGGTTCCCGTGGGATAATTTCCGACATACACGCGGGCAACAGCTAGTATATTAAGACAAAGGATACTTTTCATCCCGGTAGAAGGTTCCCGTGGGATAATTTCCGAAATACACGCGGGCGAAGCCGCGGGCAACAGCTAGTATATTAAGACTTAGGATACTTTTCATCCCGGTAGAAGGTTCCCGTGGGATAATTTCCGACACACACGCGGACAACAGCTAGTATATTAAGACATAGGATACTTTTCATCCCGGTAGAAGGTTCCCGTGGGATAATTTCCGAAATACACGCGGGCGAAGCCGCTGGCAACAGCTAGTATATTAAGACATAGGATACTTTTCATCCCGGTAGAAGGTTCCCGTGGGATAATTTCCGACATACACGCGGACAACAACTAGTATATTAAGACATAGGATACTTTTCATCCCGGTAGAAGGTTCCCGTGGGATAATTTCCGACATACACGCGGGCAACAGCTAGTATATTAAGACATAGGATACTTTTCATCCCGGTAGAAGGTTCCCGTGGGATAATTTCCGAAATACACGCGGGCGAAGCCGCTGGCAACAGCTAGTATATTAAGACATAGGATACTTTTCATCCCGGTAGAAGGTTCCCGTGGGATAATTTTCGACATACACGCGGGCAACAGCTAGTAATTAAGACATAGGATACTTTTCATCCCGGTAGAAGGTTCCCGTGGGATAATTTCCGAAATACACGCGGGCGAAGCCGCTGGCAACATCTAGTATATTAAGACATAGGATACTTTTCATCCCGGTAGAAGGTTCCCGTGGGATAATTTCCGAAATACACGCGGGCGAAGCCGCTGGCAACAGCTAGTATATTAAGACATAGGATACTTTTCATCCCGGTAGAAGGTTCCCGTGGGATAATTTCCGACATACACGCGGGCAACAGCTAGTATATATAAGACATAGGATACTTTTCATCCCGGTAGAAGGTTCCCGTGGGATAATTTCCGAAATACACGCGGGCGAAGCCGCGGGCAACAGCTAGTATATTAAGACATAGGATACTTTTCATCCCGGTAGAAGGTTCCCGTGGGATAATTTCCGAAATACACGCGGGCGAAGCCGCTGGCAACAGCTAGTATATTAAGACATAGGATACTTTTCATCCCGGTAGAAGGTTCCCGTGGGATAATTTCCGAAATACACGCGGGCAACAGCTAGTATATTAAGACATAGGATACTTTTCATCCCGGTAGAAGGTTCCCGTGGGATAATTTCCGAAATACACGCGGGCGAAGCCGCTGGCAACAGCGAGTATATTAAGACATAGGATACTTTTCATCCCGTTAGAAGGTTCCCGTGGGATAATTTCCGACATACACGCGGGCGAAGCCGCGGGCAACAGCTAGTATATTAAGACATAGGATACTTTTCATCCCGGTAGAAGGTTCCCGTGGGATTATTTCCGTCATACACGCGGGCAACAGCTAGTATATTAAGACATAGGATACTTTTCATCCCGGTAGAAGGTTCCCGTGGGATAATTTCCGAAATACACGCGGGCGAAGCTGCTGGCAACAGCTAGTATATTAAGACATAGGATACTTTTCATCCCGGTAGAAGGTTCCCGTGGGATAATTTCGGAAATACACGCGGGCGAAGCCGCTGGCAACAGCTAGTATATTAAGACATAGGATACTTTTCATCCCGGTAGAAGGTTCCCGTGGGATAATTTCCGGAATACACGCGGGCGAAGCCGCGGGCAACAGCTAGTATATTAAGACATAGGATACTTTTCATCCCGGTAGAAGGTTCCCGTGGGATAATTTCCGAAATACACGCGGGCAACAGCTAGTATATTAAGACATAGGATACTTTTCATCCCGGTAGAAGGTTCCCGTGGGATAATTTCTGACATACACGCGGGCAACAGCTAGTATATTAAGACATAGGATACTTTTCATCCCGGTAGAAGGTTCCCGTGGGATAATTTCTGACATACACGCGGGCAACAGCTAGTATATTAAGACATAGGATACTTTTCATCCCGGTAGAAGGTTCCCGTGGGATAATTTCCGAAATACACGCGGGCGAATCCGCGGGCAACAGCTAGTATATTAAGACATAGGAAATACACGCGGGCGAAGCCGCTGGCAACAGCTAGTATATTAAGACATAGGATACTTTTCATCCCGGTAGAAGGTTCCCGTGGGATAATTTCCGACATACACGCGGGCAACAGCTAGTATATTAGGACATAGGATACTTTTCATCCTGGTAGAAGGTTCCCGTGGGATAATTTCCGAAATTCACGCGGGCGAAGCCGCTGGCAATAGCTAGTATATTAACACATAGGATACTTTTCATCCCGGTAGAAGGTTCCCGTGGGATAATTTCCGAAATACACGCGGGCGAAGCCGCGGGCAACAGCTAGTATATTAAGACATATGATACTTTTCATCCCGGTAGAAGGTTCCCGTGGGATAATTTCCGACATACACGCGGGCAACAGCTAGTATATTAAGACATAGGATACTTTTCATCCCGGTAGAAGGTTCCCGTGGGATAATTTCCGACATACACGCGGGCAACAGCTAGTATATTAAGACATAGGATACTTTTCATCCCGGTAGAAGGTTCACGTGGGATAATTTCCGAAATACACGCGGGCGAAGCCGCTGGCAACAGCTAGTATATTAAGACATAGGATACTTTTCATCCCGGTAGAAGGTTCCCGTGGGATAATTTCCGACATACACGCGGGCAACAGCTAGTATATTAAGACATAGGATAATTTCATCCCGGTAGAAGGTTCCCGTGGGATAATTTCCGACATACACGCGGGCGAAGCCGCGGGCAACAGCTAGTATATTAAGACATAGGATACTTTTCATCCCGGTAGAAGGTTCCCGTGGGATAATTTCCGACATACACGCGGGCAACAGCTAGTATATTAAGACATAGGATACTTTTCATCCCGGTAGAAGGTTCCCGTGGGATAATTTCCGACATACACGCGGGCAACAGCTAGTATATTAAGACATAGGATACTTTTCATCCCGGTAGAAGGTTCCCGTGGGATAATTTCCGACATACACGCGGGCAACAGCTAGTATATTAAGACATAGGATACTTTTCATCCCGGTAGAAGGTTCCCATGGGATAATTTCCGACATACACGCGGGCAACAGCTAGTATATTAAGACATAGGATACTTTTCATCCCGGTAGAAGGTTCCCGTGGGATAATTTCCGAAATACACGCGGGCGAAGCCGCTGGCAACAGCTAGTATATTAAGACATAGGATACTTTTCATCCCGGTAGAAGGTTCCCGTGGGATAATTTCCGACATACACGCGGGCAACAGCTAGTATATTAAGACATAGGATACTTTTCATCCCGGTAGAAGGTTCCCGTGGGATAATTTCCGGAATACACGCGGGCGAAGCCGCGGGCAACAGCTAGTATATTAAGACATAGGATACTTTTCATCCCGGTAGAAGGTTCCCGTGGGATAATTTCCGAAATACACGCGGGCGAAGCCGCGAGCAACAGCTAGTATATTAAGACATAGGATACTTTTCATCCCGGTAGAAGGTTCCCGTGGGATAATTTCCGACATACACGCGGGCAACAGCTAGTATATTAAGACATAGGATACTTTTCATCCCGGTAGAAGGTTCCCGTGGGATAATTTCCGAAATACACGCGGGCAACAGCTAGTAATTAAGACATAGGATACTTTTCATCCCGGTAGAAGGTTCCCGTGGGATAATTTCCGAAATACACGCGGGCAAAGCCGCTGGCAACAGCTAGTATATTAAGACATAGGATACTTTTCATCCCGGTAGAAGGTTCCCGTGGGATAATTTCCGAAATACACGCGGGCGAAGCCGCTGGCAACAGCTAGTATATTAAGACATAGGATACTTTTCATCCCGGTAGAAGGTTCCCGTGGGATAATTTCCGACATACACGCGGGCAACAGCTAGTATATATAAGACATAGGATACTTTTCATCCCGGTAGAAGGTTCCCGTGGGATCATTTCCGAAATACACGCGGGCGAAGCCGCAGGCAACAGCTAGTATATAAAGACATAGGATACTTTTCATCCCGGTAGAAGGTTCCCGTGGGATAATTTCCGAAATACACGCGGGCGAAGCCGCTGGCAACAGCTAGTATATTAAGACATAGGATACTTTTCATCCCGGTAGAAGGTTCCCGTGGGATAATTTCCGAAATACACGCGGGCAACAGCTAGTATATTAAGACATAGGATACTTTTCATCCCGGTAGAAGGTTCCCGTGGGATAATTTCCGAAATACACGCGGGCGAAGCCGCTGGCAACAGCTAGTATATTAAGACATAGGATACTTTTCATCCCGGTAGAAGGTTCCCGTGGGATAATTTCCGACATACACGCGGGCGAAGCCGCGGGCAACAGCTAGTATATTAAGACATAGGATACTTTTCATCCCGGTAGAAGGTTCCCGTGGGATTATTTCCGTCATACACGCGGGCAACAGCTAGTATATTAAGACATAGGATACTTTTCATCCCGGTAGAAGGTTCCCGTGGGATAATTTCCGAAATACACGCGGGCGAAGCCGCTGGCAACAGCTAGTATATTAAGACATAGGATACTTTTCATCCCGGTAGAAGGTTTCCGTGGGATAATTTCCGAAATACACGCGGGCGAAGCCGCGGGCAACAGCTAGTATATTAAGACATAGGATACTTTTCATCCCGGTAGAAGGGTCTCGTGGGATAATTTCCGAAATACACGCGGGCGAAGCCGCGGGCAACAGCTAGTATATTAAGACATAGGATACTTTTCATCCCGGTAGAAGGTTCCCGTGGGATAATTTCCGAAATACACGCGGGCGAAACCGCGGGCAACAGCTAGTATATAAAGACATAGGATACTTTTTATCCCGGTAAAAGGTTCCCGTGGGATAATTTCCGACATACACGCGGGCAACAGCTAGTATATTAAGACATAGGATACTTTTCATCCCGGTAGAAGGTTCCCGTGGGATAATTTCTGAAATACACGCGGGCGAAGCCGCGGGCAACAGCTAGTATATTAAGACATAGGATACTTTTCATCCCGGTAGAAGGTTCCCGTGGGATAATTTCCGACATACACGCGGGCAACAGCTAGTATATTAAGACATAGGATACTTTTCATCCCGGTAGAAGGTTCCCGTGGGATAATTTCCGAAATACACGCGGGCGAAGCCGCTGGCAACAGCTAGTATATTAAGACATAGGATACTTTTCATCCCGGTAGAAGGTTCCCGTGGGATAATTTCCGACATACACGCGGGCAACAGCTAGTATATTAAGACATAGGATACTTTTCATCCCGGTAGAAGGTTCCCGTGGGATAATTTCCGACATACACGCGGGCAACAGCTAGTATATTAAGACATAGGATACTTTTCATCCCGGTAGAAGGTTCCCGTGGGATAATTTCCGAAATACACGCGGGCGAAGCCGCGGGCAACAGCTAGTATATTAAGACATAGGATACTTTTCATCCCGGTAGAAGGTTCCCGTGGGATAATTTCCGACATACACGCGGGCAACAGCTAGTATATTAAGACATAGGATACTTTTCATCCCGGTAGAAGGTTCCCGTGGGATAATTTCCGACATACACGCGGGCAACAGCTAGTATATTAAGACATAGGATACTTTTCATCCCGGTAGAAGGTTCCCGTGGGATAATTTCCGACATACACGCGGGCAACAGCTAGTATATTAAGACATAGGATACTTTTCATCCCGGTAGAAGGTTCCCATGGGATAATTTCCGACATACACGCGGGCAACAGCTAGTATATTAAGACATAGGATACTTTTCATCCCGGTAGAAGGTTCCCGTGGGATAATTTCCGAAATACACGCGGGCGAAGCCGCTGGCAACAGCTAGTATATTAAGACATAGGATACTTTTCATCCCGGTAGAAGGTTCCCGTGGGATAATTTCCGACATACACGCGGGCAACAGCTAGTATATTAAGACATAGGATACTTTTCATCCCGGTAGAAGGTTCCCGTGGGATAATTTCCGGAATACACGCGGGCGAAGCCGCGGGCAACAGCTAGTATATTAAGACATAGGATACTTTTCATCCCGGTAGAAGGTTCCCGTGGGATAATTTCCGAAATACACGCGGGCAACAGCTAGTATATTAAGACATAGGATACTTTTCATCCCGGTAGAAGGTTCCCGTGGGATAATTTCCGACATACACGCGGGCAACAGCTAGTATATTAAGACATAGGATACTTTTCATCCCGGTAGAAGGTTCCCGTTGGATAATTTCCGAAATACACGCGGGCAACAGCTAGTAATTAAGACATAGGATACTTTTCATCCCGGTAGAAGGTTCCCGTGGGATAATTTCCGAAATACACGCGGGCAAAGCCGCTGGCAACAGCTAGTATATTAAGACATAGGATACTTTTCATCCCGGTAGAAGGTTCCCGTGGGATAATTTCCGAAATACACGCGGGCGAAGCCGCTGGCAACAGCTAGTATATTAAGACATAGGATACTTTTCATCCCGGTAGAAGGTTCCCGTGGGATAATTTCCGACATACACGCGGGCAACAGCTAGTATATATAAGACATAGGATACTTTTCATCCCGGTAGAAGGTTCCCGTGGGATAATTTCCGAAATACACGCGGGCGAAGCCGCAGGCAACAGCTAGTATATAAAGACATAGGATACTTTTCATCCCGGTAGAAGGTTCCCGTGGGATAATTTCCGAAATACACGCGGGCGAAGCCGCTGGCAACAGCTAGTATATTAAGACATAGGATACTTTTCATCCCGGTAGAAGGTTCCCGTGGGATAATTTCCGAAATATACGCGGGCAACAGCTAGTATATTAAGACATAGGATACTTTTCATCCCGGTAGAAGGTTCCCGTGGGATAATTTCCGAAATACACGCGGGCGAAGCCGCTGGCAACAGCTAGTATATTAAGACATAGGATACTTTTCATCCCGGTAGAAGGTTCCCGTGGGATAATTTCCGGAATACACGCGGGCGAAGCCGCGGGCAACAGCTAGTATATTAAGACATAGGATACTTTTCATCCCGGTAGAAGGTTCCCGTGGGATAATTTCCGAAATACACGCGGGCAACAGCTAGTATATTAAGACATAGGATACTTTTCATCCCGGTAGAATGTTCCCGTGGGATAATTTCTGACATACACGCGGGCAACAGCTAGTATATTAAGACATAGGATACTTTTCATCCCGGTAGAAGGTTCCCGTGGGATAATTTCCGAAATACACGCGGGCGAAGCCGCGGGCAACAGCTAGTATATTAAGACATAGGATACTTTTCATCCCGGTAGAAGGTTCCCGTGGGATAATTTCCGAAATACACGCGGGCGAAGCCGCTGGCAACAGCTAGTATATTAAGACATAGGATACTTTTCATCCCGGTAGAAGGTTCCCGTGGGATAATTTCCGACATACACGCGGGCAACAGCTAGTATATCAAGACATAGGATACTTTTCATCCCGGTAGAAGGTTCCCGTGGGATAATTTCCGAAATACACGCGGGTGAAGCCGCGGGCAACAGCTAGTATATTAAGACATAGGATACTTTTCATCCCGGTAGAAAGTTCCCGTGGGATAATTTCCGCCATACACGCGGGCAACATCTAGTATATTAAGACAGAGGATACTTTTCATCCCGGTAGAAGGTTCCCGTGGGATGATTTCCGAAATACACGCGGGCGAAGCCGCGGGCAACAGCTAGTATATTAAGACATAGGATACTTTTTATCCCGGTATAAGGTTCTCGTGGGATAATTTCCGAAATACACGCGGGCGAAGCCGCGGGCAACAGCTAGTATATTAAGACATAGGATACTTTTCATCCCGGTAGAAGGTTCCCGTGGGATAATTTCCGAAATACACGCGGGCGAAACCGCGGGCAACAGCTAGTATATAAAGACATAGGATACTTTTCATCCCGGTAGAAGGTTCCCGTGGGATAATTTCCGACATACACGCGGGCAACAGCTAGTATATTAAGACATAGGATACTTTTCATCCCGGTAGAAGGTTCCCGTGGGATAATTTCCGAAATACACGCGGGCGAAGCCGCTGGCAACAGCTAGTATATTAAGACATAGGATACTTTTCATCCCGGTAGAAGATTCCCGTGGGACGACATACACGCGGGCAACAGCTAGTATATCAAGACATAGGATACTTTTCATCCCGGTAGAAGGTTCCCGTGGGATAATTTCCGAAATACACGCGGGTGAAGCCGCGGGCAACAGCTAGTATATTAAGACATAGGATACTTTTCATCCCGGTAGAAGGTTCCCGTGGGATAATTTCCGCCATACACGCGGGCAACATCTTGTATATTAAGACAGAGGATACTTTTCATCCCGGTAGAAGGTTCCCGTGGGATGATTTCCGAAATACACGCGGGCGAAGCCGCGGGCAACAGCTAGTATATTAAGACATAGGATACTTTTCATCCCGGTATAAGGTTCTCGTGGGATAATTTCCGAAATACACGCGGGCGAAGCCGCGGGCAACAGCTAGTATATTAAGACATAGGATACTTTTCATCCCGGTAGAAGGTTCCCGTGGGATAATTTCCGAAATACACGCGGGCGAAACCGCGGGCAACAGCTAGTATATAAAGACATAGGATACTTTTCATCCCGGTAGAAGGTTCCCGTGGGATAATTTCCGACATACACGCGGGCAACAGCTAGTATATTAAGACATAGGATACTTTTCATCCCGGTAGAAGGTTCCCGTGGGACAATTTCCGAAATACACGCGGGCGAAGCCGCTGGCAACAGCTAGTATATTAAGACATAGGATACTTTTCATCCCGGTAGAAGGTTCCCGTGGGATAATTTCCGAAATACACGCGGGCGAAGCCGCTGGCAACAGCTAGTATATTAAAACATAGGATACTTTTCATCCCGATAGAAGGTTCCCGTGGGATAATTTCCGAAATACACGCGGGCGAAGCCGCGGGCAACAGCTAGTATATTAAGACATAGGATACTTTTCATCCCGGTAGAAGGTTCCCGTGGGATAATTTCCGAAATACACGCGGGCGAAGCCGCGGTCAACAGCTAGTATGTTAAGACATAGGATACTTTTCATCCCGGTAGTAGGTTCCCGTGGGATAATTTCCGACATACACGCGGGCAACAGCTAGTATATTAAGACATAGGATACTTTTCATCCCGGTAGAAGGTTCCCGTGGGATAATTTCCGGAATACACGCGGGCGAAGCCGCGGGCAACAGCTAGTATATTAAGACATAGGATACTTTTCATCCCGGTAGAAGGTTCCCGTGGGATAATTTCCGAAATACACGCGGGCAACAGCTAGTATATTAAGACATAGGATACTTTTCATCCCGGTAGAATGTTCCCGTGGGATAATTTCTGACATACACGCGGGCAACAGCTAGTATATTAAGACATAGGATACTTTTCATCCCGGTAGAAGGTTCCCGTGGGATAATTTCCGAAATACACGCGGGCGAAGCCGCGGGCAACAGCTAGTATATTAAGACATAAGATACTTTTCATCCCGGTATAAGGTTCTCGTGGGATAATTTCCGAAATACACGCGGGCGAAGCCGTGGGCAACAGCTAGTATGTTAAGACATAGGATACTTTTCATCCCGGTAGTAGGTTCCCGTGGGATAATTTCCGACATACACGCGGGCAACAGCTAGTATATTAAGACATAGGATACTTTTCATCCCGGTAGAAGGTTCCCGTGGGATAATTTCCGAAATACACGCGGGCGAAGCCGCGGGCAACAGCTAGTATATTAAGACATAGGATACTTTTCATCCCGGTAGAAGGTTCCCGTGGGATAATTTCCGACATACACGCGGGCAACAGCTAGTATATTAAGACATAGGATACTTTTCATCCCGGTAGAAGGTTCCCGTGGGATAATTTCTGACATACACGCGGGCAACAGCTAGTATATTAAGACATAGGATACTTTTCATCCCGGTAGAAGGTTCCCGTGGGATAATTTCCGACATACACGCGGGCGAAGCCGCTGGCAACAGCTAGTATATTAAGACATAGGATACTTTTCATCCCGGTAGAAGGTTCCCGTGGGATAATTTCCGACATACACGCGGGCAACAGCTAGTATATTAAGACATAGGATACTTTTCATCCCGGTAGAAGGTTCCCGTGGGATAATTTCCGGAATACACGCGGGCGAAGCCGCGGGCAACAGCTAGTATATTAAGACATAGGATACTTTTCATCCCGGTAGAAGGTTCCCGTGGGATAATTTCCGAAATACACGCGGGCAACAGCTAGTATATTAAGACATAGGATACTTTTCATCCCGGTAGAAGGTTCCCGTGGGATAATTTCCGACATACACGCGGGCAACAGCTAGTATATTAAGACATAGGATACTTTTCATCCCGGTAGAAGGTTCCCGTGGGATAATTCCCGAAATACACGCGGGCGAAGCCGTGGGCAACAGCTAGTATATTAAGACATAGGATACTTTTCATCCCGGTAGAAGGTTCCCGTGGGATAATTTCCGAAATACACGCGGGCGAAGCCGCTGGCAACAGCTAGTATATTAAGACATAGGATACTTTTCATCCCGGTAGAAGGTTCCCGTGGGATAATTTCCGACATACACGCGGGCAACAGCTAGTATATTAAGACATAGGATACTTTTCATCCCGGTAGAAGGTTCCCGTGGGATAATTTCCGAAATACACGCGGGCGAAGCCGCTGGCAATAGCTAGTATATTAACACATAGGATACTTTTCATCCCGGTAGAAGGTTCCCGTGGGATAATTTCCGAAATACACGCGGGCGAAGCCGCGGGCAACAGCTAGTATATTAAGACATAGGATACTTTTCATCCCGGTAGAAGGTTCCCGTGGGATAATTTCCGAAATACACGCGGGCGAAGCCGCTGGCAACAGCTAGTATATTAAGACATAGGATACTTTTCATCCCGGTAGAAGGTTCCCGTGGGATAATTTCCGAAATACACGCGGGCGAAGCCGCGGGCAACAGCTAGTATATTAAGACATAGGATACTTTTCATCCCGGTAGAAGGTTCCCGTGGGATAATTTCCGAAATACACGCGGGCGAAGCCGCTGGCAACAGCTAGTATATTAAGACATAGGATACTTTTCATCCCGGTAGAAGGTTCCCGTGGGATAATTTTCGACATACACGCGGGCAACAGCTAGTATATTAAGACATAGGATACTTTTCATCCCGGTAGAAGGTTCCCGTGGGATAATTTCCGAAATACACGCGGGCGAAGCCGCTGGCAACAGCTAGTATATTAAGAAATAGGATACTTTTCATCCCGGTAGAAGGTTCCCGTGGGATAATTTCCGACATACACGCGGGCAACAGCTAGTATATTAAGACATAGGAAACTTTTCATCCCGATAGAAGGTTCCCGTGGGATAATTTCCGAAATACACGCGGGCAACAGCTAGTATATTAAGACATAGGATACTTTTCATCCCGGTAGAAGGTTCCCGTGGGATAATTTCCGAAATACACGCGGGCGAAGCCGCTGGCAACAGCTAGTATATTAAGACATAGGATACTTTTCATCCCGGTAGAAGGTTCCCGTGGGATAATTTCCGACATACACGCGGGCAACAGCTAGTATATTAAGACATAGGATACTTTTCATCCCGGTAGAAGGTTCCCGTGGGATAATTTCCGAAATACACGCGGGCGAAGCCGCTGGCAACAGCTAGTATATTAAGACATAGGATACTTTTCATCCCGGTAGAAGGTTCCCGTGGGATAATTTCCGACATACACGCGGGCAACAGCTAGTATATTAAGACATAGGATACTTTTCATCCCGGTAGAAGGTTCCCGTGGGATAATTTCCGAAATACACGCGGGCGAAGCCGCTGGCAACAGCTAGTATATTAAGACATAGGATACTTTTCATCCCGGTAGAAGATTCCCGTGGGATAATTTCCGACATACACGCGGGCAACAGCTAGTATATTAAGACATAGGATACTTTTCATCCCGGTAGAAGGTTCCCGTGGGATAATTTCCGAAATACACGCGGGCGAAGCCGCTGGCAACAGCTAGTATATTAAGACATAGGATACTTTTCATCCCGGTAGAAGGTTCCCGTGGGATAATTTCCGACATACACGCGTGTATGTCGGAAATTAACAGCTACATAGTTATTTAAATGAAAAATATTCTTAGTACATGTTCCACGTTTTTATTATAAGAACAAAAATTAGACTAAAAGAAATAAGCATTTGTTATATATTGTCATTACCAAATTATTTTTTATTACATGGTTTACTAAATAAAATAAAAATGGTTGAAAATTAAGTATTGGTATTATTTGTCTACTCCATAATCTCCTATGTGCTAATATTTCAAAAAATCCAAGAAGTGCGTACTCGCTTTTCCCGATGCGACCGCGTACTTTGCATTCGCAAGTCACGCCCACCGAGCTACGACTTATTTTCGAGATAGCCCCTTAAACAGATACCTTCAGATACAATACAACGCAACGTTTATTCTAGAAATACTACCTCTATTGTAGTATTACACAAATACCTTTATAAATATATATATACAGGGCTATTTTTAAATCATTAACTAAACTTTCACAGGGTGTTCTACCCATGAATATGAACAACTTTTACTATGGGACCAAACCTGAAATCAGTACATTTATGTTCGCTTATTTGGTCAAAATGTACTGAACAGCTGATTTTTTTTTTGCGATTTCAGAGTTGGTCCCATAGTGAAAGTTGTTCATATTCACGGGTAGAACACCCTGTGAAAGTTTAGTTAATGGTTTAAAAATAGCCCATATAAATATATATATATGTATATATATATATATATATATATATATATATATATATTTATATATATATATATATCTATATATATAATAAAACGTTTATTTCGACCAACAAAGGATCATGTGACCTTTATGTGGGCGATAATTAACATTTACACTAACTCTTCCTTTACATAAAAGATAGGTATTGGCCCTAACACAACCCGTCTCCGTAAATAGGTTGGTTTAAGGCAAATACTGACATGAGACTATAATACGATTACTCAAGATCGCTTTTGAGGGTCCGCGAGGTGACAATTGAATAACTCTTAGCTCAGATCAGGTAAATTGACAAACTATTGGTAGCGCTCCTAAAAGGAATTTAAATCTTAACAACGTTAACTTGGGACGCTACAATGCACATGAATATTATAATAACTGGTTCGATTTCCTAGTTCAGTACATAAGGCCTATATCCCTATCAGGACCTTAACTAAATATTCAGGCTTAGTTAAGGTCCTGATAGACTAAGGTAAAATCAACCACCTGTAACAAATAGCCACACTAATTGCAACTAGGTTTCAAGGCATCAGCGCAGGGACAGAAAATATTGTAAAATACTTACAGCTTAACTCGCCATAATATATATGAATTCCATTTGGAATAACTGCACACCGCCTGGGATAATATAGGACCGGTCACCAGTGCAGGATCTTCCAGCCGGGAAAAGCAAAAACCTCTTCGGAGACCTCCCAAATCTTCTTGCTTCTCGAAACTTCTTCCACAGGTAATCAATACCCATATCGGCAGAGTCTAATCGATATCCTAAATCGATCACAATAATCATTTTCCAGCTTTACGATTAGTTGTTGGATAATGATTAATTTTTTAATATCTTTGGGATAATGATTAATTAATTATCACACAATTAATAGCAGAATATGAATTGTAAAAGTAAATATTGAAAGAATTGAACCTAACGCCATCTCTACTACCTTAATGGAACTAAGGACAACATCATGACATTAGCTTCGTTTATTAAAACATTAACGACGTCTGTTGGTATTAACCAACAGACGTCGCTGGTAACCATAATATATTTTACAGCGTCACAATGCCCCCCTCTTCCCACAAAAAGGTTTTTGCGTACACGAAAAAACCGTACACCGCCCGCGGTGTCAATATGCCAAAATTGATAGAGGGAAAAAAAAACAAATACACAAATTTACAAAGAAATCTGTGTGAAAACAATCATACCTACCTCTGAAGTATAAATGTAGAAGCAGGAGTATTTAAAAAAAAAAAGAAAAATTATTTTTAATAAAAATGTCCTATAAGAAAATCCAAAATCTCAATAAAAAGAAAATCCTCAATCATACTTCCCACTCATTCCTCTCTTTTAAATTGTAGACCTACATTCATATCGCAGGAGGCCACGTACACGCATTCTCCCGTCTGTATACCAGTGAAACTCCGCATTATTTAAAAGAAAACACAACAAACGATTCTCCTGTTGAATATGTCCAGGGATCTGAAACATAATAAACTGAACAACAATGTCCATCCAACTCACTAGGAGAACGTATCCAACTTTCCCAGAAGCAGAACTTCTGGAAAACAAAACGGTCAATGACTTATTTAAAGAGTCACCCGCCGCTCTATAATAAAATATGGACAAAGCCATACAAAAATACTGAAGCAAAGCTTCAAAAAATGATAAACAACTGTGTGTTGTCAAAAAACATCTCATTGAAGCAACAACGCTATCCCGGCAAAACTAAACAAAAGTTGAAGCCTATTTTAGGAGTTAGCATCCGCTCCATAACAAAATATGGTCAAAGCCATACAAAACAAATATCGACTAAGCGAGCCTAGTCGATAAACGTGAAGGCGTATTTTAGGAGTCACGATCTACTCCATAAAAATACATGGACAGAGCCACATATAAAAGTATCGATCAAGCGAGCTTGACGATGACTAACGTGTAGAGGCCTATTTTTGAAGTCACGCCCCGCAATTCATAAAAAAAAAAATACAACCGTGCTATAGATAAACAACAAAGCAGCATGCAAAACGGTGATATAACTGTTAAAAAAAGGTAACAATCTAATATGAAACATTTGTATAGCATGCAAATACCTTGTCGTCGTTGTTGGAGAAAACTCCAAACAACACGTGACAACACGGACTACGGCTAATAAACGCCCCGGTTAAACAGCTGTGAAGTAGCAATCACCTACAAAGGATTAATTTAATTGAATTTAATATCCTTTATGCGCCAAGTGACTAATGGTTTACCATTTAAACCAATAAGCTCATAAACTAAGGGTAGATAGAAGGAAAGCACTTTTCCCTCTATGCACTGCTCATACTTAGGGTGCAAAAGACGCCTTATACTAATTGTCCGCGTCACTTTGAACGTAAGTTTTACGCCAAACCAGCTGACCTTCGCCTAAAGTGATATGGCGCCTTCGCAAGTTATAATATTTCGCGTTTGTGGCATGTGTCTTTACAATATTGGTTCGCACCTTTTCGAAGATTTCCCGAAGGACTCTTAATCCGCCTGCGTCTGCGTTTTTATAAAACGTGCCGTTTATTATAGGTTCTCGGCCGTGGGACCTGGAAAAATTGAGAAAATCCAGTAGTGTCGTTCAGTGCACTATTTAAAGCAAATTTAATTTTTGATAAATGTAGATCCCATGTCCTATGGTCTTTTTTTCATAAGATGAGACAGCTGTCATTGCCGTTTTATTGTGTACCTTTCCACCATGTTAACCTGTGTTGCGTACCTAGGCCCATAATGCACTCGAGGTAGGTATGTTATATTTCTTTAATAGGCTACGAAACTCTGATCCCGTGAATTGAACCCCATTATCGGTAATTACGGTTTCAGGAACGATCGAGAAGAACATAATTCTCAAAGTGTTTCGCCACTAGAGCACTTGTTGCACGGCGTAGTGGAAACAAAAATAAAAATGCTCGAGGATGTTTTTATGTCAAAAATATAGATATTTAGATGCTAATAACTTATATTGTATACAATATTTCTTTATAATAAAAACGTACGGACCTAGTTTTTCATTATACCAACAACATTTCCAAAAGTTATGAAAATTAGACTATGTTTACGGGGAGAAAAACGTTATCTCTTTTTGTATGAAAATTTACAGCTTCAGAATCCTCTTAAGTGAAGCATGGTCAGTTATACCTAGTGTTGGGTTAATAGCCGGATGCTTTGAGTTATTATCGATTTTAATCCATAAGTGTCCATTAATAGCCTTGCAATGGATGATAACCCTGCTATTAATGTACCTATTGTTAAAAAAATAAATGCTTTTTTTTTGTTTTATTGTAAAATCTGTGGGTGTGAACATAAATTGGGTGCGTGTACGCAGTGTGATTCAATGTATTGTTATTCTTTTTATTTATTTTCACTTTTTGTATGTGAAAAAGTGTAAATTATGAAATAAATACACTTTTTTCGGGAAATTCAGTTTTGTTAATTTAGAGATCCAATACTATAAAAACCATAATTACTATTGACACGTCGCTTTGTGATTTAACCATCTACCTAATTAATTACTTGACTTAACAAAGCGAGCTAAACATGTAGGTGTTTGTATACTTACAAATACATTTTAACCGATACGTAAAAAATGTAAGGTACAGACGCCAGCAGGTCAAGCTACCCGAAACTGTCAAATTTTCCCAATCAACCTTGAACCTAATGCTATAGCGATAAAGTTGAAAATCTATTAACCTCTCGAATGTCGGAGACTAAATTGACTTGACTGAAATTGTCAAGCTTGTCAAGCTGTATTAGGATTACATTATCATAAAGGTCATTTTAATATTTTCACTTGTCAATTTAGTGTAACTGTCCGACTTAAGACACTTGGAGCATTTTTTCTTATGTCGAACTGTGTAACATAAGACATTCGAGAGGTTAAAGAAATTTGACAGATTGTAGTAGCTTGATGTGCTGGCGTCTGTACATTATGTAATTTACTTATTAGCTCTTTTCTGTGAATACGACGTAGGTAAATTATAAACAATGGAAAATACCCGAGCGGTTAGTAGGTAACATGCACGCCCGCACCGCCGCACCCCCGTTTCTCGTGCTATCTCTTTCTGGCGCTAATTTTTATTCGTGCCAGAAAGAGATAAAAAATAGAAAAAGAATCCAGTGTTTCTAGCAGTAATTAGGCTGAAAATTATTTTTGAGCAACAAACAAAAAAAAAAGCAACTAAAAACCAAAATAAAAAATTTCCAAAAAAATATACCAAATAAATGACTGATTAAGAATTAAAAAAAACTAAGTACATAAAAAATCTAATTATCAAAAATCAATGTAAATAGCTGATTGAAAATTTTTAAATGGACCAGATTAGTTTTAAATTGCGCATTTATCTACTACAAAGAAAGATGATGAAAATGAAGTCTAATCTGACAGTCCTAAGCCTGAAAACCATGAAGGGAAATTTTCAATCACTAAAATAACATTAACAGCAGGTTTATCATCCATAACTTGATGCATCGCAGTGAATAGAAGTCAGGGCAAGCTAAAACTGGAGCCGAAACTAAAATATTTTTTTACTACGTTCTCACTTGCTTGTTAGCTCCCGTATTATTATTATACTCTTTGCTTGTTAGTCAACGAGCGTTGCCCTGGATGAAACAACAAGCTTTTCGACCATGCTCGCGTTAACGATAGATGGGCCAAGAAAGGCCCTCTTAAATGCATTTTTACTGAGAAAAAGAATGTCGATTGAACTAAACTCATTGTTAAATGTCTCAACCAAACGATAAAGTGGTGGACGCGAGCCAGCGTTGGATTTACAGAGACTAGTAGCAAATAGACGTCGAATGCGTACCACACGTACATGAACAGGGGGCCGATTCTACTAACAAAATTGTTAAAAAATCGCAATTGAATGGCAGCTGAACCACGTCTTTTGAGCGTTTTCGCATTCCACTAATGTAACAACGATCCAACTGCGGTTACGGATCGATCGAAACAATCTCAAAAGCTATTCTGCTAACAAAACCGAACATGAGCGTGACCACAGAACATAATGTACCCTGACGGGACGTTTAGTCGCATCATTATCTTTTTGACATAATTGAAACGTTTCGTTTCACAGATTTCGCAAGCTGGGGCCGAAACGAAACGTTCTTCTGAGTTTTTATTATTTATAAAGTTGAAATGTTACAAAAACAATATACAGGCTAAAAGTAAGTATGGTCTAGATATGTTTTTGTATTAAAAATACTTTTAGAAGCACTTATTCGTATTTAGTAATATTATTAGATTCAACTTTTTTTTTCTGTGGTATTATTAAAACATACTAATTGTAATGTTGGTCACACAGGTTACCCGCTGTTAAGTTCCCGTTACGATTCGGTTTAAGTTTAGTTTCCATTTTGCTTATAGAATAGTAGAATGACATTTTTGGTAACTATCGAACGGCGATCGAAACTGAACTGTTGTTGAAACACAATTGAACGTGTTACGTTGCAAATTAGTAGAATCGGCCTCCTGTTCGAGGAACCAGGTAACACAGACTCCTAACAAAGCTAGCTATAGTGTAGGTATATTGGATACATTTCCTTGAATTTTCGTTTGCAGACTACAGGGAACGTCATTATAAATACACAGTTTAATTTAGTGTTGTATTATCGACCACAATCATGACAATTGACATAAGTTGCGACGAAAATTAGATGAATAGCTGCCTTTGGAAAGTTGTTGGTAAAGTTGACTTTACACTGGCACTGAAATGAAATGAATTTGTTTATTCTGTAAATAGGATATCGCAATCACTTTTAAGTACACGTCATATTAAAAAAAAATCTAGGTGAACCCCTGAGAAGAAATGGCGAAACAAACACATCGCCATGCTTAGACGTCAGAAATGTTAAAAACCTTTCTACAATCTGTCATTTTGTATATTCTTCCGTCGACAAAACCCGGTTTTATTGTGGTCACACTACGCGTGCGGTATAATCTTGGTCAGATCATGTGAGGACCATGTACAGACGCCAGCAGGTCAACCTACCCGAAACTGTCAGATTTTCCCAATCAACCTTGAACCTAATACCTTAGCAATAAAGTCGAAAATCTATTAAAGAAATCTGACACATTGTAGTAGCTTGATGTG
Organism: Dicycla oo; assembly: GCA_948252095.1. NCBI lineage: Eukaryota > Metazoa > Arthropoda > Insecta > Lepidoptera > Noctuidae > Dicycla > Dicycla oo. The sequence goes on from OX411728.1 coordinate 24,448,893, forward strand.
CTGGCGTCTGTACACAGTATCTGAAATGGTCTTTTGAGGACAGAACCACACAAATTTGAGCGGACCGTCATTAATCGTGTAGCTCAACTCAGAACTTAAGGGGCTCGCCTGCACTAACAACAAATTAGGCTAGCTTTTTGAACTAAGTTGGTTTTCTAAACAGAACCGTCAAGTACAACTAGACACGGTGTAGCAATACCAAAACTTGCATCAGAAATATTGTAGTCGTAAAAATGGATTACAAAACGTTCCTGCGCACAAATTCAATACCTATCAAATTCGTATAAAACTGCAGCAATTTTAAGAACATCGTAAAATGCATAGGAATGGGTTCCAGATTTAGTCATGGTCTATTGTTTTGTATCGCCGTTTAGAGGTACGAAATACTTGATTTTTCTTTTTAGTTTCAATAAACCCAACTGCTACTAAAAAGTTCATAACAAGCTAAATTTTCAAACAGTCTAATGTATTATAGTTCAATTATTTTATTTCAATCTGATTTGATGCCACCAAGATATCTAGATATATAGATACGCGTGAAAACCATAACCCAGTGTTTGCTGTCACGCAGTCGGTTAATAATAATTACATTGTTTTTTAACCGACTCAAAAAAGGAGGGCGTAATGCATCCAACGAGTATTTCTCATGTAGGTAATTACACCAGTGTCTCCGAGGTTGCTGGGCCGATTGACGTGTTACTTTTTTCATTTGGTAAAAGAAACCCGCGCTGTGGTGCCGTGTAAATTTTCTTAACTTTGCTCGAGCGGATTTCGAGTTAGTTTCAAAATATGTATTTAATTCAATTTGCGTACGTTAGGGTGCGTCCACGTCTGGCGAAGGCGCCACGAATGCGCCGCTAGCGACCCGCTCGCGAGCTGCGTGCGTGTATTTCAAGTTCGCGCGCGGTTCCTGGGCCGCCCACGCGCCGTACGTGAACTGTGCAAGACCCGCGCGTGCTCCCCGCGCGCTGCACGGTCTTCCTCCCGCCCGCTCAGTTCGTTTCTGATTGCCGGAGGCTGGATGAGGAATAAGTGTTATCTGGCGTGCAACAACAACGCTTGTGCAAGCCTTGCTTGACTTGCGCTAAAGAGGCGCACCAAACAATTGCTGTAACTGCATGGATGCAGCGCACGAGCAGCTCGCGAGCGGCTCATTCACCAGATGTGGCATGTGGACACACCCTTATGTTCCTGTTACTGTTATTTACATAGCAAGTAGTGATATATGAATTAGTGTGGGGTAGGTAGTGGGTAGCACAACTGAAAAGTGAAAAATAAAAATCTATTTTAAATCGGTTAAAAACCAAATACACCGAAATCCAAAATTAAAATTTATTTAGTATTTATTAGGAAGTTTTTATTAAGAAGTGTGATTGTGCAGCTTGTGTACCTAGTTGTATGGGCGTTTCACGACACAGACAACCGAAGAGCCAAGTATCTGGGTACAGTATCTTGTTAGTAGTGAGAGCGAATCCCGTCAGTTGTGGAATAACTAGGGATGTAAAGGAGATCATCTTAACGCAGACAGACGGAAGGTGTTACAAAAACGGCCAAGTGCGAGTCGCACTCGTGCACGAAGGGTTCTATACCACCCTACAATATTTATTTAACACAAGTTTTCTAAACATTACTTCAGTTTAACAAAACACATTTCTTGTTTGGAAACCATTATTTTATTTTTATGAAGATACTAAACGAAGAATATTTTTCATCTTAAATTTTAACAGTCGCAAAGATACAATAAATGTGTTTATCATAATGATACTGTGAATTACAAAGTTATTTTTTGCAGTTGCAGAAAATCACCCATATTTAAGCAAAATATCTTATGAAGCGATGTTTTAGTATTTGTTGATTAAATATAGTATCATGATACACAGAATTCCTAACTTGTTTAGTTGTTGCGGTAGAGCTCGTACAAAAATGGTCTAAAACTGACAATTTTTGCGGTACCCTATATCTTCATTTTTTAAGATAAAAAAAAATATAATAATATTTGTGCTCGATGAGTTCTAGACAACAACAATTTTTCAAAATCAAATGTTTATTGTGTGGATAAGGACCCCTTAAGTTTAAACTTTATTTTATTTTTATTACAGTGGATTTCATTTATTACGACCTTGGTTGTAGCGACCATTTACCTATAGCGACGTTAAATCTAAGTCCCTTGAATTTAAAGCATACTTTAGTACAAAATTCATGTGGCTATAGCGACTTTGGATGTAACGCCGAGCTCGGGTGTAGCGACTGTTTTTAATGAATCATTATTTTGTAACAAATTCCTAGAAATCCCATGCAGATATTGCGACCGGAGTCGGCCGCCAAAGTCACAAAGATTTTTTTCTTTCACAAACATTTCTTATCTTTTGTTTACATCCATTGCACACAGATGGTCAGCAAGTGTGGAGACCTTTACCTTTTGTTTATAGATATCAACTAACTAAGTAGGTAGGGAAGCGTGTACGTTTCGGAGCTTTTATGGTTCAGTTACAAAGTGATATTCTGAGTAGCAACACTGGGTTTAGTAAACTTTTGAATAAGTATGGCTGCTAGACGCACATTCACTGTAACCACTTCCGGATATAACGACGAAAATAGAGTGGTCCCTTCATTGTCGTTATACCCGAAATCCACTGTATTTGTTGATATAGAGGCAATAGAAACATAATCTGTGAAAATTTCAACTGTCTCCCTGTTACTGTCCATGAGATAGAGCCCGTTGACAGACAGACGGACGGATTATGGTTCCGTTTGGCACCCTTCGGGTACGGAACCCTAAAAAGACGAAACAAAAACCAATTATTTACAACAAAAAATTGACCGACGCGACGATGGTAATTAAAATTTAGATACTTATTACAAACTTGTAACACAAAAAACAGTTTTGCAGCTTTGTCACCTTCTAGACGATTTATTAGTGGTTCCTAAATTAAATCAGCCTCACCAAAGGGCAGCTCAGTTGGAGTCGATTTTCTTCATTGGTCCTCCGTTATAACTCCGTTAGAAACATGCGGAGGTGGATGCGGATAGGGAGGTACTATTTTATTTGGAATTTCCGCATTGGCGATGGCGAGGTTCCGTTAAAATAGTTTAAAACTCCTAAATGATGCTCAGTGTACAAGATCACTCTATGCTCAGTATTGAGGTGGATCAAATCATTATTGTTAAGGGACTACAGGACCTAAACGCAAGTTTTATAATGCCTAAAAGTATATGATCTACTGCAGTAAACAAAATCTCTTAATGATCAAAAAATGCAATCATTATTCTACTTTTTATTCTACAACAACATATTCACGTAATCGTGTTTTGATTTTTTTGTCAAATCAATAGATTTTTGTAAATAGATAATTGCTTCATATTTTGCAATAAGTTAACAGCGTTGTGTCATCGCGCTTCTCTTTCTTTTCTATGAAGTCCGACAGTAGCTGCGCTTTAGATCCTGTAGTCCCCTTAAACTAATAGTAGCTATTGAAAACTCGTTTAACGTCTCAAACCGTCAACGCAAAAGTAAGCCAATTGCTATAAAACCTTTAAAGTCATTTCATAATTTTGATTTTTTGCAGTTTTAATATGGACGATATTGATAGCTTCAAGCAGTTCTGGCATTATCGAGGGAAACTTGTCAGATGCACGTATAGTAACAAGTTTTCTAGAAAAAATGATAAAACCTTATATAGAAAGCAATCAACTTGTCGATGACAAGCTAAGGCTGAGGGCGAGCTATCAGACAAAAGAAGAAATAATACTGACTGAGGTTGAAAACGCAATCAGACTAAAATTAATTCAATTAGAACCGATGCTACAAGACAGCGAAGGCAATGATAATACAAAAATGAATACAGAAACAGAAAATAAAATGAAATTGCACGAAAGAACCGAAGCAGACGATGAAACAATCATTATAGGATTCGTACCCGAAAAAAATAGGAGGACTAATGTAAAGAAAGCGTTAAGAGAAACTAAACAGAACACAGAAAAAAACATCGAAAAATACAAACAGTTAAGGCAAAACATAACATTATTGCTAGGCAAAGAAAAAACTTCAAGTTTAACGAATAAGCTTATAACAAGAACGTTGGACGAAATGTTATCTCTGCTGATAGAAGGGCAGTGCAAGTGGAAAAGTGTAGATACAAGAGATCTAATGAATCATGTCCTCAAAAACACACACAAGTCATTGGAAAAACTGACAGACAAAGAATTAGACCAATATAAATTGACATGCTACATGAGTCGTAGAGGTAAGGATAGCAAGAAGGGCTATAACAATGGTCCCAGCTATTCTAGGTACGGCCGCATAAATTCAAGTAGATCTTTTGGTCGAAACAGTGAAATAAGAGATAAAAATCAATGCTCGGGTTTCATAGTTTGTTCAGACGAACTAAGACGTTTCTTAAAAATAACTCACAATCAATTAAACGATACCGCCGTCAGCACCTTTACAAATTACGCAGCTATGTATATCAGAGACATAAAAGAAAAAACTGCATCAGTTGATGATGAAATAACTTCAGTATTAGACAATTTAAGCAAATCTGCAGAAACGACTGTCAATAAAGTGTTCGTAAACGAATTAGAATACTTTACTCTAGATGAGAATAAAAATAAGGCAGCAAACATCGAACATATCAACAATTTCATAACAGCTACAACAGGTAAAATTAAAAGTAACCTTGGCCGGTTTGTAAATGACAAAATGAGTGCTTTGAAAATGAAATTTGTTTTAACAATTAAAGATGATCTTATATTCAATTTGAGAATGGACATGGATAATTTCAGTCACCGATTTGCAGATAAAATTTGTGTTTTTTTCGTACTGTGTAATGGTATAAATAGGCACGAAAATGGAGGGTTTAATGAACCACAGGCATTCGGGCCTAAACATTCTGAAAATGTCTATGTTAAAGTACAAGTCAGTTTTGACGATGAATTGAAGGATTCTTTAGTTCGCTTTGGTGAGCAAAACCTGAATTCCTGGCAAGGAGATAAAACTTATAATTTCGGTAAACCTTTGGACGATGCAATTGATCGAAGGAAGTATAGTTATGTTAATGTAACTAGAACCACTATTAGTTCGTCTGCTACGACGGATGGTATGGTCAGCAGCGAAAATGGGTTAGCAGATCAGTTTTTTTAATAAAAAAAAATATATCGTTTTTAATCGACACAGATGTTAAATTAGTATTAAATAAATAACAAAAATATCAGGCAGTGTTTGTTTATAAGTTTTAGCCCTTGAACTATTTTACATTGTGCCTTTAGCATGTTTGTTATTTGCATGATGGTTTGTTTTACATTCTTGTTACATTCTTGTTGACACTCAAATAAACGTACTTGTATTTGAGACGGGGCTGCAAGGGCAGGGACCCGCTAACAGCTGTAGAGCTACAGGAAAATGTAGTTAGCAGAGTGTCGTTAACTTTTGAGTATTTCTAACTTCAATCACCGATTTTGGAAAAATAAATGGTAGGTACAGTCAGCTAGAAAAAGTCAATTGTCACGTTTTATTTTTATGACATCATATATACAATGTAAGGAGGAGCGCACAACTACCGAACTCCCCAAAGGTCAACCTCAACTGCGCGCGGTATACTCTGCCACTGACGGCGTAGGCGCAGGCGGTATAACAATCCAACAAGCCAACCTAAACCGCATGCCCACCGTGGTGACTACAAGCGTTAAACTTCCCATGAATAGTGCCAAAATAACGGCTCCCAGTTTCCGGTGGTCCCGCTATTCCTGGTCAAGATAGCGGTCACGGTAACAGAGGGACAGGGGCTTCTAAGAATCCGCGGGTCACGGCAGGCTACCAACGACGACTAAAGTTCGTTTCTAGGGTTTCGTAGCCGAAGGGTGCCAGGAACACTACGCCTCCGCTGCCCGTCCGTCCTTCCGTCTGTCTGCGGGCTGTATCTCATGCACCCTAATAGGTAGACAGTTGAAATTTTCACAAATTTTAATTTTACAATACACTTTTGATTTTATTTTTTTTAAAACACCTCGTGCTGCCCACAACCTCGGGGAAATCATTTACCATAATAATGAATTCCAGTGGACCCAAATTACTGCCTTGGCTTACCCCAAAAAATGTACAATGGTTTAGCTTTGTCTCCGGCGTACTCAAGGTACCTACTGCTAGCGCTCACTAAGGTAACTCGCAAAGAACTTTAGCAATGAGGCGTAAAACCTAACGTTGCAAATTTTGTTAATATAATGTCATTGTCCACCATATCAAAAGCTTTCTGAAAGTCAAAGTATGCGACGTCTACTTACCCTCTGCATCCACTACTGGTGTCAAATATGACACAAACGAAAGCAAGTTACTTCCAGTACCCCAATCGACTCGAAAGCCATGTTGAGCATCATTCAGTAGTGAGTTCACTTGTGTGTAAATGGATTTGTGTAACAAGAATTCATAAATAAACCTTAGCGAACGCCGACAGTACGGCCACCGGTCTATAACCTCCTACGTCCGATCCTGAACCTCCCTTTGGTACCGAGATCACTCGCGTCATTTTTCATTGATCAGAATAGCATCCTTCTTGCAAACATAGATTGAAAATGTGTAGTAGTGGTTTCTGAAAGATTGATCTACAGTCCCTGACCACGAAAAGTGGTAATCCATGTAGACCCACCGACTGCTTGGGCTTGAGTCGCTGGAGTGCCGCACGCACCTCATTCTGACTCACCAGGTCGACGTGCTGGCGCGCCGCGCTCGCTCTGCTGCCCCCACCTCTGTCGATATTTTGTAGGTCTTTGACGTGCATTGGGTTTAGGGTGTAGTTCTCTGTCCTAAAGAATTGTTCAACTATGCAAATTTATTTACAAACTCTGCGAAGATTATGGCCAGGAATATTTTAAATGGCCAGTGACATCTAAAATTACTACAATGATAAATTGGCTTTAAGCTCATAGCTTACAATGGAGACGTAGCCTTATTATTCTAGATCTATAATATAGAAGAAGAAAGAAGAAATTACATTTGACAATGTTAAAATATTAAAATATTCTTACAAAATGAGAAAATAATACAATTTTGGTCGCATAAAAAGGTATGGAAATAGTGTTTAAAATGTAAAGTGTAGCTCGTTAAAGGGGAAGGTCTACTCTCTATAATGTCCTAGGGCCAAGATGGACATCAAATATTACAATAAAAATAGAGGGTTTTAAAATCTTAATAGTATTTGATATGTAAAAATATATAGTAAGTTCCATCGCCAATTAGTAATAACTTATCATTATTTTCATTTCCAAATAATGCTTTTGGTGTAGTGAGATTTTTTTCTAATTGGTCTGCCAATGTGATCCACTCCCAAATGCAGCCCGACATAATTGTTATTGAGACACTCCCTCACAATAATTAACAAACGTTCAAGCTTTTGTCGTGACATGTTAAATAATGTCGCAAGTCTTTCATCTGGCGCTCCGGTACGCAGTTTCCCCGGTACGCAGTTTTACACGTAGAAGGGTTTCTAATTGAAAACATGAACGGAAATGCAGATAATATTACCTGGGTAACCATTTTCTTACATAGATAAGTGGCACCTAATTAGTCGTAAATGTATGTTTATCTCCAAACGCAATCAGATTTGAGACTTGTGGCTATAGTAAATATTGTTTTTCTTGGTAAGACCTTTAAAACGACACTACAATCATATCTATTGGAGCCGGGTACCATTTTGCCCACTCTCCTTTTCTAGTAAAACCAATATTGTTTTTACTTTTGCCAAATTAAATATCCTATAGCTCCGTAAGTATTGATCCTACAGTAAAAATTAAAAGACTTAGTTTATTGGCAATTTTATGTAGATAATTTTCGTTGAACTAATTGTAATGATATTTCTAAAAGTTTTTGAGATATGAACAAAAACCTGGAAAAAGTGAAATATAAAAGTAAAAAAAATTTAAAATATTTAAAAATGTATTATATATAGAAAAAAAATGAATAAACGAAATAATAACAACAATACATCATTTATTTGCAACAAATAGTATACAATGGTGTTAATATAATTAGAATGGTAGGTACAAACATGTTCAGCTGAGATAAAAGAGTGAAATTCAAAACTATGATTTATTACCTAATTTTGGTGGAACATTTTGTATCTGAATTTTTAAATAATATAATGTTCCACCAAAATTAGTATAATTTTGAAATTAACTCAAAACATTAAGACTTTAGTTTTTTACGGGACGTTAACAATTTTTGTCAGTGAATTCTTTGAAACAATAGTATTTAAACTTTATTATCAATACAAGACAGATTACGTGACGGAACATTGATGTGGATTTTCAAATTATATTGTTGCACAAATCTTGCAACTTGTTTGTGATGATACCTACCCTTTTTAACGTATTTATATTAAAAATCACCTGTTAAGTTGGCATTAATCAATTAATTTTTAATCATTTAATTAATTATATTACTTTTATTCAAATTAAATTAATCTTTCTTTCTCCTGCCCTCATCTTAATTTATTTGGGGTCGGCGCAACATGCATTTTTCTTTCGTACTTTTCTATTAGTCGCCATTTCGGTAGTCACTCCCTTTCTAGCCATATCATCTTTCACACAGTCCATCAGTACATCCATCGTTTCTTTGGTCTTCTCCTACTCGTATAGCTATCCACATTCATACTCAAAACTTTCCTGATGACATTTTCCTCATTCCTCCGCATCACATGCTCATAGTATTATCATAGTATTATGACAACCAATTTCCACACAAAAATTTTCAGTCACCAGTGTCACTTTCAGACTTCCTCTTATACTCGTATACTCATTTCTTATTCTATCCATTCACGTAACACCACACATCCCATCTGCATGCATTTGGTTTCCATAGTACAAGCTCAGCTTAGTTTGGGATCAGATGACCGTGTGTGAATAATGTCCCAGGATATTATATTATTATTATTTGCTTTTCATTAATTCCTTTTGTGGTCCAACGTTCTGATTCATACAAGACAGCAGATCTAAGCATTTGTTTTATAAATCTTCCCCTTAAGTTTAAGGGGAATGCGGGAGCCGCAATTTGTTCCCGTGACCTGCCGCCATTTCATCCATCCAGAGTTAATTCCGATCCACTTCGCCATTTGCACAAGTGAACCGAGATACAGGAAAGTCGGAGCAGACCGGGAGGAGCCTAACATCAAGCGCTATGGCCCCAGAACTGGAGAGACCACCGAAATCGCAGAACATATACTCGGTTTTGGTTCTGCTGATTTTCAAGCCAACATTCTCCAGCTTCCGTTGCTATCTCTCCAATCTGCTCTGGATCTCAGGTCCATCTTCACCGACAAGAACGATGTCGTCGGCAAAAAGCATGCACCAGGGTGCCTCTTCCTGTATGTCCGACGTCAGAGTGTCCATAATCAACAGTAAGAGGTAAGGACTTAAAGATGACCCTTGGTGCAAGCCTATCGCCACACTGAACTCCTCGGTGTTACCAGCAGTCGATCGGACGTAGGTACAAGATTGACTGTACATAGCACGAAATAACTCTACGTACTTCCCGGGCAAATATTTCTTTTTTAAGGCCCACCACAAGACATCCCTTCTCCAATGAACAGCATGTGCAATTTCTTGTGTGCACGTCTGTACTTCTCGCACAATTGGCGGAGTGCAAAAGTGGCATCCACTGTTCCTCGATCTGGCATAAACTTAAATTGGTTCGCAATATTTTCTTTATAATTTTCTCCTATACCATACTATGGCACATGAGCCCACGATACTGAATAGTTATTTCTAGTAACTCTTGTTTGGATAATACACTAGCAATATTTTGACGAAATATTCTGAAATGCTGAGTTTTACTGGCGAAGTTGATTAAAAATAATTAGCATAAGATCACGCTTGTTTTCCCTGAAGTGTTAGGCAGAGGTGAGGTGAGGTGTGTGTGAAATTTTTCGCTAAACACAAGTATAGATTTAAACAGGGTGTAAAAAGACACATCACAGAGCCGTCAACTATGCATACTGTATACATATATGTAACTAAATAGCTATGCTCAAAAAATATTGCTGGGAAACAACTTTTATTTTTCGGTATAAAAATATAATACATTTTTTTATTGCGAGCAATGTAATGTCGGGTCCAGACGTGAGTAATGTATCGTGTAATGTTATGTGAATTCTGCGTGTGGACGCACTACGAGCACTACATGTAACGTTCGGGCTAGCGCTCGCGCTGATCCATCGCATCGGCTGTCGGTTTTCAGTGCGAACACAAAGGCTCTCGCAGCAGGATTCACGTTGAGTTTCTATGCCGTCCACACTATTCACATTACATTACACGATACAACACATTACAAATTACACACGTCTGGACCCAGTTCTGCGCGAACCAGACATACGGCCACGCGTAAGCGTACGCGTGGATACTTGTGGGTAGTTTGCGTTTGATATTCATTGACTTTTGTGTAACTTCAAATGCGTAGTTTGTTAATAAAAATCTAAAATTTGCGTAATGTTTGTTTGGAAAAAGTTTAATAATAACACTTGGAATTAGTTTTCGTAAAAAAGTAAAAAAAAAAATTGTGAATGACCTTCAGTATCTCGAGAACCAGTAGATTTCCAGGTATGGTCTACTGGAAAAAAAAAATCCAAATAATGGGTACAATAATGTGGCTTTCTGCTTCGGAAAGTGTCTTTTTACACCCGATACATCTATACATGTTGGTAATAGGTTTTGCTAAATAGCTAAGAATGGGTTGCATTCTTAGACATGAAATCACCCAAAAAACTATTCTTAGATATCTACCAGTCACATTCACATTGATTCGAAGACAATATTGTTCAACGTCGATATTTAGGCAAATTGCCGGCGTAAACCGGATCACCCCATATGTATTCATGTGGAATGTGTTCTCCCCACCAAGGTATAGGTGCTGCCCACTTCGTATCTTCGAAACGATCATCCAAAAACGCACTTTTTTGAAGCCCCAAAAAAGCATCATACAACCAGTTCAACACAGGGTAGGTGTCAACTACAGTGAAATAATGAACCGTTTCCGTTGACCTGAGCTTCATAGAAAACGCGCAAATACCGACCGTCCCATCATTACGTGGTGATTTACCGAAAGCTAAATGCATACCACCACCTGAATCGAATCCATATTTGCCCCAATATCCTCCCCTAATGCAGTTGAACCATTGCCATTCAGTCTGGAAATAAAAGGTATAATTTAAAAAAAAACCAGCCAAGTGCGTGTCGGACTACGGACAATGAAAGGTTCCGTAATTGGGATGAATCCCAAGAACAAACTTAATATTGTAGTTGAAAACCATGTTCTCCCATACATTCCAACAGCAAATGTAAGTTTGTATGAACAATATTGAGAGATTTACCATGTTGTTTTAAGACCATAGACCTTATAAGAGTTCCTGTAATCTATAGGTATTGAACTATTTTCTGTATTTTTCAAAATTTTAGGCTCAGTACTTTCGGAGATAGGTGAATGGTAAATTTTCGTCTATTTTCTGAAATAACTTTAAAATTATTTATTTTAAAAATATGAAATAAATATATTTAATACTCTCATAGTAAGCTCTTTCATTTGATTGTCACACGGTAGGTACAGTTTGCAAAACTTTTTTTTTAATTTTCTCATTTGGCGCCCAAAGTTGCCCCCATATTCAAAATTCATTTAGTTACGTTACACGTCCGTGTTTGGGTAACAGAAATACATACGTGCACCAAATTTCAACTTAATCACTCCATTAGATTCGGAGCAAATTGGCTGTGACAGACGGACAGACAGACAGACAGACACACGAGTGATCCTATAAGGGTTCCGTTTTTTCCTTTTTAGGTACGGAACCCTAAAACCGGACAAGTGCGAGTCGGACGAGGGTTCTGTACTTTGTAGGTAGATATTATAAAAACCTCGATGATTGATTACGTACTTCAAATAAAGAATATATTTTTTTTATTTTTCAATTACAAATGTATAGTTTCTGATTTTTTCCAGTACTTGCAGGATAAGACGATATTACTTGCCAAATTTCATAGTTCTAGGTGAACGGAAAGTACCCTATAAATTTTGATTCCCTTGAGAGTGTCGAAATATACGTTTTTAGGGGCATAAACGGCCGTATATTTTTATTACGTTAACTTAGAAGTTTGATTTTTTCACAGCTTCAAGTGACTGTAGACCTGAGTACCTAGTCTTGCCATAAATATTGTCACGAAGAAAAAAAAATATTGCAAATAATATTTATTACTTTTACAGTGTGTTAGTTTAATACATAAATATAAAACAATTTAAAATATAAAAAGCTTATTCGAAGTGGTCTCCATTGACTGCAATCATAGAGCAACACGGGCCCCGGCGGACCGGAGTCCGCCCGGGGTCCGGGGCCCGTGGTCTTCTATGGCTGCAATACAGTCTTTTAAACGTTGAGGCCAGTTATCAATAGAAGCACGCACTCTTTCCATGGGAAAATTCTTCACTGCCAATCGTATGGATTGTTTTAGGGACTCCAAATTATCATGGCGCTTAAAGCAAGCCGTACTCTCAAAACTGACCATAAATCATAATCCAGCGGATTATGATCGGGACTAGACGACGGCCAGTCTTCAGCTCTAATGAAGTCCGAAACGTTTATAGTGTGTTTGGTGGGTGTGTAGGCAGAGTAATAATAAAAGTCAATCTGCTTAGGTACTCACAGTTATATTGTGGTAGGGCACACACACAACACAGAAAACAGTCAGAAGGAGAACGATCACAAGTTTGATAGGCACACAGTCACAATCACAATAGTTACGGCACAATGATAGGTAACAGTAAGTTTACTTTGGACTTTTCAAAGAAACAATAAATAAACAATAAGATGTCACAAGATCATGCGCGGGCGAGCGTCGCGTTAATTAGTTCCGACTATAGATGCTGGCGGGAAAAATTCCGAATCATTCCCGTCGAATATTTCGGAAGTATTCCGAAATATTCCGAAACTTTGGGAATATTTCAACGTTTATTCCCATTGAATTATTCGGGCGAAATATTCGGCGGAAACATTCGATTGCGGGGTACGAATGTTTCTCGCGGGGGGGAAAACTTCTCCGGGGAGCATCTCCCCTCTTACCGCACCCCGCACCGCCATCGCCAGCACGCACGACTCGTGGCAGTCGCCAGTCGTGCGTGCGCGGCCGGCGCGGCGGCAGCGGCCGGCGCACAGAGGGGCAGTGGCGGCGGCGGTCGACGATCGATGCAAAAATGATTTTTCAGCAAAAAAAATAAAAATCTTAATTAAATTCATTTTGAATAATTCTGATTTAAAGAAACTTTCCCAGAAGTATTCCGGAATTATTCAGAATTTTTCGGAAGTTTTGCAACTATAGTTCCGACTGAAGGTCGCGGCAAGGTGAAGGAACGTTCGAGGTTCGACACCGCGAACTCCCACCTAGCTAGTCCTTGGTGGCTACGTCACAATGACGTAGCTCATGCGCGAGTCCATATTTACTATATGCTACTACACCGACATCACCCGATTGTTTGATTAATATAAATAGATGTAAATAAATATTATGATTGTGTTTGTATATAAATGTGATGTGTTGTGTAAGTTTATAATATAAATAAATAAATGATATAGTAGGTATGACCCTACATCACCCCCCTCCAGAGACCGTCAAGGGCGATAAAAATCGGGAAACCTGACATGACGACCAGAGCGAGTGGTATACTCTTTGCTACTGCTAGGTGGAGTGACTTCTTCTGGGTCAGCTTTGTCTGCCAAAATGTAAGCTGGCTTAAGGCGGTCAATTGAGACCGTGACCTCTCTGCCCTTGAATAATATTTTGAAGACTTTGTCTCCCCTTTGCAGAACTTTGTGAGGACCTGTGTACGCTGGTTGTAGCGAGCCACGTAATGCGTCTTCACGAAGGAACACGTGATCAGTGGTCTGCAGATCCTTAAAAATGAAAATGCTGGTCTTGCTGTGACGGGATGCTGGAGTTGGTTGCAGGTTTTGAGCAAACTTGCGAATGCGCGCAGTGAAATCCGTGACGTCAGTCGTTCCTTCGTCACTAGGAGTGAAAAATTCGCCCGGGAGCCTTAGCGGTTCGCCATATACAAGTTCGGCTGAGGACGCTTGGACATCCTTTTTGAATGCGCTCCGTATACCAAGCAATACCCACGGCAAAGACTCTGTCCACTTGTCATTTGCATGGCACGTGATGGACGCCTTGAGTTGCCGATGAAATCGCTCCACCATGCCATTACATGCCGGATGGTATGCCGTTGTTCGCTTGTGCTTAAAGCCAACCAATTTAGACAATTGTTCGAACAGGGCCGACTCGAACTGTCGACCCCTGTCCGTGACAATGTCTGCGGGACAGCCAAACCGGGCAATCCATCCGAATAGCAGCGCTTTAGCTACTGTCTCGGCAGTTATGTCGACAATAGGTACGACCTCCGGCCACCTGGTAAAACGGTCGACTGCCGTCAGACAGTACCTAAAGCCTTGCGAAATTGGGAGCGGGCCCACAAGGTCGATGTGGACAGTGGTGAACCTTGCACGTGGGAGGTGATACGACCCTAATGGCGCAGAAACGTGTCGGCTCACTTTGGCCCACTGGCATTCAAGACAAGCTCGTGCCCACTCCCTGCAGTCCTTCCTAATGCCTGGCCAAACGAAGCGTTCTGCGATTAATTTGGCAGACGCTGATCTCAGCGCATTCCCTCAGCCACCCTGGTATCTACCAGGGTGGCTGGGGGAATGCAGGCTGTCGAAGACTTGCTTTCGCAGCATTACGGCCACAAATGGTCTGGGGGGCGTTGTACTGACGTCACAGTACACAGATGTACGCTCCCCTGTGACCTGCACCTTCTCCAAAAGCAACGATGATCCTTCTTGGAGTAGCTTGGACAGCTCCGGATCAGAAGTTTGCGATTCCGCGAGAGTGTCGAAGCTGACCGGTACTTGTAGCGCTTCCACACGAGATAAGGGATCGGCTACGACATTGTCCTTGCCGGAAATGTGCGTTATGTCGGTGGTGAACTGGGCAATGTACCGGAATTGCCTGGGCGAGCAGTTTTTCTTCCTCTCGTGGAATGCGAAACTGATCGGCTTGTGGTCCGTGTAAACGACGAAGTGTCTGGCCTCGAGCATATGGCGAAAGTATTTGATGGCCTCGTAAATGGCCAGCAGTTCCCTGTCATAGGGAGAATACTTTGTTTGCGAAGGGCTGAGCTTCCTAGAAAAGAAAGCTAATGGCTGCCAGCCATCATCGCTCAGCTGCTGTAACACCGCGCCGATTGCAGTATCCGACGCATCAGTTACTAACGCGAGTTTGGCATTGCAATCGGGGTGAGCTAGTAGGGCAGCGTTAGCTAAGCTTGCCTTGCAGTCCTCAAATGCTTGCAAAGTATTCTCCGCAAGACATATAGGCTGCGAGCCCTTTACGTTGCCAATAAAGAGGTTGTGAAGCGGCGCCTGGATCTGAGCTGCGTGGGGTATGAAACGCCTGTAAAAATTAATCATACCCAAAAAGCGGCGCAACTGACGGACATCTTTGGGCGGCGGAAAGTTGTTGATGGCGTCGACCTTGGAGTCAAGTGGTTTGGTGCCCTTCTCAGAGACGTGGTAACCTAGGAAGGTTACCTCGGGAACACCGAAAACACACTTAGACGTGTTGATCAACATACCAAAATCCTTCATCCTGCCGAAGATAATGCGTAGGTGCTCTTCGTGCTCAGCCTGTGACCTGGAGAAGATCAAGAAATCATCCAAATAACTGTAGCAAAAGTCCAAACCTCTGGTCATTTCGTCGACAAAACGTTGAAATGTTTGGCCTGCGTTGCGCAGACCGAACGTCATGTACGGGAATTCGTACAGGCCGAACGGTGTGGTGATTGCCGTCTTCGGAATGTCGTCTGGACTGACAGATATCTGATTATATGCTTTCACAAGGTCGATAGTGCTGAAAACTTTGCAACCAGAGATGCTGTGTGAGAAGTCATGGATGTGCCTAATCGGATACCTGTCAGGGACAGTCCGGGCGTTGAGCATCCGGTAATCACCACAGGGTCGCCAACCGTTATCCTTTTTGGGGGCAAGGTGCAGTGGTGATGCCCATGGACTCTCCGACGGTCTAGCAGTTCCATTGGCCAGCATCAGCTGGAACTCCTGCTCAGCAATTTTCAATTTGTCTGGCGCTAGTCGCCGAAATGGAGCTGAAACTGGAGGGCCTGGGGTGGTGCGGATGTGGTGTACGGTGTTGTGTGGTGTAGTGCGTAGTGTACCGGCGGGTCGGGTGATGTCGGGAAAGCTTTCTAAAATTTTGTGATACCTTGAATCACCAGAAGTAACCTTTACAGAAAATAAAGACGAATCTGAGTGATTCGAGGCTAAAACAAAAATATTGGTGCTACCATCTATTAGCCGTTGATTTTTACAGTCAACGGTCAATGAGTAAAAACACAGAAAGTCTACTCCGATAATCGGTTTAGTCACCTCAGCTACCACAAAACGCCACTTAAAGTCTCTACGAAGTCCTAAATTTAAATTTAATTCTACGAAACCAAATGTCTTAATGGGCGTCCCATTCGCGGCCACAAGTTGGTAATTCGTACACACACGACGGTCACTTAGCAGACGACGGGGGTAGACGCAGAGGTCGCTACCAGTGTCGACCAGAAACTGCGTCTTGGTGCTCCGGTCCGTGACGAACAGGCGACCAGTAGAGCGAGGGCAATCATCTGTCGCCATCACTGACTGCCCGCGGCGTTTCCCTGCCGATAGTCGCAGGGTTTGATGCAGCGCTTCGCCTTCTCGCCGTGCGTCGCGTGGTACCAGCACACAGGATGCTTACGGTAGCTGGAATCCGAGCGGGATGATGAGCGATTGCGTGAGTGCCGTCGCGCGTCTCGACCGCGGCTGTGGGAGCGGTTCCGCGAACGGCTGTCACGCAGCTGCAGCGTCAGGTCCTTCATGGCGCGCTTCAGCTCGGCGATCTCAGCTGCCATGTCACTAACCGAGGGTCCTGCTGGAGGGGACATGATGACGTCCTTCACCTCTTTTGAATATTGGGGGTCGAGGTGACCGACCACATAATTAAATTTGGTGACGTCATTAGTCACCCCTGCGTTCTCAAACTGCGCTTCTATTTGAGCGAACCAGATGTCCGGTTCTTCTGGCCAAAACGGTGGCAACTTCAGTGACACGCGGTAAATACGCTTAGCTTGGCGCGATCTTTGTGTGACATGCTTCGCCGGCTGTGACGAAGCGGTGTGTTCTGACTCACTATCACTCATTTTTATAATAGTGTTCTAGTCGGGGTCACCAGTATAGTGTGTTTGGTGGGTGTGTAGGCAGAGTAATAATAAAAGTCAATCTGCTTAGGTACTCACAGTTATATTGTGGTAGGGCACACACACAACACAGAAAACAGTCAGAAGGAGAACGATCACAAGTTTGATAGGCACACAGTCACAATCACAATAGTTACGGCACAATGATAGGTAACAGTAAGTTTACTTTGGACTATTCAAAGAAACAATAAATAAACAATAAGATGTCACAAGATCATGCGCAGGCGAGCGTCGCGTTAATTAGTTCCGACTGAAGGTCGCGGCTATAGATGCTGGCGGGAAAAATTCCGAATCATTCCCGTCGAATATTTCGGAAGTATTCCGAAATATTCCGAAACTTTGGGAATATTTCAACGTTTATTCCCATTGAATTATTCGGGCGAAATATTCGGCGGAAACATTCGATTGCGGGGTACGAATGTTTCTCGCGGGGGGGAAAACTTCTCCGGGGAGCATCTCCCCTATTACCGCACCCCACACCGCCATCGCCTGCACGCACGACTCGTGGCAGTCGCCAGTCGGGCGTGCGCGGCCGGCGCGGCGGCAGTGGCCGGCGCACAGAGGGGCAGCGGCGGCGGCGATCGACGATCGATGCAAAAATGATATTTCAGCAAAAAAAAATAAAAATCTTAATTACATTCATTTTGAATAATTCTGATTTAAAGAAACTTTCCCAGAAGTATTCCGGAATTATTCAGAATTTTTCGGAAGTTTTGCAACTATAGTCGCGGCAAGGTGAAGGAACGTTCGAGGTTCGACACCGCGAACTCCCACCTAGTCCTTGGTGGCTACGTCACAATGACGTAGCTCATGCGCGAGTCCATATTTACTATATGCTACTACACCGACATCACCCGATTGTTTGATTAATATAAATAGATGTAAATAAATATTATGATTGTGTTTGTATATAAATGTGATGTGTTGTGTAAGTTTATAATATAAATAAATAAATGATATAGTAGGTATGACCCTACACGTTCACTTCCACCAACCAAGACTGCGTGGACCGGCGCCGAGTCTTGTTGGAAGGACCATACTTGGTTATGGAACATGGTGTTGTTAAGGGGCTTAACTAACTTCTCAAGAATGGTATCTTGATACACTTGTGCCGATGTTTTGATACCTTTTTCACAAAAATATGGCTCAGTCACTCCTTCATAGCTAACACCCCACCAAACCATCACTGAAGTTGGATAATGCCCACGTTGCACTCTGTCGACTAATGGGTAAGCTTCCTTAGAGCTTTGAGCATAATTACGGTCATTTTGTTTGTTAAAATGTTGCTCAATTGTAAAAAAATTCTCATCCGTAAACAAATTTTTTCTGTGACCTCCCTTTGCGTACCGCTTCAGTAGTTGTTTCGATTTTACCAACCTATTCTTTTTTAAATTATCAGTTAAAAAATGACCAGTGCGTCTCTTATAGGCTGCAAGTACTAAGTCATGTTTTAAAATACGCGACATTGTTCTGGGTACTATCTTCATCTCCCGGGATAAAATCTTTTGCTTTCGGACAGGATTTCTTCGAATTCTTTCCCTTACTGGTTGACCACCTTTTTCGTACGAACACTACGTGGACGGCCAGATCTTTTTCTGTCACAAACAGAGGAGGTCTCATTGTACCTATTGTACCGGTACACAAACATTTGACTAATACCAAGCGTATGGAGAGTTTTAAAAATTGCATTTGGCTCCATACCAACTTTGTGTAATGCAGTCACAGCGATTCGGTTCTCTTTATCACCCCATTCCATTTTATTATCGCAAAATATTGTACAATGTATTGGCGCCAAAATTAGAAAACTCAATGAACAATCGTATAAAAATGACAGATTCCAAATTCAAATGTAATATGTTTCTTATTTTTTTAACTAATAATTGTAACAGTATTTATGGCCAGACTGTGTATATTGTTTTAATTTCAACTCGATAACTTCACGCGTTCCTGAGATAAAGGGTCTCGACAGACAGACAGACGGACAACAAAGTGATCCTATAAGGGCTCCGTTTTTTCCTTTTGAGGTTCGAAACCCTAAAAAATACAAATATCCCGTATTTTTTTAAATCCCGATTAAGAACCAAATTGTAGACAGGCCATGCGCATGACGTACTTCGTCGCAGGGCAGGTGACTGGTGAGCGTGTGGAGGAAGAAAGAACAATTGTTTATTCTGCTGCTACTGTTTTCGATTCCCAGTGCTATTAGTTTCTTTTTTCCATTAGAACTAGCAAGTCCTCATGGAAAAAAAATCTGAGCACAGTAGCAGGAGACAATCCGTGCCCTGTTGATGGCAATAGGTACGCCCACTCAAACTGAACCTAGTAGCCACCCGGAGACAATCCGTGCCCTGTTGATGGCAATAGGTACGCCCACTCAAACTGAACCTAGTAGCCACCCGGAGACAATCCGTGCCCTGTTGATGGCAATAGGTACGACCACTCAAACTGAACCTAGTAGCCACCCGGAGACAATCCGTGCCCTGTTGATGGCAATAGGTACGACCACTCAAACTGAACCTAGTAGCCACCCGGAGACAATCCGTGCCCTGTTGATGGCAATAGGTACGCCCACTCAAACTGAACCTAGTAGACACACGGAGATAATCCGTGCCCTGTAGATGGCAATAGGTACGCCCACTCAAACTGAACCTAGTAGCCACCCGGAGACAAACCGTGCCCTGTTGATGGCAATAGGTACGCCCACTCAAACTGAACCTAGTAGCCACCCGGAGACAATCCGTGCCCTGTTGATGGCAATAGGTACGCCCACTCAAACTGAACCTAGTAGCCACCCGGAGACAGGACGTGCCCGATTGATGGCAATAGGTACGATCACTCAAACTGAACCTAGTAGCCACCCGGAGACAAACCGTGCCCTGTTGATGGCAATAGGTACGACCACTCAAACTGAACCCAGTAGCCACCCGGAGACAGGACGTGCCCGATTGATGGCAATAGGTACGATCACTCAAACTGAACCTAGTAGCCACCCGGAGACAAACCGTGCCCGGTTGATGGCAATAGGTACGCCCACTCAAACTGAACCTAGTAGCCACCCGGAGACAATCCGTGCCCTGTTGATGGCAATAGGTACGCCCACTCAAACTGAACCTAGTAGCCACCCAGAGACAGGACGTGCCCGATTGATGGCAATGGTACGATCACTCAAACTGAACCTAGTAGCCATCCGGAGACAAACCGTGCCCTGTTGATGGCAATAGGTACGACCACTCAAACTGAACCCAGTAGCCACCCGGAGACAAACCGTGCCCTGTTGATGGCAATAGGTACGCCCACTCAAACTGAACCCAGTAGCCACCCGGAGACAGGACGTGCCCGATTGATGGCAATAGGTACGATCACTCAAACTGAACCTAGTAGCCACCCGGAGACAAACCGTGCCCGGTTGATGGCAATAGGTACGCCCACTCAAACTGAACCTAGTAGCCACCCGGAGGCAGGACGTGCCCGATTGATGGCAATAGGTACGATCACTCAAACTGAACCTAGTAGCCACCCGGAGACAAACCGTGCCCTGTTGATGGCAATAGGTACGCCCACTCAAACTGAACCCAGTAGCCACCCGGAGACAGGACGTGCCCGATTGATGGCAATAGGTACGATCACTCAAACTGAACCTAGTAGCCACCCGGAGACAAACCGTGCCCTGTTGATGGCAATAGGTACGACCACTCAAACTGATCACAGTAGAATAGGGATGATGACTAAAAAATGATTTTTTGTCCGTCATGTAGATTATTAAAATATATTGGACACGTATTTTTTCTTTTTCTACGTAATCAAATGATTAAGATTTCTTTGAGAGATTTTTTTAAACAGATTGGTATTCTCACGGTGGCATCACAATTCATCTTCGCCAACATCTTATATATTAGACAAAATATACATTTATACACTAAAAACAGTGATATTCACAATGTTAACACCAGAAATAAGGACAAATTACGTGCTCCATTTCACCGGCTTCATAAGGTTCATAACTCATTTGTTGGGCTTGGTATATCTTTTTATAACAAGCTACCCTCTTCTTTGCTAGATTTGCCCTTTAGTGCGTTCGGTTCGGTTAGATTTTACTTTAGCTTTTAAAGTAAAATCTAACCTTTGTTCAAAGGCATACTATTCTATCAACGATTACTTAAACGATAAGAATAGTTGGTCGCTGTGTTTAACTTAAGACAATGTTTATGTTCTTTCTCCAGAATTAGCATACCTACTGACAGGTTATATGAGTTCATATAATTATTTATTTTGTTTGACTCTCAAGGTCAATTTATTTTAATTTTATTTTTATTTATTATTGACATAATCTACTCATTTCAATGTTTATTTATTTTTATGAGTGGTATTGCAATATGTGGTTAGCTAGTGACCTCGACAATTGATCATAGTTTTTCTTGCCCGAGCAACCGGCAGCAAGTTCGTCATGCTCCCTTAGATGTCACTGCTTGCGGTAGCGTCGGGGGTTCGGGTTGTCTCCTTCCCTCAAATATGGCGAGGGGGGTAATGGCTGATCTTTGCGTTATACTCGTGAACGGGTGCTGCTTGTGGTGACAGGTCGTCTTGCTGACCTTGGTTTTGTTTTGTTATTACTTAACTCGTTGTTGATTTTACTTCGATGGTCCTAGTTTATCATCTGTGACTTTGAGTTACGACTACATGTACGGCTATATGTAAGTGGGCACGCCCTTTATTACTGGAGGCTTTTATTTGGGTATAAAGTTCTGCTTACGTTTTTAGTTTTGTATTTTGTTTCTGCTTGAGTATAGTTTTCGATTTTTTTTTTTTTTTGGTATATTGGCGTGTGCTAGCTTACTTATAGCAAATAATTTAATTTATTGTTTTGTATTGAGTAATGTACCTAAATTATTATGCGCAGTGTTATATAGAATCATTTTTTTTTTTTTTTAACTGAACAGACAGCTGTGCTGCTGGGGAGTTTGTTGCGCCACTTCTTCTCCCCAGCTAAAGCACTAGGAAGTGGTGAAGGGCGGGCGTTTTGGGGGACTGTCTTATTTAATTTTGACGTTCAAAAAGTGCTGATTCTCAGCCTAGTTTGAATAAATGACTTTTGATTTTGATTTTGATTTTTGACCTACGGCGATACATTGAGTTAAAATGTGGCATGACGTCACGTCTTTGTAGATTTTATACGTATTAGTGGCGTAGCAAGCCCCCACTCCCGAACTTTAATGCGAGTTATCTAACTCATTTTTTATTAATATAATAAAGCAAAAAATACGTATCTAATATTTTTTTATTATCTGACTGACGGACTAAATAGAATTTCTTTTTTTTTACCCAGGCATCATCCCTATTAGAGGCGCGCGTGGAACACAACGCGTCGTCGACCCAGGCCTGGTCCTTACCGGACGGCGAGCTACCCACTGCTCGCCGTCCGCAAGCCCGCGCCTTCGGTGGACAGTTGCTACCCTGCGAAGAATACAGGCATTATGTTATGCATTATGCCTAATCTAAAAAATTGGTTCTTCGCAAAAATCCTAGGACGATTGCAAAAGACCTGGTTTTTTGGGTTCCGTACACAGTTTGCTAACGGGACTCTAATACTAAGACTCCGGTGTCCATCCGTCTGTCGCCCGTCCGTCATAAGACTCTTGAAATTTTCACAGTGTGTGCTACTACGACCGATGTCCCGATCGTGTGACCGACAAATAATAAAAATAAAATAAAGTTATATATTAAAGGGGGTCCGCATTTTTTAAATACGAGTATGTAGTGTTAAATGTTGTACGGTGATACCCTTCGTTTGCGAGTGTCCGACTCACACTAGGCCGCTTTTTTAAAAAAAAATGAAAGTTTTTTTTTTAATCATTTATGAGATGAGCTTATCAGGATCATTGCAAAAAGCCGGTTTGTCTGTACCTATAGATATTAAGATCTTTCTCTCTTTTTATTGATACCAAAATGGTAAAAATGAACCCTCTGTCTGTCTGTCTGTATGCCCGTCTGTCACAGCTGGATATGTCAAGAACTACTAATGCTATTAACTTGAATTTTCGAATAGTTTTAGATGACGTTTGCCCAACTATTTTGCAAATTAAAAACAAATAAAAAAATATATATTTCTCATGCAACAGACTTAAAAATTCGAAGTGAGTAAGTACTAGGGAATGTGGGAATCCAATGAAAGAACGCTGTTTTCGCATTTTCAAACATTTTTTTAGGCCACATAGTTTTTGAC